>JANHGO010000002.1:16568330-16579893 GCA_024606505.1 Aquila spilogaster | reverse complement strand
AGGAAAATACTTCCACTAAATCCCTCCCACCATGAATGGGATCCTGTATGTCTGAGGCTTTTTATTGGCTGGGTGGTGGGTTTTTTTTGTTGTTGTTGTTTGTTTGTTTTTGTTTTTTATATCAAAGATGTTACTCTTTCAAATAGGGTCTGAGTTCTGTGGCTTTTCAGCAGGCAGTGAATTCTTGCTCCTGGAGCATGCAGTGATCTGACACAGCCCTCCCCTACAGTGGGTCGGGTTCTCATGCTAAGATCTGGCTCCTGGAGCTTGGGCTGTTGTTTTTTTCTGGAAGCTGTTTTTTCCCCTCTTCACCCTTTAAAAGCAAAACTAAACAGCCCTTTAAAAGCCCTTACAAAGGAAAAAACAAAAACAAAAGCAGCAGCCAGCCGGCACCGGCACCGGGAGGTGAGGCAGGAGAAGGCTCCATCAGTAGGGGCATCATCGTCACAGAGCCAAGACGACTCAATCACCAGTTTTATAAGCCATGTGTGGACATGCGTGGCCCTGTTGCCCCTTATCTCCTCCTCAAGTAACCATGCTTGGTCTTGCTTCACACCTCGGATAGGCAAAACTGAGCTGTCATTCTTCTGTGCCTACTCTGTGTACGTTCTGACAGAGGTGGATCAGGCTTTAAAGGGCACTGTTACCTGTCTAGTCGCTTGCACTGGCAGAGAGCAAGGATGACTTCAAGGTTTATCTGTTCATTAGTTTTGATGGAAGAGTATTTTAGGGAGCTCCAGAAGTGCTGTTATATTTTATCTACAGCAGGAGGTCCTGCTGCCCTGTAGCTTCCAGCTACACTTAAACTCAGATCTAGAAATGCCTATCACTACCATTTCCTTCTTGCAATTAATGGCCTTCACTCAGCCCCACAGCCTGCGCAGTACTTAATCCTCGTTCTTTATTCTTTCAGATGCTACATTTAACTTCCTCTGCTCTGTCCAAGTCAGTGCAAGCTCCATCAGTCCACCCTGTGCAATGAGAGTAAACAGGAAAACTCATCAGCAGGGAAAATGGCTGGAAGCTTGGCTGGAGTGAACTCCTCTTTGTCTGAATCCAGGCATACTTAGGAGCCTAAAAAAGGACCTTTCTCCATTGACTAGGAGGTCAAAGACCTCCTGGCATCTTGTCTGGAACAGCCTCATTCTTCACATGCCATAAGCAACTTCTCTTCCGCATTGCAACTTCTTCTAGCGCAATCTCATCCATAACTGGTAAGGCCCATCCTTGTATCTACGACTCTTCTTCTCATATGGATTGGGGAGCCAGACAAGAACAATGGCACCCTGACAGCGTTGTCTGCTGAATTAATAGGCTTCTCATAGGGGACAGCTGCAGTTCAAGTGTTTTATCACTGTTTGTGCGGCTTTCCCTCGAGGATCATATGCTCTTGGACTGCACCAGGAGCTCCGAGCAAATGGCTGCAGCAGAAGGGATTTGGCTTCGCCAGACCTTCTCTCTCTGGATGTGAGGTCACTGGAGAACTCAGCGTTTCACTTGCCCGGCTCACCAAGTGGCCCCGAGCACTGCATGGTCCTGACCAGGTATTCTGCCACGTGCCATGCTGGTGCCTGGTGCCTGACTGCTGTTTTCTGCTTGCCCCTTTGTAAAACATTTGGTCATACAGGGCTACAAAACAATCTTGGAGACCCCACGAGAAATACACCCACTCTGTTCTGATTTCCTGTTTACAGTTACGTTTTGGGATGTGTTTCCAAGCCAGCGTTTAATCCTTTTACTCTTCCACATTGATTTTGAATCATTCTAGTTTAAGTATTTTGAGTACCAAGACAAATATTTTTCATGAGTCTCAAACCACAAGTATCTTATTGACCATATTTTTAATTTCATCACAAATAATCCCAAGTCTAGCTTGACAGGATCCATCTTCCGTAAGGTACCAGGCACCTTCTGATTAAGAATCAGTCTCATGAAAGCAGCCATTTAGTGGCATTTCGAGGCAGCACTGAAAGGAATCGCTTCAGAGCTCCTACCCCACAGTACAAAAGGCTTGTAACCCCATTCAAGAATGCAACTCAAATTCTGGAATAAAACGGTGCTCATCCACCTGTACATTTCTCATGCGTTAGGTTTCAGTAGTTACCAAAACATGATTGGCATTTCCCAAGCACACGCAAACATTATTTATTAAAGGAAATTGGAGTCCCCTCCCTTAATAGCCTAAAGCCTAATAAAGCACAACCCAAACACAACCCAGGGTACTCAAGTTCTGCTGAACTCCGAGCACTGCCACGCTTGTCTGCAGGTTTATAGTTCAAAATGCACAATAGAAGCTGAATGGCATATTCTCTACACGCAGGAATAGTGTGGGATTCTCCATAAGGACTATTTGCAGCATAACACTTAGTGGATTTTCTTCCCTGTTTAACAGAAGTTATGACTCAAAGCTCCAGCGTGACCCAGCAGAATGTGTTTTTTGAATCTGTGTAGGAACCCAATTTAAACATTGTAAGTTGAAAGGGAAGAAAAAGAAGCCAACCTCACATCAGCTTTTCTGTGCCAAACCTCACCATATAGACATGTGCAATTATGGAACTTCCTGAAATAAACTTTTGCTAGAAAGAGAAATGGATGAAAGTTACATGGGACTCTGAAGAGCCTCAGGAAGGGATACGGAATCATAACCAAATAACCCACTGAGTGGGGAAAGAAAACCACAGTGCTCATTTCAGGTGGCAGATGAAGTCCGAGCTCTCAAATACGTATGATAAAGGAGGTACCGACATGCAACACATGCCAGCAGGTGTTTTTGAGGCACTGATTACACTTGGAGGCAGCATGCCTTGCTACAGATTTGGTGTTACTGCCATGAACTTGTTCATCCATTCCCAGCAAAAAAATACCTATTTTTTTTTCTTCTTGTTGTTTTCAGCAGCATGTTCTAATCTCAGTTTCTCTGACCTCCTCCTAAAATGTCAGCACTTCTGGTCAACTGCTCAGCATCACCATGAGAGAGCTGGAAACGCTCCCAGCGCCGGCGCCCACATCTCACCCCCTGCGGGGCTCTGGGACTGGCAGGATTTCTTCAACCCTTGGTTGTGTTCCGATGTGCTCACTCACGCAGTTGTTTGTATCCTTTTTTTTTTTGTAAGGATAGGGTTTTTTTTTTTGGTTGTTTTTTTCCTCCTCTGATCCTCATGAACCTTAATTATGAATCCAAGGTCATTATCAGTGATGTCAATTATACAATGGCTGAGCAGCTGCTCCCCCTGTTGCTGGCCTAATAGTGCCATGTTGAAGTAGACAGCAGAATTTCTTGTGCCATTGAAAATTTGCTATATCATGAGTTCCCTTTCAATTGCAAAAGCAGAAAAACAGCTTGAGTACTTTTCCTCCTACATCTTCATTTCAAGCTGCTTTTACCGTCCTCAGAACATCCTTCAGCATCTCCTGCCTTAAAAACATAACCCAAGGGGAATAAAGGGGAATTTAACAAAGAACAATTTTTCCCAGATGGTACCCAAAGTCTTCTACAAACACAAAGGTAGGAACTGCTATAAAACAAACTCTAATGGAGATTTTGGCTGTGGGAGTGTAACGCATACAGCCATTCACATGTTAGGAATTGCTGTATTCAGTGCTGAAATACAACTGCTTCAGGGTGAGAACTCAGCTTGACAGTGCAGAGCAGCAACAGATAATGTTGGAGTACAGAAAGCAGAGTGATATTTAGCATGCAACCGAAAGGGCCCTTTCTTCACCTTGATGTATTTTATAACAGTTTAGATAACTCAAGTGGGGTAGCCCAACAGCAAACTATCACAGTTATCAGCAATTTCCTCTTCAGTGCACGGGGTGAGGAGTGTGGTGTGCCACATCCCACCACGTAGGAAGTGCTAACAAGCGTTGACTTGCTCATGGCAGGCACCATATAGCTAGCGAATACCGAGAGACCCAGCCCTTCCCCTTTCGATCCTTCACTTATTTCTTTTCTTTCCTCCTCACAGAAGATGAAAGCAGGTAGCTGAATTCATATGGGGTGACGTTCTCTGTGATTTCCTTAGCATCACGTCACATGCAAGCATTGCCAGGAAATGCCCATTCACCACATTTAGAGTTTAGATGGGATCTGCTTCAGTGCCTCTTTAATGTAAAGCGACACTGACATGGTGTGGTACAGAGGAACAACGGTGGTACATTGAATGCTCATAAATGTATCTCTCTTCTACTGAAAAACAACTTACCCCCTCTTCTTCCCAACCTCCTTCCTTCCTGTGTCCAATTTCTACCTTGCAGAACTCCTACTGAGGTCTGGGAGAAAACTTGGGCTTCTCCTTATTACTATTCCCAGCAAGGAAAACTACTGGACCCATTTATCATCTTGCTGACGCTTGCACAATCCTATTGCTGTCCCTGTCTTTGCTGTACCCCCTCTACTGTACTAATGAGGATAGAAATCAAATTTAAAGTTTGCTTTTGTCAGTGCAGCCAGCAGCTATGACTCAGAATACAGGGAGCCTGCAGATTTGGTGAGTAAGATGGAGCTTCTCCCCACTGTCCCCCTCCCCTCTTTTAAAAATAGTCATGTTAGAGAATGGAACTTCAAAGAATGTGACTGTAAGATTGGGGGTTGTGCTGCAGCCACCTTTTTGCTTGACTCCAGTGACAGATGAGGTTCTCGGTACTGCCACTTTTGCATGGTCTAAACATTTCCAGAAGCTTAAGCACTTCCCAGGGTTTGCACATCTGGGCTTTAACCATGCGGGATCCAGAACTCTCGATGCCTTCAGACTTTGAGAACTTCCTGCTTAGGCCAGGGGGATGCTGTCAAAATAGGCTTCTTTACTGAGTGACTCAGTGCTGCTTTCAGGCCCTGCCAGAAACCAAGTACAGAGGCACGAGGAAAACAAACAGAAGTTACTGAAGCATTTCAGAGTTTTCAGAAAAGTTTGGTTCAGCTTTAATTCCAGTAAAGCTCAGAGAAGGATGAAGCAGGAAAATATTTCCTAACCAAATTTCCCATGCAAAGGCTCTTAGTAGACAAGCATGTGTGAGTTTTACAACAGTTCTGCATTCCTGGTCAGGACCTGCAAGGCTCTGCATCCAGACAGACGAAGAGAAGGATGATGCACGCACAGAACACATGGAAAAATGGCCTGCAGATACCAGCTCCAGTTCTGCCCTCCTATCTGCTCCTCCAGCAAGCAGGCTTCCCTGGAACTGCGTGTTTTTCAGATGAAAATCCAGCTCTTTTTTCTTTTTTTTTTTTTTAAGTATTATAAACACTTTGCAGAAGAGCCTGGCAGACGCTGAGGGCTGCACACACACAAACACGCTTGCTGGGAACTCTGCTCCAGGAATGCTCCGCTTGGTCCTGGCCAGCTTCTCGTATAATTCAAACAGTAGAACACCACTTTTTATACCAGTTTTGAAAAGAAAAGAGCCCAAATGCATTTATGTGTGAAAACCAAAGCTGAATTAACCCTAAGTTAGGCAAAAAAACCAAACGATTAAACCCCAGAGACATGCTCACAAATCAGTCACGTGTCAGAGCTATCTTGGATTCCGGTCTGTATTCACACACTCCATCATAGGTTGGATGTGATTAATGTCAGTTTAACAATGGAGAAAAAGGAACCATCTGATATATCGCCAGCTTCTTTCCCCTGCCTCCTCCTGGAAAGGGTACCGTAGCTCAAAGCAGGGCAGCAAAGCAATAATAGTTACCCCCAAGGGGTAGAAGTACAACCAAAATGTCGACATAGCATGTAAAACATTAATTTCACCTAATCAGGGCCACAGAGCACCAAAATATCTTCTTGATGAGGATACAGTTGTTTCGTAACACCACTGAACAGCACAGGGAAGCTCAAGTAAGGACTTGGGAGGACTGCTACAATGCTGTTATGCTTTGATATGCTTTAATTTTTAGGTAGTCTTGTGTGGAGGTAGGAGTTGGACTCGATCCTTGTGGGTCCTTTCCAACTCAGATATTCTATGATTCTATTTTAACCTTTTAAAGCTTCTTTTCAATATAACCCTCTACTTCACAGGGTTTGTGAGGCTGCGAGTTGAAATAATTCAGCTTACTATTTATTCTTAAATCATGAATTTCATATACACGTACACACAAGCTTAAACCCACCTTAACGGGAACTCCCCAGTCTTTAAAATTATCAAGAAAGCCACAAAACCAAACCTGGAGCTCTAGCTTGCAAAAAATCCATGAGATGGCTCTGTGGATGGGTGCAGCTATGGCACCTTTGGGTGCACCCCGGGGTCCAGACACCTCCTCCCACCGACACCACAACGTTATGAGGTATACGCAGCTGCAGAGGAAGGGCGGCCACATCCCCCCAGGTTTATTATCTTGATCAATAGCCGAGCTGCAGGTTGGTTAATCCTGGTAGATGGTAACCAGTGATAAAGTATCTTAACTGCAAGCCGATGTCTAGAAGCACAGCTGTGCATGCAGTTTCCCTTAATTTCTGCATACAGCAGGCCTGAGCTGTTTTGTTCTATCTTCTCTGTTACTCGGAGCAGAAGAAGCACTGTTTTCCTCCTGTTTTGAAAAATCCAAGTTTCCCATCATTCAAACTTAATAAAGTTAATGAAGCAACTTTTAAGGTCCCTGAAAAATCCACGTGATGTGCAAAGTCCAAGGGTTTACAGATTGCAGGGAATGGTTCAGCTCTCATCTTTCTCATGCAGGACAAGAGGAGTTAACTCCAGCCTTTGGTACAAAACAGAGCCTCGGATTTACCCTTGCACCAACTTACTAGCACAGAAAGACCAATTCAGGCAGTTTCCTACAGACCCCAATGCAAACAGGCAACAAAATCAGACCAGTTCTTCAGGGATGATTCTGACCCAGCCATAAAAGAGCAACCAGGAGTTTTGGTTGGTGCTTCTGAGATCACCCTTCCCTTATCAAACTCACAGGAGATCCAGAAGACAACTTCAATGCGTTTTCCCAATTAAACAGCTCGTTTGCATCTAATGCGGCGTTTATTGACTCCTGGGCCTGTATTGATTCTGAATAGGCTACAGCTAAGGTTTAGTAAATGCCTTGGAGATAAATCAGCATGCAGGTAATAAACTGCAGATCGCATAAGCAAACATTACTTAATTATATTCCTATTAATATATTGAGTCTGTAATGAATTTTTGAGGCATTTAATTATCAATTTGACAAGATAATCTAGGGGTAGTTAATGATGGACCAGTAAATTGTTAAAAAGAAAAACCTGCGGATGCTTAATAAGTCTCCTAACTGACAGCAAATTAACTTGCTTTAGCTGTCTGGTTAAACAGACAGCAGTTAATTACAGAGCGCTTAAACAGTCTCACAATTTTAATATATAACCCTCTTTGCTGTGCGGTAACCGTGCAGCTGGAGACATGGGCTTTTCTCCATGTATTTCCCTCAGACAGCTGACTTACTCGCTGTTGCAACCACTGACTTCAGTGAGGTTCAGCAGTTGGGACCTTATTATTTGCAAATGCAATGGACCGCTCCCTCTCTTTAGTGATCAGAACTCGCTGCGTTCTACTCCCTTCGGGGTTTACACCAAAAGAGGAATTTTTCACTCATTGGAATGGTGACACTTTGGAAATGGAAGTGGTCACCATCAAGCTCCAAGTGGCCCCAGGTCAGGCGGAAACAGCCTGGCCAGCCGTGGGTGTCTGAACATCGCTGCTGAGATATTCGTGTATACCCAAGTAACACTTCACCCCGCGCCGAAGTGCAGCTCCTTCTTTGGACAAAATCTGACACTTCACTGGTTCAGCACTGACTCATACAAAGATGATCACTTGCCATAGACTTTTGGGAATGTTAAAAAGGGAAAGAAGAAAAAAAAGGCAAACAAGCCAGCAAAGGCTGTACAGTTCATTACAGAGGTTAGTGAGCAAGGGTAACAAACAGTCATAGCTCTGCCACCTTCTCTAGGAATAGCACTGAGGAAGCACAGCTTCCCTGAGCCGAGCAAGTCTTGGCAATGGTTGGTTTGAAATGTAAAACACTGCTGATCATCCCGGGTTGAGCATGAATAAAACATTGTAGATCCTTAATCAGCTGGAGAAAACACATGCAGATCCTTTAAGAAAAACTCGTTCCAGGAAGTGGAAGCGATGTTGCTTGACTCCAGGAGTTCAGAGGCCCCGAGCCATCAGTCTCTCCTATCATTAGCATAAAGAGAAATTTTCAAGTGCCGGTTCTTTTAATTCATTTACTTTGGGGAGCTGTTAAGGATCAAGCCTTTTCCCCTCAGTAATTACGCAGCATGAAAGCCCTTTCTCCAAAAATAAATAAGCACATTCATGCAATAACACAAATCCAGGAAGAAGGGCCACCAAAAAGCCACCAAATGCTACGAGGATGCAAAACTAAAGCAGGGTCCCTTACTCAGGCAGACATTTGTGTAACAGGGCAATGACAACAGCAAAGCTGTTCTGCTCTTAAAGTCACTAGCAGCTGTGGCAGTGTTAAGGAGCAGGGTTAGCAGGCAGAGTCCTTCTGTTATGATCTAGTACCTGATCTCGTGGGAGATAACCCTGCCCCCCACAAGAAGGGGCTGGAACTACATGGTCTTTGAGGTCCCTTCCAACCCAAGCCATTCTATGGTTCTGCAATCACAGCCTCATTAAAGTAAGAACTGAGGGAGACAGGCCCTCAGACTGGGAACGAATAAATCACTCAGTCCCTGAGGCATCATTCTCCAGCGTCACCCATGGGACAGGAAAAGGTTTCTGCCACCTCTGCTGTGCTAGCTGGGCTGACGGCAGCTTCAACGTCAGAGGAGGCCCTTTTGGTCACAGAGGACACCACCACCTTCAGCTCAAGCAGATGGAGCCCAAGAGGGGACTATGAGCTCAAATGCAGAAGGTATATGGCACAGCTCAGCATCCCTGTGCGGCTGGTGCTGCTTTTGCATGGAGCGCTGCTTAACGCTTCTAGCAGGCCTGTTCTGCCTAAGAAAGGCAAGAAAAGCTGTGAGGCAACCTCACCACCTCCAAAGTATTGCTTTGCTACAGGTTTATCACTGACACAGAAGGAGGGGCCACATCTTCAAACACAGGTGTTGCCATGCCTTGCCCTCTCCCCCCACCTCCACCGCACTCATCCCTTTTGTTATCAACCACTGAGCAATGGGCTCCCTTCTAGAGGCACCTTCTCACTGCTCCGGTACCCACCAGACCATTCCCTGACCAGAGCACACAGGGGAAGCCGGGCTGAGTTTAACCCCTTGCTTACTGAAAGAGAAGGCAGTGCTGTCCCTGTGCTGACACCGAGCTGGCAGGGCTGTGCTCTGGACAATGCTTACTCTTGCAGTGCCCGGTTGTTTTAGGAGTGCCCTCGAGGAAGGATTTTGACAGAAATGTCAGCTATACATCCAGCTCCACATGTGAAGCAGCGCACACATCGCCAACGATGCAGCGGAGTTCTTCCAAAGCCGCTTTTGGCCGCAGCAACCCTTGGGATGTGTAGAAGCAGCCCCTCACCTCTCCTCCCCACCAGGGCCGAGTGCTGCAGACTCTACCCATCCCTCTCCTTTTGCACTGACGGTTGCCGGGGTTTCTCTTTGGCTGCTGTTTTTGGGCCCAGCTGCAGAAGGGCTCTGCTCCAACACAGGCTCAGCTGGGCTAGCACAATGGGAAAACAAAGGCCCGCTCGCTTGGGATCTGAGCCTTTTCAGCCCCGTTTCCTTTTCCGATGCTTTCATTTCCTCCGACAAAAACGCTGCTGAAAGGAGAGCAGTGTGGCGGTAGCTGCTGCGGCGGGCACGGGGGCTCGGGTGTTGCTTCATCTGGGTCAGTGATTTCAAAGGGGCCTTCGCTCAGCTCTTCCCTTAGAAATCATATTTCTTCTGAAAAGGCTTTCAAAGATGATAAGCTGCGAATTGAGCCCGCTTTTCTGGCATTTGCTCCGCAGACCTCAAGGCACCCGGCAAACCCGAGGAAGCACCTGGGGGAATCAGGAGGACTCGGGCTACGCGCTCGTTGGTTCTCAGGGTATGGGGTGGGAAAGGGGAGGAGGGGACGAGACGGTATTACTGCCGCCGCAAATGGCCGCAGGGCGGCGAGGCGCTGCGGAGGAGCGGCCCCGGAGCCCCGGGCCGTGCACCTGCTCCAGCCCCGGCGCGTCAGCAGAGGGCGCTCGGGGAGCGGCGGTGCGGACTCCCCCGGGCCGTGCGGGGAGGGGTCACGGAGCGGAGCGGCGCTGCCGGACGTCCGCGTCTCCCGAGGTTGTCGCAGCCTCTTTCCGGGCTCCCTTGGCTGGGGAGCTGCCACCAGGACGCCCTCCCGGTGCCTTCGTGCTGTCGCCACGAAGCACTGCGAGTGTCCCGCTCGGTGTCCCGTGCGTTGGCTCTGACAGAGCAGGGAATGGCACCAAATGTCATCTCCAGGTCAGCGTGCTGTCCTTCTGCAGGACCCAATGCGCTCCTGGGCTGCGGCTCACTTCCACCTTGTCTGACCGGGCTCACCTGCGGAGATACAGCTTTTGAAGGCAGTGCTTCCCCCCATTTCTGCCCAGACAGAACATTTTACGGATTCTTTTACAATGATTAAGAGCAAAAGGAAGGTGTACTTGTGTGGAAGAACGCATAGAAGTCTAACGTAATGGCATCAGGCAGAAAAGCAAGCAGTGGGGTCCTTGGACAGCCCAGCCAACAGCTCCCGAGGCAGGATCTGCTCTGGAAGAGGAGAGGGATGGAAACAACACACCTCTGAGGAAGAGGTCCAGCCATGCTTTCTTCCCCTCTCCCATCCACCACCACACTTGCCTTCATCCTGTGCTCTGCCCCACCAACAGCTGGAGTGGGTTGTGGAAGGTTTTGGGAGACACAGTTTGCTCCCCCACTCTTCGGCTACCTCTTCTGGGCAGCCAGCAGTGGGTCTCAGTTCTGGGGGATACACAGCCTGCCCTCCAACCCCCTCCAGATTACAGAGACCTC
Source organism: Aquila spilogaster (assembly GCA_024606505.1). NCBI lineage: Eukaryota > Metazoa > Chordata > Aves > Accipitriformes > Accipitridae > Aquila > Aquila spilogaster. Next base: position 16,568,974 of record JANHGO010000002.1, on the reverse strand, counting down.
AGTGCTGTTGGCGAACAGCTTTGCTTTCTTTCAAGTTGCACCATGACATGGGCTGAGCCGTTTGTGCTTGGGACCCTCCTTGGCCCATCTCACTGCACTGCACTCCTTCCCACGCAGGGGAACCAGTCACCTCCTCCCAACTTCAGCACCTCATTGTAGAAAGGCAACTCATGGTGGTGGGGTGGCCAGAAATGCGGCACACAGCTCATGGGGACAGCAAAGAGGTTGGGATGCTCAGGTCTGTGGGTGGTAGCAGCACCCTGTCCCACCTGATACAAGGGTGGCAGAGGGCTGCAAACCAACCAAAAGGGCCTTCCTCAGAGCCCCTCCGACCACGAATGGCAGGAGCAGCACGCCTCTGGAAGCGACTGTTTGCTCCAGTAGCCTCTTTACAAGCACCGAGGGACAGCTCCGCGGGAATCACTGTGTTTTTAAAAGGCCACTTATAAGCTTTAATGCTGCGCTGGGGGAGAGGGTAGGGAGAAGGGGGGTCAGGGAGGGTGGTTGCATTGACTGCTTAGGACTTAAAGCTGTAAACCTCTTCTTCCCTCGCTCGTTGCTGGGACATTTTTATTGGCGAGATGAAGGGAGACAGAGCACAGCTCCACAACTTGCTCTTCTTCTAGAGGTTAATGACCCAGTTA
>JANHGO010000002.1:16539802-16568254 GCA_024606505.1 Aquila spilogaster | reverse complement strand
GAGCTCGGCCAATGCATCTCAGATTACTATGTAATGCGACAAAGAGGGAGAGCTGGAGGTGAGGGTGGGGGCTGGAGGGGAGATACAGGAGCTGTTGGGAAGGGGGCAGGGAAAGGGTGGGAGAAGGGGAAGCACCACTTCTAAATTTAACATCTCAGATGGAAATGAATGTCCCAAGGTGCTTATTTGCTGGATAAAAACGTGAATCCCAGGATAAATTGGAGTGATGCTTCTGGGAAACAGATGCAATCAGCAAATAATTCCCCCCTAGGGACCACACAGGCCTGAAGCTCCTGCTTCTGATGCCCTTGTGCCCAGGACAAATACTGCTAGGGAACTGGGGCTGCTTTCCTGAATGAGTCCAATATCCCAAGAGAAGTAGGGGCTTAGCCAGGAAAATGGGGAATGAGGGGAGAGAAGAGGAAGAAGTTCCTGCGTGGTCTTCTACTTATCTTTTTGCACCTGGGGCAAAAAATGCTGCTCAGACACACTGTGCTTGGCAAGCTTGTCTGCTTCAGATCCAGTCACTTGCACAGTACAGGGAGGAAAGTCAGACTGTAGGGAAGGCTCTGCTGGCAAAGGTTGAACATGCAGCTCGCAGAGTGGCCAAGGTACCAAACCTATTAGTAGGAGTTGTCTGCCATTGCTAGAGGCCAACACGACCATACACCCCATGCGTGCCTGCCAAGCCTTTGCCCAGTGAACACCCTGGTGTCCTCTCCTGAGCCATGCTGGGGTCTTCCCCTTCAGCTCTACTGAGATTCCTTGGCTACTACACGCACTGAGATCCCCTTGGCCCTTGCAAACTTCCCCTCCCAGGCATCCTGTGCCACATTTCTGATGAAAAAAACCACATTGTTTTCCAGGCGGTTCATCGAACCAGAGACCCTCATGTGTTGGCAGTGTGGAGAATGAAGTCTGAGGTCCTGACCTGAGAGGAACCTTTGCATCCCCTCCTCTCCCAGGCTGGAATCTCTGTTACAGCTTTCCCATCCTACCCAGGTGCAGTATCTCCTGCTAGTTCAGCTCTGGACCTTGCTCACAGTTGCTCTGGGAACGTTGCAGCTAGACCTGCAGCTCCATCATGCCCTGGGCTTCTTGCACTGCCCTGGTGATGTGCCACAAGCCTTTCTCCACTTGGGGCACAGTCTCTGGCACATGGTTATGCCACTTCTCAGCCCCAACCCTTGCCAGGCCTGGGCTTTCCTTCCCTCCCACCCTCCTGCATCTGTGCCGGCTCCATTTGGTCCCAGCATGTTCATTACAGACATCCCAGCCTTGGGCTCCTCTGCCCAAGCCCCACACTGCTGTAGCAACTCAGCCGGTCCCATTCCTCCTCTGCTGCTCTTCTCAGATATAGCCATGCTGCTGCATCATGGTCCCAATCCCAACCCATTCCATCTTCCATCCTGCTCCTGCCATATCTGCCTGTTCCCATGTTGCCTCTCCTGCTCCAGCCTGGCCCCTCCAGGGGACAGCCTGCTGTTGTAGGGCACCAAGGGTGGGGGGGTCTCCTCTCCTGCTGCCAGCACGCTCACGGCTGAGCCTGCTGGCACAGCCCTCTCGCAAGGAGACGTGCTGGGAAATGAGCCTTGTGAGCCACTTCTGACCAAGGTGTGCATGGACGGTGTCAGGAGCAGCGGATGAAGGTTGGACTCCACCGAGCAAAGCAGGAGGCCTGGGGAGAGCTCAGGGGAACGGGTTGCCTCACACGAGGTGTCAAAGCCTGCCCACAGAACCTGAGATACCCTGTGGTCAGGACCATGCTGTGGGCATGCCTAACACTGCTCCAAGCCCTGCTCTTTCCATGGCATGGCAGGAGCAATGAGGCAGGGTCTGTGCTCACAGCTTGGAGAAAGGGTTAGTCCCTGGCATTGCAGTGCAGCCAGGGCATGCATCAGGCAGAAGGTCTGTTCCCCTGTTCAAGGGTGGCTGGGTGGGAGCCAGGCTCCCTGGCAGCACTTCGGGGCTCTCACCCTGCTCCCACAGGCTCGACAGCCCCCTTTGCACCATCCCTCAGGATGCTGTCTCGTGAACTGGGAAGAGAAGAAACGTGAGAGGTCTGGCTCAACGGGACTGCTTATCTCCCCGGAGTGGAGCCCTCCCTCCTCTTCAGGAATTATTTCCTCAAAAGACAAGAAACAGCACAAAACTGCCTCTTGCTCAGCTCCATCTGCCACGCGGGGGCTGGGTGCCGGGAGGCCACGATTGCTAACTGCATTTGCCAGACATGGCTTTAGGGGGATTTTTCACCACCTGCAGCCCAAGAAAGAGATTAGTCGGGTTTACCTGTACCAGGAGATGCACAGGGAAGTCCTGAAAAAAGATGTGTGTTTCTGTGGAGAGGAACTTCATCAAGAACCACAGTAAATGCCAGCATCTAAAAATCTGGCACTTCATTACTTCACTGCTACGCATCTGTCCTCAAGGCCAGCCCCACAGAGAGAGTCATCAAGGGCCAAAGCATCCCCTAAAACACAAGCCTAGGCAAACCACAAACATGCAACCCTCCTGACTTCTAAGCCACATGTCAGCCTCCTCCAAAGGATGAGAAGGTCCGGACACAGTTCTGTGATGTAGGACAGCTGGGAGGAGGGCACAGGTTGCAGGAAGGGAGGAGCAGCTCCTGCCCGGCAGTACCCTTACAAGAGGAGCTGGGTGGAGGTGTACATGGAGTCTCAGTTTTCCGGCAAAGTCAGCCTTATCCTCTTTGTCTGGCTCACGTCGTTCCACAGCAGATGCCTTGCTATGGAGATGAACCCACGTCACAGCACAGTGCTAGATGCTGCACGAACCCAGCGTGAAATCGGAGTCCTGGCCCAATGCGCCTGCCATTTTGCTGCCCAGCAGAGCTGTTTGCAAGTGGAGCAACTTTCAGTCAGCAGGGAGGGCACAGATGACGATGGTGTGCAAATGGGGAAAAAAATTGCCAGAGGCATCTCAGCATCTAGTACAATGCTGAGAAGACTTAAGTTGGGACAATTACAATTTTAAGTATTGCAGCTATTACCAATGCCAGAAGAAGCATTTGCCCCCTTATTGGGCTAAATAATAGCAGGTAGGTGACTGCTAAGTTCATGCTACTTTTTCCCACCCTTCCGTTCCCCCACAGATCCGTGCTGGAATAGAAACCATGGCAGTGAACAAGCATCAAGGCCAACACGTATAAAGACAGAGAAATGTTTCAGCCCTGTTTATGGAGCAGGTCGAGCCAGGCGAGCACCAGCTGGGTCCTCCACATGACTTATCCTGAGTGGGGAAGCTCATCCCAGAAGCTAAGACTTTTTGTGGGTTTAGGAGGCTGGCGAAGGCTTCACTCCCATATCAACTGGCTCTTGAATTTACCAACACACAGAAACCATCAGACAGTTTTTGTGAAACAACTACAGCCAGTCCGGGCTCAATTTCTCACTGGATAATATCACCCCCAGATCCACCCACCAGACAAAGAGTAACCCAAGTCGAGTACAGTTGATTGGTCCCGTGTGGGCAGGGCAGGAAACAATAAGCTTAAAGTGCATCAAGGAAGGTTTAACTTTGGCACTATCTCTAAACATCTCAAGTAATAAGCACAGTTAAGCACTGAAAAGATTTCCTAGGGAGACAGTGGAGTCTGTATCCTGAAATGCTTTCAAGAACAGGACAAACATCTGCCTGGACTCGTTTGGGTCCAGCTGGTCTTGTGGCATGATATGGACCAGGTGACCTCTTGTTATGCCTCAGCCTTCCCCATCCCAGTTTTCAGGTGTGTTTGTTCAGCTTCCCTCGGTCTCGCGCTGTCCCCTCTCTGTGTGTTCACAGGATGTGTGGCACACTGCTGAACCTGATGCTGAGCAAGTTGGTCTGACTTGCGAAATCGTATTTTCCTTTAAATTAGGATGAGTTTTGAGATATACATAAATGTATAGAATCCCAGAGAATATTTATTAGGGTTGAAATTAACATTGATTGATTTGATTTTTGCTGATTAGGTAATTATGAGAACTAAAGGGGTAATCACCTTTTCGACGAGGAAATGAAACAATCATCCAAGTTAGACAAGTCCTGAGTTTCTAATTCGAGCGGGGAGGGGGGGGAGCTACAGGTGAAGATCAAAGAGCAGTATCTATGCCATGTTGTCTCTCACTCTCCAAGCAGACCTGGGCTGGGACTTTTCCTACCATGCTCATCTCAGTTTTATGCATCGATACAGTGCCCTGTGAGATCAAGCAAGGAGAGTCGAAAGGGTTAGCCCAGGGACTAAAGCAATGCAAGGACCAGTTCTTGGCTTAGTCTATGCCTAGAGGAGGAGGAAGAAGCCTTCCCTGCAGCTCTCCACCAGCAGTATGGCCAGATCTGTCAAGTCCCTGACAGCTGAAAATGAGGCTCACACGAGCAAGTCCTGCCTCGCTCCCCTCCCTGGAGGTGTCTCTTGCACATCTGCAGTCCATCAGGGCCTCTCTGCCCCAAGGTGACCCCACGTGCCAGACTTGTTTGCTGGATGTTTGGGATATCTCCAGGGCTCAACATCTCAGCGCTCCGGGATTTCTTCCCCAGCTAGCAACACGGGAAGAGGCCACCGGGTGCAAACTTCAGCCTGACACCCCATGTCTGGCAATTGCAACCCCTTGCTGGCTGGTGTACGGCTTGGACACCCATACCAGTGCCATGGATCCTTTCCCCCGTTCCCACCTGTATTATAATGGATGAAGGGAGGCTCTGGAGAGCCGGCTACCATCAGTCCCTTAAAACCAAAACAAACAAAGGACTTTTCTCAGCTGCAGTGGCATGAATGGAGCTTAGTCCCCCTGGCCCCTCCAGGATATGGCTGAGATATATCAGGGAAGAGCAGCTGTCAGCATGGATGTGCCTAAAATTAGCTCAAAGGGAAGGTTTCCTCCATTTATTTATTTATTTGCTCCTTAAAAGGCCCCTTCTTATTAGATGCAAATTCAGCACAAAAGCTTCAAGCCAGTACAAAGGCGCTGCTAATATTTTTCAATTACACTGAGAGGGAGGTCACAGCACTTGGTGTTTGAACTTCTGCTTAGTTCTAGATGTTCTTGGGATAGAGGCTGTAGCGATGGGGTGACTCTTTGGATGTTTGGCTGCAGGAATGTATTTGGAAGAGCTGTAGCAAGTGCAGCAGGTTCAGGTGGTGAGTTGGTGTGCTGGAGACCAGCATGTCATTTACTCGGTGTTACAGGTGCTCCAGGAAAGAATCATGGAAAATGCGTCTCTAACCTTAATTTATGTCCTTTCAGATATACACACATACCCCCACCCCTCCCCACCAAGAGGTTTCTTGTTATACATAATGGCATTACCTGCTTTCATCTGTTTGCCATCTTTTCCCTACCATCCATCTTTTCCACCCTCTGATAACTTCAGGACTCCCTAACCAATCTCACTCCCTCAAACTGGAGGGGAAGGAAGGGGGTGGAGAGGTCTTAAAGATACTAGATTCCAGCAAGTTTTTGTCAGAGAGAAATACCTCAGTAAGGCCTTTTGTAAGCAAAGGACTGGAGAGTGAATTCGCTCCTTCTTAGCAAAGAATCCATAGAATCTTGGCATAGATCCGTAGAAAAGCAGGCTCGATCGCTTCTGCTGCTCAGGGGACCAGCTGTTAATTATAGAGCTCAAAAAACTTCATCTGATCTCCTCCATTTGGCTCGTGCCACAGGGATTGAAATGGGAGTACCTATACAGACATTTAGAAGTACTGAAAAGTAAAAAGAAAAAACTTTATGGAAAAAAACAACCCCAAATTTCTTTTAATGTACCTATTCCATCCCACATATCTATCTCAGAAAAATACCATAATATTTCTTTGTACATACTCCCAGAATGGGCCTTACAGGACACCAGTGTCTGCCTTCGAATTCTTCCTGACATCTTGCTCTGCAATGACCCACAGCCCTTCAAGAGCTGGTTTCCTGAGGCTGCTGCCTTTGTGCTGACTTGCAGCTCTCCCAGCTGCCTTCTCTTGCTGCCTTTCATTTTCTACTCTGCTTATCATTTTTTTGAGGTGAGGAATTGTTGTCACCATTGCACTAAGGCACTAGGCAAGACTGGGGCAGGTGGCTCCTACTGCAATATGAAGAGCCGATTAATGAAGTGGGCAGTAAGTACCAATACCTGTTAATGTGGCTTCACAGCTGGAGATCACCGCTACACACAGTCGTGCTATAATATAATATAGTCTGGTCTAGCCTAATCAAGTGGTGCAGTAGTCTTTGTCTACTGAGTCTACAAGTATTTGGACCCAAGTTTTTAATTTGTACAAGCAAGGGAGGCCATAGACTATGACTATGTGCTATGGGAGCATAAATAATAGGTGAGCTGGAGTGCTGACTCCGATCAGACCCTTCCATCTAGAGCCAGTCTCTATATTCAAGGTCCAGGAGCAAAGTTTCCAGACTACAGCTTCAATTTTTTCTGATCCACCAAGTCAACTGGATGCACACACAAGCTGGACCCTGAGGACCTTATGGCCTTCTTTTAATGAGAAGGTGAGAACTATTTACACTCTGCATAAGCTTTTCCCTTGAGACAGCAATCCTGGGCAGGGCTAAAGGCCTGCTAGAGCTACCTGCCTACCGTATCTTTATCCTCTTCACCAGGAAAGTACATCAGAGAACAGAAAGTCAAGCAGTTCACAGTACAACTGGCTTAAAAAAAAAAATCCTGCCCCCCCCCATATCGCTCTTCCGTCTGCTCTGATGGCTCTGAACAGCACTGCAAGTAGTGCTGATTGCAGAGCAGCAGCAGGAAGATGGGAGTCATTAAAGAGACCGAGCCAAAGCCCTGTAATTAATTAGTTAGAAAAGCATCTTGGCGTTATTAGAGAGGCCTCAGCAGAGGAAGCGACACCTCCGTTCTAACAGACTCACCTTCCGCCAGAGCTGCTGCTGCGATGTTTGACATTGTGCTGGTATAAACAGAAATTAGAAGTTGGTGTGACAGGGAGAGGAGCCGCTGGCAGGCTCTGTCCTTGGCCAGCGCTGTGGTGTGTACCGGGAGGTTTCCATGCTCTGCTCGTGGGCAGAAATCAGATCCTGGAAATGGCTCAGGTAGGGATGATTGCTACTCAACCAGGAAGACCCTGATTTTTGCTGTGATTAAAAGCAAGCCCATTTTTCCCAGGGTGCCCAACAGAAAGCTGGTTATCCAGGTGTTTGTGATTATAAACCACTGAGCATATACAAAATTGTCACCCAAGGCACCAGGAACTGGTGTCTCTTGGGATGTATATACATGCAGGATGCTGCTGTCCCTGGCAAACATGCATAGGCTGGCTGCATGGAGAACTGGGCCATGCTCAGAGCTGCATATTCATAGCATGCAAATGTTAAGCTACTTGCAAACTCCCACAGCTGTCATCAGCAAACACTACCACGGCCATGAGCCCCAGAGATGGAATAATATCCTATGGGGAGCAGCAGGACACTGCAAGATCTGTGTGTTGCTGAATATAAGAGCATCAAAAGGAAGATGGAAACACAAGACTAACATAGCCAGGATTGCTTTAAGGAGTCTTAATTTCCTTTGGGAAAGGAGGCCAGGCAATGTGGCTAGTACATGGGGCGAGGAGGCAGGAGGCCTGGCTCTCCCACTGACCTGCCGTCATACCTTTGGCAACTCTCTTTTTTCCCATGTGCTAATTTTGCCCTTTCCCCACTTGGTACTGTCAGCCTTTAGGAATTCATAAGTCTTGAGTTGGGCCTCCAAACACCATGATTTTGGCTTAAAAATCAAGAGCTATAAGCATATACATATGAATTATGGGCCTTTTTGAAAGGCATTGTGGTTTCTGACTCTTTAGGGATCATATTTCCAACTGAGCGGGTCAGATTTTTTTATTATGATTATTATTATTTTAAATGAAAGCCAGGAATTTCACATAAACACAGGGCTCTGGCAGCTTGAGCTGGCAGCGCTGCCCGCTCTTCATGTCTCCTGCCTACTTAGGCTGGGAGCGTCTGAGGCATGGGCTGTCACTGGCCATGTCTGCACAGCATCAAGCAAAACCTGCCCAATCTCAGTTGGCTTCCTGCACTTCCCCAGGACAACTGACAACAAACAGCCATTCCCCCAGCTGTTTCCAGTGAGGATGGTAGGTGGGATAACTCCCCTGAGTTTGACCTGCATTAGAGCACAGGTGACCAATGGACTGCAAGTGACCCAAGAATAGGCTCCTGGGGGAGATTTTTGGTGCATCCTATTTTGGCCCTGCTGTTGTAGCCTTGCCAAGGTGTTTCAAGTGCTCTTCAAGGTAGCAGAGAGATTAAAAACTGAGACCGTGTCAGTGCATGCATTTGCTGTTCTGTCTGCTGAGTTTCAGTCCGGGTCTGGGTCATCCTCTGGGCAGAGGTCTGAGTGGAAGGTTGTGCTTTGTTGAACTGCCTTGCTCATCCCATGATGTTGAACAACTCAAATCCCCCGCGTTTTACCTTGCAGATGTGTGGACGTACGATGGGATGCTCCCTGTCTGAGCGGCTGTCACCAGCTCTGCAATGACAAGAAGCATGTCTTTGGCTCTCAGCTCTGAAGCTCATCTCTTTACGTTCTGAATTGAAGATGTTCTCTGAATAAATGAACAGAGATCTTCAAATGAACAACACATTCTTCCTCAGGTCAACTTTGCAGAGAAAGCAAATATTTCAAGAGAGTATGGTTACTGCTCATAGCTCTTTGGAGCCAGCCTGCTAACTCCTCTGCGGTGGCTGTAAATCTGATGGTGGTTCAGTTTAAGGACCTCACAGATGCTGTTTCAGACTGATATAGTGTACCATAAATGGGATTGAAAGCTCCCACCTATAGCAGACAAAGCCTTTCTGGTTCATTCAAACGCTGAGGAAACCAACTATTGTATATATGCGCAGTTGGGATTCATCCAAAAGTGAGTGATAGCCGAAAGAATTTACACGTTCCTTGGCAGGGGAACGTGTTGATTTCAGAAGGCAGCAAAGGTAACACAAGGATACAGGGAGACTCCCTTGCCTGGCATTTAGTATTTGAATCTCGTCCTTCGACTCACCTCAGATGCCCTGTGAAAGGGAAGAGTCCCAGAAGGACGGAAGACCCCCCACCATATATGAGATATTCCTGGTTTAAAGGCAACAAGGCCTTTGGTCTCCATGGGATGGCAAGCAAATAGAAGCTGCTCCCACAGCCTCAGGCTGAATTTTAGGGGGTGTCTGTCTAGTTAAAGAGATATATCAATATATGTAACATCACAGTCCATAATGCATTTCTGTAAAGCACTGTGGAGAACCAAGTGACTCCAAAAAGGTTTGGGGGTGTAATTCATCAGCTCTCAGTACAAGTAACAGCTACCAAACGCACCATATAATGATAAAGGTTAAAAGCAAACAAGTAAACCCAAATGCATGCTATGGTGGGGGGAGCCTGCCTTCAAAGTGTGAAACCGTCTCTAATTAACGGGGGTCGGGGAAAGGTTCTCGGGGGCAGACCGCCACACGGCGGGGCGTCCTGGGAAGCGGTGCTTCTGGCATCAGTCCCACGTGGGCCACAGAATGAGAGGGATCCTTGGTCTGATCCTGCCTGGCAGTTTCTGTGCAAAACGGGGCCAGTTTGCTCGGAAGCTTCCCACCCCCAAGGAGGGAAGAGGTGGGCCGCGAGTTTAACAAACATTTTGGTATTTGGAAGTCATTCCCAGCTCTCGTTTAACACACAGACTGCATTTCCCATTGCTAACTGGCAGCAAAGAGCTCATCAACATTTAAATAAGAGGCTTGTTAATGCCAGCGTGAGGCAGGTTTGCATGCCAAGGCTGGCTAAGGTTTCGTGCCAAGGATTTTCTAAGAGAGAATTTCTCTAGGAAACTCCTTCAAAAGGAAGAATTCACTTCTGGTTAAAGAGAACGAGGGCTTAATTTGAAGAGGTGCTGAGCTGGTTAAGTCAAATGGATGGTGCAAGAGCTGAAAGCCTGTGAAAATCAGACTCCAGCTTTTAAATCAATTAGCTGAAGAATGGCATGTGGTGGTTTGCAACCGATTATGCTTTCTGCAATGCAATAACTGAAGGAAAAAAAAGGCTACGCATAACCTTTTCCATCAGTGCCACTGACTTGCCCATCAATGCTAAATATACTAAGGTGAGGCTTTAAATGCACCTGTTGCCCAAGCGTGGGAATATTATTTTCTACAAATGGTCAAATGCATAGTACAGGTTAGTACAGGGAGGATCTGCAATATTTGACTCTGTTTCTAGATCTTAAGTGAGTCCTATAAATTACAAAGAATTTTTACTCTGTGACTTTGTTTTGAGCCTTCCCTATGGAGACTGAGCCCTCATTTCAGAGCCAGTGGAGAGGAAGGGTGCTGGTTTTGGCAAAGCTAGAGTCCTATACTATACGTCTCTATAGCATGGTTTATTGCCTTTCCTTGTTCTGTCATAGAACAGGAGTAATGTCCATGGTGTCGGAATATGCGCATGGTAATTGGCTTTTGCTGTAATTAAATGCCTCAGTGCCAGCGTTTAATCAGCCGCCAAAGCCGTTTATTGCTTCATATACTGCTGCACCATGAGCATTACCCCTTAATTAGTTGCTGAAATAGTGATGATTTAGCAGCGTCTTTATATTTATACTTTAAGACAGCAGATTCAGTCCAACATCAACAATATTGTAAGATAAAAAAGCAGCTCATTCTGCCATGCACCGATTTGGGCTTATTAATTTTTCCTTACCTTGTGGAAAACAGTGTCATGTACATCTCCTGGTGACACCGCACTGAAGGTGCAGTTAGCACTTCAAAAGCAGTTGCTATGTCTGTGCTCCGCTCCAGGACTGACCTTGTGTATTTTAAGTGGATTCAGTATCAATAAAACATTTTCCCCAGAAACTCTCAGTAGCAAAAGAGGTGTAGGCTCCCCCCCCTTTGACTCACCGTTACCAAAAGTGCCTGGATCTGCTCGAGCAGACCAGAGGCAGAGAACTCCCAGCCTTCCTCCCAAAATCTCCCTGGGGAAGGGAGCTCCTCTGTGTCACCTGAGGAGTGGCACTCTGTCTTGTATGACCCTGGCAGGTTGTGACAGGTGACACTACAGCAGCAGTTTTCCTGACAGCCCCATCCAAACTGCTCTTCCCTCCTTTCCCTGCCTGCTTGTTTTTGCAGCAGAGGTGGTGCTGTGTTACGCAGCCAGCCACTTGCCATTTTGTGGGGAATAGGGCAGTGAAAGAGCATACTCACTGTGTCCATTTATCACCTCCGATTTCAGTTGTCTGAAAGTGAGAGGTCTGGTCTATGCTGGTCTTTCAGAGCCCCTTGACAGTTAATGGACTGAGAGTTATCTCCAGAAAACAGTTTGTCCTGCCATGAAGAAGGTGTCTAAGAGATGTTGAAGGAATGGCCCTTTGGAGGTGTCCATCTATCACAGAGGGAGCCCTGCAGTTTGCTTGCATTGGACTCTTCTCTCCCAAACTATTAGAGATGGAAGAGATGAACCCTGCCCAGAACACCAATACTGCCTGCTAAGACTGGCACTGTGGACAGATTCCCCAGCTTTCCAAGTTTGTTCCCAGCTTTGAAAACCCCCAAGGAAGCTTAGAAGACCCCCGAGGTCTTCTCAAAATTGACTAGAAAGCGAAAGTCATCCTTGCTTAGTAACACAACTCCATTTGTTACACAGAGAAAGTCATACAGCAAATTAGCCAGATATCTTCAAGACAAAGATACAAGACCCATCTTTGTTTAAACCAGGTGGTTAAATCTACCATAGCCACAGTTGGAGACAGCCATCGCATCGGAAGAATGCAGCTATACAACTGCTTCTTCATTTGACCAGGAATGTCACCAACAGAGCAACCTGTGGGGCTGCCAGAGAGTCTACATTGCCTCCACCCCACCCTAAACCCCTGCTATGGCTAGCCTTGGCACCTGGGTTTTAGATACACTTCACTCCCAAAGCTATCATTGTCTTCAAAGGATTCTCGTTGCCTTTGACTGCAAGAAAAGCAGCGCCAAACTATCGAATGAATAGCTCCCCCACCCTTGGCCCTCGCCTCTGGCCCCCGGCCTGATAATGCATTTTGATTTGTGTGTGGACAACATATCCCTGGAACTTTTCCATCGTTACAAGGTTAGGAAAAAACACCTTGTGCTATAAAGGAAGTAATAATATCGAGTTTGGAAAACTATATAGCAGTTTGAAGGGACTTGAAAGCCTACACGATCACACTCCCTTTACTGCCAAGACAAAGCCTGTTAGACTCCCATGTCCTGTAGGAACAAGCTGAAGAGTTCATCCTTTCCTGAGGGAGAACACAGGCCCTTCCTAAAGTCCCCTGGGGAAGGGGAGGAGGAGCTGGGAGCGAAGCTGCTGCTTGTACCTCCTTCCATGGCTAACAAGCATTCCCTGACAACACATAACCTACTACAGAAGTCCTTCATGTTCAGTGGAGGTGGGAAAGAAAGTATGAGATTTAATTTGCAGCCAAGAATATTTAGTCTGGACGGTAGGAAAGACTGTCCAAGGGTGAAGGCAATGCCGCTATGGAATGGGCTGCCAAGGGAGGTTGTGGGATCTCCATCTGTGGATGTCTTCAAGGGGATGCTAGATAAAATTTTGTTGGGAGTGACAAACAGGGAATGGGTTTAGCTCTATTGTGTGCCTTGGGATCTTTCTACAACTCCGTGAAAAAACTGTTTTAAGAAAACTACTTTTGCTGATATTAATGGAGGATGTTAATTCATCTCATTTAATCCTTAAAGACACAAACCAAACCTGTCTCAGACGCTCACCTAAAGAAAAGATGACAGATCTTCACCGACTAGAGGGCCACCTTGGACAACAAAGCTGTCTTCCATGCTGCTAAAGTTCATTGAGATGAATCCCACCTTGAAGACAGCCTGTGCTGTCTGCACAGGAGATTTCTGAGAGCAAAGGGCTTTTACAAAAAGGTCCAAGGATAGAGAGGGTAGAAAAACAGAGGCTATTAGCAGGGTGCAGATATTTAGCGGCTAAGAAACAGTCATTGGAAAAGCTTACCAGGATACACTGGATTCCCCGTCACTTGAAGCATTTCAGTCAGGGAAAGCGTTTGGTGAGGGTTTGGTGCTGTGCCAGGTTCTCTGACTGGAGAGGTGAAGGTCAGGCTGTGTGGTGATCACTGGTATTTTTGAAGCCGATTGGACTGGACCGGGAACAATCCAGATTATTTACTGGACAGGGAACAAAACTTCCTAGAAGAGATAGGCTTTGCAAACCACACTTCCTTCTACTCTCCCCGTAATAGTTTGAATAATGTTCCTCCATTCATCTGCAAACCAAGGTGTTTGGATCTGCTGTTACCCCATTGGAACGCAAATTTGAGAATACTCAAAATACTGAGACAACCTCAGCATATAACCCACCTCTGTGGATAACCTCACGGTTTAGGGATGGAGCGCTCTCCTGCAAAGGTGCACGTATTTAAGACAGCACAAAATTCATCAAGAGACGGCCAGTACAAACACGGGGTAGCCTCTCTTGTGACATATTTCTAGCATCATTGCTTCACCCAACAGTGAAAGAGGCTCTTGAATTAAGTATGTTGAGGAGCCACACAGTGAAATTTTGAACCCGAAAGAGAGAGAGATGGAGGATATGAAGCATAATTGCAGGTGGAGGTTGGGAGAAAGTAAATACCATTTGACTTGAAAAATAATTTCACACGCTAGCAAACAAAAATGAAATTTATAAGGAGTTTATTGGATTGGTAAAATGTAATAAAAAAGCATTTGTGATACTTCTTCTGCAAAGAAAAAAGGCATCTGGCGATTTTGCATATTTATTTTCCCTTACAAAACATTAGAAAAGCATAACTGATAACAAGGATAACAACTGAAAGAGCAGAGCAAAGAGGAAAATACATCTCAATATAATTGGATAATGCGTAATAAAAATACAGAAAACACATGCTTAAAACAGCTTTCATTCTCTTACTGTAAAAAAGTCATTTTACGTGTTGAATAAAAAATATATGCCGGTTGCTCTGAAAATAGCAGTTTAGAAGAGGTAACTAGCTGAGAACAAAATATATATATCTATATATATTTATAAATATAGAAAACGTGTATATGCTGCATCTGTCCTCAGAACAAACTGGAATAAATGGTTTTCAATTCATGCACACAAGTTACCAGAGAAAAAACTTCATATATTACCTAGTGGACCAATCCTGTAAGGTGCTGATTGCGTTTCCTGAGTGCCCTCAAAGCCCTATGGATGTAGTCAACGAAGGAGACAAGTGGCCTGATGGGTTCGGTGGCAAGGGAGGCTACTCAGCAGCTCACAGGAGGTGCACTCAGCAACTCACAGGATTTGGGAAAACTCCAATGGCAGCAGGATTGGGCCCCTCACAGACTTGGGTAGTGCTTGTGCTCAGCAAGGGGTAAAACTGGTACCCCCGAGCTACGACAGATAGGAGACCAGTCCTAATATAGCTCAAGTAATGTTACTTCATTAGGATCTGAGGGCATGGAGTGTGCAGCAGAAGGCATCCCTCATATAGGGAATGCCTCCTTGTGCCCCTTTCTTGCCCAGATACCTAGGCTAGTGATTCACATTTAAAAGGAAGATGCTTCCCATACCACTGAGAGCCTCTGTCTGCTGGCGCAGGACAAGGAGAAGTGTGGTCAGTCACACTCCCCTCCCAACTGCAACAAAGGCAACAATGCAAAACCTTCTCTATCTCAAGGGCTAAACCAACAGCTACTATAAAGCTGAAATACCACCTCAAACCTAGCCTAGTCATCCACTATGAATTACTGCACATCCAATAAACATCATCACTGGTGAACCCTAGAGCAGACAGGTCTACAGTTGGCAGGGATAGGCCAAAGCATAGCAGCTACATAGGACAAACGTTCCTGGGGGCACTTCCTCCTTGCAGTTTGAAAGATCTAAGCCCATCTCCCAGCCCTTGGTGGGTTTGCCATGGGGCATTTAGCCAAGAGGAATCCTTCTGGAATGACCCATGTGTGGTTCAGACCCCCTTGTATCAGCCCACAGGTAAGGCCAGTGTGAGAGATTACGCTCTGAAACACAACAAACCTCTGCTGTTTGTTCTGAGCTGGAAAATGCCGTTACCAAAACTGCAGAATTAGTACTCCTGGTCTCTCATTTGACTAACTGGAGGGAAGGCACTGGGGGCTGCCCTCCAGTCTCTCTGACAGTCCAAAACACAAGCTGTGGTATGGGAAACTATAGGACCCTTAAGGGAAGTTGAAGTCTCACCAAGGCAGATCCTGTCTAGCATGATCATGAGAAAGTCCAAGCGTTAACTTTGCTGTCCCCATACCTCTGCCAATACTCAGTCCTCACTCTCCAGAGGGAGGTCACAGTGGTGAACTACTGAGCATCAAAATATCAAACCCTTCCCTTTGCTGCTTTTCCAATAAACCTTGCATTTCCTCTCTGACCACAGCAGGGAGAAGTTTCCTAAAACATGATTTGGGGGATTGAAAGTGAGAGCACATCAGCCTTTTTAATACAGTAGCACCAATCAAACACCCAGCCTTTGGTTCACGTTCAAATTTTCTCTTCTAATGTTATATAAAAAATGAATAATGGAGAGCTTGTAAGAGACAATATTAAGCGAATAAAATCTCCAGATATGAACGACTCTGGAGTTCTGATAAGATAAGAGACGTTTGAGGAGATATACTCAAGTACCTCTGCTACTGAATAGTTGCCTACCAGACAATGAGGTGTGTTAAGTAATGTGACAAGCAGTGCTGATGGGATAAGCCATTGCTTTGCTTATCCCAACGGAGAACAGATGCTCAAAATTAACCTCTTACTTCTCTTCTACATCATTCTCATAGTTCCCATCCCTGCTCGGCACTAGGGCTATTTCTCTGCTGCCCATAAAGGAGCACTGCAGGTCTCTGAAAAGGCATATAGTGAAGAAAGTGGAATAAGCTTTTTGTAAAAGCAGCTCTGTTAATAGCCTACTCTTCACCTTGCTGGTTGTTCTGCTTAGATGCTTGTCAGGTGCTTAGGCATTAGGCACATTAGAAATACTACTTTTTAGGTGGATAAAGCAAAGAACTAGATCAGGCTGAGGGGACAAGGCAGAAAATGTCCATTTGCCAAACCAAAATGGGTTTCCAACCCATACAGAGCTGTCAGTAAAGCACTGGCAGATGTAAAAAAGTGCCCCAGTTCTGCGTTTTCAATGGGTACCGTCTCAACATAGTTGAAACGCAAACTACAACCTCCGGCTGTGCATTTCAGTGCAAACTGCTCTTATCTCATACAGCCCTGAATGAAACATTAGCACAAAGGCAGCCTAATTGGAACAGGATCTTCTCCCTCCCTGCAAATCCTAATCATTGCACACAATCCCATAGCTAACGGCAGAGAGAAAACACCTGCTTCTGGCAAAAATACTTGCACTAGGAAGGCAGGATCAAGCCCTAGGCTGGACATGGACTCACCACGGGGAGCAGCTCTGACTATGGAGAGGATGAGGTGGACCTTGCTTCATTAGTAGGTCTTCCTCACTCCCATGCTGCAGCAGCATGGCAAGCTGGAGCTGGAGCAAATGTTTGCAGAGCAGGTGCTAGGCTTGGGCTCTAGCTTAGGGAACACTTCAGAGGGTGGCATTTTTCTCCTTGGCCACCACCAAGGAAGACAATAAAAGCAACAAGAAACTACCCTGAATGGCCATCTCCCTTTCATTCTGAAATCTGAGCGCTTTCCCAAATGAAGGCATTTGTCCTATCTAGAATTCATATTTGGAAAACCTCCCTATATCAGAACTGGAAAATATTCTGATTGCATTTTCTGGTCCTAAACTCTAGGTGAGCTTTCCTGGACAGAGCTCCTAACTTTGTTTTAATTCGGTGCCCAAACCAAAATGGCTCCATACCATATAGGGACCAGAGCAAGACTAGGACACCACAAATGACAAGTAAAGAAAAATGACACCATGAAAAAGGACATGTTCCTATCAGAAATGCTGAATAAGCAAAGCTTCTATGGAGCAAAATTAGCATGAGATGTAGGAACAGCCATTAAAAAAAAAAAAATAAATCAGAGCAATTATGCCCTTTATTCTTTGCCTCATTTATTATTTTCACCTCTCTCTTCTTACAGATGAAATGGGGCAGGCCAGTTCTTTTTCCTATTCAAGTCGGCTTTGCTCTCCGGGCCGTCACGCTGCTGGCACAGACCTGCGGAGACAGGACTTCCCGCACTTCAGGGGAATGCTGAATTGGGGCTATTTTTCAAACATCAAACTATTCCTGTTCACCATACACTCTGCTTCCAAAAATAAAACAAGCATCCGAGTCTTTAAACAAGCGGATGGACCCTTTAAAAGTTTCATAACAATGTTTTAAACCTGAGGTAGGAGGGATGGGAACAGGAATACATTTTCCTACTTATGGGAAATAATGAAACCAAAGTTTCTGGATATGAAATGCTGGGTAATAACAAATCAGAGGTCTGTTGCTGAGCCCGTTCTGCCAGCCCGCCCCTGTGAGAAAAAGACAGCAAGAAAGGGTTTTTTTTTGTACTGATGAACTTAAAATGAAAGGAGGGGCAACACACGGGAAGGAAGAGGGTAGACAGGTACACGGCATGGAAATGACTTGCCTGGAGCAACCACACAAGTAGGCAGAAAAATGGCAAATATAACCTGCCTCCTTATTCCCTTAGCCCTGTTTCCAAACCTAGTTTGGGAATGAACTGGGGGAAGGGGAGGAGAGCGCAGCAATTTGAACACAGCAGATGCTCCAGTTTAAACCGTATCTTCCCAAAGAGGAACCGAGGGTGGGGGCAGGAGAGATGGCTATTATTAATGTCCTTCCGTATATAGCAAAGCAGACATCCTGCATAATGGCAACACAATACATCAATAATAGCCCAAGAATAGCTTCCTACCGGTTTTTTTTCCCTTGACAGTTAGAAACATAAAGAGAAAAATCAAGCTGCTGAGATAAATAGCTGAGTCTCCACCCCCACCTCAAATTGCCTTGGCATATTTTAAGAGATAAATGGTTCTATGAGAAATTTAAATAGCTTTCTCTTTTCTTTTTTGGCAGCTGCAGGAACTGGGTCAGGTGTAGAAATTATTAATTTCGAAGCCTGAAAAACCCATGTTCGAAACTAAGTTTTTTTTCCTTTAAAGAATCAACTTTCTTAGAAGTAGAGTTAGAAAAAATTAAAAAATAATTGAGCTTTTTTTTTTTTTAACAGAAGTCAGACCAAAAATAATTAAGTATCAGTGCAAGCTGCAGAAAAGGGACAATTTGCATAACAGTTTAATGGACATTAAAAGTATCCATAGTGGGTTGTTAATATTTTTTTGCATAGAGTATAGTATTCGCACAATGGCTTTCATTCCTCTTGATTAAACATAGCACTGGGAGTATGCCTTAAAGAAAAAGACTGGGGGGCACCATTCTGTAGTTTTACCCTACTAGTGCACGTTTCCAAAGAGACAAGAGATTACTGCCAGAGCGACCAGCACCAAACACTTTCACAAGGAGCCCATTTACTTATTGCCAGGTCTCAGGATTGAAACCCCAGCGAGCCAATCTGCTTGAGGCTGTGCTCACTGGTGCTCAGAGCTGGTGAACCTGGTACTGAGGCACGTGTAAATCACTGCCTTCCCCCTTCCACTCAAGTTACTCTTGCTTTACACATCGATACCAGGATTTCTAGCACGGCTTCTCTGCAAGATGCCAAAAGACATCTCCCTCCTCATTGCCATACGTGGAAGGATCTCTTTGCAACCATAAACCCCTAAATCTTACAGAAAAGAAAGGTCAAATCCTGTAGAAACTGCTCTGAGCAAAGAAATGCTGATATATAAACTCCCTCACAGGATAGTACACTAGTTAAGACCTGTAAAAGGTTCAAATTTCCAGTCCTACAAAGATTCCAAGATCTTGAAAGATACCCAATTGGCATGCAGCCTGCTCCCTCTGCTGCATGGCTGGTAAACCCCCTCCTGTTCCCTGTGCTCTGTTCCGTGTCCCAAATCAGGCAGATACCTGAGAAGGACTCTCTCGTTTAGACTTGCTGCACCTCGACAGGGCTCACGGCTTGTGCTCTACTTCCCTTAGTGACCAATCAAAAATTTAAAAGCTGACAAAGACACAGATGTAAATAGAACTGTGGTGCCTAGAAAGTCAGAGCACAGATAGGATCAGAAGACAGACTGTAATTACAGGCCCTGCTACTTATTACATAGGCCAGTTGTGCTACATGAGCCTTCGGTGGAAACTTCCTGTGCAATTAATAAAGGAGAAACAGAATACTTTTGCAATCACTTTTCTAGCTTTCACTGTGGGGGTCCAATCCTGCCATCCTGGATTAGCTCTAATCATGGACAATCTTTCTCTGCGTAAACTGAAGGCATCTGTTCTGTGAGACTAAAAAAAAAAAAAGAAAAAAGGAATAAAAAAAAAAGGACAAAACCCTCATTGCAAACCTACACCATGCAATCAAGAAGGAAAGGAAATCGATCCTGAAAACCCCCACCCAGATCGTAATCTGACAATGTTTTCAAGGCATCTGGCAAAAAGGAAGAAGAAAGAAGAATGCTATGAAATATTTAAAATCCTACTTCTGCCAGGAATACGTGAGAGGGGAAAGGTGAGGTTGAAAGGGCTGCGCTATTTGTGAGCCAAAACCTGAAAGCACCACCTTTTGCATAGGAGCAGGAGATGCCCTTGGCCCAAGCCAGAGCTGTCCAAGCCAGAGCTGTCCTGAGAACAAGTACCAGGCACTGATTCAACAGGGACTGGCGTGACAAAGTCAAGGCTGCATGTAAGCAGGACAAAAGAAGCTGTCCTGTGCACCATGGCAGGCACCATGGGATGTCAAGGGTAAGGCAAACGAGAGAGTTAATAATACAGTAAAATAGCTGCGTGTTTGCATCCCATAACTGATCCTCCTCATCTAAAGCTTCAATCGGATTTTCAACAGCATGGGAAATAGGGCATCCCCAAGGGAGGATTTCTCCTAAAAGCACTTCTCTTGCTGCTGAGACTCTTACCAAAGAGGGACATCCAAGGAAGGGGAAACTGCCCTGTGAGATCTGAGATGCATTGAATGGCACTTTGCTTTGCTCCTGCACCCAGGATCTTGCCCTCTCCATTCTCAAATCCCCAATGGTGTGGAGCACCTTTGCAGAAAGATCTCAGTCAGGCCTGACCACTGGACTAATCCCAACCTGCAACAGGAAAAGCAGGCGCAGAAAGAGGCTGGATGTGCCCAGCTGTCATAAGGAGGGGAGCAATCAAGCAGACACTCAGGAGTTACAATGCTCAGCTGCATCTTTGCCTTGGTCACATCCACCTGCCTGCTGTACAGTTGCAGTAGAAACCATAAAAGACTTCAGGACAAGCACTGGGCATACAAATGGGATCAAAATGGTCCTGAAGCGCGGAAACAAAAGACACTTTGGAACAAAACTGGCACTGACACAATCCCCACAACGCTTGCATAAGATAGAAAGAAAGAATCCCTAGAATGTATTTATCAAAAGCCATTTTATGCAGATTTTTCCTTCTGAATATTTAAAACATGGTGAATATTAAGCTTCAGAGATTCTTAATACGTTCCAAAGCCCCACGGACCTTTGAAATGCTAGCTCATCAATATGCAACATCTAATCTTGTCAAAAAAAAAAAGGGGGGGGAAAAGAAAAGCTATTCATCCTCTGCACATAGAGGTTACAGCGAGAATCCCAAGGAAAAAAAAAAAAAACCTTCCAGCATCTTATGCAATAGGTTAAATTTACTCTGGTTGGGAAAGTTTCACTTTCTGCAAGAGAGAAAGTGCCTGTACGTGCATTGCTGCTGGAATCTTCTTCTGAAGTGTGAGGCTGAAACTGTGTAGCTGGATTACAGTAAGTAGTTTATTAAAAAAACCAAAGCTTGTGGCTTTGCATCCTGTTCCAGTCCAATGTAGTCTCAGGATCCCCTCTCCAAAGGCCAGCAGACAGTGCGCCACCTAAAAATCCATTCTAGTCCAAAATGCTGTGGTTGAAATGGCTTTGCTTGTTTATAAAGTTTAGTGTTTCATATCGCTTGCATCTGACCTTCAGCAGAAAGAAAAGCTCAGTTAAATTGTGCAAATATGTACCAAATGGGAGCAAGGGAAAGCAGCCAAAAATGCTGCATGAGCTTTTGCAGGGCTGCAGCCTTTCAGGAGCACCAGTGAGATGAACTGGATGAGAGGCCAAATTGATTTAGGCTCCAGGCAGGAGCTTAAAACACCATGACATCCAAATTCACAAAGAAAATGTTCTGTTACTGCAACCCCAAATTTCCTGCACATGAAAACACTGTTTTCTTTCATCTTTAGGAGATGCTCGTTCTGTAAACCGACATTTAAAAATGAACAAACAAACAGGAGTCAGCTGACAAAGGATTCTTGCTGGTGAATGGAAGTAGGTCACTCTGAGTATTTTGCCTTTACAGTCTGGCTTAATATTAGTGTTGTACACAAAACAGTAACAAAACTGCACTGGAGACAGGGAAAGACTCTAATTTTGTCTCTTCTATGAAAATTAGCATTAACATTCGGCATCGATGTGCAATGCCTCCGAAGCACCCGATATCTGGTTAATTAAAAAAAAAGAAACCACAAAGCAAACCACACACTAAATTAAACAACAACAAAAAACCCTTACTGGTCAGCCTACATTTAAAGACATCTAAGTATGAGTAATCAGGCAGAGAGGAATTTTCCTGAAGGAACATAAAAGAAAATGAAAGTTCCACATACAAGACCAAATAAAATCTTCTGTCTCTCATGAATGCAAATTCTGGCTGCCCTTTTACACAAACATATTAAAGGAATAAAACTGGAGGAAAAAATAAAAGAGGAAAAAACTAATAAATTTGGTTTTGGAGAAAAAAATATTTAAAAACAAACAAACTATCCTTCAAACAAATTTCTTCATGATAAATCCCTGCAATCATGTGGTTCTAAATTATATGGTTAAATATGACTGAAAAAGTAAGGCACAATTTCATAATCATTTTAAAAGCAATAATTATAATCATTTTCTTTGATATCCATGTGGCAGGCCACTGATACTATGGATGCTCAAAACTATTGGATTAAAGATCTGGAAAAGTTTTTCCAACTACTAGCTAAGACTCACAATACCTCTGTGAAGTAAGTAACATACCATCTTCACTGCAAAGATGAGTACACGTTGAGCAAATGGAAAAAGCGAGTAAGAGAGCTGCTTGCAGACAAAGGGAGGCAGAGGCAAAAAAGTAGAGACGCTCCAAGTGTCATGGTCTTGGTGAGGGACTCTGCCCCTGGAAATGTAAAGGTTATGCCACCACCTGAGCCTTCTGTTTCCTTCCTCATTTTCTAGAAGATCTAGGTATGATGAGAAATGTGGACAAACAGCAAAATAAAAAAAAAAAGTTTGAACTGAATGCTCTTGATACCAGTGATCAACCCCATTGCCTCCACATGTAACATGAAGCCAAAGAGACCAGGAACACGTAGCCAAGAATAAAGCCCAGTGGGGTATAAATAGCAGTGCGCAATATTGCAGCCTGTATTTCTACTTAGTTGTAGCCCCACAGCCACCTTACGTGTGCGTGTGAGTGCATATGCCAGAGCGGTTTGCAAGTGTTTGAGCTTAGTTTTTTCAGATCACAGCGGAGAATTTCCAGGCTGAAATGAACGCTGTTCCACAATGTCCACCAGGAAATCTACCAAGGTTATGTTTTTTTCTTAGATTTCAGATGCTGGGTGAATGTTACAATTTCACAAGTTTAAAGTCTACTCTTTCTCATGCTCCAAATGCTAGTCGGGCAACCAACTGTTGCAGATTCAAACCTGAAATGCTGAGGAAGCCAGGTAGTATTTCTAGAAATGTTTAAGGAGAAATGCCATTCCCAAGCCCAGAAGGGTATGTGGAGATGAAGTTAAATCAATATCTCTTGATCTTTGTGGCAGTTGCCATAATGTGCTTATATTCTTCAGTAATTTCAGGGACAAAATAAAAAAAACGAAGAAGAAAATTGCAATTGCCACAGAAAAAGACCCTGGCACTCCCCATAGCCAGCCACTCCATGGCTTTAAGACGGGAAAGAAAAATGAACCCAACAGAAGTAACACTGTTATTTTAAGAAGAGTCACATTATTTGGATTGTTCTAACAAAGGAAGCAGTGACTTCAAAATTAGCAAAACTAGTTAAAAATAGGGAAAAAATATCTTGTGAAAAGTTTCAAAGCTTTTTTTAATGTCACCAGGTCCAATATTGAACCATTTCCCAAGAACACATGTGCTTGTTTTCAAATAGAATTTTTATCCAAAGAAGTTTTCAAAATCATCACAGAAACTTCAATTTACCAGCAGACGAAACCCAAGAACTACAAAAAACTGAGGAAGATGACATGGGGTTTTGAGAAATGAAAATATTTGTTAACAATTCTGAAATTTATTTAGATAAAAATTCAATATGGTTTTAATAATAATAGCAAAGAAAACCCAAGCTGTTGTGGATAACGTTGCAAAAAGAGAGAATTTCTCATTAAAAAAATAGCCCTTCCGACATCACATAATTTAGTGTAAAAATTGTGACCAGCTCTAACTGGAAATAGTGTTCTCACAGCTCTCTCTTAGTTTGTACTTTACTAACCTCTAGATGGTACTAAGTAGTTCCTGCTATCCTTTGGCAACAAACGCTCGATTACCATCACTAGTGTTTTCTCGTGTGAATTTCACCACAATGAGATTCTTCAGCACGCCTCTCTCTGATAGCCTTGACTTACAGTATTGAAGTCTATATAAGGTGTAGTCAACCCAGCTCAGTGAACAAATAGCAAACCTACATGATGAACCAACTGCAGGAACCAGATATCAATAGAAAACAGTTAGAAACTCAAATCCTTTTTGAGCCATTCAGCTGAAGCTCCAGGTGTCTAACATTTATCTCTGATGCTGAAGGAGGGCAAAGACACAGAATTTCCCTCAAGGACCTTCTCTTGGGTCCTGTTATCCCTCATCTGCTGGACTTTCTCAAAATCAAAAGGAACCAGCATTTATCAAACCTAAGCTAGGCTTAGCTGACCATGGCCAGGCACCAGCCATAACAGGTCCAAAGAGATTTCAGTATGACTTGTTGCATATTCTCTTCAACAACCACCATTTCTCTAAAAGACACTTTTTTGTCATTCTTCTCAGGCACATTTTGTTGATAGGCAGAAAGTCAACTTAAGGCCTGTGTCTCATGAAAGTCTCACTCCTGCCATCAGGTTGAATGCTATTATGTAGAGTTCACTATGATAAACACTTTGGTACTCCCACACTTCTATGATTAAGTCATTACCCCAGTGTTTCGCAGCTGTGATAAAAATCCAGAATTAAAACATTAGAAAACCAAAAATAAAATTAAAGGTGCATTATCTCATAGGCTAAGGCAATTGTGTTGCTTTCTGTTTTTAAAAGCAATGTTCAAGCAATGATTAAAATAAGTGACAATAAAACCATCACATTCACAAAATACTAGCGTTAGCCTTGGGGATGTGCTTAAGGATTGGGCTGTAACCAAGGCAACCCAATCTTCTGGAGAAAGTTTAAGCAGACAGTTTTAAAGCCATGGTTCAAAGATACAGCAAAACTGGCTGCAGGGCTACTTGTGACATATGGAAAGTGCCACAGCCACCCGATACAAAGCACTGATCTGGTGATAACTCATCATCCTGTTGTCCAAATGTTATGTTGGATCAGCCACTGGGTGCCTTCCTGCAGTTGTCATAAGGGTGACACAGGACCCATTTCATGTGTTCTGGGTAATTTGACAGAAATTTGACTGTGTCCACATCCTACCCAGATCAAATCTGTATGACTGGGTGATACAGAATCAGCTGGTATTAATGACTGTAGACCCATGGCTTATGTCACACCATGCAACGGCTTTAAGCCTGTGCTTAAACAAACCCCAGGGGCTTAAATATTTTGCTAAATTAGAACCTGATCCTGGACCCTCCTGGGCCCCGTCCGGCCACACAAATCATGGGATCAGGCCCTACTTGCCAACAAATGCTAGAGAAAGCCAAAGCAGCATAAGCAAAAACTGCAGACTTGAACAGAAATGTCTGTGTGATCTTCCAATTCTTTCTGAAAGGAACAGTTTGGACATTACCACAGCCACAGATGACATGAAATTTTATCATGGCTAAGAAGTCCACCTTAAGAAAAGCAAGGTCTCTTTGGCAAAAAGACTCCTTCTTTGGAACAGATAAAACAGGATATATTATAAATATGTGATAAATATTGTGATGAAGCAATATCCCAGTGGTTCTTAATTGCAGTGCAATTGAGGTAAGTCCACCAGCATTTCCTAATTAAATCCTGAAGCATCAGAGGGGAGATTTCCATACACATGCGGGTGATGTGAGCCTCTGCGACGTATGTACATTTATGCAGTATCTTCTGAATATATTTATAGCAATTTTAGAAGCCAAAACCACACGCATTATAGAAAATAAAGAGTGTTTTAGATGCTCACTCCTTCCAACAGGCAGATGGGTTTGGTGTTTCAGGGGTGAAAACAAAAGCATGATAATACCTTTGGCCAGATGTGTCAGGTCTAGAAATTAGCCACAGTACCTCACATATCAACACTGCTCAATCTTTGTCAAACATCATCCATCCATAGGTTGTTTAATGCTTGAAAAGTTTGGCTCTCACCTCCCTGCATGTCAGCCCAACTCACCACAGCACCCTAATAACACAGAAGATTCAGATCTAGATCTCCTGGCTGGCCCTTAGCTTTAAAATGGGCTGGAATCCCAAACCTACATACCAGCAAACTTTTCTGGAAAGAGAAGACAGAACTCTAAAAATCAGTAGTTTGGGTCAATCTGTGATTAGTTTAATTCCCATAACCTCCCTGGGAAGTTGGAAAGAAGCCCTCTCATGCAGAGGGCAGAAGACGAGAAGCCATATGACTTGCTCCAAGTCCAGCCTGTGGCAGGGCAATAAAAAGCCCAAAGGCTCTGGACTTTGGTCCTCCTTAGTCTAGGTCACATTCTGCAGGAAGGCACAATAGCTCATTTCCATCAGTTACCCCGTCTCATCAGCAACTTGATATAACGCTAACAAGAATAAGGAAGATCAGAGCTACGTTTGCTGCCTGATGAATGGCTTACTCTGCACCCGAGTGCATCACGTTCTCCCCTGTGCTTGCAGAGATGTAAAATCTTCCACAGGGATACAATGGCATCAGCAATCCAAGCTCTGACCTCCCATGTTTTTGTAGGGTTAGTTCAAACTGGATTTGCTCAATAGTTGCGAGTTTTTTTTGACTGGTGGCGGTGCAGACTGCATGTAAAGAAGCGAGCTCAGAAGTACCTTACGTGCCACGGTTCAAGGAGCGGGAGCTCAGACGGAACCTGGCAGGAGTCACGGTGCAAAAAAATCTGTTTACGTCTGAGACAGTAAAAGTCTTGAAGGCCAGGGTAGAAATCTAGTATAAAAAGGCAAACTGCTTCAGTACAGCCACGACGGTGGAGAACGATTTCTTTGCTTAATGATGCCACCCTTCTAACAAAGAAGGATTCATTCTGAGCTGTGAATTTTGGGAAACTTCCCTGACACTGGTGGAGTTTGCCAACATATAAACCATGTAAGGAACAGAGGTTTCAGACTGGTATTTCTGTATTTGAATTTACTGTATACAGCTAAAGCTATTAAATTTCACAGTGCTCTTCCATAAAGGTTAGTGCTGAACTGAAAGGAAATGCACCATTTGCAGGAGCTGCAGTGAGTATCTCAATTTTTCCTCTTTGTTTCCTATCACTCTAGCTCACCTAACTTTTCTTCTCAACATTAGTGGGTATAATTATAATCAGGTTTCTGTTATGGAGAATAAAGATGAAAGCACCACATTCTTACTGTTTTTCAGTGGGTGCATGAAAAAAATTCTTATAACTTACTCTTGAAAAGTGCCAGTTTGTCACTTATATGGTCAATCAGCCTGCAACTGTTTCAGTTCTGCTTCTTAATTTGTTAAGTGCAAAGAAAAGTATTTTCTTTGATTACATCTGCAAATAAGATATTAATGTCAATTCAGTGATATGAAAATTACTCCCTCTGTAATTTGCACCTTAGTTATTATGGGTTTCATGAACAAGAATATTACAGCTGTTCAGAGTGCTGTGTATTTCTAATTTTAAATTTTTTTTTTTTTTAATTAACCAAACTAAAAAAACCCCCACCAACATGAGAAAAAAAAGATTATATGTGCCCAGCTTTTATTTACCTTGGCATATGTATTAGTTCTGGACCGAAGATGAAAATGCTGCTGCTGGCCCAGCAGTCTTCTGCAATGACATTTCACCAGAGAGAAGTTATAAGTGGCTGGGATGAAAATGAAAGAGGGAAAAAAAATGCTTCCTTTTTGGAATAGCATAGAGAAGGGTTTAATACCTTCTTCAGCTTTCTTAAGATAAAAACTGAATGACAGCATGTGTTTAGGAAGATCCTTTTTGCTGTTGTTGAAATAAAGATCCTTAATTTTTTTAATGAGAACTCCAGATCATGTGTGTTAACATCAGAGAAGTGTATATCCCAAGGCCTGATGCAATTCCTGTTACAGGTGAAGGAAAATCCTCCCACTGCAATAAACAAGAGATGGAACAAGACTCTATTGCTTAAATGTCTACCCAGAAATCACCACTGCCAGTGGTCCCATTAGAATGGGGTATGTGAGAGAGTGGCATAAGATTTTTTGTAAGCATCGCTTTGCACTGCAGTTCTATGTAGTCTTTTTTTTTTTTTTTTTTAACCACTGGGATTTTAAAAATGTGTTTCCAGCCCCACATCCTTAAAAGACCTTTTCAATGGACATGATTGGCTTATACCTCTGGTAAATCAAAAGCACATTGTGTGTGTGTGTAGTGTGTGTGTAGTGTATAGTGTGTGCAAGCTCACATCTTGCTGTGATTGTTCATACATTGTGAATTGGAAGCATCACTACTGAATAAATTTATGCAATAGCAAAATATAATTTCGTAAGAAAAAGAAGAAAAACCCTACTGAACTGGAAGGAAATGGAGACAAGTAAGGGCCTAAGAAAAACGATATAGGTAACAAATCTGTGTCCCAAGGATACAAGGTCACACCTACACTCTTACGTGCAGTACAGTTGAAGTTGCATTGTTTGTGTTGTGATGAGAGGAGTGCTGGGTCTGCTCTCACACCTCCTAGGGCAGTGAAGCTACTTCTGCTGGTGATGCAGATCCTATTAAAGTCAAATGGAAGCTCCCCATGACTTCAATGAGAGCTGGTCAGGTTCTCAAAATAACTTGGGAGAAAGAACTAGCTCAGCCATCTTTCACCTTCTACCTTCATGTACTTCTTAAGAGGCAGGAATCAAACACAGCATTATAGTTGGGACCATGTTCAGACCTCCTTCTACAGGCAGATAACTTAGGTGCTGTGACCACTCATCTCCATCAGCTGCAGAG
>JANHGO010000002.1:16527308-16539702 GCA_024606505.1 Aquila spilogaster | reverse complement strand
TGCCTTGGCATATTTTAAGAGATAAATGGTTCTATGAGAAATTTAAATAGCTTTCTCTTTTCTTTTTTGGCAGCTGCGAGAACTGGGTCAGGTGTAGAAATTATTAATTTCGAAGCCTGAAAAACCCATGTTTGAAAGTAAGGGTTTTTTTCTTTTCCTTTAAAGCATAAACTTTCTTAGAAGTAGTTAGAAAAAAAATAATAATAATTGTGCTTTTATTTTTTAGTAAAATCAAACCCCAAATAATGAAGTCACAGTGCTACCCGCAGAAAAGGAACGGTTTGCATAACAGTGTAATGGACATTGAAAATATCCATAGTGGATTGTTAATTTCTTTTTTATGCACAGAGTACAGTGTTTGCACAATGGCTTTCGTTCCTCGTGATCAAACGCAGCACTGGGAATAGTGCTTGAAGAAAAAGGCTGGGGGCACCGTTCTGTAGTTTAACTCTAGAATGCATTTCTAAATAATAAGGAGTACTGCGGGGGTGACCAGCACTGAGCACCCCCCCGCCCCGAGGTGCCTGCTCACTCAGCACCAGGTCTCAGGACCAGGAGCTGGGCTGCACCGGCCGGAGCTCAGTGCTGGGGAACCTGGTGCTGAACAAATCACTGCTGCCCCATTCCCACTCTTGCTTTATGCTGATACCAGCAGTTGTATCTCGGCTTCTCCATGTGGTGCTAAAAGCCATCTTCCTCCTCCTGCCATATCTGGAAGGATCTCTATGCAACCATAAAACCCTGAATCTTACAGAAGAGAATGCTGAAATCCTGTAGAAACTGCTCACAGCAAAGAAATAGTGATATATGAACTCCCTCACAGGGTCGTACACTAGTTAAGACCTGTAAAAGGTTCAATTTTCTAAGTCCTACAAAGACTCTGAGATCTTGAAGGGTACAAAGCTGGCTGGTGTGCAGCCTGCTCCCTTCGCTGGTCTAAATCTCTCTCTCTTCTGTGTCCCAGATCAGGCAGATACATGAGAAGGAGGAGGACTCCCTTGGTCAGAGCTGCTGCACCTCCGCAGGGCTCACGGCTTGTGTTGTTCTTCCCTCAGTGACCAATCAAAAATTTAAAAGGTGACAAAGACCCAGATGTAAATAGAACTGCGATGCCTAGAAAGCCCGAGCACAGATAGCATCAGAGACAGACTGTAATTACAGGCCCTGCTAGTTATTACATAGGCCAGCGGTGTTACATGAGCCTTCTGTGGAAACTTCCTGTGTAATTAATAAAGGAGAAACAAAATACTTTTGCAATCACTTTTCTAGATTTCACTGTGGGGGTCCAATCCTGCCATCCTGGATTAGCTCTAATCATAGTCAATCTTTCACTGCATAAACTGAAGGCATCTGTTCTGTCAAAGGTAAAAAAAAAAAAACCACCAAAAAACAAGCACCAAACCTCACTGCAAACCTACACCGCTGCAATCAAGAAGGAAAGGAAATCGATCCTGAAAACTCCCGCCCAGATTGTAATCTGACAATGTTTTCAAGGCATCTGGCAAAAAAAAGGAGAAGGAAGAAGAACGCTGTGAAATATTTAAAACCCCGCTCCTGTCAGGAATACGTGAGAGGGGAAGGGTGAATCTAAAAAAGCAGCATTATTTGGAAGCTGAAAAGAAAAGCACCGCCTTTTGCATAGAGGTGCCCTTGGCCCAACCAGAGCTGTCCTGAGGAAAAGCACAGGGCACTGATTGAACAGGGGCTGCACGGCACAGTCAAGGCTGCACAAGAGCAGGACCAGGGAGGCTGCCCTGCACACCCCGGTTTGCAGCATGGGATGTTAAGGAGAAGGCAAACGAGAATGTTGATAATAGAGTAAAACAGCTGAGAGCACACAGCCCTAACTGACCCTAATCTAAAGCTTCAATGAGATTTCCAGCAGAGATGGGAAAGGGGGCATTCCCAAGGAAGGATTTCTCCCAGCAGCACTCCCCTTAATCCTGAGTCTCTTACCAAAGAGGGCAGCCAAGGATGCAGAACTGCCCTGTGCGCTCTGAGATGCTGCATCCACACCTGCCTGCAGCACAGCTCCTGAGGAAACCATAGGAGACTCCAGGACAAGTGCTGGGCATACAAATGGGAACGGAACGGTCCTGATAAGCTGAAACAAAAGGCACTTTGGAACAAAACTGGCACGGCCACAATCCCCACAGCGCTTGTGTAAGAGAGCGAGAAAGAACCCCTAGAACGTATTTATCAAAAGCCATTTTATGCAGATTTTTTTCTCCTGAATATTTAAAACGTGGCGAATATTAAACTTCAGAGATTCTTAATATGTTCCAAAGCCCCACGGACCTTTGAAATGCTAGCTCATCTATATGCAACATCTAATCTCGTCAAAAAGAAAAAGGAAAGAGAAAAGCTATTCATCCTTTGCTCATAGAGGTTACAGAAAGAATCCCAAAGAAAAAAAAAACACAACACAAAACCCAAACAATCCAACTTCCAGCTTCTTATGCAATAGGTTAAATTTGCACTGGTTGGGGAAGTTTCACTTTCTGCAAGGAAGAGGGAAAGTGCCCGTACGTGCACTGCTGCTGGAAGCTGCTCCTGAAGTGCGAGGCTGAAACTGTGTAGCTGGATTACAGTAAGTAGTTTATTAAGAAACCAAGGCTTGTGGCTTTGCATCCTGTTTCAGGCAAATGCACCCTCAGGATCCCCCCCTCCAAAGACCAGCAGACAGCGTGCCACCTAAAAACCCATTCTTGTCCAAAACGCTGCGGTTAAAATGGCTTTGCTTGTTTATGAAGTTTAGTGTTTCGTATCGCTTGCATCTGACCTTCAGCAGAAAGAAAAGCTCAGTTAAATTGTGCAAATATGTACCAAATGGGAGCAAGGGAAAGAGGCCAAAAATGCTGCATGAGCTTTTGCAGGGCTGCAGCCTTTTAGGAGCACCAGCGAGATGAACTGGATGAGAGGCCAAATTGATTTAGGCTCCAGGCGGGGTCTTAAAACACCATGACATCCAAATTCACAAAGAAAACGTTCTGTTACTGCAACCCCAAATTTCCTGCACACGAAAACAGTGTTTTCTTTCATCTTTGGGAGATGCTCGTTCTGTAATCCGACATTTAAAAACGAACAAACAAACAGGAGTCAGCTGACAAAGGCTTCTTGCTGGTGAATGGAAGTAGGTCACTGAGTATTTTGCCTTTACAGTCTGGCTTAGTATCAGTGTTGTACGCAAAACAGTAATAAAACTGCACTGGAGACGGAGAGACTCTAATTTTGTCTTTTCTATGAAAATCAGCGTTAGCATTCTGCATTAATGCGCAATGCCTCCCCAGCACCCGATATCTGGATAATTAAAGAAACAGAATAAAGCGCAGAGCAAAGCACACACTAAATTAAACAACAAAAAGCCCTCACTGGTCAGCCTGCATTTAAAGACATCTAAGTATGAGTAATCGGGCAAAGAGGAATTTTCCTGAAGGAACATAAAAGAAAATGAAAGCTCCGAACACAAGACCAAATAAAATCTTCTGTCTCTCGCAAATGCAAATGTTGGCTGCCCTTTTTACACAAACGTATTAAAGGAATAAAATTGGAGGGGGAAAAAAAAAACCCAAAACAGTAAAAGAAGAAAAAAAAAAACCTAATAAATTCGTTTTTGAAGGAAAAAAATACTTAAAAACAAACAAACTATCCTTCAAACAAATTTCTTCATGATACGATCCCTGCAATCATGTGGTTCTAAATTAGACGGTTAAATATGACTGAAAAAGTAAGGCACAATTTCACAATCATTTTAAAAGCAATAATTATAATCATTTTCTTTGATATCCATGTGGCAGGCCACTGATACTGTGGATGCATGAAACTACTTGACTGAAGATCTGGAAAAGTTTTTCCGACTCCCAGCTAAGCCTTGCAGTACCTCTGTGCCCTAAGTAACAAACCAGCTCCACTGCAAGGATGAGTGCACGTTGAGTGAATGGAAAACGAGGGTAAGATTACTGCTTGTGGCAAAGGGAGGGCAGAGGCAAAAAAGTAAAGGGACCCCACATGTCATCTTCCCAGCAAGAGATGCTGACCCCTGGAAATCTGTACCTAAAAGGGAGCTATAGGAACGAAGGGGACAGACTCTTTAGCAGGGTTTGTTCTGATAGGACAAGGAGACAAACTGAAAGAGCGGAGATTTAGACTGGACATAGGGAAGAATTTCTTTACACTAAGGGTGGCGAGGCACTGGCACAGGTTGCCCAGAGAGGTGGTCGGTGCCCCGTCCCTGGAGACACCCAAGGTCAGGCTGCACGGGGCTCTGAGCACGTGATGGAGCTGTAGGTGTCCCTGTTCATTGCAGGGGTTTGGACCAGGTGGCCTTTAAGGGTCCCTTCCAAATCAAAAGGTTCTATGAGTCTATGAAATGTAAAGGTAATGCCACCCTGGGGCTTCCGTTTCCTTCCTCATTTTCTAAAAGATCATCTAGTCATGATGAGACATGTGGACAAGCAGTAAACCAGAAAGAAAGTTTGAGCCGAGTGCTCTCAATACCAGCAAACAATTCATGGGTAGGTGCCTACACACATAACGTGAAGCCAAAAGAATCATATCACGGAATCAGAGAATGGCTTGGGTTGGAAGGGACCTCAGAGATCACCTAGTTCCAACCCCTTGCCATGCTCAAGGTTGCCAGCTGCTACATCAAGCACATGGAATCAGAATGGCTCGGAGACCAGGAACACACAGCCAGGAGAAAAGCCCAGTGGGTATAAGCAGCAGTGTTTAATAATACAGTCTAAACAGTTGTGCTCAATTGTAGCCCCATAACCACCTCGTGCGTGCATGTGAGTGCACACACCAGAGTGGTCTGCAAGTGTTTGAGCGTAGTGTTTTCACATCCCAGCAGAGAACTTGCAGGCTGAAAGGAGAGCCATTCCCTAAAGTCCACCAGGAAACCTACTGAGGTTATGGTTTCCTCTTGGCCTTCTAGATGCCAGTTGAACATTATAATTTCACGAGCATTAAGTCTTCTCTCTCTTCCAATACTCAGAAGCACCAAATGCCAGATAGGCAACTGACTGCAGCAAATTCAGACTTGAAATGCTGAGGAAGACAGGTAATGTTTCTAGAAATGTCTGAGGAGAAATGCCACCCCCAAACCCAGAAGGGTGATGAAGGTCAGTCAGTATCTTTTGATCCTCACGGCGGTTGCCATAATGTACTTCTTTTTTCCCCCAGTAATTATAAAGAAAAAAATGGCAGTTGCCACAGCAAAGTCCCAGGCAGTTCCCGCAGCCACACTACGGCTTTAAGAGGAGAAAGAAAAATGAACCCAACAGAAGTAACACTGTTATTTTAAGAAGAGTCACATTATTTGGATTGTTCTGGCAAAGGAAACAGTGACTTCAAAGTTAGCAAAGCTGGTCAAAAACAGGGGAAAAATATCTTGTGAGAAGTTTAAAAGCTTTTTTTTTCCTCTTTCACCGGGCCTAACACTGAGCCATGCTCCAAGAACACGTGCTTTGCTTCTTTGAAATGAATTTTTATCCAAAAAAGTTTTCAAAATCATCACAGAAACTTTAATTGACCGACAGAAAAAAAAACCCAAGAACGAAAAAATAACTGAGAAAGGAGACAAAGATTTCTGAGAAATGAAAATATTTGTTAACAATTCTGAAATCTGTTTAGATAAAAATTCAATATGGTTTTCATTACAACAGCAAGAAATACTGTTGTGGATAGCATTGCAGAGAGAGAATATCTCATTAAAAAGAGGGCGCTTCCGACATCACATAATTTAGTGTAAAAACTGGGACCAGCTCGAACTGGAAATAGTGTTCTCCAGCTTCCTCAATTGGCACATTACCAACCTCCAGATAGTACTGAGCAGTTCCTGCCATCCTTTGGCAACAAACCCTCCATTACCATCACTAGTGTTTTCTATTGGGAATTCCACCACCGTGAGATTCTTCCCCATATCTCTCTGCTAGCTCTGACTTATAGGACTGAAACATACGTCAGGTGTGTGCAACACATCTCTGTGAACAAATATCAAATCAACGTGATGAACCAACTGCAGGAATCAGATATCAATAACAAAACAGTTCAATTCCTTTCTGAGCTGCTCATCCAAGGCACCAGGTGTCTACCATGGTTACCAAAGGGGGGCAACCGTGGACCTTCTCCAGGGTCCTGTTATCCCTCATCTGCCTCAAAAACAAAACCTGCCTCAAAATTAAAAGCAACAATACCCTGAAACCAGCATTTATCAGACCAGGGCTAGGCTTTGCCAGCCACGGCCTGGCAGGAGCTGGTGCAGGTTCAACGAGATTTCAGCATGACTTGTTGCATGTTCCCTTCAACCACCACCAGTTCTTCAAAAGACACCTTTTCCTCATTCTTCTCAGGTACGCTTTGCTGATAGACAGGAAATCCATGTAAGGCCCATGTCTGACAAAAGTCTTGCTCCTGCCGTCAAGCTGAACACATTATACAGAGTCCACTCTGATGAACACTTTGCTACTCTCACACCTCTATGATTAAGTCATTACCCAAGTGTTTTGCAGCTGTGATAAAAATTCAATAATTAGAATATTTTAAAAAACCAACAAAATCAAAGGTGCATTATCTGACAGACTAAAGCAATGGTGTTGCTTTCTGTTTTTAAAAGCAACGCTCAGGCAATGATTACAATAAGTGACAATAAAACCATCACATTCATAAAATCGTAGTGTTAGCCTTGGGGATGTGCTTAAGGATTGGGCTGTAACCAAGGCAACCCAAGCTTTTGGAGAAAGTTTAAGTAGACATTTAAAGCCATGGTTCAAAGATACAGTAAATCTGGCTGAAGGGCTACTTGTGACATATGGAAAGTGCCACAGCCACCCCGCACCAAGCACTGATGTTGTAACAACTCACCGCCCCGATGTCCAGATGTTACGTTCCATCTCCTGCTATTTGCCCTCCTGCATAGAGGTGACACAGGAGCTGTACCACACGTTCAAGTGAGTTTGGCAGAAATTTGACTGTGTCCCCACCCTACCCAGCTCCAATACATCTGATGGGGTGATACAGAGTCAGTCTGGCATTAACAACTGCAGACCCATAGCTTATAACACACCATGCAATGGCTTTAAGCCTATGCTTAAACTATCCCCGTAGGCTTAAGCGTTTTGCTAAATAAGAACCTGATTCCTGGACCCTTCTGTGCCCAGTCTGGCCATACAAATCATGGGATCAGGCCCTACTTGCCAACAAATGCTCAAAGAGGCCAAAGCAGCACAAGCAAAAACTCTGCAGACTCGAACAGAGATGTCTGTGTGATCTTCCAATTCTTTCTGAAAGGAACAGGTTAGACTTCACCACAGGCACAAATGAAGTGACATTATATATAAAAATATATTTTTCAAGGCTAACATGTGCATCTTAAAAAGGTAAGGTCTCTTTGGCAAAAACTCCTTCTTGGAACAGATAAATCAGATTGTATTGCAAAATGTGATAAATATTGTGATGTAGCAATATCCCAGTGGTTCTTAATTGCAGTGCAACTAAGGTAAGTCCACCAGCATTTTCTAATCAAATCCTGAAGCATCAGAAAGGAGATTTCCATGAACAGGCAGGTGATGAGAGCCTCTGTGTTACGTGCATGCATATATATGTACATATACATATATGCACTGTCTTCCAAATAAATTTACAGCAATTTTAGAAGCCAAAACAACATGCATTACAGAAGACAAAGAGGATTGTTTTGGACGCTTGCTCCTTCCAACAGGCAGATGGCTTTGGTGTTTCAGGGGTGAAAACAAAAGCACGATAGTACCTTTGCCCAGATATGTCAGGTCCAGAAATTAGCCACAGTACCTCAAACAATAACACTACTCAATCTTCAACAACCACTTTCCATCCACTGGGTATTTAATGCGTGAAAAGTTTGGCTCTCACCTCCCTGCACGCCAGCCCAGCTCACCACAGCACCCTAATAACACAGATTGAGATCTAGACCTCCTGGCTGGCCCTTAGCTTTGAAATGGGCTGGAATCCCAAACCTACATACCAGCAAACTTTTCTGGAAGGAGAAAACAGAACTCCAAAATCAGGAGTTTAGGCCAATCTTTGATTAGTTTAATTCCCACAGCATCTCTGGGAAGTTGTAAAGAAGCTTTCTCGTGCAAAGGACGAGAAGCCATATGACTTTCCCCAATTCCAGCCTGCAGCATGGCCGTGAAAAGCCCAA
Organism: Aquila spilogaster; assembly: GCA_024606505.1. Taxonomy (NCBI): domain Eukaryota; kingdom Metazoa; phylum Chordata; class Aves; order Accipitriformes; family Accipitridae; genus Aquila; species Aquila spilogaster. Next base: position 16,531,520 of record JANHGO010000002.1, on the reverse strand, counting down.
GGGCTCTAGACTTCAGTCCTCCTGAGTCTAGGCTACATTCTGCAGGCAGACACATAAGCTTGTTTCCATCACTTACCCCAGTAGTATTTATGAGAGTCTCATCAGCCACCTGATTTAACCCCAATGAGAACAAAGTTCAGAGCTGCCTGATGAATGGCTTCTTGTGTGCATGAGTGCATCATGTCCTCCCCTCTGCCTGCAGAGATATAAAACCCTCTGCAGGGATACAGTGGTGTTAGCAACCCTAGCTCTGAACTCCAGTGTTTCTGTAGGGTTAATTCAAACTGGACTTGCTCACTAGCTGCAAGAGTTTTTGACTGGTGTGTGAAGGGGCTGCCTGTAAAAAGCGAGCTCAGAAGAATCTTACGTGCCACGGTTCAGGGAGCAGGAGCCCAGATGGAATCTGGCAGGAGTTGCACTGCAAAAAAATCTGTTTATGTCTGAGGCAGTAAAATTCTTGAAGGCCAGGGCAGAAATCAAGTATAAAAAGGCAAAGTGCTTCAGTACAGTCACTATGGTGGAGAACGATTTCTTCTGCTTTATGATGCCACCCTTCTACAAAGAAGGATTCATTTTGAGCTGTGAATTTTGGGAATCTTCCCTGACACCAAAGCAGTTTGCCAACATACAAACCGTGTGAGGAACAGAGGTTTCAGACTGGTATTTCTGTATTTGAATTTACTGTGTACAGCTAAAGCTATTACAGTTCACAGTGCTCTTCCACAGAGGTTAGTGCTAAACTGAAAGGAAACTCATCATTTGCAGGAGCCGCAGTGACTATCTCATTTTTTCTTTGTTTCCTATCAGTCCAGCTCATCTAACTTTTTTTTTTCCCCCAGCATTAGTATAATTATATCAGGCTTCTGTTATAGAGACTGAAGATGAAAGCACCACATTTTCGGTGGGCGCATGAAAAAATTCTTCTAATACTGTTGAAAAGTGCCAGTTTGTCACTAATATGGTCAATCAGACTGCACCCGTTTCGGTTCTGCTTCTTAATTTGTTAAGTGCAAAGAAAGGTATTCTCTTTGATTACATCTGCAAATAAGATATTAATGTCAATTCAGTGATACGAAAATTACTCCCTCACTGTGTAATTTGCACCTTAGTTATTATGGGTTTCATGAACACGAATATTATAGCTGCTCAGAGTGAGCCATGAATTTATAATTTATTTTTTTTTAATTAACAGAATTTAAAAAAAAAAAAATAAAAGCCCACGAACACCAACATGACAAAAAGAAAGGTTATATCTGCCCGGCTTTTTATTTACCTTGGCATGTGTATTACCTCTGGACAGAAGATGAAAGTGCTGCTCCTGGCCCAGCACTCTTCTGCAATGACATTTCACCAGAGAGAAGTAATAAGTGGCTGGGACAAAAATGAAAGAAAGAAAAAATCACTTGCTTTTTGAGATGGCACAGAGAAGGGTTTAACACCTTCTTCAGCTTCAAGACAAAAACTGAACAACTGCACGGTTCTTTTGCCGTTGTTGGAATAAGATACCTTTTCCAATGGGAGCCCCAGATCACGTGTGTTAACTTCAGAGAGACGTCTATCCCTGATTCAGTCCCTGTTACAGCTGAAGGAAAATCCTCCCATTTCAATAAACAACGGAACAAGACTCCACTGCTTAAATATCGACCCAGAAGCCAGCACTGCCATTGGTCCCACTATAGTGAGAGTGGCATAAGATTTTTTTGAGCATCGCTTTGCACTGCAGTTCTATGTAGTCTTTTTTTTTTTTTTTATTTAACCACTGGGATTTTTAAAGAGTGTTTCCAGCCCCAGATCCTTAAAAGACCTTCTCAGCAGACATGATTGGCTTATACCTCTAGTAAATCAAAAGCACATTGTGTGTGTGTGTGTGTGTGTGTGTGTGTGTGTGTGTGTGTGCAAGCTCACATCTTTCTGTGATTGCTCATATACTGTGAATTGGAAGCATCACTACTGAATAAGTTTATGCAATAGCAAAAATATAATTCCATAAGAAAAAGAAAGAAAAAAAAAAAAAAAAAAACAACCTATAGAACTGGAAGGGAATGGAGACAAGTAAGGACCTAAGAAGAAACACATAGACAACAAATCTGTGTCCCAAAAAACTCAAGGTCGTATCTACACTCTTTGGTGCAGTACTGTCAAAGTTGCATTGTTTGAGTTGTAATGAGGAGTGCTAGTTCTGCTCTCACATTGGTTTCACACCTTCTGTAACAGTGGAGCTACTTCTGCTGATGATCCAGATCCTATTAAAATCAAAGAGAAGATCCCCATAGCTGATCAGGTTTCCAAAATGACTTGGGAAAAGGAGCTAGCTCAGCCACGTTTCACCAGCTCAGACCTTCCACAGGCAGATAACCTAGCAGCTGGTGGTCTGACTCGCCACCCTCTTGAAGTCTAAGTTAGGTGCCTGTTGCGGGCAGTCTGAACATGGCCACAGAACCGTCCTCTTGCTCCAAGGCCTTCCAGTTTTACTTATTTTAAACAAACAAACAAACAAACAAAGATTCAGACCCTAGGCTGGAAAGAAATCATGCAAAGCTTGTGCAGTTCCCCCAGCAGGCATCCTGGGGTGGGTCACAGTCGGTACTCAGAGGTCAGTGCTGGCCTTGGCAGTCAGAGCCTGGATCCGAGCTGAGTTGCAGGTCTTGCAAAGGATATGCCCATCCAGAGGGTAACAGCCCTGATTGTCCCCCTCAGACAGGAGGCCGCCACAGTCCTAGGAAACCAGCAAACAGAGCAAAATAAGACATATGAACCACATTACCTGAAGAATCTATTAGGCAGAGAAGCTCTCCTCACTCTTCACCTCGTAACAGGATCCAGCCTGAGTCAGCGCAAAGCATGAAGCTGAGGCATGTGATGACTTTCATGATTAAGACATTTTTGACAAGACACAATGCTGCAGAGAAGATGGGTTCCCAAGCTCTCTGCTGAATTTAATCCAATTGAAAATAAAAGAAGATTATTCCCTTCACATTTCTGAGGAAGGAAAGGTACTTAGCACTGGAGAAAGCATCAAACTTGAGCAGATATTTATTATTGCAAAAAAAAAAAAAGATAAAAAAGAAGCATCTCTGGAAAGAAGTTTTGTACTAATATCTGACTACAGTTAACCTCCTTTGGATGAGTTGATGCCACAAAGCTGCAGTATCCTCTTCAGAGGGGTGACAGCTAAGCAAACTCCCTGCCTGTCTCCCATGACCAGAACTGTCACCTGTGTTTGTATTGCAATTGGTGCAAAAGGTTGTGGCTGAAAGGAGGATTTCACTGAGAGAGGAACGGTGGAAACCTCACTGAAAGGCCCCAAGACACCTCAGCCTCATGTAGAGGCACATACAGCTGTTAGGAACACTGGGAATTACTCCTCCCACTCTGATCAGACAATTATTTGGGAACGAACTGATGATGGAGCTGCAGTGAGGAGATTACAGCTTGCTTAGAGGCTATGTCTCTTCATGATAAATCTCTACTTGTAAATACACCTGGCAAGGAAATGGTAGAAAAAGGAATATAGCTATTGCTCCACTTGAGATAGTTGAGGCACATGGAGGTGAGGGCCAAAACACAGAAGGATTTTCAGACATTGCAAAAGACTGCTTTACCTTACTGATCTGGGAGTCTAGCTCATTTTTGTTGTCTTACTGACATGCAGTGCCTTTGAGAAGAGTTGCATTATGCAGAGGTCATAGCTTAGCAATCTTTGGACCAGCAAATCCACATGAGCATTTAAGGTCAAGTCTGCAGCAGTTCATTTTCCCATGAGATGATGCTCTGAGCTAATAATGTACTGATCCAGGACTTACGTTAGACTTCATGGAGCTGTGTGTCTGTGTCCTCTGACATCCATGTGCACGAAGCCCAGGTATCTCATCAACCAGCGTGGGGTCATGCTGTATGATGAATTGGGCTCTGCAAAATTTAGTGTACGAATGCCCAAATGCCTTACAAAAACTAGGCCTAAGTAATGGGTTGAACCCTGGAAACCAATGACAGACTGAAGTGAACCAGATGCCTCAAGTCTCAGCCTAGACCTTTAAGCCTCAGTCCATCCTTCTTTCCAGTAGGTTATTAAAATCTGCAGCTGTGATAAGAAATACGGTCGGTCTCATTTTCTTACTCTGCCATCTGCCTGATATATTATCCAACAAGTAACACTTGCATTGAAGAATTCTTGAAGGTTCCCTAACACAGCTGTTCCCACATGTTAATTGC
>JANHGO010000002.1:16502028-16527187 GCA_024606505.1 Aquila spilogaster | reverse complement strand
TGTGTCCATTAAAATTCTTCAACCCAGAGCCATATGTTGAGTTTCCTGTACAATCTTGCTCAAATTCTAACATGCATAGCTTTCATTTTAAGAATATAAACACGAGCAACGTTTGTGTCCAAGCTATAATTTATGATGTTCTCAAATATTAAGCTCTAATTAACTGAGTCACATTCTCTTGCTCTCCTAATGAACCTGTTATAAACAAGGGACCTGATTTTCTTCTCATTTGCACTGTTATAAATGAGGAAAAATTCCTCGCATGCTGAAGTCAGTGAAGTAATTTGATTGTAGAGACAGTGTTACAATAGAGTATGCCTGTCGTGCGTATAACATAAGGCAGTGATGAAATTATACCAACCTTTGATTTCTTTCCTTCATGCGATTAGAATACTAACCTCACACCGGTAGCACTGGACATGGAAGTCACGATCCAAGGCGACAATGCGTACAGTCTCCTCTTGGCCTGGGGCTGGCATGATGGGCTCCTTACACACTGAACATCTCGGTGCAAATTTCCTGAAGGAGGAAGAGACACAGACTGTAGCGCCCTCACTGTGCGATAGGGCTGGCTTGACTCAGGGCCAGCTCAGAGACTGAGAGGAGCACAGGCCTTTTCTTTCTACCTTATGCTGTCTACCATACGACCTTCTGCGTAATTCACTATGTTCTGGTTTTGTACTCCACAGCTGCCCATGAGAAGTGGTGATCTCTGCTCCCAGGCAGGTGGGCATCCAAGGGAACATTTAGCCTGTGATGAGTCATTACTCGCTGTTTTGGTTCAAAACCTATGGGTACCAATTCCCTGGCAGCAGTTTCTCCTCACAAAAAAAAAGAAACTTGTACCTACAGAATTTGCTGCTGTTTAATGAGTGCTGGGGTCACGGGCTACACAGCGACAGAGGGCAAATGCTTGTGGCAGACATCAGAACACAAGGAGATCAAAGGCCCTTCTCCTCTGAAATGCCTAGGAAGGATTGACTCTGCCACCCATTCTGTCACACAAACCACCCCAGAATGAACTAGCTTAGAAAAAAATTAAAATCTATCTGTTCTAGGAATAAAGAAAAATATTAATTTCACTGGCAGCAGATGAAAGATGCCTGTGTAGCTGCGATCTAACAAAAAAATGAATTAAACAGCAGCTATAGCGAGCGCTCTGAAAAATAACTTACATGGATCATGATATGACCGGAGCTGTAATCGCAGTTAATTATATGCTGCTTCATGCAGGCTCCTCCTTGTGCCATTTAGCTCAAATGTGGTGTTTAAAAATACTTCACCATTTCTCTGTCCAGGCCGCTGTGGGTAATTCATTACAAGCCAAATATTAACTCCAGCGACCCAGAAATGACTCTTGCAGATTTCAAGGGATGTGGATGTGCTACTGCGGGCCCCAAGCTCAAGAGGTGGCTAAGAGATAGCGTGAACATCAGGTACAGTTCTGTTAACAAACAACGCACAAGATGTGGAGCACTCAGCTTCCAGACCAGGAGGATGTCAACACTGACCAATTAAAATGGGGCTGGCCAAAGTGCTGCTAAACATGCAGAAGCCTAAAGACTTTCTGTAAGTCCCGTTAGATCTTCTGCTACTCCCATTATCTTCCCCCCTCAATCTTTCACTCAGCAATTTTATGTCCTTTGCCTGGACTGACAGCCTCCCACTTCCCACTCTCAGAGCTGTAAGATCCAGATCCGTTCACAGCCAAAGGACTTCAGGATGGGACAGCAGCTCTTGCTCCCACTCTTTCTCCTGAATGCTCCAGGACTTCGGGAAGAAGTAGTCTCCAAATCGTAAGTGGGTTGGAAGGAAATCTTTCAGGAGCATGACTGATGCCTTAGCCTCACGTTGGGCCTCTGCTCAGGACCAAATTTTATCTCACACATGACTGCCAGCACAGAAAGGCAAGGCAGCACACAGCCGCCTCAGCACCTGTCAATTAACCCAACTTATCTGAGCTACAGGGAACGTCCTCATATTGCATTTTAGCATGCAAGTTGATTGTGGCTGCTTTCTGTTCTGTCAAGTCAGTCTGCTCCTCTGCGCTTTCAGGCCCACACACTGATGTCACGAGGCTCAAATTAAGTCTACCCTCTTAGAAATTAAGAGATAAATGGTTGAGATGTAAACTCACATTTGTCAGTATTGATTTTCTCTTTTAATTGAGGGGTGTAATGTGTCTGTCTTTTCCATACAGTGGAAACATTTGTGCTCTGATTATATCTACATGTCTTCCTTAGATGTGATGATGGGGGTGGTAGCGTGGCAGCGACAGAACCTCCTTGCAACTATATCTTTCAACTTACTTTAAATAGAAGTTTCACCATAAATTATTAGCAGGGTTGTATTTTTAGCAGCTTTAAAGAGCTAATTAGCAACCAGAAACAAGAGAAACTATGAGTGTCCTGTGGCCAGCTAGATCCCTCTAGCTGGTAAGCAAACACCTGCTGAGTGCAACAGCACAGGACCTCTCTTAATTGCTCAGGTGGAAGAACGGCAGACGCTGATGTGGAAGCACAGGTACAGCCAAGGAGAAACGTGCGTGTGCTGAGCTCAGGGAAGGCAGGGAGGAGTGCAGAGCATTTTAAATAGATGAGCACAGAGGTTATCCATAAATTCAGATCTACGCAAGACAGAGATCAAGCATTACGAGCCACTAACCAATTAATCTTGTACGCCACACTACGCCTGATTGAAGCAAAGCTCTGACTATTTTGTAGAGTCTTCAGAGGAAGTGGCAGAGGGTTCCTATCTTTCTGGACACTCAGAGAGAATAAGGAGTGTTTTTAGGGACAAAAGAGACAGACAATAAACAAAGCCACTGAGAGCAGCTTGGGCCGTACTTATGGAAATCCTCGATGCAGTGGATATTCCCACCGGCATCCACGGTGAAGGGAATCCCATCCAGGCTGCGATGGCACATGACACAGGTGAAGCAGTGGGGATGGTAGGCCTTCCCGGTGGCTCGGAGGATCCTTTCCATGATGGGCTTCGCGCATACACTGCATTGCTCCAGTGTGTTCTGCAAGCAAAACATACACAACCAGATGTGAGCTCCATCTCAGCAGGATGTTTATAAAGGTCAGCTGGGCTGGAGACAACTGCTACTCTACTTTTCAGCTTTAGGTACTTTCATTTCTTCTAGAGAAGTGCAATACAAGCAACAAAGAGCATGTTAACAGCATGGGGCCTGTGTCAAGTCTTTAGTATTACGTGAGAATGCAAAGCAGTGTAATCCCTGGGAGAAAATCACAGCCTTCTCTCAACAGCTCTGAGAAATGATCAGAGATGACCCATCAGGTGGCTGTATCTGAGATACTGAAGCTTCTGTAGCCAAGAACACACAAGGAAGTTATGCAGCTTGTGTTTCTGCATGTTTGCCTCCAAACTTCCCACCCTGAATGACTTTACTGCTGAGTTATCACACAAAACCTCCATAAAGCGCAGCGCAAAGCTGGAGCTCACACTCCTGGGGCTCTACAGAGACACCCTAACTGCTCCGCCCTAAGGAATCTTTATCCGTCTGGTAAGTAAACCTTAATCTTCCTCTCCTAGCAGGAAAATTACTGTCAAGTCCTAGGAGTAAACAAGACAGTGCCAGGAACAAAAGCATTGCATGGGCATGAGTTCAGGATGACTTCATGTGATCATTTGTCTCTACACCCCAGTGTCTGAGATGATGACTAAAATGCCAGTTCCAAAGCCATGCTCCCAGCCTTACAGGTACGCCAGCCTCTCAGGTGTACCAGCCTGCTCCTGAAGCACTGGAACCAACAAAACATCCTTCAAGTGGGCTACACTGAGCAATCCATCTCGTTTCAACTCTCACTCACTCCTGTAGTCAGTTATAGAAACACTGATGTACTTTTGTTTCAAATAGCTGCCCATGAGACACTCTAGCCGTTCTGACACCAGCTGTGCAAATTACCATTTCAAACCAAGCACCCAAAATGCATATGCCATGAATCAAAGGTGAAAAACACATAGACACTACCAATAAATCTATGGCAATGATTTGGATCATTTCAATGGACGTTAGAAGAATGAATTTCACTCGCTACCCTTGCTTGATGCACCTGGAGATATCAAATGTTATCAACTACTGTTTGAATTTTGGATGAGGCAGAATACCTATGGTTATAATACTGATTATGACTGAGATACACAGATACAAGGAGAGGAAAAAAAGAAAACATTTAACGGGACAGAAAGAGAAAAAGCTGCTGAAAGGCAGATCGTGTTGACAAACAAGGGGAGACTGAAGTTATTCTGTTTCCTCATGCAACAAAATTCCCAGGGAAAACAGTACTTTGACTGACCACACTGTTATTGCTTCTTCGAGCCAATACTCTCAGGGGCAAGATCCAGTCCTTACATGTACAGCCAAAATGTACTGTTAGGAGATGAATCACCCAGGAGCTCGGAAAAGTTACTTCTACACTCACACATATGTACTGGACATCATCTCTGGACTGCAAATCACTAATACGATACAAACATATAGACACACAGGTTCATATCAGAAGATCAAAAGGATTGGTTCTGGAAAGCTTGATATGAGAAGTCCTGAATTGCAATCCATATGAGAACTGCCTAACACATTTGTAAAGAGAATGCAGCCAGAATAGCACTGGTTCAGCCTGGATTTTGCTTTATGCTTTGTAATAACAGGCAGGAAAGAATTATTGCTGGCCTTTCTGTCTGGTTGCTGTCACCATCATCATCATTGTAACAGTAGCTGGTATGCCAGAAAAAGCAAGGTCAGTAATTTTCTCCTTGGAGGAATAACCTGGCAAATGTACCATTTTGCTTTGCCTAAGCAGATCACATCATCTCAGTCCATATCCCTGCTGCTCTCTGTACTGCCATGGAAGAAATGTTGCATACCTGCAGATGCCTACGGAAGACTTTGTCACTTGTAAGGCATCATCTACGACAACTTCTGAATACATACAGGTATGGAGCATTTGCCTCACCAAGTCATTGCTTGGTTTCCAAGAGCTGTCAACAACTGAGGCCAAGGGCAAACAAGAACAGGACAAACAAAGCGCAGCAGTTCCTCAGGACATGCTCCCAGCCTCCAGCAATTTCTGGCTTAGGGCTTTCTGAGCCACAGCTCGACCTCTCTGCTTAATAGCCTTGAGTGGATGCTCCTCCCATGAACTTTCCTAATAGTCTTCTGAATTCTGATAAACACTAAGCACCCACAGCAGGATTTCCACAGCAGGAATTTCACAGCTCACCTGCTTATGGAGAGCTGCTCTGCTGACAGTAAAACTGAGCACAAACAGCCTGGTACTGGGAACAGAGCAGAAACACGCAGCTGTGATCCATCCCAAGCAGCGTGGCCTGGAAAAGCTCTCACTACAGATGTAGTACAGCTCCTACTCGCACATTTCAGAGAGACAGAATTCAGGCTGCAAGGGATCACTCCAGCCATCTTGTCTGACATCTCGTGTGATGCTGGCTTCGGTGGGAGTTTTGCAGTGACCATAACAGCAGGTAATCATGTTTCGGGATTGTGCCTTCAGAAAACACAAGTCTTCTGCTCCCAAATCTCAGCTCAGTGGCACCATCTGACATTTTCACAGCTAAGCACGACAAGCATTTTAAATTAACCGACTCCTGATTAAACCTCCTATACAATCCAAAAATCAGACCTGAGAAATTTTTTCTTTTCATCCTCCCAAGTCTGTACCAGTGAGGAAAAACAAAGTCATTAGATTCAGACTCCAGTTCACTCCCTGTCTGGGAGTGTATTTGCTTAAGCCTCGTTCCCTGCTAGATCCCTAGCTCAAACCTTTCTCTTCAAGGTGTTGCCACATGATGCCAAAGGGAAAGCTTCCTCGACTCACACCCATGTGAAATCAGGTTGCTGTAAGGCAGGATTTGGCCAGCGGAGCTAACAGGGTTTTGTCTGATTCTGTAATCAGGTTATCCCGCGTGCCTAAATGCAGCCCCAGCAGCCAACAACCTGCACAAAGGTATGTCTGCACATTATGAGAATGGCGTCACTCTAGGATTTTAAGTCTGGCTTCTTGATTTTGCTCTTTCACAGCTGAGCAAACTCTCCTCGCACCTCCTGGAAGTTTCAGGCCTTCACAAAGCCAAAAAAGATAAAAATAAAATGATGGCACTGATTTTTACCTTTTCTCCTGAGCTGTCACTGACAGCCCCCAGGTGCATCTGATGAGCTTACACAGAACAGCAAAGCAAGGCATAAAGAAGAAACATAAGAACCAGCTAAGGAACACCAGACCTTGGTACTGTGGTCAATTCATGTCATAAGAGTACAGCCCACAAATCCAGAATGGTTTGGGGGGGAAGTTTACCACCATTTTCCCAATGTTTTGGCTAAGAGGCAGGCAGTAGCCATCCTTATTGAGACACTCAGGTCTCCAAATCTAATTTTTGGAGACCAGAAAAGGACAGAAAAGAGCAAATGACATAATCCACTTCTAAATGGGAGGCTGGTCCAACAGTAAAGATGAAGTCTGGGTCTAGGCCTCTTGTGAGCAGATCTGCTCATCCACGACAAAGAAGAATCTCACCTAGGGAGAATAATAAATCATGCCATTGTAGTGGTTGGAGGAGACCTCTAAGACCAACAAGTCCAATCCCAACCCATCACACCATGCCCACAAACCACGTCCCTCAGTGCCACATCTCCATGGTTCTTGAACACCTCTCCAGGGATGGTGACCCCACCACCTCTCTGGGCAGCTGTGCCAATGCACCACCACTCTTTCTGAGAATAAATTTCCAAATTTCTAATATCCAACCTGAATGCACCCTAATGTATCTGTAAAGAGAAATGAACCCAAGCAAAGATACCCTAAAACACAGGCAAAGACCAACTGAAGTGAGCAGAATATGAATTAGCAGCTTGTGGGTAAGAACTTGCAGACTAAAACAAATGCAGCCCTATCAGTAACAAAGAGTGAACACATCTTTGACATTAAACAGTGAGGAAGTTGTTGAAGAGTCTCCCTATAGCAACACTTGGCCCCTCAGAAACAGCAGACACCAAGAGGAGTTGCTCTGCAGATGGTGGGTTTAAACGTGGGAAAGAAAGTGAGATTCCAGGCTGATGGGAAAGACTTCTGGGGCACAAGAGCCATTAGAGACTGAAAGTGGGAAGTGGTTGAATCCCCTCCTGAAAACTTAACAGCTTCAGGAACAGAGCTGCTGTGACAGGCAGGCAGCATGCAGAGCATCCTGCTTCCCTAATGCTCGAGGTAATAACCCCCAGGACCAAATTTTGGGTGGCAGCAGTAATTCACAATATGGTGCAGCAGGAGGACCCTCCCACAATGACCTAGCAATGAATACAGAAGAAAAACCACAGAGATTAGTCATTGCTTCTAGTGTGCTGGCAATTCATCTGGAGCGCTAATGAACACAACCTCTCCTGCACCGTGAGCAGCAGACAGAGCAGAGCTCACGCACAAGGACATGAGGATGGGCTAGCCTGCTTTGCTGGGAAAAGGGAGGTAAGTTGCTGGAATAAATTATATTGGCAACTCATGCACAGGGACACGAACTCGCTTTGTGAGCACTGCAGAAGAAACGTTTTTGGAGGGACTGCACAGAGGAGATGGTATTGGCTGCGGGAACCAAAAGTGACTGTTGAGCTAAAAACAGGCACACAGTCAACTGCTGTAGCTGAACTGTAACTTAGTAAAGTGTGGTAAGTGAATTGCTTTAAATCTTGTGACTCCGTCCTTCATTTCCTCCGACTGTGAGGAGAGAGGAGCGGGAGACATTTTCCCCATCGTGGGATGATTTTTGAGGCTTGAAAATATTTCCATACTTAAATGAAGACAGTTAAGTGAAGACAGAACACTTTAATCTCAAGAAGTCTGGTGAATGTATAAACCCCAAATTAGATCAGGTCAACTGAAACACTGCACTTCAAATGGTTTCATTTAGGTTTTGGGTCTGCAACTATAGAGCTGGATTATAAGTTAAATATAAAGCAGACATCGGTGCAGGGGTTAAGTGTCAAGATGTAATTTCAACACTTCCAAAACCTTTTTTTTTTTTTTTTTGCATCTTTTTTTCCAGATAACAAACTTTCAAGACCAAGACCCCATTTCCCTTCCCAAAGGCCCCAGCCATCCCCAATGATTATTTGCCCATCTTTCTCCACAAATGGGTAGATCTTTGGTATAAACAGCATTTCAGTCACTAATGGCTGGCATGAAGTTCCCTCCTCCATATTGGAGAATACCTGCATGTGTGTGTGGGTTAATTTTTCCCCTTACCTTACCAGCTGGATACACGATGAGCAGTACCTGAGCTCTCCTGACCTTCCCCTGCTCTCAGAGCTGTAGGTGCTGCAGGCAGAAGCCCTGGAAGCATCTTGGCTGAATCTCTGACATTTGGGCCACATTGCCCACAAAGTGTCAGTGTGTGCGTGGGGGAAGAGACATGACCTGTCAGCCAGAAATACCCTGGAAAAAGCCCCTAATTCAGCCACAGTGGTGAGCAGCGAGGGTACTCTTCAGGTGGTATAGTTTGTTTTGCTGGGAGAAGGGAGAGAAGATGCTGGAATAAATTACATTGGCAACCCTGCAACACTACCAGTATGATGTGGGTGAGCCAAGCACACAGCTACCAACAACTACACAGTGTAGAGGCCCTGCAGGCTGCTGTTTTCAGTGGCTTTCAAATAGTTCTTCCATTCGGCTCAGTTTTCAGTGGCTTTCCCAGCACAGTAGCAATACCACGGCTGGCACGCTTCCCCCTCTGCTGGAATCTGCTGTTCTTGTCAGGATCAACCCAACTCAGCTTTGTGTTTTTGGACTCGGAGCAGTTGGAGGTGAATCTGGCACAGAGTTCTCTCAGCATACAGGGTGAAGGAGTCCCTTCTCCTTGCCCTGCAACTATTAGAGAAACACTAGATGTGTTTTTGTGGCTTGCGTTAGTAGGAAAAATGACAACAAGAGGCAATCAACTCCACAAATGTGTAATAACCTCAAGGCCACAATAAAAATGGAGCAGGGTTTAAGAAGAACTCCACAAATGATTAGCAGATGTCAAAATATGCTCTACAATTGGTGGAAGAAGGAGCTTCATTTGCTCTTTAAGAACACCATCTTACCAAATGTAGGCTGAGGGATGGCTTTGCCATCACCTGAACATACCCAAGGGTGGAGAGGAGACCTAGAGAAGGCAGCTGCTGGATGCAGCCATACTAACTGGGGTGAGGTAGGTCTGGAACAGCACAGCCAGGGACAGGCTGGTCTCTCTGTTGCTCAGCATTGTTTTAGAGAAGTCCCATGGCCATCTCTAATACCAACAAATTGAGACCAATGAAGGGTCTCAAATCGAGAACCGAACACCAGGGTTAACTGATCTGCTCTGCATTAGGCTCGGTGTCCAACCACAGCCACACTGACTCCTTCCAGCTAAGAATCCACAAGAAGCCTCATGTTGGAAATTACTTAACTACCTTCTGGCGCTCAAAGCTACTCATCTTCTGTACATTCCTTGCCTTGACAACATTGAGATCTTTGTCACTTTAAAATGGCAGCATTTATAAACATAACTAATGAGGAACTCCTACTCTAAACTGGTGGGCTGGAAGATAAAATGCCTGATTTTCCTACCGCCTTTTCAACCAAGTAACTGTCAGAGGCAAGATACTTCCATGCACTTCAAAGCAACCTTAACAACAAGGATTTTGTTATATATCTTGGTAATCAGCTCTTGTCCCTTCAGTAATTTTCCATTCGGTAAAGCTGTGTTTCCAAACCTTCTCACATCCCGACATCAAAAAAGAGGAGATGCACATTCTTCATAGAACCAAAGCAATGCATCATGTTAAGGATGACCATGTGAAGTTGGTCATGTTACACCAGGACTGTACCAGGTTCAGCATATGCCAACCAGTGTGCTGGAGTGGGCTTTTGGGGTGCTGGAGACATGAGCATCAGTAAGACAACTGAAGATGAGCCTCCTTGGCAGGGAGGGATCTGATAAGGCTGTTACCATCTCAGATTTCTTCAGTCCAAGGAGATCCCAAGCTCATGACCAGACCTCTGGCCCTCGTTACAAGCTGTTACATAACACAATGCCTGGAGTAAGCTGCCGATTTTCAAAGATCTCTAATTTGAAGGAAATCCTTCACAATCCCTCTCAGAAAGACAGAGGTAAACAATTTGCTCGAAGCTTCAGCAGCTCAGGAGAACTGGCACAGAGATGCCACCGAAATCCCTGAACGTGGCTGCAGCAGCACAATGCCTTGGAGGATTACGATGGCTTCAGACCACCGGGGTCACAACCTAGAGATGAATCATCTGCTGGCTTTGCCCACTGCAAAGACTGTCTGCAGTTAGTTTGAGAATCTGTTGGAATTCTTTCTGACGCTACCAAGGTTCATTCTACTGTAAAAAATGGTGCTATTCTATTAGCTCTGCTCCTCAGAGACGGGAAAAACACATTGCACGTTTCGACAGCCTGCACTTTTACCTATTATTAACAACATGTCAGGTGACAGCACCTACAAGCCATAATCGCAACACAGGACTCCATTGTACAAAGTGCTCCAGGGGATAAAGCAAAGCTGTTCCCAATGCCCAAGCGCTTACAGACTTTGCACTACAGATGTTACACTGCTTGCCTTACATGTTCTCACCATCAAATCCATCTATTCCCTCACAACATGATGTGCGTGACCTTGTATGCCACCCTCGGAGTTCTGCCTAAATAAGGATTGAAGGATCTGTCCCATTGTGATTGCTTTCTGCACAGGCAGAATTGCATGCAGCTGGGAGATGTGGCAAACAGCGAGCAGATACACTCTGCTCCTT
The DNA here is from genome assembly GCA_024606505.1 of Aquila spilogaster. Classification (NCBI taxonomy): domain Eukaryota; kingdom Metazoa; phylum Chordata; class Aves; order Accipitriformes; family Accipitridae; genus Aquila; species Aquila spilogaster. Next base: position 16,516,367 of record JANHGO010000002.1, on the reverse strand, counting down.
GTTTAGATCCAATTGTGGACGACACAGAGATTTAAAGCTTAATTAGCAGCGCTGAGGAAGCTGTTAGAGAGGCATTTCAAACCACTTGCAGTTTAAACTGATTAGAACTTTGTGAAAACAAAACAAAACAAAACAAAAACCGTGTAGCAAATCATTAGGCCAAAATCCAAGTCAAACTGAACCACATCAAAGGAGATACAAAGAAGTTACTATCAGCAAGAAGTGGGCTTTTTTCTTCTTTGTTTGGTAGAGAATTTAATTTCATAGCCTTTAATAAACCTGACTCTCCAATCCAAGCTTGCCACTCTGGCAAAGAGCTTAACCAAAATAACACTGGAACTCATAGCTGGCAGACTGAAGAGACTATAAATTGGTCAAATCTGGGTGGAATACAAGAAAAAAAAAATCCAAAATTCCGTTCAATCTTCCTGTTTTAGAATTTTGATGTAACTGACCATTGACATGGAAATGTTATCTTGACCTTAACTGCTAAAGCTGACTTGCGGAGGAAAAAATGACTGACTCTGTGACATTTCGGTGGTTATTTATAGTTCCCCTCGCTCTCCACGTTCTTGATATTTTTACATTAGAAATGAGTTCTTGCCTGCTATGCTTTTCCTGAAGGACCGAGCGGTGCAAGAATTTGTGGCATAAAAACTGTCAAGAAAATGGAATCTCGTTGATTAACATAGAAATCAAATGTTAGTTGAACCTGTTTCAGTAAGCCATCATCCAGCAAAGACGAGCTTTTTTTGGTTACAGTTTGAACACCACCAGCCTTTTAACTACAGCCTACTTAAAGCTGGCATTTTATGCCTCCCCTGCTCTCCAGGAGAGATTTCCTGGAAAACAAACAAACAAACACAAAACCAAGAGAAAAGAGGGGCACCGCTGGACAGGCTGGGTATTTCTAAAGTAGTTAAGAATCATAAATTTAAAAAAAGAAAAAAAAGTCTGAATCCCTCTCTTCAGTCCTTCTGCCCCATCCCTGGAGGTGTCCAAGGCCAGGCTGGATGGGCCCTGGGCAGCCTAATCCGGTGGGGGGCAGCCAGCTCACAGCGGGGGACTGGAGCTCGATGATCATTAAGGTCCCTTCCAACCCAAGCCATTCTATGATTCTGTTCTATGATTCTAAAAACCTCACCTTCTCAAGCTCCAAGGAAAGGCACACAATCCATTTTCTTCTGCCTACTCTAAGTCATAGAGAAGAGCATGTCTAAGGGGCTTGTAATAACTACCAAAAGGTTCAACTGAATATCCAATTAACAGCTCATCTACCCAAGTTACTTACTCAAAGAGAATGCAAAACTTCTTGTGCTCCTCCTCTCACCTCAGTCACAAAGGGCAGTCATGTTTTCAAGTGGCATGAGAAGAGCAGTGGGAAGTAAGGATGGCTGGCTTCTGTCCTTGGGTTCACCAGTGACTGTTTCATTTCAATATTTTCCGTCTGTCTGCCTCACATAATCTGCAGAGTGGGGTTAGTCTGATATTGGAAAGCCTGTGATGCTCTAACAGAAGTAACGTCACTATTATGAATACCAAAGCTATCACCTAGAATTACCCAGAAATAAACAAGTCCCTAAACCAACCCAAACCAAAAAAAAGCCAAAAGGTAATGAGATTTTGCACAAAATTCAGAGAACTTTCAATGAAACACTTTCTGAGTGCAAGATATTTTTTTCAGTGCACACATATGAGTTGTGAAATACAGGTCATGGCAACAGTTCAGCATAAAAATAGCTGCTTTTAATAGATAACATAATTCAATATAAAGCTTGGAAAAAGAACCAACAGAACTCTCCATGCACTTGGATGCTGCTGCTACCTGGTCTCACAGAGAGGATATGATTCTCCCAAATCCCTAATGTGTTTCTTAAAGAGCTGCCAAGTGCATTTAAGTCCCTGATGCAAAGAGAGAACAAGCTGGAGCCTGCAGGGCAATGGGAGACTAACTCGTGCCTGGAAGGCGAAGGCTGAAACTTTAGTAGGTCCTCTGAGGGCCGAAGTGAGGGAAAAGGTAGTTACTTAATTCCTAAAGAAACTGTCCTCGGTGAAATGCATATTTTAAAGACTTTGGAAAAACACTGGGCAGGGGTCACTGGCAACTAGCATTGTACGCTGTCAAGGATAAGAACAAGAAGAAACTCTTTGGACTGTGAACTGAGTGTCTGCATTCTTTCCTCCTCGTGCTGAAGGGACCAAGTCCTTTTTTTTTTTGGCTAGGATTTCTTCAGAGGCTTGAACTGTGCTGTCCCCTGGAGCAACACCCATTCTTCTGTATAGAGTCAGCCTCTAATTAGAAATAAATACAGCAGCTGAGTAAGTCCAGGGTCAAATATATTCCCTAGCAGGTACTGGAATTATTTTTAGATGTAATGACATCCCTAATTCTTTTCATTCAGGTGACCTGGATGCTTGCTTCAGTTCCTGGTCTGGAGAAGCAAGTTTGAGCTGCCTGCTGAGATAAGAGTAACAGAGGAGGATGGGATACAAAAAAGGAAATGGAGACAACTATATAAGTAGAATCCAGACAAGGGATGGAGCACATAAGAGAATTTCCAACAGAAGTCTACAGTGAGATGTGAGAAAAGTGAAAGTCTGCCTGGCTTCTAGCTGGAGACTGATGTTCATTCATCCATTCCCTCCTTCCTCCCCACTACATAATGTTCTCAGCCAGAGAAAGAAGTAGAGACGTAGACATCAGCTCCTCTGCAACTCCAGCCCACCTCTGCCATTACCCCACTGCTGTGGCCATCATCGACACACAACTAAACACAGGGTTGGGAGAAAAAGGATGATAAATAATTCCTTCTATCCTTCAAACTGATACCTGCACTATAAGGCAGATTCTCTGCGTCATCTCTGGAATGATATGTGAAAAGAGACTTGGAGGGTTTGGGTACTCTTCTGTTCAAGATATGGGGGTGGCACCGCTGGGCAGAAGCTTTCTTGCAGCACAATTGCTAACCTAGTTTATCTGTCCTCTTGGTACTGTTCTTTTACTCTCAAACTGGAAAAAATTAAGGCTTCTTGTGGAAAAAAAAAAAAAGCTGCCTTATTTTGGACAGACAACATGGAGACTCGGACACAAACCTTGGATGGCAAAACCATCGGAATGCAAATAAAAACAGGCTCTGTGATTTGCCATCGAGAGCAGATGGACACGTCTGAGTAGGTGGTAATTCTCTGGTGTCAGCAGGGTTAGTCAAGGATGTTCGCTCTAAAGTCATTTCTTTCCCTTTCATCACCACAAGAAATTCTGGATTAATTTGGAATATGAAGGACACTGGTCTGAGCTGTCGGTAAGGTTTATGTCACAGCAAAGCAGGCCGAAAATCAAGCTGACAGCTGGCATTTCTTTCCCAGGTCTTTTACATCACTTGAGCAGGCTGCCCTGTGTATTATTTAAAGTTGAAAAGCACAGCCACTGAACACTGTGCCAGTCAGCTAACTGTCAGCTCCTAATAGATACTAACCAGATTACTCCTTAGTTTGTGAAAGCAACACCACGAAAGGCTTTCAGCCAAGTATTACATTAAAAAAAGAAACAACAGTTGAGAAAACACAGTAAACCCCAAAGGTGAATGGAGCTTTTGAAAAGAAGAGATTCACTCGGGTACAGGCAGCAGTAACACAAACTCCAGTCTTGTGACAGTGCTCGAGCATCAACAAGCAAAATGCAGCAACAGAAGAAACCAACTCGTTCAGCCTCACTGTTTTCCTAGTGACACAGTTACATAAGGAATGTACATTTATATAAACACACTGAATGTATAATAAATATTATATAACGTGCCCATTCTCCAGTCAATAGTGTCTTCTCAGTGTAAGGACTTCTGTGCTAGAATCACAGTGCCTATGGAATATAGGGGAAAAATAATATTATTCTGGGATCATTCTGTTCTGTAACTATTCTGCTCTGTTATGGGGATATTCTTTCCACAACAGTGGAAAATAAAGTGCTCTGGTACTTCATACATTGTTTTAAAGGTCTGAGATCTTCCACAGTCACCTGCACCAGTAGTTGTTTCTTATTAACTGCTGAATTGCTCATTTCCGTCCTAAATCAAGTCGCTTCCAACTTTCCTTTCAGAAGGCCAGAAATTGCCTTTTTCTCTGCAAGAACATCTGAACACCCAAACCAATCTGCTCCTTGCCTTTTGCCAAGCAGCTCATGCAAAGTAAAACTGGTACGGTCTGTATCTTTCCATTGCTGATGGTGTAATGGATCTACTAGGAACAATAGAAGGAGGAGCCATTCTTCACCATGTTCTGTGGATCAGGTCCACGTGCAAGACAGGATGGTAGAAACATGTAGCTCATGTATCTGAGCGACCCAGTTACCAGCTAACGCAAGCAACACGAATGAGCACTGGTGTTCTTCTAATGAAATAAACATTTTGTTGTCGGCACCATACTACCTTACTGGGCAAAAAGGTCCCTCCCTGCCTGCACTACCACACCAGCTTCCAAAGAGATGAGTGAAAAGGACAGAAGGGCTGGGAGCAGTGGTGAAGGGAGAGCTAGGAAGTGATCTAGGACTTTATGAGCCATCCACTTTTTCCGGGTTTGCTGTTAGGGCAGCTTAGCCCAACTCTTCCCTACCTGTAAGCTTTCCTATGGAAAACTTAATGTTGGCTCCCTCATATGCAACATGAGTCCAGCAAGCATCTTCCTGCCAGCTCTGCAAGGGCAGCTAAGGAGTCTTGCTGGAAATCTGGCCCCAGAGAGAAACAGCAATGGAAAGCAGCCATTTCAGAAGCACATTATTAAGCCATCAGACCAGTAGCTACAGGATCCCCACGGAAAAGTTGATCCAGGCACTTTGTATAATTACTTGAGCCCTCCCAGAGTCATTTATTCCCCTTTGTGGTTGGCAGGGAAAGTCAATATCTTCTCAAGCTGCAAAGTCATAGGGTTTTTTAAGAAGCCCAGTTTGTAGGTGAAGACATTCCTCTTAGCAAAATCTTTGCTTGAGTACACTGCTTAGGACTGATCCAGGCTTTTCACAGAGCTAATGCAGCGAGCTCAGATGAGCGCGGCATGCAGGCAGGTTTATGCTTTCCATTTGCTTTCCCTACGTATGTTTTAACACTCACACTTCAGATGAAGAGGAATAAAAATAGCTTAATTGTACATATTGCCCACAGTACTGCTGGACTCCACCTGTGGGAAGGAACTGGAGTTTAGATTTTATTAAAGTTGCACATGTTTCCAGGAGGTTGCTAATTATCCTGCGTGTTTTATACAGTATTTCTGGCTCCAGGGTCTCTCTGTACTTTTCTGAAAGAAACCCAACACAAAAATATTTGAGCTGAGATCTGGAATGCGTGACTGAAAACAAGGCACTCACTCCAGGGTTCATCTGACCCCACATATCCTTGTTCTTACCAAGCTTTGGAAATCGCTTTGAGATGTGCTGTTGAGAAAATACTGCCTGGATACCAAAGACCTGTCTTTCCAATTTAATTCTCCTGCTTCCATGCACTTTGAACTCCACTGTTTGTCTGGCATCCCTAGGATTACAGCTGAGTGTAGAGCTGATCTTTTCAAGGCCTTAATGTGTGAAGTAATTCGCGTTGGACACAGCTTCCCTTTTAACTACCCATCACTCACAGTCACACACAGCAAAGCGTCCTCAGGGATGGGGTGTTCTGCATTTTGGGGTGGTTAATTTGAACTGTCTCTTCTTAAAGACGTTCTACGCCTCCAGCTTGAGTTGGTGTATGTTCAGCATCTTGGACAAAAACAAAAACAAAGCAGTCTCTCATGGACAAGACAAACCACAGCGTGGCCAGAAAGAAAGCCTATTTTTGAAAACAACAGCCTTTACCTCTTCTGACCTAGATGGCTGACCACTCCAAGCACCTCCTCCGCAAGCGCCTCCGTCAGGCTCCTCAAACAAAGGCAGGCAAATCCCATGGCCATAAATCACCATTATTCAGTAGTATCAGCTGGATTTACTAACAGCTGGCCCTGCCATGCCAGAAGTCTAACAGGAGGAACGTGTTAGCTAGTACCACACACGGGACACAGGGACCCTGCCAGCATACGATGTGCATGCTTCCCATCTTCCAGCCATGCCTGGGCTTCTCTGCTCTCTTTCGGGAAGATGACTAAAAGAAATCAAAACAAGACATCACCTCTTCTACCCCCACACTGGCAGTTTCTGAGGTCCTTGGCAGTCTCACAGCATTGTTTCTATGCAGAATCCCTGGCAACTGATCCACTTAGAACTTTTAGTGCTTTACAGGTTCAACATCAGCAAGCTGAGCTCCTTGACAGAAACCATCCAATGTGAGCTTCCATTTATCACAGACCAGAACCATCACCCCAGCTCCAGCAGAAATTCAGTAAGTGCTGTCGAACTACATCAGGACTTCCATGACAGTGTTCAGGTCTAATCTAAAGACATCAAGAGATGAAGACGTATTGCTCACCAGTCTATTGCAGCAGTCGTAATTAGCCATACTGTTAAAACTATTGATCTCATTTCTACTGCGAGTGTTTGGCTACTGTTTTCACCATCGTTCTGCCTTTCACCACTATAAAAAGTTTCTTTATTAGCCAGTACTTTATTCGCCTTATACATTACATCACATCACCTCTGGAAAGTTAAATTGTCTGAAATCACTTTAAAATACCCTTTTTCTCCCACCTTTGGCTCCTTTCGTCACTTTCTCTGGTTTTCCATATCCTTGTAAGGAACGGACAGCAGAATAGATAGGGAATTCCACTCTCTCTTTCCCCAATACTGAACTTGGATGTAAAACCACTCTTCAACTTACTCCTTCCCAGTCTTTTCAAGCAGGCCTTTTGCAAGGGTTGATATCAGGAAGGTTTCCTTAGGTGGCTGTACAGAGAGCTCCGCTCCTTCCTAAGGAAGGCACTTTGCAGGATAAGTCTCCACCTGCAGATAGAACTAGTGTACCAGAAGATGATGGCTTAGCTCCTAGATGGATAGATGACCTCACAGTTGGGTGTATTAAATCATTTTTGCTCAAATGAGTCCAGGATGTTCACCAGTCCATGCCTCTCTATTCCACTGTTCTGACATCTTACCAACCCACTATTTGGTTGGTTTTTTTTTTTACATCAGCAGTTTTTTTCCCCCCTCCTTCTTTGTTGTTAATAATAGATAAGTCTGATAGTACTCAATGCTTATCAGCTCTGCAGTACAACACTATAAATCTGTTAGTCATGCTCTTTTACAGGGGTTTTCTAGTAGGAGCAGTCACTGGGGCACAGATGACTTATCCCAGGCTGCCTGGCTACTGTCATGGGGAGTCATAAGCAGAAGCCATTTACAAGCTGTATGATTCAGTGGCATCTCAAAGTTTGTATAATGTGAAGTAGTTACTTCTCACACGAAATAAAAACTTCAGTGTATAAAACGTTTTGCAGAAAGATTTAAGAATTGCTTCAACAGGAAGGAAAAGAGTTCCCTCCTGAAAAGCCCCAGAAATACAAAAAATGTACACTTGTTACCGTTATGCAGTTATTCTCGTGAACTTGCAGGTCAGCATGTCTGAGTGACAGCATTTTCAGAGCTACTGGTCAAACTTACTTCTGCAACAAAGAAAAGACTCAGAATCACCAGGGAGGTGATCCTAGAGTTGGAAGGATGAGAGCGATTGGAGACTGATTATCCAATATAAAAGAAAGTACATTCCCAAGGCCAGACCTTTCTCAAATGGAACTAGAATGAGAGAAAAAAATAGGAAGATCCCCAGGGAGAGAGATGGGAAGCATCTGTCACAGCTGATACAGAGGAAGGGGAACCACTGAAATTAATCTAAGTATAAGGGAGTTTCAAGCGTATGCAACTCCATTTCTGTAAGCTGCTGAGTTATAAGCCCTTTTAATTATTCAGTATCTTTCAGATGTTACACTTATTTGCTGTAACTCAGTTTGAGTTAATGGTGATGATACCACATTGAGGTACTTAAAACCAGAGTACCAAGAGATGAGAGATGCCTCTGTCAGTAATACACTACTCCAAAGAGAATGTTTCCCCAAGCTGCTCTGACTGGACTAGGGGATGGCAAGGTGTAGAACGTAAGTCCAGCTAGGAGAAGCTCCCAGCCCCCCAGGATCATGGCCATCATCAGCTAAGCACTCTAAAGTAATTCCAAGCATATTTCAATGAATAAATCATTACCATCAACACATTCCTCACAGAGGAGAAACTGAGGCACTGTGAAGAAACTCAAACTAAGTAAAAACCAGACATAAGGAACAGGCTGCCCAGAGCGGTTATGGATGCCCCATCCCTGGGGATGCTCAAGGCCAGGCTGGATGGTGCCCTGGGCAACCTGATCTGGTGGGGGGTAACCAGCCCATGGCAGGGGGTTGGAGCTTGATGATCTTTAAAGTCTCTTCCAACCTAATCCATCCTATGATTTTATGATAAGGCAGTAGCAGAATTCAAAGTAGAAGAATGGGCTGTAAGATATGGACTCATCTACTTTAAGTCAACCAGCATTTCCATCTCCTTCCTCCTGTGCCAGGAGGCTCTCAGCAGCATTGGCAGGCTTAAGGTTGGCACACAAACTCACTCAATCACGGACCTGGGAGCTAGGGGAAGCACAAAGAGGGAGGACTGGCGGGCACGTGAATGGATGTCATAATGCTCAGGGCTAGGTGGAGCACAGAGCAGGAGGAAGAAAAGTCATTTCCCAGCTGCTCCCCAGAGCACAGGCATTACAGAGTGCATGAGATGACTTGAGCACCAGGAAGACATATTCCATCAATATGGACGGAAGACCTCAGTTGAAAGCAGTTCCAGCAGCCTGGCCATGCATTCCAAAGAGCTGGTGCTCACAGTGAGGCAGCTCACCTCCCCGCATCCATCCTGCACAGGGTAAAAGCAGCAACATTTACCCATGCTGGGACCTTGGCTCCAATTCTGCCCATGAAGCACAAGGAATTCCTTCTTCTGACAGCCTTATGAATGGCTGGTTACATTACATTTTCCTCCTCCCCTTCCCACAGGGGCTGCCATTTGGCACATAGAGGTGGCACATATTGGCTGCATGTGCAACTGGGCTTTGTGAATCCCCTGTAGGAATGTGCTAGCTCAGAATGACAGAGCTGGACCCCCTATTTTTCAAGTCCTTGGCAAGGATTTCAGAGAGCAGGGCAGCCTCCACCCTCTGTTTCCATATGCCAGGATATTTTCCAAAACAGCTTGTGCTTTAGATCCTGTACACTTATAAAAAAAAAGAGGCATTTTTCACCCAAAGCTGGCTGGAAAAGAAGTCTATTTACAGAAAGGGCAGCTGCACCTTGCACATATGCACAGCTGAAGATCTTTTATGCAAGATCCCCCCGACCATGTGGAGAGCTGTTAAGATGTCAGATCATGGTTTGTTGCTCTCAGGGAAGCTGCTGCAGCACTCAGTCAGAACAAATTTACGTCTTGGAGGAATTAATTTGTCTGAATAATGTCATCCTGGTTAAACAAAATGTTAGGGAAAATATTGCAGCGTTTTGGTGCACCTCCTTGAACTGATGCCTATATATGGGGATTAGCCAGCGTGAAAGGGATCCTGCTGAGTCAAAATGGATTATAGCAGCATTATTTTATAGAGACAGAAAAAAAAGAGGAGGGAGAGAAGAGCTAGGGAAGCCTTGCAAAAATATCAGCTGCTTGACATGTTAAAGCAAACAGCATGGATATGAAAATGCTACCCACTTACACGAGCACATTAGAGCCAGGTCAGCTGAAAGTAGCAACCAAAAATAGTTTTTTCCCCTTTTAGCCCTGCAGGCAACAATTCTCAGAAAGCAAAGCAGACTCCAGTCCTTTCCAGGGCATCAGGAGATGGGTTGGCTGGGTTGCCACTGGGTAGCAGCACTGTAGCAGCATCCCAGTGGTGAAGATGCTCCTTACATGGGGTGGACACCCTGGAGAGCCCCTCAAGGCCTGTCCAACTGCAAAAGCAGCACAAAACGACTGAGCTGTAGACTCAGCTCAGAGCCCCTGGGAAGCCGGTGCAGATGGCAGGGAGGCTTTCAATGAAGTCCCTGAGGTACCTCCATTTTTCATCACCAGGCACTCGCACAACCATTTACACACTGATGGTTCAATGCTGGCTGAGGACTTGGGGATGGTGGCAAATCATAAATGGAGCACGCCCTCGCGTGTCTTATTTGCAGAGCTGGAGCTGCCACATGTTCTTAGAGCATGCCTCGAGGGTTGGCATCCTCTCTCAAGCAAACAGCTTAATCTTACAGCCATAGCATCAGTTCTTCTGCCTGTCTCTCTCTGGCCCAGCAAGTATTTACCTATGCACAGCAGAAGCTCTTGCCCAAGAGGAAATAAGAGATGCCTTCATCAGCCATCTGCGTCCTGCAACACTGGGAGGAAGACTGGGAGCTGTCTTCCAGCTCTTCATTCAAAGCTTGCCCTAAATATCTTCTGTTCAGGTCAGTGCTCTAAACAAACATTTGTGGGAAGAGTCTGTGCGTAGGTGAAGAAGACCTCCCTACTCTCATTGCATTATTGAAGGACAGACCCTACCCAACCACAGAAGAAACACAAAACTCCAGTAGGGAGTAGGGGCCTCTTTTTCAGGCCAGAAAGAGGTGTCAAAGTAAGTCTTGCCTCTTGTACTTCCTGTAATTCTATTCAGCAATGCTGGCCTCAGTGGCTCAAGTCTCTCTGTCTGGTCCTCCTGGGAAGTGACAGAACACAACCAAGCATGGAGGGTGCACCACCTTCGGAGACACCCAAGGTTGGGCTGGACTGGGCTCTGAGCATCTGATGGGGCTGTAGGTGTCCCTGTTCACTGCAGGAGAGTTGTACCAGATGACCTTTAATGGTCCCTTCCAACTCAAACAATTCTATGATTCTACACTGGGCTATGCTAAAAGCTGTGCTTTACAATGCTAAGCTGAAGAGCACTGTGGTAGCAGTGGAAAAACACTTCTCTATCCTCCACTGTCCAATGCCAGAATATCAAATGTAATGCTAGGCTAGCCAGGGCATACAAACACATGGTTCAAAGGGAAAAATTCAAATGGATTTGAGTCATGGGAGTATAACAACAGCAAAATGATTCTCAAAAATACAAATAGAAAGTATCAGTCATGTTGCAACTTAGAAAGCCAAAACTTCCTCCCAAAGCCAGCAGTGAAACAGAAAGTTTCCATGATTCCAGGGTTCATCTCTGTCTGGAACTAATACTGCTATTTTTTTTAATCTAAGTTTTTTGAACCCAGTTAACTTCATGCCTGACAGTAAGAATCCCTTCTAACCAGCTCCTCAAAGCACACTCATTCCTTTTCGACCCCACTTTGCCCCGCAGGTAGCACTGCAGCCTGGACAGCTGTACCTCTCCAGCACTGCTGCGCCCATTGTGGTGCCAGACCCATGTCCACCCCTTTTGCAATACTAGCCCTGTACTTTTGCAGACAGAGAGCTGGAGCAGGCTGGGAGCCTGCACTGGGGATGAGAGCCAGACATGCTGCTGACCCACATCTTCCCAAGGGGCCTTCCCACCTTGGGGTATATTTTGTGTATGCTGGCTACAGCCAGAGCTGCACTGAGACCTCTCCCCAGCAGCTGCAGCCTCCCCCACCTCAAAGAAAAGGCATTTTTGAGGTGGTTTTGCCCTCCAGTTGAAGAGGTTTCAGAGAACGGGTCAGCCACCTCTAGGGAGAATTTCCTAACCACACATATCTCATAAAATGTTCTGGGCGTACCACACCTCCACTTTCTTTTCCTGGCTGTGTCTTCAAAGAAAGTGGTCAGAGCTGCCTTTTGGTGGAGTCAGCCCTGAACGAGGGTGAATTAGAGCATGACTAAACAACTCTGCCACTCGGGAGCTATAGGTGGAAGAAAATGTACTTTCTAGGTACTCAGATGGGGCTTGTCTTAAATACACCAAGCAAAGGCAACCCCAACACTGGGGTGACCGCAAGAAGGTTGTAGGTAGGGCTGGTTAAAGTACCAGACCTGAAAGTCTCCACCCTCAATCCCAAGAGTTGAGCGTGTTAGACCAAGAGTGCATCTTCCAGCCAGATGAAGTTATCTGGGATGAATTCCATCACTGGCATCAGACCCATTTAATAGAAACCCAGTCATCTCTCCATCACAGACAAAAAATGTGCTCCCTTAAAGAAATAACAACAGTAAAAGACAAAACAACCCTCCTCAATTCCCTGCATGTAAACATCAACAAAAACTAAGTTGTTTAATACATTTATAAAAGTAAAACCAGAATAAATGCTCTGCCTCCAACACATGAGGAACACATTATTACCACATTGTCTTCAGTGATTATTCAAGCAATGCATTTAAATGTTCAGGGAGAAGAATGTTTGCTCAAATATTGTTATGTAACATGGGGAAAATGACTAATTCAGCCCTTGATCTTTCTGTATTTTGCTCCAAGTAAGAGTCACTAGATCTTATTCTCTGGTCAAAGTAGCAGCATAGCCGAAATCTGACTCAATTCCCCCAGTGGCTTTTACAGTGGGCTGATCCTATCCCCCTCAGCTCAGTTACTCCACACTTACTGAGCATAACTGATTTCTGAATCAGTCCTTCAGGGCTGCACGTTTCCAAAGACAGGTGGAATAAACAGCGCACACTCCTCTCTGCTCCCTGGTGATGGAGGTCAGAGATCATTTACTTCCAGCTCCTCATGACTTGCATGGAGCCAGAAGCCTTACACGAAAGTCGAGCAGTGCCAACTCTGCAGAGCAGCCATAAGCATACTTCCCAACTGCTGATTCATGGAGTGGGTTTGCTCTCTTGATAGCAGGCAGAAATTATCCAAGAGCTGTCCTGTGGGTATCCTTATTTCCAGTTCATTTGCATCAAGGGTATATACAAAAGACAAATAGACCTGTCTGATCTTACAGACACGTACTAGAGATTTCCATATTTCTACACCATGGAGGGTGAAGGGAGGTGTTTGAAACGTATCTGGTAGTTTATAAGCCTTAAAACTAATAGCGTTTTCAGGAAAGGCAAACAAACAAGCAAAAAAAAAACCTAATACTATTTTTTTTTGGTGATCCAATACAACTCGTATCAGAGTGAAACCTGCTCCTCATTACAGAACAAAGGTGACACTGACCCTGGCCTGGGGGGCTGCAGGTAGAGCTGGTGAAAGTATTTTGACTACAGCTTCAGAAATGTCCCAAACTTCCAATCCCAAATGGAAATCTCCATGGGAAATGTCTTGATTGTGACACACTTCTGCAAAGCATCTTTTCAGTAGCGGGGAGAAAGAAAACAACACCTGTTCTTGGGGATTTCTTTCCAAGCTTTTAAGATTCCATCCTTCAAAACATGCGATTTTTCTTTTTTTCCTTTCTTTTTTTGGGGCGGAGGGGAAGGAAAACAGCCATTTCTGGCCAGCTTTAGTTGAAATCCATTTCTTTTGCAATTCTGAGCATGCGTCCCTAAGTGACTAGAGAGGAGAGAAAAGTTTTAGCCCCCACGTTCACCAACACCGGCTGTGTCGCCCCATCAAGTGATGCAGACACAGCTCAGGTATCTGCAGTTCTCATCAGGCTGGGATTGTGTTTATCCTTCCTACAACCTCCAAATGGGAGCATAATGCTATGCATGAAGAGATGGGCTAGATAAGTCAAGATTTTGTTTAGCTTGGAGTTAGGAGGGAGGAAAAAGTTATTGAAATCAAATGTTTGGGATTTATCCAGCTGTTCCCACAGCCAGAATCCTGGCCCTGAGGACCAACCCTATATAACATTCTCCCTCTTTTCCTACAGGCTTCCTCAGATCAAGGTTCAACAGCACTCATAAGGCTCTGTCACTGTATTAACCTGTACCAATGTGATTTGCCCTATTTGCCGGAGGGGCCCTAATCATCACCCACTGAACACCTGTTGCAACACTTTTGTTATTTTTAATTAATGACAGTCAAAGTAAAATCATCTCAGTCCTCCATGAATCTGACTCAAATCTGTGTCCCCTCCGTAGCAGCCAGGTCTCCTGTCAGCACAGGAAACTGCAGGAATCTGCCAGCAGATAGCAAAGTAGAAAGCCCCCAACCGTATCAAAAAAGCTTCAGAAGGCAAACCAGGTTCCTTCCCCAGCCACAGAACTAGGGCTCATTTTGCAATTAGGAAAGAGAAGATAAAGGGATGAGTGCATTTCCTGCTGTGATGGGGCATTTGCAATAGAGCCCCTATAACTACATCTTGTTCCTAGCGGTACCAATCTACACAGCACTGGGTTATTATGTAGTGTCTTGGACTGCTTGGAGGTAATAAGCATTCACCGAAAATGGACTGCTATTAGCCACCGGCAAAAGCTGATTATAATAGTGCCAGCACTGGAATATGTTTTCCACCCATTT
>JANHGO010000002.1:16489771-16501858 GCA_024606505.1 Aquila spilogaster | reverse complement strand
CCATTTGAGAACAAGTCATTTCTCTTCAGGGCAGAAGATAAATTGTCAGCTCGTACACACATCTCTTTTCATTGCCAGGCACAAAAATATCACAAAGAAACATTTCCCTGCCCTCTGCTTAATTTTCTTCTTCTTCTTCATCTTCTCTAATAAATGGTGCTAACTATAAAAGTCAACGGACTGTAAATAAACTCAATTCTATACCTACCTTACCTTATGATTGATTTTTGGACATAATGTATTCCACCCACAAGGTCTTTTGTCTGATTCGACTGACCACTCTTCTCAGTACCAGAGAAAAATCAGATAACAACCTCAGTGGAATAGCTTTATGTAAAAACAGAAACATTTGGCAACTACAGTTTTCTTAATGGCACATTGTAATACACGCTACACTGCATTATGGCCCAGTGGACAGACTTTGTGTCAGTACCAAGAGTGTGTCCCCTGCAGTGGGAGTCTTCTGTGCAGGGCCTTCACTGTGCATTTAGGCAGAGGTGCTGCCAGCATTGCCACTACAGAAAAAGCAGCATTAAGAGGTGCTTAGGTAATGGTAGGTATGCATGGTACAGGGTGCAGGGAAGCCTAGCTACCTTTCCAGCTCTGCCCTTGGACTTAACCTGTCATTTGACCCAACCACTTCTCTCACCCTGAATGTGGTTGACAGAGAGGGCAAAAGCAGCAATTGGATCACCATAATAGACAGGAAATTCACACAAAAAGAAGGAGCCAGAGACCTGAAGGCAGCAAGGTGCAGGGAGAGAGGCAGCATGTGCAGGTAAGAATCAAAAAAGGATGTCATGGAAATACCTCTATCTACATCACGAGCTCAGGTTTCTAGAGAACTGGGCTTGCCGTCCCTGCTGCTTTCAAGCGACAATGCTCAGTCCTGGTTAATATCAAGGACATCAATGAATGCAGAATTAAATGGCATCCCCAATGGAAGTACCAGCAGTCCAAGTCTGCAAGCAGAATGCAGGTGTCTCCCATGCTGTACGGCTGGAGAACTGCTAATGTAAGGATGAGCCTCAGGCACAGAAGAGCCAGCATGGCAGTAATTTTGTACTCCCCAGCTCCAGCCATATCCTTCAAACACCCTTCCAGTCCTCAGCTGTTTTTATTTTTTTTCCAGTTTCTTGATGTTTAAGTTAAAGCAGCCCAGCAAACCCTGAGTTCACACAACCTTTCCTGCAGCTGGCGTGTTGGCCAGCACACCTCAGCTTACCCTCCCAGCCACTGCTCTGCAAGGTGTAGCCTCCTATTTTGTATGTCTGTAGTGGATACAGTGCTGAACACACTGTTCATTTGCTCTAGGACTTCATATTCAATCTGATCACTTGCCACAGTTCTTTTACCTAGGTATTAGCTTCCCTGTGCTCTTCCATTGTGGAGCACCATTGCCAGGAGTGAAAATTACCAACCATTTGGAGCAGGAAATGAGATGGGGAGGGGAGCCCAGACACAGCACCAGCCTCAGTAGTTGCAGCACTTCAATCCTAGACCAAAAGCAGCAAAACTCATGTTTTGCACAGGAACCAGCCATGGGAAGTGTTACTCTGACCATAGTTTTGACTGTGACAGAGCTATGCAGAATAGAAGCTTGGGAAGTGTCTTGCGAAGGAAAGAAGAGCGTTTCTTCACAAACAAGCAAAATGTTCAAGGTTCTGCTAATTCACATCCAGGCTACTTTTTTTTTTTTTCCTTCTCCCCCAGAAAACTGTTCACTAGTTAGGAGAAGGGATTAGCAGAGTAACAAAAGGAGGAGTTTCCAGGTCAAGATTCATTTGGAAATTATAGCCAAAACGAAATTG
The DNA here is from genome assembly GCA_024606505.1 of Aquila spilogaster. Taxonomy (NCBI): domain Eukaryota; kingdom Metazoa; phylum Chordata; class Aves; order Accipitriformes; family Accipitridae; genus Aquila; species Aquila spilogaster. The sequence goes on along the minus strand of JANHGO010000002.1, from coordinate 16,500,047 downwards.
TTGGGGTCTGCTCTTTGTCCCAGGGAAAAGCTGTTTGCTGCCGCTTAGTACAGAGCACAGCTGCCTCTGAAACCCAGAGTCAGCACATGCCTACAGGGAATGTGAAAAAGAAGGAGAGAGAAAGAAAACAGCTCCCTGCCTCTCAGCGAGAGGGTTTTGTTCCTTTCTGGCTGACAGCGTGGACCTTTGGACATGTGCAAGAGAACAGCAGAGAGCATTACCTGCTTGGGAACAGGACTGTTGTTCCCCCCCGTGAGGGCAGATTCACTCAACTCCTTAGAAAAACAGCAAAAGCATTAAGAGACACTTTTACCTTCCTGTCTTCATCAGCTGAGGAAAGAATTTCCTGTGGCTAATTACATATTTTAGCACCAAGACTGTCCTCTGACTGCAAATATCTGCCTCCAGCCTGGGGTAGAGCCCAGCTCTGACCACAGGACCTTGGGCACTGGCATCAGGCAGCTGCAGGACAGGATGGTGGTCCCTCACCTCCTGCCCTGTGACGCAGACGCAGTTACGGGAATGTGAACCTTGCTGAAATGGGATCCAGGACTGGAGGAGCCAGCTGCTGACTGTGCAGCCTCCTGCTACATGCCAGCCCCAACCAGTCCTCCTCCCAGCCACCCTCCCTGCCTGCTCAAAGCCCACATGGGAGGCCTTTGGGTCTGCTAGCTACCAGGATCTGAGGTCTTCCCTTATGGTCGGACTCAAAGCCCACCAATCCACATATCTGTGGCAATTTTTCCACTGATGGGGTATGGCTCTAGCTTTTATCAGGTAATTTTTTGCTGCTTATCCACAAGCCAGGCTCATTGGGCTCATTCTTGGTCCCTTAGAAGATAATCAAATTCTTCCTAACACTGAGAAAAAGAAGACAGGGCTCTTCAAATGCATGCCCTACTCCCTCTCCTTGCTTCCTATTCCTTTGTTTATAAATGTTGAAGTATGAGCTAAACCTTGACTGCTGCCACAGCCCTGAAGTGATGTCAATTCCCATACAAGGGTGAGAGCAGGGATGTGACCCACCTACCTGTCTGCACAGGAGCAAACTCCCTTGCACACAAGGAAATTTACTTCCTGACTCCCCACCTCGCTTCATACAGCAATGCTCACCTTCTCTCAACACAAAAAAAAAAAAGGAAGAAATGAAACAAGTATCTTCCTCTGCCAACACATACATGCATACACATGCACAAATATTTTGGAAAAATTGAAGAATCTGTAGATGGAGGGGTTAGTGCCAGATTTTTAAAATTATTAAACATTATGTACAAAGAAAACATAATGAGCTCCTACGGGATGTAGAAAAAATTACCCATGAATGAGGGGAAAATGGATAACCACTCCTGGGTTTGCCACTTGTGAATTATTTAATAATCACTCCCCAGCAGATGGAATATATTTATCCACCCCATTGGAGCACGCTTTGCAATTTATTTACACTGCTTTAAAATATGATTATTTATTTAAAAAATAAACAAGGTATCCACAAGGGAAAAGGGAAGTAAACACAAGCTTAAAGGGGGGGAAAAGCATGTTTTTAGCTTTTCAGTTTGTTTTAGGGAATTTCCACTAAAATTCACTTGAATCCTCCATACTTATCTTGTACTTTAAGAAACGGAAATTGAAAACTCTTCTAATGAAGCCAGTCTAGATTCCTCACACAATCAAGATGATCACTTTATGAGATGGCGTCTATGCATCTTACACTTTCATTAGCCACATTGTCTTGGGTACCAGAAGTCTGATTCAGCTCCCATTAATATCAAAGAAAACATTCAAACCAGGATCAGTGGGAGCAGGCCTATACCTTAGACTAATTTGATTTACATGATCAGATCCCTTGTCTAATCTAGAGTGACTCTGCACCCATGGCCCGCCAAACAGCACTTAGCCTTGCCATTTAATTAGCTACTTCCTCTAAAATGCAAAGGGTGCCATTTAGCAAAAATTGAAAATGCAAAAGGTACCATTTAGTGCCGTATAAGTGCATGAGTATACTGCCGGCTCCCAAAATTAAAAGTCCAACTGTGAGCAAAAGGCTTTGCCCACTCAACAGCAAAGTGTACAGCTGATAATTGCAGAGCGATTTGGACAAACCTGAGGGAAAGTCCACGATAGGAAGGAATACCTTTCCCAGGCAAATGCCAAATAATTTCAGACTGAATTCAGGCTTCCAGATTCTTCCTGTGCAAGTCTGTGTGTATGTACATCTATACATTGGCCATGGAAGGGTACACAGAAACTCTATTACCCAGTTGGGCACAGATGCTTTTAGGAGCCAGAAGTCACCTGGGAGAGGAGAGGTCAAGAGACAGACCCCACACTGTAACACAAGTTTTCATACTTTGCCCATACAAAACAAAAGACAACCCCCAGCCCAAACCCAGTGTCCCCTCACCAAAGAAAAGACTAGTCGCTGTTGGTGAAAACTCTTCACAGTTATTTTTTCAACAATCCATTGTGATTTTCTTTAAGACCAGTGAGGTTTATTTATAGATCTCAAATGTGGGAGAGTTCCATGGCAAAAATCACCATCAGCAGCTATTGTAGAGGCAACACGTTGGATGTAACACTTTCAAAAGCGACTAAAGAGTAAGATTACTTAGTAATAAGAGTTTAGGTCTCATTGTCAAAAGTGAGTTAGCAAACCAAAAAGCAGCAAGTTCCTCAGTCGTTTATGTGCTTTTGAAAATGTTTCTCCAGGTCCTGAAGCTAATTTCTTTCTCATACCTGGTTTCCCCTCCCCAGACCAAGAAAATTTGTAACTAATATGGATCAAAAATACATATTTGTAAAAGATACCACCTTAAAAAAATAGAGATCTGATAGATGAAAATCCAACTGCAGGCATGGATGTCAATGCTTTACCAGATAGCTAGTTCAGTAAAAGGGCTACTCTATAAATAAACTGGTATAGTGAGTGAATGCTATACATCCTTAAAGTCAAAATGAACTACTAGAATACCATTACTTAAAGAGTTCAGACTGTGGAGAGCAAATCAATGTGTCCTCCTTACTATGAAAGGGCTCAAACATAAGCACGCACCCTTTTGAACTGGGAGTGCTGCACCTTCCAAAAAGAAAGCCAAACTGACCTCCAAAATCTCAACGTCCTGGAAGAATAAAAGCAAGTTCACTGCATATTATTTCTGGAAAGACAGATAGCAGATTTCAAAAATTGCTTCCACCACAACAATCTAACACATGATTACAGACACAAGTACAGATGTGCTCTTCTCTGCTGGGATGTGGACATTATAGGCAAGGGAGCAAAAATGCTCCCCTACCCCCTCCCGAGAATGCAAAATGGAAGTGTCAAACGCCTCATGTAGAGTTATGCACTCATTTATTTTAATGACAGAAAGGATTAAATACATCTACATAAAGGAAAGAAAAAGTGTTTAAACAACAATAAAAAAAGATTTAGTGGTATTAATAAAGAACTCCCTTAAACCAGCGTGTCACCATTAAAGTAATTAATAGGGCATGCAAGACACTTCAGCGGAAAGTGAGCAGTGCTCACATTAGAGCCTTTTAAGTTTTCACATGACCTCAAGACAGACTACAGCATTTCTGTGCAAAAGTACCCTCTAAAACAGAGATGGGGGCATTCAAGTCTATAAAAAAAGTGATTTTAAAATTTAACTGATATGGTCTAAATCTAAAATACAAAGGTTAAGGGAATATTAGAAGGGCAATAATTCTATCTGATTAAACTTTTATCCAAAGTGACAATAAAATGTTCAAAATGAATTAAGGATTTTATTAACAGATGCAGAAGCTCTATAAAAGAGTCTGAAATCTAAGTAGCAGAGAAGAGAGGTTTTATGTTTTTTTTTTTTTTGTCTGGATGGAGGTGATATTGCTGTAAAACTTTAATCTTATTGCCATGCCACAGTGAAAGTAAACCTGTCAGAGGTAATAGAGCAAATCAGGACTGCTTTGTCTTCTTCTCTATGTTGCAAGGGCCTCTTTCCAGCATATAAGTAAGAATATGTACCTTCTATGTATGGCATTGATACTATAGGTGACAGACACATGGAGACAGGTTATGTGCTGGTGATTCACCTGGACTTCTGCTCGTTGCAATAGTCCCAAGGTGGTAAGTACAGGCAAGTTATATGGACCATTCCAAATGAGTACTGAGCAAAAATTGGTGCTACACCACCAGGGACTCTTCAGAACATTTCAGCCTTTCCAAAAAGGAATTAACTATTTCAGGACTGTTTCAGATATTTCAGTTGTTTATGAGTACTTTTGTGTAATAAGAGGATCGCAGCAATTTCTGAGCTATTGAACAAATGCATTTCACTACCTTAGAGTGATTAAGTTTAAGCCCGCCATAAATCTGTGGAACAGGATAGAATACAAGACTTCTGTGAAAATTATTACTAAAAGCAGGGCATATATTACTTAGAGCAGAGCTCAGCTCCATCAGGGCAGTTTAGGCTCAGTAGCATTTGCCAGCCATGATTTAGGCCATCACTAATTTTTCCTTCTGCCTTGCTGCAGCTCAATTTTGGCAACTTGGTTGCCTTGGTGATGGCTGCAGTGTCTGGGGCAGATGCACTGGAAGCCATCTTCCAAAGTGGTTTGGCTTTTCTGGGAAGTCTTGAGCCTTTTGCATGTTGATAGGAGTGCTGCGGTGGCCACCTGTGCCACGGTGGCTATTCCACCACCCTCCGACCCACCAATGCCAGCTGCGGGCACAACCTGTTACCTAACCTGCCCCTGTTGCACACCGCATCCTCCACGCAAGGACCCAGGGCTCAACCTCTTTCGCTCCCTGCAAAGCCCCAACATGTGCTACAGCTGTCCCTACCTGCTGCTGAGGAGCAAGCCCAAAAGGCAGCTTCAGGAATGCTTATACCCTTCTTTTGCCCTACACTACCCATGAGAAAAGCACAGCTCCTAAGAGGAGCAACTGACTGCAAATTGCCAGGGAGACTAGGATGTCAAACAAATATTTTTCTTTTCACAACAGAACATAAATATTTGGCAGCACATTTAATTTAAAAAAGTCTAAAAGTTACTCAAATAGAGTGGAGAACATTGCTACGATGTTCGTTTGCTTCCTAAAATATGACCAGTCACAGATGGCTTGCTGTAGGAAATATTAAATAAATTTTTAAAAGCGTTGTCTGGCTTTAACACAGATTGCATTTACACAGATACCTCTGCTGGTGGAACGCCAAGATGGCGTATTGGTTCAAACATGTCCTTAAACAAAAAACTACATTGTCAGGAGCTAATGGAATATTCATACTTAAAATATCAATCCCTGATAACATCTGAACGTTAATTTACATTTCAACACTGCTCTTTTTTTTCTCCTCTTGCTATATTTCCCTTCACAAGCAAGGGAAAATATCCAGGTTTGGTCAGTAGCAACTTTTAGGTTTTGGGCACCATAACCATTATTTGTTTAGATTTTCAGAGTAGTTTGAAAAAATACCTATATAAAGAGCATTAGGTAACATGAGAATCTGAAAACAACAGAAGGCCACTTAGTGTTAAAGAGTCAAACAGCAAGGATATAAATACAATGAGCCACAGCATTAAACCATCACATGTTAGCAGATTAACTTCAGCAAGACAATAAAAATCAAAACAATACAAAGATCTTTTCCAATCCCCAGTGTCTGCTGGAGCACATTCCTATGGTGCCTGAAGAAGCCTATCAAATCCCTGCTTTATACCTGAAACCAAAGATGTTACAAAGGTTCTTGGTTTGGTTTTTTCCCCTCCAGGAAGCTCCATTTTTGACAACAACAAAAGCCTTTGGAAACATGGGCATGTAGTGTAAAGACTGCCACCAGTTTCCGATTCCTTGCACTTACTGCGCTGCCTCAGAGAGCTGCATGGTAAGCTGCTTTGAGAGTTACAGCATCAGGTTGCTGTGAAAAACCCACGTGGTGCTTCTACGCCAAACGTTTGTCAGGAAACAGCAGCCAGGGAAAAGCAGGGGCAATCCTGTGTGGATCTCTACTCATTTTAAACCATCCATACGCCCCGCTGATGCACGTGGTGCCATCGCTGCCTCAACTCATACGGATGGTCCTCACAGGGATGGGCGCAGACACAGGGACCACAGGTCTCACTGGCCACATTAACCAACGCGCTCTCCGCTCCCATGAAAACTGCTACCTAATAGTGCACAATAATCTCTTGTCCCCAGCAAATGCTACAGCACCAGAGTTGAGCTATAATCTGGTCTTCCTTCTGCCCAAAATACCCCAGTGGATGATTTACGTCTTCTGTCAATATTGTACTTGGCCCACAAATTTATAATCAATGCAGCTGAGAAAAAACAACATACTTACAATTTGCTTTGACCCTCCATGAGCACCAAACACTCACCATACTCTTAGAATCAATGACTTTTTCTCCTGTCATCATTCATGCTTGTCGCGCTTTCCCTAAACTGGCATGATTTTGTTTTTTCTAACCAGAAATCTACCAAGTCCACTGGGGTTTGTGTGTGTGTGCGGATGGCAAGTTAAACAGTTTCCTCTACTGCAAACAAACATTGCTCACAGGCAAACTGATGTCCCGGAGTGAAGAAACAGAGGCAGGACGCTAGAGGGAGGATCGACTCACAGACTGAGCTTTTGCCAGAGCAAATTCCTCAGAGTGTGGCTTCACCAAGGAGACGGCTGAAGTGGCACGCTGCAAAAGCCGGCTCGCCTCCCTGGCACTCAGGCTTGCAAATCACTGTCTGGATCGAAGTAAGAGGGCATCTGGAATCGGAGAGTGAGCGAGACAAGACTTTCTGTTCTCTGCAAGGCTGCTAAGGGGAAATCATACCTGCTAAATCCAAACACACCCCTCCCAGGACAGATTCAGCTCTGTTACTGGCAGGTATCACAGCCTGGCTGCAAGGCCTATACTTTACCAGCAGCTCTGCTAGCATAGGATCAGCAGTGCAAAATAATCAAAAGAGTTTGCTGAAGATATTAACCCTGTATTTACTTCAGTGAGTTCCGATTTTTTATCTCTGGATGCTGTGCAGCGCTTTGGCATCACTGCATTAGGAAGGACAGAGCAAACTCAATAATACATGGATCTGATGGAAACGCACACCTAAATTACAGGCCCTATTTCAAATAAATCACAGCCTTTCCAAAATAATTGTTTTCAGCAGTTTGAATTGACAAATAACTATGTGGGGTTACAAGCAAGCAGTAAGACTTCATGGAAGGGAACACTGTCATGGTACCTCCCACCCTCCTGGGTTTTCCAAGAGCCCTCACTCAGCTTTCAGCTGCTTGTCCATATTCATGCTCAGTCCCTAAACAGGAGTGGTTTGAGGAGGGGAAGAAAAGAGAGGTAGCTCCTTCACCTGAAGGTCTTTGCAGGCTGCAACTTGGCAGAACATCGGGACACGAAAGACCTGAGCTGCACGCTGCAGGCCATATTTGTGGTCCCGGACAGGTGACTTGAGCTCAGAAATGGATAAAGCAGGGCTAGAAAAGACCCCTGGGTCTGCTATTGCCCAGAGAAGGCTCAACTACATCTTAACTGTTTTTTACATATGTTTGTCCAACCTGTCCTTGAAGGCTTCCAGCAACGGAGAGCCGTGCTGTAAACAAACTGCATTTGGGGTCAGTTCTCTATCTGCAATATGGAGGCAATGCCACTGCCTTCCTCCTCGTCCCCCCCTTCCTTGCTGCTGTTCACCACGAAGGTTTTTAGAGCCAGAGGCTATTGTCTGCCATTCACTGACACACCACAATGAGAGTTTATTACAGTAGGATCTCTAGATGCTACTCAGGTGGCAAAGGGTGAAAGCAGCAAATAGCTTGCTGAGAAGGTGGTGAAGTACAATTGAAAGAAAAGCAGGGATGAATGCCACAAACACCAGACATGGCTTGCCATCTAATACCCATCCACACTTGACCGCAAATGAAAATTTTCCTACTATTACAAAGATGCTGGTGCATAAGACTTTATTATTTCCTTATAAGCTGTTTCTGCTAGCTTTCAAAGTCATACAAGAGTTGGGCCACCTTCTAAAGGGAAATCTGAAAGCACAGCTTGAAGTCATGCTAAATGACTTCACCATCCCCTCTACTGTAGTATGATCCATAAGCACATGTATAGCCAGGAGCCATAAAATCCCAATGAACCTGTAGAAAGGAGACTATTTTCTTCCTAAGAATATACAGTTGGGTCAGTGGAATTCACCCTGTGAGGCGAGAAATTCACTGCATGGCAGCAGCTGCTCCTTCACTATATCATCTTATTTCAGTTACACTAAGAACTCCCTACACAAAGTTTCCCATGGTACAGTTTTTCTAGATTATACATGCCAAATCAATGTTTAGTTCATATAATGAAATATGAAAAAAGCCCCTAATTATGAAAGTGCAAGGCAGAGACAAGAAGACAATTCAAGTTGTTATGGCTGTCAACACATGCAGGAGGAAAGATCTGGATTCTACCAAGCCATCACAAAGGTCTCAAGTAAGCCCAGGTGCAGAGGAGGAGTCTTCACCTAATAAGGACACATTCTTAAAGATGGACCATTGAGAGGAGTGGGAAATCCCTCCCTAGCAAAACTTTGAGCTACCAAGACATCACTGAAGTAGTTAATCAGCACTGTGTGCCCACTCTTCCAACACAGATGTATCTATTAAGATGCTGTCCAGCACTACGGTGACTTTTCCAAATATATCCCCCTCATAACACTGCTATCATTGGTAGCATCAAGTTGCTTTACCTCAACAATCCATAGCTGGTCTTCCTCTAAAGCAACACTCTGCTCAGCTTTCTGGAAAGTCAATTATACCAAAGTGTGGCCTGATCCTCTCACTACCTACTTCAACTTCAATCAGCTGCATTCACAACAGTTAACATCATGAAAGCAAGCAGCAACTGTAGGTTGAAAATAGTGTGCACTATTGCATCTTGAATCCCATCAAGTGATTTTCACAAGTTAGCCAAGCATATCCTGCTGCACTGACAAAAGAATAATATCATCCTCTAAGCCACCCACAGCAGACAAATGTGTGGTCTCACTCAGAGAATCCTTTGCCAAGGTGGTGAGCCCAGTGCAATTCTTGGCAGGGCTCATACTCTCATGTCTTCTAAGAGCACTAGGATTTTTTCCTCTTACATCCTTGGTTTGTAGACTTCTTGTCCTGTCCTTGTTGGACAGCGAGATGAATTGTCTTTGTCCTCTTTGATACGAGCCTCTGATCTCCACAGAGGAGTTGCTATATTGCGTACCTCATAATCTGATGGTATGCTTTCTCCTCTTTCTTTATAATTACAGTTTAGAAAGGAGGTTATTGACCTCTGTCCCCCCACAAAGGAACCTTTTCCTGCTGTCTAGTGACAAAATAAGAGGCATGACCCATCTGCTATAACAACTGGTAGGCCACTGAAAAAACAGATGCAGGCTTCAAGTGGGTGAGCTAAGTTCAGCATCCATCCCAGTTTTCACAGAAGCTGTTTCATTGACATATTCTCTCTCTCACACACACACACGTTTTTGTACCTCCTAGACTTGGACTCCTGGAAGCTCCATGGGCAGCTTATGCAATAGCACCCCATACTCCTCTATTTTATGCCCTGATTGCACAAGACCATTTCCCACTCAAAGTAGTAGCGCTGAGCTTACGGCCGCCATTCCTCCCCCAGCTTCCATCTGTATTTTTTATATCAACTGTTGCTGGGTGATATTAATAGAAAGGGCTGTTACACTCTTAAGGGATTTATTCATTTTTCTGTTTTACAAATGATGATCAGTTTACCAGGAATGACAGTCTTCCCTTGCCATGATTGTTTTACAAAGAAGTTACCAATTGGGCCTAGACTAGCAAAATTATCAAAGCTAATAATCAATAGGATTAAAACATGCCTGTAAGCAAACCAAAACTCTGGACCTGTTTTGTGTCTGCTATGCCCATGGACATCTTCTGTTGTGGGTAAGAAATATCCAGGGCAGGAGCCCGCTGCCGCCTGGTGCAGCCAAGCTGCATCTCTCCGCTACGGCAGCCCAGCCTTAATGCTTTTAGATCCATGGGTCACAGGTTCAGCTCACTGCTGCTGATGACTCATGCAGGAGCATCGAACTAAAACTAGCAACACCAGCTTTTTTCTAGGAGAGGACTGAAGAAGAACATTGATCTCAGTGAAATATTTCGAGGGCAGAAAAATTCCACCACGTAAAGAGTGCGTGACTTCTCTTTAGTTTATTTTATATTTTTGTTCCAGTTGTCATTTTGAATTCAAACTCTTTGGAAAGCAGGCATAATAGTCTTAATGA
>JANHGO010000002.1:16467484-16489580 GCA_024606505.1 Aquila spilogaster | reverse complement strand
TTTAAATTGTTACATGGTTGCTAAATTAGTGCTGTAATCTCTGCTTACAAATTGCAGAATTATTTTTAAAAATAGATGTAATTTTACTGCAGGGATCAACCTTACACTTTAAATCGTATGTGCTGGAGGTAGCTGCTCTTGCACAGCTTTCAAACAACCACACTCACGTGCACACACAGGGTGAGGTTTACAATACCAGTCGCGCTGAAGCCAATAGCAGTTTTACCAGAGATTCAATGAGCACAAATTGAGTTAACACTGACATTTCAGAATGATTAGCAAATTTAAGCTTTCCCAGGATGCTCCATGGCACCAGAGGCTCTAGTCATACCATTTCCTAAAACGTCAGCACTTCTCTTGTGTTCTGGTCTGAACTATCTTCTCCTACTGAACTACAGCCTCTGATAGGCCAGGAAGTTAGAAGCTAGTAAGAGAGAGAAACCTTGAAGATATGTTTTGCTCACAAAACAAATAATCGGGGAAAAAAAATGTAGTGCTATGATCATGAGTTTAAAGCCGGGGAACAGCAGTGATCAGGGCATGACTTCCATGCACAACTCTTCCCCCTTCAAGCACTTCCACAGCTTTAGTACTACGGAAAGATGAACCTCACCCTGCAAAATCCTTGTAAGCGATCTTTGGGGTAGGGTTTACAGTCATGTCCTCAATATCTCGCAGCACGCAGCAGAAACAGGAAACCTCGATCCCCGAGTCTCCAGAGGGCACTGCAGAGCACACCCACCACCTTCCCCCACTCCAGCTAGACAGACAGACATGAGACAGTTTCTTTCCTCTCCTTCAATCGTTCATCATTTCTAGCCCACCAGTTCTCTGAACTCTCTTTCATCTGACCCTGGCTATTTCTGCTTTGCTTGGTTAGTTATTTCTGCTTTCTTGTCCCCTTCCCCATCGCACCATGGTCCTTCCCTCAGGGCCCAGCAGTGGGTCACATTGACTTGGACACAAAGAGAAACCCTCGGAGGCCAGGAGCATCTGCAAGATCTTGCTGCTTTCTGCGCCGACTGCAGGTACACAGCATCTCTCAGCCTCAGAGAGTTTATCTCCAACTGCCAACCACCAGACTGCCAGGAAAGGGGATCAAGAATGGAGGAAAATTTCCACATCCCAGAGAAAGTCATCTGGACATCAAAGAACATCCCATTCACAAAACAGCAACATCACTCTTGCCAGACCGGTGTGCCTGGTTAACCTTGTGTTCAGTCCTTATGATAATATGGTATTTGGAAAGGAGACAGCTGGCACTGCTCTAACATCTTGCTCTTCAATCTTTTATAACAACGGTTCCACTGATACTACTCTTAACCTTTTCTCTGCACCGAGTCCAGTGCTAAAATCTCTTCAGCTACTTAGAGGAAGCAAACCAAATGTTTTTTGTCAGTAATTTGCCCTGTAAGGGAGGGGAAAAGTATACTGGTAACATACTGCAGACACAGCATTCATCACGTGTACAGCAGTATGCTTGTTACACTGGAAACCCTATCATGACATTTCAGAAGTTACTTGACTGTCATAATGACTTGGAGACATCTGTCTCCTATTAACACTTTATTTTTTACAGTTGCTTTTAGTTCAGCAGAAGTGTCTTAATGGAGAAGACTGGTACTCTTTTAGAAATAACATCAATAATGAAAGAATCCTTGGATGCAGAGCAAAACCAGCAAACACATTGGCAACAGAACTCACTGCATTCATAAGATGTAACAGGAAATGATAGTGACTGGCTTTTGGGTGGGGGTATTTTTGTGTGAAAGAAATTAACTCTGGTACTCAAATTCCCATTAGGAAAAATACTTTTTAAAAAAACAGGTGATTGATCTCCTTAGACATTAATTCAGACTTTTGGGGAATTTCATCTTAACTGGGTCACTGATAAATAAAACCAGAAACAAAAACAAAAAAACAACCCTTCTGCAGGCTATTTAGGCTTGGTATTGACTAACCAGTAATTAAATACAGCTCTTCGCAGTAATCTTAATTATGGCTTCACTCCACCACAACTAAGAAGAGTCACATAATAAACTGAGAAAATTAGCCAATTCTAACTGCTGAAAAACGTGTATTTTTCTTTTTGTGCATAGTTTTCATGCGCGTAAGGCCACAAGTCACACAAGGGTATTATTAAAAAAAATAAAAATCAAAGAATTCATGAATTTATATATCACGACCAGGCAAATATTATAGTTCATTTTCTTTATTATATAAATGAAGCAGCTTGGCCTAATGGCTTGCATAATAGACCAAGAGTTTTGGACTTGGGGAAATGGGAATGTGTGCTAGAAATCAGTGTGAATTAGGTAGACCAGTAAACAAGCTTCATTGAATTACTCAGATTTATACCAGCTGAGAATCCTGTTTTCTCAGCTGGCCACAGCCATGGATTAGCTGTGCAATCTTGGGCTAGTCACACAGGCTCCACCTTTCATGGGAATTCAGGTCCACAGGAATCTGAATCTGGGTTCTTCAGTCCCATTGATTTCCTACAGAACTAGGGCTCAAGTGTCCAAGTTAATTTCTGATAATGGGACTTGGGGAAGCTCCAAAAAAATCAGAGGCCACAATTCAGCAGAATCCTTAAGCACAGGCTGGATTTTAAGCAGGTCATTAACTCGCATTGACTTCAGTATGACCGCATCGCACACCTAAAGGCAAAAGCATTCAGACTGTGCCTCAGCAATTTAAGGGCCCCCAATCCATTTGCAAGAACAACTTGCAAGCCTAGCTCAGGCCCTTAGTGTACTTAGGCACTCATCATCCTACTGAAGCCAATGCAGACCTCATTTCATTGAAAAATCAATGAGGCATATGCTCTATGACACAAACTCCTCAGGCCTAAAGCCAATAGCATGGCAGGTGCCTAGATCTGTTGTAGACCTGTCTTTCAGCACAGCAGAGTCCTGAGCTTTCTGAAGCGTATTGAGACTTAGGCTTCCAACACTTGTTTCTTCGACATTTAAGAGTTTAATGTGTGCTTGGGTGTTTGGTTTTGGTTTGTTTTTTTTCTTTCTTTCTTTCTTTGCTGCATCAGATTGCCAGATTCCTGCTTTCCATTTCCCACTCACGGTACCAGCTGTCCAGCTACACATATGTAGCCCCATAAGCATTGCCATCCTTTCCCCTGCATGTGCAGCAGCAGATGGATCCAGACGTGTTTTGGGTTAAGTCCATAACCAAGTTTTTGTGGACTGCATGGATAAACATTTAAAGGCCCCTTCTGGATATATAAAAGAAAGCTATTAAACGTTTACTCTTTCCTCTGTACTCAGAGCTGCAAAACCATATCACAGAACGTACAAACACAGATGCAACCAGGCAATTATCGTTCCTTTATCCCTTAAATAGATAGAAGATAAATTTGAAAGAAAATGAGGAAAAGAATCCTTCTCCCCTTCCTTTTTTATCCTTTTATCTCCCAATGTACGAAGTTTACTGAACCCTTGCCAACAATTCACTCAGGCTAATGAAGTGTATAAGTAATGGGATTAAATAATCTTAAACCATTACTACAGTGGCTAATGCAGATGTTTTCCCAAACTAAAGCAGATGACTGGTGAAGAATGCATGCTTGATTTAAAAAAAAAAAAAGAGGAAAAGAAAGTATCAATCTGCAAGCAGATGAAGTCAATTCCAGCCTGAAGTCAATGAAATGTTTAATTCCAGTTACATAAAGTTGCTTCCATCATATTATGAATGCACCTTCCTAAAGTCCGCAGTGCTTTGCACATGGTCAAACTTGCCATGAAATTAACCTTAAATTTTTTATGGTGCAATCATTTTAGTGCAAACAAAAATGGAAATGGTTTAAAAGGTACATATTCCATCAAAAGATCATTTAGTTTTTAACAGCCAATTAACAATGTCCATATATCACTGCCATTGTAAATAAGACAGAATCCTCCCTTTTCATATTCAGTATTTTAACAATAATCCCACTACAAAGGCTCTGCAGAAACAGAAGGAATAATGGGATATTGTTGGCATTTTCAGAAATACATATTATTGCTTTAATTATTATTGGAATGCCAGAAATGTCAAGGAAAGCATCAATTTTTATATCAGAAGTGCAAATCCAATTCTGGAAGGGTCTCGGGTCCAGTGTTTATAAAAAGAACCCTGAATTGGAGGTTTAGAGAAAGACCTATCAATGCTTTAAGAATGTTTTGGTGCTTTTCTTATTCTAAATTACAAGGATTATCCCTATATACTGTATGCTAAGGTCACAGCAAGGTAAGGCCTCAGGCACATTATGTGATGTTTCTTTAATTTGCAACTGTGCAACTGGTTCCAACCAGCTCTTATGGGAGCCTCTTAAAAGGTGTAGCTCCTCAGAGCAACTGTTAATTGTTTGCTTTAAGAACTTGTTGGAGGCATGAAATGAAATTTTAGGGTAAGGTAAGCTTCAAAAGATATCCAGACCAAAGACCCTTAGTTCAGTAAAAGGACTTCCATCAAGCAATGCAAAGGTCTTGATTTTAGAAGTGTTAGTGCTATCTTGCATCCCACTCCCTTAATCTTAGTGGGCACCACAGTTGATGAGCATTTTGGTATCAGGTTTCTCAACACAGAAAGCTTCTGAGCGCAACACTAGCCCTTAAAAATCACTGCACAGTCTGCTCCTTACAGAGTTGAAATAATCACAGAAAGCACCTCTTTCCCCTGCTTTGGGCACTTCATTTCAGAGATAGGTTAGACCAGGAAACGAAATTCACCAAGGAAGCTGAAAGATCAGAGTTCTTCTGAAGACCATGGAAAAACTGGTGCCCATGGTCCTGCCGTGGGATTGCCAGGTTTTAACTGTAAGGTAACTGTACAGCAATAAAAGAAATCAATGTTTCCAATGCCTGTGCATTAAAATCAGGGTGCAAACAAGAATGGGTACTTACAATATAGCAGGGTTCACAGTAGGCTTTCTTCTCCACCGCGTAGAAAGGCTGTCCCCTCAGCTTGTTATTGCACATCATGCAGGTGAAGCACTCCACATGGAAGACCTGGTCCATGGCAGTGCAGCCGGTGCCTTCCCCAACAACATTCTCCCCACAGCGGGCACAGCGGCCTGTCACCAAAGGGTAAGAACATGAGTCAAAGTAAGCTCCTGGTCTCAACTGCAGAGAAGGTCCTCCCACACACCTGTGCTGCATAGTAGGTAAGGGGGACACGGCAGCTCAGTCAACAGAAGAGCAATTCGTGCCACTGCTGGCAAAGATCCAGTGACACTGGAAGGCACTCTGGTGCTGGCCCATATGAAAAGATCTAGAAAGGCTTGAAACTGGCTCCCAAGACTGCACTAAAATCAGTTCTATGGCTGCTAGCCAGTGATCATCATAAGGAATTTGAGGCCCAGATGCAAACCATTCAGCTGTCATCTAACCCGGCTATATAGTCATCCTCAGCTCCTCAGTTAGATGGGATAAACCTGTGCCTAAAGCCTTGCCTCCACATGAAAGGATTTTGTGGTAGGATGCCTCGTAAAGCTGCCTGGTGGCAGTGCAATTGTTACCATTTAAAGAGTAGTTTTTGCTTGTACAGCTTAAACCAATTCCCTCAATGGAACCAATTATACTGGCAAAAGGATTTCACTTTTTATGCTTTTGTCAGTATAGCAGTATCAATCCCCGCGCTCTTGCTAATGTACTGATGATGAGCTAGTTGATATTTTAAATAAAAAGTTGGTATTTTAAATAATTCATGCACAGAGTCATGGAAGGTATTTTAGGACAACCTCAGTCACCCTACACAGGAAAGCCCCACCGAAGGCAGCAGAGCAACTATGGTCTGGGGCTTTGTCCCACTCAAAATGGTATTCTCCAGTTTGAGAATAATTGTGGTGCCCGCAATCTTGGGACCCTGCACTTCTCCTTCAAGGCTTTATGTATGGAGTGGTGTGGTCGCTGAGGGTGTGAAGGAGGAGAAGGGAACCGAGAGCTGAGGTGCAAGCAGGAAGGCAGATTGAGTTCCCTAATAATTAAGTAATCCAGCCATGATATGGTGTTCTGTCATGCCACGGTCTGTGTTTATTGGCCTTTTCAAACAAATATTGCAAAACTTCCTAAAAGGAATTGGACATGCCTCGTCATCCCAACAGCAGGGCTGCTGTCCTTGCGCAGTGTAACATCAATGTCCCTGGACTCACGACTTCTTCCTTGCCTGTCCCAGACTCCAATAGGCTACATCCAGGGAACAAAGCATGTAAACTACTTTTGGATCCCTCAGAATGCAGCAGGATGGTACATATACACATTTGAGATACATTAGAGAAGCTTGGAAAAGAACCCAGATCATTCTGATTTGCTACTATGCCATAACTGCAGTTGGCATTATACAGGACAGACAGTTTCCTGACTCAAACAGCTCCCAGTCTGAGCAATGTGGAGAAAGAAGTCACTAGATAAATCTGGACAAGCCTGGAAACCCCCCAAAAAGGAATTAATAATGTTAGTTTTATACTTAACTTTCTTTAGCATTTGTTACTAGCATTTTGATTGACAGTGTTGTGCTTTAATCACTCCACTGTAACGCTTCTTGTGAGGACTCCTTTTTTTACGAGCTGAGAAGGAATGCAGGGTTCCCAGCATGGTGGTGAGGCTACAGAGCATGGGGGAAGAATGGAAAAAACCATGAGGACTAGGAAGAAGAAAAAAAAAAAATCCCACTGGAGAGAACTATGGGAGCAGTACTGCTCTGCGAAGGACGCAGAAGAAACCTACTGTATACACCACAGGACTTGCACGTACAACAGGAGAACACTGCTTGCTCCTGTGTGCGGACAAGACCGAGCGTGCTCCGCGGCCTTCTCCAAACTGCTCGTGTAGCTGGGCTGTAATATGAAGAGATGTCTGGGGAGCAGTTAATATCTCTATATATAAAACATGAAATTGAAAGCCATTAGTGTATTGCTTTACACAGTGTTTTTCCAGAGGGAATATTCTGCTGAAGAATTTATTTTCCCTGGTGTGCCATTCTGTGATCATCCGGTATTATTTTTATGAGGCATTTGGACACGGAATAATGTAGAGTCTATGCAAACACTTCTCAGCTTTCTTTGTTAACATCTGAGTAGAACATGTGGGAATCTTTTCTTCCCTTCCTCCTCTTCTCACATTCATAATTTAGCCAGCTTTTGTATACTTCAACATTTATCATCCTCTTTGACCAAGGCATCTCTCCATTTGCTGGAGAAGCTGTCTATATGTAGACCATACTTCTGGCTGTACTTCTTGTGTCAGGAGACCTGGGTGTCTTTCCTAACTCAAATATATACTCTTGTAATCTCTGTCAAATCAGTCGGTGCCTTTGTATGTCTGTCCTCTCTTTGAGCAAAGGGCATAAAGGCATCTTCTCTGCCTCCCAAAGGTGCCCTGAGGCTACATTCCTGCATGGTTGCGAGGCATTCCCCAACTACACTGCTGGTGGCCATGTACAAACCAAAGAGCAGCACAACAGAAGTCTTGGCCAACTTCTCCCCTTGAAGTTGGTATTTCCTTAGACTTTCCTTCCTCCTTCTGGGTTTTTCCACAGAAGATTCCCATTCAGGCAGTGATAGACTTAACCCATCTACATTTACGAGAAGTCCAGCTTCTGCTATTATGTACACAGAAATGCTCCTGTAAACTCTTGCACAGGAAAGCTTAAGGAAAGCTTCCTTTTTCATAAGTTTATATGCAAATTTTAACACTGTGGCCTGGAGCAAACCATGTTTTTCATGAGACATGGCCACTCCAGTGAGAATCAAAACACAAGCTCTGTGCCTAGCACCACCCCCAACTGACTCACTCACCCGAAGGGTAAAAAGCAAGTAAGCCAAAATATTCAAATTTGGGAGCTTACAGTTAGGTGGCTGGATCTGCGTAAAGGCACGCGGGCAAATACACAACTGATTTGGCTTGCAGTGATGCGGCCGTTAGAGGCTGAACCTCCTGCAGACTTTGGTGCAATCTCTGAATTCACAAGACTTGTGTAAAACCAGGTCACTTCCCCTGACCTCTGCGCCTTGCTGAAATTTGGTTGAAAATGGCTATCAGTTTCAAGCATTATTGGTGAGAGAGGAACTGACAAACAGACAGGCACATGCACACAGGCGGTGTGATTGCACAAGCCTCATTTCCTTAGAAAACCAGAAAAACCCCACTAAAAACAATGTATCTATCATTATGTCTGATAAAAACAAAACAAAGGTCTGCTTTTCCTGTGTGCCAATTACCAACGGCGAAGGTATTTGTGGTCAGACTCACCACAATTAAGTGCCCACACATGTTCCCCATTTTAATATTTTCACACTGGTTGAAATAACCCAATTCGTTGTGTGCAGAATACCCATGAGTGAATACCGAACAAGTTGCACTGCTTATTGGGAAAGAAGTAGCAAAGGCAAAGCTTGCAAGACTCAAGAACAAACAGATTGCACAAAAAAGATTACACAAATAATCTAAGAGAAAAATAGCAGGCAGCGTATTACAGTAGAAACATAGAACAACGTGACCCATTTGCTTCCCACAGAGACAAACAGCACTTAAAAGGCAGCTTAAAGACAAAGGACAAAATTAGTACTAAACAGCATGAAGATGAAACTATGTCATTTCAACATTATTCTTTTGCCCCTTCAGCCCTTTTTAGGTCCTTTTTCAAGATCATTTCAGCACAACTAGAAGGTGACACGTTGGCAGCAAGCCTGGAAGACTGGAGTCCTCTATTTTTTGCATGAAAGAGGTTCATAACCTTGGCCGTGACCTTCCTTCAGCCTAGCCTGGCTGCCATATGTTGGTCTTACCTTGGGGGAACATACAGAGGTGCCCACAGAGGCTTCCCTGCTGAAAATGCGATCATTACTGAGTGGATTACAGGGAAACACTTGAGCAGCTGAAAGGAAACATCAGCTACTATACTTTATTCTGAAACCTCCTCATTTACTGTCTTCTGTTGTATAAAAAATTTGAAATATTGCAAATCTGAAAGAAGAGGGGGAAGGGAGGAGAGAAGCTCATATTACACACGATGCTACGTTCTAATTTCTCTTTTTTTTACTGTTATTACAGGTTTTTCGCTTATACCACCACAGAACCTGGCTGCTCAGATTGTGGAACAGCCCTGTGTGCTGGGTATTGGACAAACACGGACTTCAAGGAAGGGCCCGACTGCAGGAGCTTACAATCTAATACAAGCAATAACAACTGGGTATAGATAGCAAGTACAAAGAAGCCATCAGACAAAACGAATCAGCAAGGAAAATTGTGGTCTTAGCACTCTAAATAGTTTACTGTTGACAAGGAGTCTGTAGACAGCCCAGCAAAGGAAAAGGTTAAGGAAGAATTTGAAAAAGGATCCAGAGGGACTTTGAGGGAAGTTTAATGGGATGCTTCTGAGGAAATGACAAAGACAGCACAAAAGGGAACATAAGTGCTTGAAGATTGAACATAGACACCTGGAGATGGGAAGGATGAGTTGATATGTCACTGGAGAATACTAGAGGAAAAAAGGGTGGGAATAGGTCATTACAGGCCATGCAAGTAAAGACAAGAAGCTTCTGTTTGATATGATGCAGAAACTAAACTGGA
The DNA here is from genome assembly GCA_024606505.1 of Aquila spilogaster. NCBI lineage: Eukaryota > Metazoa > Chordata > Aves > Accipitriformes > Accipitridae > Aquila > Aquila spilogaster. Next base: position 16,480,014 of record JANHGO010000002.1, on the reverse strand, counting down.
GTAGAGATTAAGAGGCGGGAATGATCTGGCCTAAGTTACAAGCTAGAGAGTGATTTCTGCAGCTGCATTCTAGTTGAGCATGAACAGGGACAAATTGCATTTTTAGAAAAGGATGCTGCTGAGATTCAAGGTCACTGGAGCTTGGATGCAGCTTTTATCTGTGAAGATGAATAGGAAAGGCCATAATCTGAGCTGTTACTCAGCAAGATTCTTAAGATTTGGCCAGAGTCTGGACGTGATCTGGAAATGAGGAATTAGATACATGGTGTCCAACCGTATCTGGGATATGATCACTTTTAAATGTCAGATTAAGAATGTGAGCCAATCAGACAAACATCCACCACTGAAGGTGGATGATGGAATAGGTACATGCCATACTAAAGCTTACTGCGTAATATTCCGATAGCAATCACACTGGAGCCAAATACAGAGGTAATGTAACTCCACCCAGCCAGCTTGAGATGCTCCCGTTTGCACATGCACGGACTGCATTAGCCTTTTTCAGGCTACAGCATTATTTGTCTGTCATACCTACTTAGCCACTAAGGCATCAGGGGCACCGACCACCTCTTGCTATGTGATGTACAGTGCCTAACACAGACAATTCAGGCAATAACTAGAGATACTAAGAGTAAAGAAAGCAGAGAAAAAATGTGCAAACCTCTACAAAGGGTTTAAATTCATGAATTCAATGCATGCATTCTATGGAGAGAGGAGATAGGGGATAATTTTCTGATAAAAGCATCAAAGTAGGAAGGTTCTGCATTTGCTGAAATGTGGGGAAAAAAACGTTGATATCTAAAAAACTTCTGCATGATGGAAAAAACTGTTTCCCACCTAACTGTGCTGTGGGAATATACCACAAGGTCATATCCTCAGTGCCTATCAATTACACAATTTCCCTTGATCAGCTAAGTGTATTCCCCGGTTCTCACTGCAGCCCTGATACACTATGCAAGAAAGAACTGAAGAAATACGGCATACTGCCTTTACAAAAGTGTACTAAGAACATTTTTAAAATACGTAAATACATTGAACAAAGTATCTCGCTAAGAGTTTCCCTGGCAGCCTCAAGACACCCAGTATTTCCGCTGCGTTATTTTTCTAATCATCTCTGTTTAGAGTTTGCCAGTGAATGCATTTTAGAGATTCATGACACATTCTGCTTTTGGATGGCTTTGAATCAGCTGGCAGTAAATGTGGAAAAATCATTATTCCTAATGAAGAAATATTGATGACAAAACAGCATTTCGAGGACAACGTTGACCATAAGTCAACAATGTAACAAGATTTTCCCCTCTCCCTCCTCTTTCCTAGTGACTTTTATCCAAGGGTTTTCAAGCATTTCCCAAGCACGTGCGATTCCTCAGGGCACCTATGTCAGACAGGCACAATTATTCTGTTTTAAAGGGATACAAGAGCAGAACTTAATCCATTAGGATAAAAGTGTAACAGCAGACCTTAACTGCCAGTACACCTTAATTGAGCTAAGTCTCAATAGTAGCGATCCTACAACTCGTAAGAACCCAGGGAACAGGTCCTGTGTTCCTTGATTTGTCCAAAGGCAATAAAATAGGAATGTCTGATCCAGAAGAGAGGGTTTATTTCCTTCCTGTGGAGCATGGGAGGTATGTGACCTACTGTTATTATGTTAGGGAAAGATGCATTGATTATATTTGTCCCAGAGTTATTCCAACACTTTGGCACTCAGGGCACTGCAATAATAGTACGAAGGGAAACCCACAAGTAGTTTGTGCATTTTGTAAGAAACTAGGGTATTTTTCTCATCTTATCCTTGCCCTCCTTACCTACTGGTTTTTTTGCTTTTGAACTCAGACTTCTCACTAAGTGGGAAGCCCTTGGCAATGGTTTATTGTGCCAGGATCCAAGCCTGAAGTTTCGCCATTTGACAGTAGCAGGCTGTATGTATCAGTTGTCTTACACAGCCTTTGGACATGAGACAGATCAATCTTAATTCCCTCTTCTTCAGCAGACGTCAGAAAACACAATCTTTTCACAGTAAACAGAGCTTCATGCTGCAATGTGTGCCTGTAACACTTCATAAATTAAATCCAAGGCCGTGATTTAATTACCGTGTCCTGGTTATTCCGCTTTAACTGCGTTGCACTTGCACTCCAGATGTACAGGTCCCTGCAGTGACCTCCTTGTCATTTGTACTGTGCTCGTCCAGCAGTAGCTGCACTCTCCTGTTGTTTGCATCCCTTCCCTCCAACCACAACACAACTTCATATTCTCACTTTGCTTGGCTGCAAACCTGACACATTCTCAGTATGCCCCGGAGGTCCCATTCCACTCCACACAGCAAATGCACTGCAACTGTGCAGGCTCATGCTGCTAACACTTTACTGTACCTTTTCAAACGCTTCTCCATGCAGTTCATCACAAGGTTACTATCCCAGCCAGTCACTAGCCCTCGTGGTGAATCCTTCCAACACCTTGGAAAGGTGGAGGACTATTAGGACACCCAACAAGCAGGTGGGGAACTTGAGACCCACACAGGTTAAATAACTTTTTGAGGGTCACCCAAGGAGTTTGTGATGGAGCCAGGAACCAAAAAAGCATCTTCTCCGTCCCAGTCTAGTCTCTTGAACCGCAAGACCATCTCTGAAAAGGCTTGATGGTGAGACAGGCTTGGAGCACAAAAACTCCTCCATTCCAGAGGGAGCTCCCCCCACCAGTCCTGCTGGAATCCCCTCCCTGGCAGGAGGAATGTGCTCCCTGTGCGGGCCACACCGTTGCTCTCTGGCAGCCTGGCTGAGCCATGTAGCACGAAGAGCTTTGTGCCTCTGCTACTGTCCCCTGTTTAATGAGAGTGGAGGAAAGGCCTGTGGTTCCTTCAACATCCATGTGGTGATGGTCCCTGTCCCTTACACATCCACATCACCCTCTCCTCAACTCCCTGGGACACAAGAGACAACTAGCTTCTTTCTGATATGATGAGTGCCAACAGGGTAGAGGTACCTTCCTAAATTATTGTAACCACAATGCAACACTGCCACAAAAGAAATGTTTGGAGAGGAGCACCCCTCATTTTCCCACAAAGCTATAAAAATTCAAGTCGAACAGGATCTTGAGAGGTCATGGAAACTATCTTACTGCCTCAAAGGCAGGATCAACTCTTTCTACAACATTCTTGACAGATACTTGTTTAACCTGTTCCTAAGAACCTCCAGCAACAGAGATTTCACCAACAACTTGGGCAAAAAATTTCAGTGAGTACTTAACCTTACGACTAGCAAGCCTTTCTTTCCATCCAACCAAAAGGTCCCTCACAGAAATCTAAGTCAATGCCTTTTTACTCTACTCATGATGGACATAAAGAACACATACAGGTTTGGTTTGGTCTACACCAGTTGTATGAGACCAAAGGTGCCCCCTCTCCGTCCCCAGGCAAGGCACCTTGCAAAGTAGGCAAATGTTGATCTGACTGCGTGCCCAGCACATCGATGAGGTACCAGTCCCCAGCTTGGGTGATCTGCAGTGAGTGTCCCAGCCCAGTGGGGGTCAGTGATGCTCTACAATATTTAAGGTCCCAGATACTTTTTTTGCAGCATGCTCTGCTTTTTTGGTTGGGTTTTTTTTGTTGTTTTGGGGTTTTTTTGTTACATTGTGTCAACTTTTTGGCACATGTTTTACCATGTGCAAACCGGTTGAAATAGAGCCTCAGTAACATCTGGAGACAAAAGAAAGGGGGTGAAAAAAAGAGTGCAAGAGAGGAAACATTCCTCCCTTTGCTGATCAATCAAGGAAATGCACGGGAGAGAGTAAAATGTACTGTATTTCCTTTATAAACGTTTCCTATAATGCTGATGAAAGTTGCCAGATGACAGAGACTACAGTTGTATATCCACTGAAGAGCCCCAGCTCGGGAAACAGAGCGAGTTGTTTGCGTAGCCTTGCCAGGCGCTCTCGAGCAGGGCACAGGACGCTGCCTCTGGAAGCAAGAGCAATTCCTCCTCCAGCCCCTGCTTCCCGCCCGCTCTCCAACACTGCAAACAGGGTGCTATGTCCCATGCTGCTTCCTGGGCACTCCTTGCTACCTGCTTGTCGTAACTCCCAGCTGGGCTTAACACTAGGCATGGATATAAGAAAGAAAAGTAGTTTTAAGTTGCAACTATAGAGTTGGAACATTTCATAATTATTTCTTTTTTAAATTAAAAAGATGTTTGTGTTTGGGGGCAAGACTTTCAAAGCACTGATTTGCATCAAAAACCCCAGCTGCGAAATGCTTAACTAAATAAGGAATGCAATCATTTCATCTGGTAAAAAAAAAAAAATTAAAAAAATTCCTACTTTCACGAAAGTCCCCCACCTTCCTGTACCCATCACTCCTCTCCTTCAGGGGAAACTGATCACATATAGGAAGTTTAAAAAGTAAGAGACATAAAAAGCTGCCTCTCATTTCCCTCCTTACCTTTTTTCCAAAATAAAAATGGGGAAAAATTTGTAAATGCTGTTAGAAGGTGGGGCTTTCCCATGCTTTCAAAAGTTGAGAAAGCTCTTCTTTTATTTTACTTTCACAGGAAAATGAGAATTTTTAAAACAGATTACTCTTCTCCTTGGAACACAACACTAATGTCAAAATCTTATTTTTTAGTGAGACATTACAATTACATGGTACCCAGGGAACAACCTCAGTAGCTCTTCACTAAAACCCCAGTGAGGGAGTGAAGGCAAAGGTATCAGGCAAGTCCTAGTGGGGCAGGCAGGAAACTTCTCTCTGGGCAACTTATCCCAAAGCTGATACTGTGGGCTTTTGCCCCTCCTGGGAAGGACCTTAGTGAGGGAAACTGTTGCTGGCAGAGCTGTAGATCAGATAAATTTTGGCAGTTCTGGTGATCTCTACAGCAACAACCACTGAGCCAGGTCCCTTTGCACTTACACTGCCAAAGCCACGTCGCATGACAAACCCTGGACAGTGGAAGGACCGAATATATGGCAGCACACAAGGTGAGCAACCATGCTTGTCTGAACCCCCTGCAGGGAAAGGAAGGCAGGATAGGAGGCAGAAATCAATTCTCCTCCCACCCTCATCAGGGGCGATGGGCAGGGGGGGATTTCCTGGGCGATCCCCTGGCCTGCTGGGCTCAGTCTGTAATGCTGCGCTAGATTTCAGGATCCTCTTTTGGAAAGCCACAAAAAAATACCTTGCAATTACTGGGAGGGCCAGTGGCGGAAGCCCCAGCCAGCAGCTATGTGGGGGCAGGTCTCCCCGGCCCGTCTGGGTCCCCTCACAGGTGTCTCTCCAAGCGTGCTGTCCCAGTCTGCTCACCCACTGACTCAGGAGATTAGACTTGCTGGTAGAGCAGTGGAGGGTAGTTTCAGGGGCTGCTGCACCTGACCCCGTACGTAAGCAGTGGCTGCAAAACAGAGCAGATCTGGAGGCCAGACGAGCCGGTCTCCTCTTCAGATGCTCGGTGCTTCTTATGCAACGGTTCGTGCATCTTCTCCCACCCACTCCTCCAGGTGGGGAGGACCAGCGACTGGCTGCCCACAGGCTTATGCTGCTGCTCAGTGCAAGCATACCTTAAATGTAGATCAAATTCTTCTTAGCACTTGCTTTCTTAAGCAAGTTTTGCTGAACTGAGGGTGTAGTGAGAAGGGACCAGCTAAGACTCACACTGATACAGATTGCAGACTTTTTGTCTAGGTCAAAAAATTAGTTGCCTTTTATTGTATTCTCAAAGGAATACAATTAGGTTTGCAGCACGAAAGCAGCCTGAGAAGCTCAAGTGATGGGTCGAGGCCCTGTGATGTTAGGTGCTAAACAAAGAGCAAACAATGTTCCCTTTCCCAAAGACTTTCACCTCCAACTGCTTCCATGTTGTGCAAGGGCACTTCAAACCACTTCTGTCGCCCAGCCTAGCCGACCCATTTCATAAGCCCAGGACAGGCGCCATCAGTATGTTCACCAGACTCAAGCCCAGCCAAAAATCACATCCGCTGCTGGGCATGAATGACTCAATTCACTCTTCCATAGCCTGGCTGTGCTCCAGCTGGTATTCGGCAGCTTGTCTCTGCCTTGCTGCATCACTGGGAGGGTGGTGGCATGAAGTGATTTTTACCAAAGGCTCTGTTCAGTGGAGAAGGTGAAAATGCCTGAGTAATGGTGAAGTTTTGAGTCAGAGATGCTTCCCGTGCCAATGGCTCTGGCCTACCAACCTGGCATGCCTCCTGCATGCCTGCCTGGGGAAAAACGTCTGATAAAAAACAAGAAACAGGGAGGGAACCTGTCTGCTGCCTGCCAAAAGTGAAAAAAAGAAAAAAAAAGGGTGGAGAAAGGCTGGATCCCACAAAGAGTAGAGTCCTGAACAAATGGCAGCTCTCATATTCCCAACAGCTTTGAGGCCTGGGGTTTTCAAAGGTGTCTGACTGCATTAGAAGATGTCCCACCAAATTTCAACCAGCACCTCATTTATTTAAGGCCTTTTGAAAACCCTGCCTTTCACAATCCAGCACTAGCCCAAAGCTTCCTTGCTGTTTTGAAACACACGTTTTCAGCGTGTCGACAGCAGCCCTGCCATAAATCACATCCATCAGGCGCTGGAAACTGCCTCACCTGTACACCGACCATCCACCGTCCCTTGCACTGAATTCCATCACTCCAAATTTCTCAGCAGCTGGAATCAACTAACTCTGTTTTTTCTCATTAAAGCAACCTACTGGACAGAGGTTTCCTTCTTCACCCCAAAATCTGGGACTTTTCCAACCAGGTGCAAGGTCCAATAATTTGTTTACTCTCTTGGACAAGTAACAGGAGCTGTACAACCTGGGATGGAGAGGTGCTCCCATTCTGGAGGGGATGTGCAACTTTTGTTTCTAACTCAGGATGACCAGACATATCATAACCTTAAAATGTGACATTGGTAGCGAGAGCAAAAGTCCTTTTAAAATAACAGTTGATATTGATGACACCACATTAATTATACTAATGTAATTATGCAATAATTACAATTCTGTTCATCCTTTGGGTCACAGGACCTGCTTTTACTGGCTGAGGTAGATGGAAAGTAATACTGATAACTCTCTTAAACTATTTTCAAAATGACCTCCCTGTGGCACATGCTGCACATCTGGAGTCCATGATGGAGCAGTACCACATCACATATCCATAGATATTCTCACCTGATTGTCACGTTCTCAGAGCTTAATGGAAAAGGAGACAGAAGTTTTCTTACTTGGCCTCCATTAGAAGTGAATTTGTGTAAAATACGAGATACATATTTATAAAAATTATTATTTTATTTAAAGAAAGTATGTAGAAAACCCATCTGCACAATTGCATGTGTCACTCTCACACATCCTACAGCTTTTGATTCATAATTAGCAAGGCTTAAAAAATAGTAAGTTGTTAAAAAAACCTCATACCATAAAGCCAAGCTCTTTAGTGGCCCTAAGACTGCTCTGAGGTGGTGGTTTAGACTCTAGGGCCTGTTGACTTACAGTAGTAGATACGGGAGATGTGGCTTCTGATCCAGATTTATCATGATACAGATTGTCCTGACATTTAACCTGAAGTCCTCCATGAGGAGGCTCTGATGTTGATCTGCATCTACAAAGGTGCACTCCAAGTATTACTCATCACATTTCCAAGATGGAAGGTTCTTTCTAAATTGGCTTCCGCACAAAGGGCACCAATCCTTGTCTCCTGAATTATTCACACAATTCTTGACCTGAGAATTTTGTGCCGATGGAAACTGAAACCCCAAAAGCTTTCCATCCTTGTGACAGGGCTGAACCAATCGGAAAGCACTGATCTGATATCCAGAGGTCATGATGAGTCCTGCCAGTCCAATGTCCTTGAGTGGGCATCAGAAAAGGCTATCATCAGCGGGGATTATAAGCGTTTGCCAAAAACTTGGTGTTGAAAGACCTCCTGAACATCCTTACCCAGTGACAGCAACCTCCATATGAAGAAAGTTGGCAGATTGTTGTGCTCTGAACTTTCAGGGTGGACTTTACTGGTTTACTACATACATGGGAGTTCACTGTGAAGACGGTAAGTATATTTAATCCTCATTAAGCACTTTGTTATGACAGGAGGGGAAACTGATGGACTTGGTTACATGTGATTAACAGAATCATTTGAAATCCACTAGACCTCCAAATTTAGATCTGAGGTGTGTGTAGAGACACTCATTTCAGTTTATCCCAAGCCTGATTTTAACTGATGTAAACTTAGTCAACTTCAGGTACTTTCGAATTTATATGACCAATCCCAGAAAGCCAATGCTGGTTTAAGTCAGCTGGTTTCCATTTGCACCTAAAATGATGCAACTCTGTCATGTTGACAAAGTCAGATGTGATGGGCAGATCAGGGAAGCTATTATTCACACCCCAGCATAGGAAACCGTGTGGGAGATTTTTGTCCCAGTGAAAGGCTACAACTTGCAAAAGTGAGCATCCAAAACAGAGAATTGCAGCAATGTGAAACTCAATGCAAATGTTTGAGCCTTCAAACATTTTGGAAATATCTTTCATTGTTTTGCACTGCTGTAAGCATCCCCTTTGCCGCCTCTGCACAGATGAGGACCTGTGAAATAATATGCTTTATGCAGCTCCTGGGAAGTCTCCAGCCAATGTTCTAGGCCAGATGACTCCAGAAACATCTGAGATAAGGTTCAGATCCATGTCCAAACATTAGAACACCCGGAACAAGTCTGAATTCCTGTAATGCTTCACAAGAAAGTCAAAGCAACCTCTCCATAACAAGAAAGAGATAGACTGGCATTTTGGAAACCACAGACTAAAGACTTAGGAACTCCTCTTCCTGCAGATGAGCCCTGTCTGAGGTACCAAGGGTCACCATAGGATATTCCTAGCTAAGAGGGACACAAAATTAGTAAAACACTTGTCCAGGGGAAACAATATGAATATCTCATTTTATGGTGTTATTTCCGTTGCATACTCTTTTGTTCTACTCCGTCCCCAGAGCACAAGCATGAAGCCACTGCACACACTGATCTCCTGAGAGCTTAGGCTATATTTAGTCAGCCAGACCTCTAGCCAAGCTGATGTCAGTTCAAGCGTCTTCTAGTCAACACACACCTATTGAGATGTGACCCACTATGCGTCATGATTAGACCATGCTTCAAAACATCATACTGTAAAATGTTACTTGTTCTTCCGAACAGCTGCAATTTTCCTAGGCCAGAACAGCTCTTGTAATCAGACATTTGCTGGATGCACACCATTCCTACTTGCTGCCTAACAGCTGCTACTCATAGTCTCAGGACTTTGGTCATTTACAAGAGACTCAAGGCCACAGGTCAGCCTTCTCTTCCATCCTAAATGAAAGAAAGTTGTTCTGCAAAGGGCAATAGGCAGTGAGACTGTGTGTGAACACCTTACAATTGTACAAAACACATGGAAGCTGAGCCTGGCAGACCTGAAACAGCTTAGTTATGGCTTCTCATCCGATGCCCTGCTATAATCAGAGCGAAGAAATAACAGAAAAACTAGTAAGATCCCAAGACTAATTGGCTTTCTATGAAATATTGTTTTTGTTTAAAAGACCAAGCCACACTTAGATCAATGGGCCTTACGAACAAAGCCCTTTACTCATGAACATGGCATGGCCAGGGCTAGCTCAGGGCACAGATCTGCAACCCCAGAACAACAATGTCCCTCTGCCCTAAGCTTAGGGGTGGCCTCTTTTCAGATACCCATCTCTGACCCTCCTGCTGAGGCTCCTGAAATTTGTTATTGGTGCAGTTTTTCGCCTAACCCCTCTAGACATGAAAGCATGTGTCTCTCCCATGTGTGAACAAACAGAGCAGTTCCCATTCCTCACTCGCTATAGAGACAGTAGTGCAGAAAGAGACTGAAAGAGTTTAAATGACAAGCTTTCACTAGGAGCTGGCCTTATTACTGACACAGCCCTCCTGGCTCTCCTCAGCTGCCCTTCTGAAGGAGGGATGCCACAGAGATGGCAATGCACCAGCTGTGCACATCTGCAGTGCACATGCTCCACTTTCTTCACCTTTTGAATTATGCCTGTGAAAAAACAGTGGAAATAATTCTGCCCATAAGCAACCTCCCTTTTTCACTCCCCTCCTCGTCTTATTGCCTTGCGTGGAAATTGAGAGTACACAGCATAAGAGGTTATGGTTGTTTCAGCATCAGTAGTGGCCTAACGGAATTACACAAGCATGGCACACTGAAGCCTGTGCTTTGCCATTTTATCTTTAGAAGAAGCCTATGTTTTTAGACATATACAGATAAAGGATGGAATATTTAAAAATGTCCCACTCAAACATCCACTCTTATTGTACCCATATCCTCCTCTGTCCTGTCCTCTCTCCTCACCTTCCTCCCTCCTCTAAACACGCACATTGGATTTGCCAGCGCTGGAGATAGTCACACTTCACAAGACCATGTAGGCATTGAAAGCTGGATCAGTTGATGTGAGATGTTGAGATGGAGAATGGGGAAGAAGGGAACGCCATTAGAATCCAGGGTCCATGCAGCATCCTGCACTATGTGTATATATATGCACACACACAGAGATAGAGAGAGATATATATATATATACATGCATTTTAGGATTCTTACTAATTTCAGCGATGGGACAGAAATCAGAAGCAGCTGCCCAGCTCATGGAGATGACAATGAGAACACATGACCGGAATTAGCTCCACATTAGCAGTGATGATCACTAGGACTTTCCTGTCTAGAAGAGCTGACTGCATATGACACTCTTCTGCAGAGCATAAATGACCCACGTTAGCGTCCTTTCCAGATGTCTCCCTACAGGAAAGCTCAGCCAGACACAGTTCCTTAGCTCCTGATCACAAACAATCCCCACGCTAAAAAGAGGTGGAAAGTCAGTATTGTCATGTCCCAGCCATTCACCAACACAAGAGAAAGTCTGCTTTCTGCAGGTTTTTTGGAAGCCAGCAGCTGAATTCACTTGCTTTTCAGGGCAAGTAGATAATGAGGAAATAGTGGCACTTTAAAAGCTTGTTTTTTTCAGACTGTAATTTTAAATGACAACAAAACCAACCAAAACCCCCACAAAAACTTTCTCTACTTCCAACCTGCCCTCACATTAAATGCTGCACATCATCTGCCCGGTCTGTCACTGACAGCACAGACAGGATCAGAACACGTGCTTAGTAGATAGTAAGTTATTAACCTCTCAAGATATTGTCTGGAACCAGAATTTGTTGAGGAAATTGTATATTAAAGTCGAACACTGCTGCTAACTGAATACAGCCTGATTCACAGCTTTAAACAAATAGTTTAGTGTGGCTGGGACAATAATTTGGAAGGATCTACAAGAGAAAACAATTCACATCCGAAGTCCAGCTGCCTGCCTTTAGCTGCGGACAGTGTCTTATGCTTTGGAAAATGGTTGCACCCACACCTCTGAACTCTCTACAAAGGTGTCTGTTATTGTCAGGGTGTTTTACTGAACCACTGTGCTCGACATGGAGATTCATTTCGTCAACTGTTAAAACCCATACACCTACCTGTGCTGTCCCCTTTTGACCCTGGTGCTGTGAACGTAGTTTTTCAGGGGTTAAACTCTCACTCTTAGCTCACACTATGAGAGGTAACTATTTCTACATCTCTGTGTATGCCTTGGAAGACACACAAGAAAAAAAAGAAAAAATAAATGCAAATGAGCAAGTTCATAAATGAAAGCTGGTGACGAGGTATCAGATGTGGTCTCCCGTCTCTGGTTTGCACCCACAGCGATCCTATTGCTGTTGAAGTTTTCCATTTCCCTCAATGGGGCTGGCTTAGGCAGGGCCACAGGACAGGCACGGTGCTTTGCCACTCTCTCCTAATCAGCTGACAAAATCTGTGCTGGCACAGTCCAGGCAGGTGATATCTTAACAGCAGGTTTCACAAGTCAAAACAGGTTTACTCTTGGCTGCTGGTAGCATCCCAAATGTCTGCCAGGGCTGGCTTCTCATGATCTGCTTGTCAGTTCAGGATGACAGTCTCCTGACTTTTGAGCACCGTTTGTGACCTTGGGTTGTAGCCAGAGATGTGAAAACTGTGTTCATGTCCAAGACGACATAATGAACAGCAAGGTGCATTTGCAGACATGAAAACAGTGCAGCTCACTAAAAGCAGCAGGAAAGTTTGGCTACTTTTGATTCTTTTCATTCTTTTAATCCTCTCCTACCTCTTTGCACCACTGAGAAACACTCTGTATTGATTATGCTGACATTGACAGCAGAACTGGAATTTTTTTTAATTTTTTTTTTTTTGCACATCTCAGATGAGAAAGTGGGTTATGATTCATCTCACACAATCTGAGTCAAAGTGATTCCTTAAAAAAAAAGAAAAGAAAAGAAAAGAAAAGAAAAAAAAAACCAAACAGTTTTGATGCGTTTCCATCAGAAGAGAACAGGCTGGAGGAGAGAACACTCAGCAAATGAGACAGCCCCGTTTAATTCTTTTTTTACCATATTTCACATGCTGCTCCAGTTCCCCACGAGCAGTCCCCCAGACAGAGTAGAAGGGCTGATCTCATTTCTGATCCTCTTGAAGAG
>JANHGO010000002.1:16416938-16467384 GCA_024606505.1 Aquila spilogaster | reverse complement strand
GCTGCATCGCCGTGAGGGTGGTGGCATGAAGCGATTTTTACCAAAGACTCTGTTCAGCAGAGAAGGAGAAAACGCCTGAGTAATGGCAAAGTTTTGAGTCAGAGATGCTTCCCGTGCCAATGGCTCTGGCCTACCAACCTGGCACACCTCATGCATGCTTGCCTGGGGAAAAACGTCTGACAAAAAAACAAGAAACAGGGAGGGAACTTGTCTTCCCTCTGCCAAAAGTAAAAAGAAGCAAAAGAAAAAAAGGTGAGGAAAGGCTGGATCCCACAAATAGTGAGTCTTGACCAAATGGTAGCTCTCATATTCCTAACAGCTTTGAGGCTTGGGGTTTTCAAAGGTGTCTGACTGCACTGGAAGAAGATGTCCCACCAAATTTCAACTGGCACCTCATTTATTTAAGTCTTTTGAAAACCCTGCTTTCACAATCCGGCACCAGCCCAAGGCTTCCTTGCTGTTTTGAAACACGCGCTGTCTGCATGTCGACAGCAGTCTCGCCATAAATCACATCCATTGGGCGCTGGAAACCGCTTCACCTGTACGGCGACCAGCTGCCCCCTGCGCTCAATTCCATCGGTCCGAATTTCTCAGCAGCTGGAACCAACTAACTCTGTTTTTTCTCATTAAACCATGCTACTGGACAGAGGTTTCCTTCTTCGCCCGAAAATCTGGGACCTTTCCAACCACGTGCAATGTCCAGTATTTGTTTACTCCTTTAGACAAATAACAGGAGCTTTATAACCTGGGATACAGAGGCACTCCCATTCTGGTGGGAATGTGCAGCGCTTGTTTCTACTCAGGATGACCAGGCACGTCATATCCCTAAAATACGACATCGGTATTGAGAGCAAAAGTCCTTTTAAAATACCATGTGATGTCAGTGACACCATTTTACTTCTACTCACGTAATTATGCAATACTTGCAATTCTGCTCATCCCCTGGGTCACAGGACCTGTTTTTGCTGGCTGAGGTAAATGGGAAGTAACACTGATAACTCTTCCCACTCTTTCTGAAATGTCTTCCCGGTAGCACACGATGCATATCTGGAGTGCATGATAGAGCAGTTTGGTTATTCACACCCAACCGTCGCATTCTCCAAGCCTGATCAAAAAGGAGACAGAACTTTTCTTTCCTGGCCTCCAGTCGCACTGAATTAGTGCAAAATATGGGATACATATTTATAAAAATTATTACTTTATTTAAAGAAAGTCTGTGCAAACCCCATCTGCACAACTGCATGTGTCACTCTCACACATCCTACAGATTTTGATTCATAATTAGCAAGGCTTCAAAAATAATAAGAAAAAAAACAAAACAAAACAAAATAAACCCTTAAATCTGAGCTCTTTAGTGTCCCTAAGACTGCTCTGTTTGAGGTAATGGTTTGGAGTTTAGAGCCTGCTGACTACCAGAAGGATACATGGGGAAAGTGGGTTAGGATCCGAGTTTATTGTGATCCTGGTAGGGCTAAATAAAATCAATGCTCAGCAAGCTATACAGGTTGCCCTGACATTCAGCCTCCACAAGGACAACATCTGATGTTGATCAGTATCTATGAAGATGAGTTCAAAACATTACTCTTACCACATTTCTAAGATGTGGTAGTTCTTCTAAATCGGCTTTTGCATTAAAGGTGCCAATCCTCATCTCCTGAATTATTCACACAATTCTTGACCTGGGTATTCTGCGCTGATGGAAACTGAAACCCCAAAAGCTTTTGCTCTTTGTGACAAGGCCGAACCAGTGCAAAAGGACTGATCCGACATCCAGAGGTCACGGTGAGTCCTGCCAGTCCAATGTCCTTGAGCGGGCATTAGAAAAGACTAACATCAGCGGGGATTATAAGTGTTCGCCAAAAACTCAGCATTTACAAACCTTCTGAACATCCCAAACCAGTCACATCAAACACTGTGTGAAGACAGACGGAAAATCACAGTGCTCTGAAATCTCAGGGTGCTCTTCACTGGTTTCTTACCAACAAATGAGTTCAATGCAAAGATCGTAACTACATTTAATCCTCATTAAGCACTTAGGTATGACAGCAGGGAAAACTTACAGACTTGTTTACTTGCGATAACAGAATCATTTGAAAACCACTAGACCTCCAAATTTAGATCTGATATATGTATAGAGACACTCATTTCTGTTTAGCCCGAGACGGATTTTAACTGATGTCAACTTAGGCAACTTCAGGCAGTTTTGAATGTATATGATCAATCCCAGAAAACCAATGCTGGTTTAAGTGAGTTGGTTTCCATTTGCAGCAAAACTGACACAATTTTGTTATGTTGACAAGGTCAGATGTGATGGGTATACTGGGGAAGCGATTATTCATACCCTGACGCAGAAAACCGTGTGGGAGACTTTCACCCCAGTTAAAGGCTAGTTTGCAGAAGCTAGCATCCAAAACACAGAACTGCAGCAACATCAAGTGAGACCCAACGTAAATGCAAAATGTTTAAGGCTCCAAACATTTTGGAAATATCTCCCATTGTTTTGCACTGCTTTGAGTGCGTCTTCTGCAGCCCCTACACGTGACAGTGTGAATTAACATATATAATGCAGCTCCTGGGAAGTCTCCAGCCCAAACCCTAGATGACATAGCAGCAGAAGTGTTAGAGTTAAGCTTCAGATCCATGTTTGAATGTTAGAATATCTGAAAAAATTCTGAATTTAACTATCCCAGTGCTCATCATTTTCTTGCTGCTTCAGAAGAACACAGAACCAATCTTCGTATAACAAGGAAGAGACAGACTGGTATTTTGGAGGCCATGGAATAAAGACCTACCAAACATCTTTTCCTGCAATACAGTAAAAACTTTTTCCAGGGAAGAGCTGTGTCTGAGGTTCTAAGGGTCACTGTGGAACATTCCTAGCTAAAAGAGTGACAAAACTAGTAAAACGTTTGCCCAGGGGAAAAAAATACAACTCTCTCATTTTATGGCGTTATTTCCACTGCATATTGTTTTGCTCGCTCCTGCCCCCAGAGCAAAAGCATGAAGCCACTGCACACACTAATCTCCTGAGAGCTCAGGCTATATTTAATCAACCAGAACTCTATTCGAGCTGATGCCAGTTTGAACATCCTCTAGTCAACACACACCTATTGAGATGTGACCCACCATGTGTCATGATTAGACCATGCTCCAAAATATGATCCTGTAAAACCTGACTCATTCTTCTGAACAGCTGCAATTTCCTGGGCCAGAAGAGCTCTCATAATCAGACATTTGCTGGATTCTCACCATTCCGGACAGCAGTTATTCAGTCTCAGGACTTTGGTCATCTACATGAGACAGAGGTCAGTCCTCCTAAATGAAATAATGTTGTTCTGCAAAGGGCAGTGGGCAGCAAGACTGTGTGAACACCTTGCAATTGTATAAAACATAAGGAAGCCAAGGCTGGCACACCTAGGACAGCTTAGTTACAGATCCTCACCCAAACGCCTGCTATAGTCAAGCAGAGACATAACAGGAAAACCACCAAGATCCCAAGACTAATAGGCTTTCTATGAAGTATTGTTTTTGTTTGAAAGACCTAGCCACTCTTAGAGCAATGGGCCTCACGAACAACATTATTTAGTCATTAGCATCACATGACCAGGGCTGGCTCAGGGCACAGATCTATGACTCCAGGAGAGCAACATCCCTCTGCTCTAAGCTTCATGGAAGCCCCTTTTCTGACCCACTTGAAACCAGTGTTTCATATACCCTTCAGGCATATGTGTTTCTCCCCTGCATGACCAAGCAGAGCAGTTTTTATTCTCCCCTCAATACAGAGACTGAAAAGAGTGACCAGCTTTCCCTAGGAGCTGGCTGTACAACTGACAGCCCTTCTGGCTCTCCTCAGCTACCCTTCCAAAGGAGGGATGCCACAGAGATAGCAATCCACCAGCTGTGCATATCCGTAGTGCACATGCTCCACTTTCTTCACCTTCTGAATTATGCCTGTGAAAAAATGGGAAATCCTTCTGACCGTAAGCAACCTCCCTGTTATTATCACATCCTCTCCTGTGGTCCTGCATGGAAACTGCATATACATAGCCTAGGAGGTTATGGCTGTTTCAGCCTCAGTAATGGCCAGTTAGGAATTACACAAGCAACGTGCACTGAAGCCTGTATTTTAGCATTTTATCTTCAGAAGAAGCCACTGTTTTGACATAAACCCAATGACAGAATGTTTAAAAGCACCCCACTCACTTCCATATCCACTCTTACTGCCTCCCCACTCCTGGCTCCCTCTCCACACCTTCCTCTCTTCTTCCTATATGCACGTCAGGCTTGCCAACGCTGGAGGTATTCACACCTCACAAGATTGTACAGGCACCAAAAGCTGGATCCGTTGATGTGAGATGTTGGGATGGAGAATGGAAAAGAAGGGAATACCATTAGAATCCGCGGTCCATGCAGCATCCTGCTCTATTCATATATACATGCTTAGGTATATATGTATTTTAGGATTTCCACTTAATTTCAGTGAGACAGAAATGAAAACCAGCTGCCCGGCTTGTGGAGATGACAATGAGGACACCTGACCAGAATTAGCTCCACTCTGACAATGAGGATCACTAGGACTTTCCGGTCCAGGAGAGCAGACTGCACGTGACAGTGCTCTGCAGAGCGTAAATGACCTACACCAGCATCCTTTCCAAATGTCTCCCTCTAGGAAAGCTTAGCCAGACGCAATTCCTTAGGTCACGTGATGACATATAATCCCTGAGTTAAAAAGAGGTGGAAAGTCAGTACCATCCTGCCATAATCATTCATCAAAACAAGAGAAAACTCAAGGGAAAAACCATCTGTCTTTCTGCAGGTTTTTTGGAAGCCGATAGCTGAATTCACCTGGCTTTTGGAGCAAGCAGAGAACGAGGAAACAGAGGCATTTTAAAACCTGTTCATTTTTTCAGAGCATAGTTTTAAATGACAAAAAAGGCCCAATCAAACTCCCCACAAAAACTTTCCCCGCTCCCTACCCACCCCCATAAAAAAAGGCTGTGCATCATCTGTTCAGTCTGCTCCGACAGTGCAGACAGAAATCAGAACGTACGCTTGGTAGATAGTAAGTTATTAACCTCTCAAGATACTGTCTGGATCCAGAATTTGTTGAGTAAATTGCACATTAAAGCTGAATACTGCTGCTAACTGAATACAGCCTGATTCACAGCTCTGAACAAACAGCTTAGCATGGCTGGGACAGTAATTTGGAAGGACCCAGAGAGAAAATCGTTTACGTCCCAAGTCCAGCTGCCTGTCTTCAGCTGTGGAGAGTGTCTTACACATCGGAAGATGCATTTCTAAAATCTCTAAACACCTCTAAAATCTCCACAAATGTGTGCTATTGCCTGTGCGTTTTACTGAACCACTGTGCTCAATGGGGAGATTAATTTCCTCAACTTTTAAAACCCATACACTAAACCATGCTGATCCCTTCTGACCCTGGTGCAGTGATGATACTTTTTAAGGGATTAAGCTCCCATTTTTAGCTGATACTACCAGAGGTAGCTACTTCTATATCTCTGGTAGCAAGAAAACAAGAAAAATTAATGCAAACGAGCAAGTTAATAAAAGAAAGCTGGTGACAAGGTATCAGACATAGTCACCTGACTCCCATTTGCACTGACAGAGATCTATTGGCATTGAAGTTTTCCATTTCCCTCAATAGCACTGGCACAGGCAAGGCCATGGGACAGGCATAGTGCTTAGCTACGCTGACAAAAACTGCGCTGGCACAGTCCAAGCAGGTGACATCTGACGGCAAGTTTCACAAGTCAAAACGGGTTTACTCTTGGCTGCTGGTAGCATCCCAAATGTCTGGCAGGGCTGGCTGCTCGTGATTTGCTGTCAGTTTGGGATGACAGTCTCCCGACTTTTGAGCAGACTGTGACCTTGGGCTGCAGCCACAGACACAAAAACCGTGTCCATGTCCAAGACGACATGCTGAACAGCGAGGTGCATGTGCAGACATGAAAGCGGTGAAGCCCACTAGAAGCAGCAGGACAGGTTGGCTACTTTTGATTCCTTTTGCTCTTTCAACACTCCCCTACCTCTTTGCACACTGAGAAACACTCTGTATTGATGATGCTGACACTGACAGCAGAGCTGGAATTTTTTTTCTTTTTTTTTTTTTTTTCTTTTCACGTCTGAGATGAGAAAGTGGGTTATGATTCATCTCTCACAATCTGAGTCAAAGCGATTCCTTAAAAAAATAAAGAAAAGAAAAAAACCAAACAGTTTTGATGCGTTTCCATCAGAAGAGAACACGCTGGAGAAGAACATTCGGCACATGAGAGAGCCCTGTTTAATTCTTTTTCACCACATTTCACTCTCAGATAAAATCTGGCCTTCCCCCCACAGCTAAACTTCAAGTGACACTCAAAAAGCCCCCAAAAAGTTACTGGCAGGAGACAAACCACCGCATCAAAAATGACAGCATGAGACAAATGCCACCAGAAGGAGAAATAATGAACGGCACACCATGCTCCCACCCACCCCCATGGAACGCTGGTTGCTAGACTGGAAAGTAACAGATTACTACGGCGAGTTATCAATTTTCATAATAGCCATAAACTACCTAAATGCTGAAGTCCGACAGCATTAGTGGGTACATTGTATTAACAACAGTTAGGATTACCAAGCGTGGTCCTGGAGTGCTTTCCTTCCCCTTTCTTATTTTCACAGCCATGTTATTAGCCCTGGAAAATAGGGCTTGTGATCCAAATGCTGGGAAGAGCCTTCAGAGCAGTTGTGATTTCTCATCAGACGAGGCTCACAAGCCCATGTGGTTGATTTTCACATAAAGTAAGAGTGAGGCTGTGGCTGCGGGTAAGGCACGGGACTTGAAGGAATTCTAGGCTCAATTCCCACTTTGCTACTGCTTCTCTGCATGACGCTGGGTGAGTCATCTAAACTCTGCTAGTCAGCCCCTCATTTGTAAATTAAGGACAATAATAATTTCCTGGTCTTGCTGTATTTTCAGTTTGGAAGCTCAGAGGGATGCACACTGCTTCCTACTTCATGTTTAATTTGCACGTAGTGCAGTGTGACCGCAGTCTTGCTAGCAGACCTTAGATGTTACTGCAGTACAAATAAGCCATAAAATAACATGGAAGCAACAGCAAATTTACCGCAACCAGCTTCAAACAATAGGTGAGCTGTTTTCAGCTGTAAAAAAGCAGAAAAAAAAGTTCATTTATGCGAGGTCACGTGCACAACTATTTTCATGTTGCTGGGACAAAGATTCGTCCAGGACTGTGTGGCTGGAAGCGTGGTTTCTAATCCCAGCTCCAAAATTGGCTGCCTGAATATCTCTGAACAATTCAGCCCTAAGTTATGACCAAAAAAAGAAAGAATTTTATGGCTTAAAACACTCCAAAGCACAATCAGAAGTGAAAATTGTTTCTATGAAACTAAATCCAGGAAAACATTCTCACTCATTCTCAGACACACAAACGTGCATCCCTTTTTAAAATACCTGTGAGTATTTAGTGCTTATGAAATCCTGGATGAAAAATACTGTCTTGTATCCAGAAAAGACACTTAAGATGAGAAGGAAGAAAAACCTTCGCCATCCCACATCCCCCTAGACTAAGTCTTCCCCCAGCCCGTGGCCTCCTTGAGGAGATTCCTAACCAGACGTCCTCTGGGAGCCACCATTTATGGTTTTAGCCAGATGACGACACATCCACAAAGAACCCCCCTGAGACGAGCCAACTCTTTCATGTGGGGCAGGTCACACTTTCAATTCATAATGACCTGAGTTAGCTATGGACTAATCATAGAACGGTTTAGGTCGGAAGAGGCCTCAGAGATCACATAGTTCCCACCCACTGCCATGGACAGGGCTGTCAAAATCTTGATGGCTCATTATCAATACTTCAGCCATTGCAGTCCACAGAGAGTTTGGTTTGGGCATGTAAATTTGCCATGAATGAGCTGGATTCTCTTTGAACTGCTTCTCAATTAAAAAGATTTACTTCATACGCAATTATGAGCTATTAACTTCTGTGGGCTTGACTATTAGTCTCATCATTGTCCAAAGTCTTTTCAGAAGGAGGCCGAGCTGTGCTACCCATTTATACAGTGTCTACCACAGGAGGGGCCCTATTGCAACATAAGAAATGACTATCAACTTCACAGAATAATTTTTAATGGATACATTCATTTTTAAACACGCAGAAGAAATCGTGTAGAATACCACTGCACTTTAGAAAGACATTTCAATATCACGTTTCACTCCTCTTCGAAGACACCGGGAAACTGTCAGCTTTCATTTTCTGACTGTTGCTTCGAAAATAATTCCATTCACGACCCAAAGCCCACGTTTGTCTCACAGCACATAGGTGATCATTGAAATACCTTTGCTAAAATGCTAGCTTGGTACTTTGCACTTATTCTCCATTAAATGACTTCTGCATCAAATCAGTTCTATTTAAAAGTAAAAAGTGTGTCTAGATTGACTGCCAGCAATTCAAGCTAAATGAGGGACTTAAAAACACCAAGGTAGTCATGCTGCTTTTTATCTGCATCCGTTTGCATTTTATCACCTACAGCAACAACGGGTCATTTTATTTTTGTTGCAAGATTCAGACCATATTATGAAGCAGCATTGGTCTCTGAAGCAACTGTACTTCAGAAACACTCATGATGCGAAGTCTTGCCCACTTCTAGGTGGATATGGAAAGCAAAGAATGAAGACAAGTTTCCTGCCTCCTGGAACATGTGGGTAGCAGGTGCTCAAGGCTCACAGGACTGTAGCCTCCCCTCATTCCTGACGGCCACGTCTGCATCATCTTCATTAAGAGATGCACGCTCCAGACTTTACAATACTAACATCTCTGGCATAAAAAGATATGGGTGCTTGGCTTTCCAAAACATTTTGCCCACAGTTACTGCAGGGTAGGACGTGGATGACATCAACAGCAGAAAAGAACCAAACTTTTGCACCCATTTTACTCTTTTAAATGCTGAAAAGCAACTTGAATCAGCTCACAGTCACTGCACAGCACTGTTTTCGCATGCCTTTGGAGATGAATGCATGCAGACATGGTATGTTTTGCTCTCCTGCCATTCAAAGGTCTCCTCTTTTGCACTCCCCACTTAGAACTATGGGGCAGCTTTAGGTTGCATTAAGACTGTGTACACTGACTGCCCAAACCCTACCTGCACTTGCTGTGCAAGGATGCTAGCAGCCACAGGACTCCCTGAAAGCAAGTTAGATGGATGTGGCAAGCACTGACAGAAGTGAGACTGAAGAAACAGGCTCTGAAAGCCATTTACCAGGGTAATTAAAGCCCCTGGGGAGCAGAGGGAGGGAGCCTCCCCCTGCGGCATGCCACAAGAGGGCAGCTGGGTGCTGATGGTGCCGCAACACGACCTCCCAGAGCGGGCTGCTCCCCGCTGCTGTACGCTGAGCACAAATGCTAGACTATGGCTCGAGCATAAAAGATGATAACTTGAACTACAGTGCAGAAAAGGGTCCGCATTATATGTTTGTTCTTCCTGTTTTTGTGAGTGGTTACATAACAGAAAATGACTGCCGGCTCATCAGTTGTTGAAAATCTAACCTACTATTTTCTAATCCAGATGTTGTTCGGGTGAGGATGTCTGCTATCTTGCACCAGAAACCCTGCCTTTAAACAAAAGGTACAACGATGCATCACATTACATGGCAAAATTACAATGCAATTATGCTCTTTTAATAATAAGTTGCACCTTTTAACAATAATCTTTTCAGAAGAACCATGCAAGATACATGGACTTTCATTTTCTTTTACTAGTGGCAATTCACATGGAACTAAGAGGCCACCTGAGCAGACAGAAAGGGGATGCCTGTTACAGAAATGCCCAGTGAAGACACAAACGTGATGCAGAACTTATCCACTTTATACACAGTAGAACTGTTTAGCGCACAGAGCTATGTCAAGAGAGATACCATGAATGGAAGGCAGCCATTCCCGCACAACCTAGGGAGCAGTCTCATCTCCGCTCTGGAATCATACAATCATAGAATCATCTTAATTGTGACACTGCATCTCAAAGAATTGCTGGAGATGAAGGCTTCTCCATGGGGTGCACTCCTACAACCACTGCTCTAAAACAGCTCATATCTGAAGGACTATGAACAATTAAATGCACTGCAAATAGGGTTAAAGGGGAAAAAAAGGAGTCTGCAGAGGTGAAATGATCTGCCAAAGGTCTCACAAGGGTTCAGGATGAGAAGAAGGAAAGGAAGACAAGCACCCTGTTTGTCAGCCTTGCTCCTCACCCTACGCTGCACCACTTCTCCCATTGTCAAAGTTGGAACACAGGACAAATACACACAAAACTACATCCCCTGAGCTGTTAGCTCTGAGACAAATCAAGGCCCCTTTACTGTACAAGAGCACCATATTAGTACCTCTCCTCTTCCCATGCACATCCCTACATTACAATGGAAACAAAAGAGGAAACTGCTATGTTATCAAGCACACAAAACTCCTTCGATAGATCTAAGTGCCTCCAGTAAAATGCCAGAAAATGTTTCTTCCCACCAGACAGGGAAACTCCGTTGTGGGGAGTGACTCAGCTGGGACACAGTCCAGAAAGCAACAGAAGATGGGGGGCCCTGATGGCACTTCTTCAGTCTTAATCAGCATTGACTGCATGGCAATAAAGACTGATAAGCTGCCAGAAGTCCTTTTATTCTAGGATACTTGAAAAGGTGGTCCAGAACAGTTGTGATCTTTGTGTGGTGTGTGTTCCACTTAAAAAAAATGCAAAATCAGTGGCTGTAGTTTCCCGTAGTGGCCAACAAAATATTTTGATAGATTTATCCTAATCTCCTGCAAATCTCCATTTCTCCTTCCCCATCCTTACTCAATTTCCCTTACAAGAAATATTTTCTTTTCCTTCAATGTGCCTATCTGTGTTCATACATTTAGCAATATGAAGGGCTGTGACAGGGAGAAAGCATCCTTACCGGACAGTGCATAACACATGTGGGAATCCTTTCTAATAAAAAGGAATTTGATTAAAGGCAGCCAGCTACCAGAGATCAGCAACTGAATCAGCAGTAGAGAGTAGCCTAGATGCAGGAGACTTCAATTTGCTGATTTGTCAAGGACTTCGAGAGAGAAGTCACTCCATAAGTCATTCCATAACTTACAGGAGGGTAGGAGGTGATACACACCGAAGACTGGGGTTCTTAGATGCAGTACGGTAGAGTGGGCTTTCAATAAGACTGAGGAAAGCAGAATTAGCAGAATTGTATGCTTAACTCCTAAAAATGCACTTTTTGTTTGTTTGTTTAATTATGATGCTCCCTGATTATACTTCTGTGATTAAACACTGCCTTGCCACTGCCAGCTAGAGGATTTCCCAGTGACTAGATCATGCTGCTGTAGTGAATCTAGGCAACAACTGTGATCTTACTCTTTCACAGCAGCCTCCAGCACGCTGCTTCTTGGCTTACCATGTTTCCTGGCTCCTCAGGAATGCAGCATGAGCCATGACATGCTACCAGTTGCATGCGTTTTGGTGAGTAGTCACTGGCTACAGCAGTTTCCCAGTTTCTGAAACCACCCCCAGTAACTTCCACTCAGGGAAACTGCAGAGAGGTGCTGTGGTGAGCAAAGACCTGAGGGAAGTTCTGGCTGGCCAGCTCCCAAACTCAGCTCACCCAGTCTCCCAGCAGCACCAGCTGGCATTGCCAGGGCAAAGAGACTTCAGGCTCTTGCTCCTCCTCCCTCCCCAGGAACATCTGCCTATGCTGAAACAAAATGGCTCGATGGCAAACCAGAGATATGGAAAGTGGAACTGCAGTAGGAAGATGGTTATGGAAAAGATCCTAGAGTGCTGACGGGGCAAGTAAAATGACCTTTCTCCAGCCTGACAGTTCAAATGTAATTATTCCAACAAATTATTTCCATGACTTAATATAACGCCTTGCAGCTTTCTAGCAAGGTTAATTAGATTCCTCAATTCAAAACCTATCTGTTCTTAACCAACTTTTAATATGCTGAAATCCAGTTTTCTAAATTCAAACTAATAAAAGTGATTAGGTGACAGCTATCTGGTACGCTACAATTACCATGGCATTTAGACCTCAGGCAGAAGATATTTAATGCAAATCAGAGTCAATGTCTCTGCCCATTTGTCCTTTTTCTGATTATTGGATCAATGTGCCATATGAATCTTGTACAATCCACGTTACCGTGCTAAACAAATAAAGAACAGAGAATAAAGGCAGAGATACTGGTTCAGACAGTTAACCAAAGCTGAAAGACTCCTTTTTTCCTCCTACACTTAATTTCTTCTTTCTGCATGAGCATGAAGTTGTGGAAAGGCACTGGGCTGACAGCTCAGTAGATGGGTATTTAGCTCTGACAAAGTCAGAATTAGTATAAAACTCCTGGGCCTGCGCTGCCATATCAAAAAGCCTCAACCATTGTGATCCCAGAGACCATTTTCCTCTGAGAGTAGGTCAGGCTGGAATAAACCGAAGAGGATGAGGGCAAACCACTTCTTTGATTTTATCCAACCATAAAAAGCAGTTGTGTCCCAGGACTGCTAGTTTTGTTTTGTATTTTTCTTGGTAGGTATATAATTAGTTGTGGCTATATTTCTCAAATTGCTGCATGGGGCACAGCATGCTTAAAGCTGAGGAGTTCAGCCCAACACACAGCTTATCTGCACATCAAGAACGCCAAGGCTGGAGACTCAAAAATGATCTACAGTGGCACAGACTGAGTGCAATTAGAAGACCCATCAGGTGCTGTGTGTAATTAAGCATCACCTGCCCAAGGATGACTAGGGCTGTTGCTTGATTTTCACCAAGCAGCTTGCATCATGCACAATCACTCTATCTTTGATCACGCTGCTGCTTACAACAACACTGGCAACATTTCCAAACGATCTGGATGCTCCTTTCCATCTCCTGTTCTCCTGCTGAATTAAGAGCTACTGGAAAGGCATTGGTCTGACCTTCCATCCGATAGCCAAATTGATGACTTAACATTGAGAGACCTTATGTTCCAATCCTCTGAGCCATGCATCCCTTTTGGATGAATAAGCTCTGATGTACTACACTCCCAAACAGAGCAGAACCATCTTAGTGATACATTATTAGTCTGCAAAACCCTAGCATTTCAGTTCCATAAATACAAGTGCTAAACAAAACTAAAGCTTCACTTCAGGAAGCAATTTCTGAGCTGTGAGGAAAATTAATCACTAGAACAGCTTATCAGGGTAGGTGGTTGACTCACCATTGCTTGAAGTCTTTAAGATAAAAAGATTAGATTTTTTTTTTTAAAGACCTGATTCAATCAAGCTTTCTGGGAGAGATTGAGAGCAGGACATTGGTGTGTACAATGGCAAGGTCCTTTCTGAACTTGGATCCTGTGAGTTTCCAAATACTCTGTACACTCAACTAACTTACCAAGCTTCCCATAGGAAGAATGGAGTGGGCTTCAGTCCCTGAACTGTCTCTTGCCACTTACGATTCCACATTAAGAAAATGACTGTAATCAAATCTCATGCTTCAGGGCTTCAGCCATTTGCCTGAAGGGAGCAGGAGAAAGGTTTCTCCTTCTTGCCCGCCCACGCTAATAGCTAAGTACATGTTATGTTTGTTTGGTTTATTGTTGCTTCCCTTTTAAAACATTAGAGAGTGAACTCAAATGAGTATGGGGCAGAGACAAAGTCAAATGCATGCAACACAGAAAATGCTCTCTGGTTACCCCCTCTTCAGTAAGTCATTCTTGCTTACACCTTAGATCTATGCTAGTCATCAGCTTTGATGACCGCCACTGTTCACAGAGAAGACATTTTGGCTGTGAGAGTGGAGACTGGAAGGCAGAGGAGATGGAGAACGGGGATTGATATCTACCCCATTTCACAGAACAATGTTTATCTGATGAGAACATCTTGACCTTCTCATGTAATCAGATTCTTTTCACTGTAAAATCCTTGTTTATTAGGACCTTGGTTTCACCTGCTTTCCAATTAAACAAAACGACTGAAGTTTCTTTAAGTCAGAAGTGCTTTTGTCCAACCAAAATCTATAACCAATAGACCTATGGGGCAATCTAAGTGACATTTTTAAGAAATGATGAAATAAAGAAAGGCAAAAAAAAGACAAAATGAATGGCTTATCCTAGCCGACAACCATATAAATAAAAGCAGTTTCTTTCCTAACAACAGGACACCCAAGCCTAGTAAGAAACTAAACACACAGGCAAGATGTATCAAGTATGCCCAAATCTCTTGACTTTAACAAAGAAGTCATAGTCTGTAACACTTGTTTTACATAGAGGTAAGACATATATTTTATACCTATAGATGTCTAAGGTAATTCAGTTATACGCTATTTCAAAAGGAAATCAGCTGATTATCTTTTTTCCAGGTGAGGAAGATGACACAGATATAATGACTCAATCAGTTCAGATTTATCTTCCTCATATTTGTTGGACCCAGTTCTGGGCTAATGGGTGTCCACATAAAACCAACCTGATTGACTCAAAGTGGGTTTCTTTTTAATCTATGCCAGCGTACAGGAGCAGAATGCATTTACATTGCCAGGTTCTCTGCAGATGCAACGAGAAGAGAAGGATGGGGCAGCTGGGCAAGACAGTGCATGACACCTGAATTCAGCCTGGTAATCTACAGGCTGGGGACAGATGGTGTCAAAAAGAACCAGAAACTGAAAAATTCCACTTTATAACCAGAAAGATTGTAAACATACAGCAAGTGAGCACGAGATTTATGCTGGAATTACAGAGGAATTCCTATGGATGATTACACTTCCAGCCCAAGCATGGAAAGCAAATCTATCAATACGAATGTCACTACATTAACACTGCAGCTGTCATGCCTTCCTCCCCAATACCAAACCTGGCAAACACAGAAAGGGGCTATGGAAAGGCTGATTCAACGTGACATGGCACTGCTCACCAAAGTAGTCATCAGAGGGAGGATTCTCCATGTCATACAACATTTTCTTTGTCAGATGTTCCAGCTCATCTTCAGGCCTGAAGGCAGGAGTGCTTGATGTGGGTCCAGAGCTCGGATACCCACTCTAAAAAAAAAAGAGAACAAACAGTTTGTGATGTGGTATAAAAGCATTCCCCTACAGTGAAAGAATCTATTGACTGCTCAGTGCTGAACTTCATTGTCTTTCTGCTTTTTTTAAAACCCAAGAGATTCACACAAGTAAACATCCCATTTAATGTAATGAAAATGGACTCCTAAAAATGTCCAGTGAAGTGCTATATATCCCACTAGGATGAGAAGAACTCTGTGCCTCATAATTAGGTGTCTACTGGGCAGCACACAGTAATAAATAAAGGAGAAAAATTATCCCAAGGATAACTTGATACAAACATTTTCCAACACTGAAAAAGGCTTTGGAAGCATTTCAGTTTGGATTTGGCAAAAGCTTCCATCATTTAACAGTGCAATAGAAGAGAGGCTAGAACAATCACTCCTACAGTGGTGGAGTATATAGACAAAGACAGATAATTCCAAGCTGCTGGTTTTGTTCTCTTCTTGTTTGTTTTGACACAAATCCTGCTGTTAACACTTGCAAGAGCAGGAGCTAGTCCACACATTTTTAGTGCTAGGGATACAAAGGTTTTAGAACGCGCTTAAAAACTGAGACCTCTTGGCCTTCATGTGCTAACAGCTGGCATCAAATATTTAAAGTCCATCTGAGTGAGTTTTCTCCCTGGAAGACAGCAGAACTACAGGCGTATTTTGAGAAGCACAGAAATAGTCACATGCCTAAGAGTTTCTTAGAAGAAGCTAAGTTTGGTGTCTGCAGTGAGAAACTCGGTCATTTCAGGATTAAAAACATGCTGACATCAGTTTTCCTTGTGTGCACTGCTTTCTTGAAAGACTTGCATGGGAAAACTAACTTATTTATGAAATGCAGTATCTGAATAAAGGAAGGGATTTAATAGATAAATTGCTACCTTCATCAAAGATTGGACCTTATATAAGAAACTTCTGAGTGATAGTCCATAAGTAAGCGCTTTTCCACGCTCCTTACCTATTTAAACGGGAAGAAAAAGTAAGATCACTGGAGAAACAATACACCTCTATCCAGCTTACATAGACTACATCTGACATGATGAATTCTTATCGAGCCAGCCATGTTCAACAGAGAACAGCAGCTTTAAAACACTGCAGGAGAATTAACTAAATGTTTTTACTCTTTTTTTCTTTCAGGCAAGAGGGAGATTTCAAATGAGACATCAATCAATGTAGAGAAGGTCTCCAAACAGTGCTTAGCAATAATACTTCAATCATCCACTCCAAGAAACCAAACACTTGCATGTTCCTGACCTTGTCATATTTATTTTTCTAGGGCCTGTGCTAAGCTGTGTTCCATCACCTCTCTTTCTTGATGGCCTGACCTCCCTCACACATGCAGCACCCGTAAGTGCAGCAGCACAACTGCACTTCTTGGAAGTGCTGGATTTGCTGCGCACTCACAATAAGACAGTTGTACCCACTGCCTGCCTATCACTTGCTCTCTACTGGAGCAGCAGTGCACAAAGGAATTGGGTGGCACAGTCCTCCTGGAAGAAGGAGCACCTGGAAAAAGCCCCAGGTTGGATTAATTTCCCTGCAAGGCTATGCAAGGTCTGTTTGCCATATACCCAGCATCCCTACCTGAGGATACAGATTGAAACCATACATTCACGTTTTCCCATAGATGTTCTATTTTTCTGCTGAGGAATTTTTTTCTGAGCAATATTCAGCGAGTTTTTGCACTTGTCCAGGATTTCTATATGCCCAGCAGTTGTTCTGAGTAAAGTGCTGAACATCTGGAAATCCTTAATGTCCACACATAGCTCAATAAACTCTTGTGCAAAGGCAACCATACTGTGTTTGGGTTACCAGAACTTACTTTTCAAATGGAGAGACAGGCTTGTATGGTGCACAGGACTTACATTTGCTTTCAAAGTCACGTTTAGTGCCACCTTTGTGGGATATATCATTTTGGTGTGGATAAGGTCATTCACTTGACAAAGAATTTCAGAGCCAGGCACTTAACCCAGCAGAACCAGATGCCCTTGGCCAGTGTTTTGTGGCTGTTCTTAGAAGGCTAATTGACAATTGCTTCATTAGAAATAATAAATAACGTAACCCTTAAAAAAAAAAAAAAGGTTCATTAATAAGGCAATTAAGGCTGCCAAATACAAAGCATTTAATCTTGGAAGAACTGCACATTTTCCTTTGCTCTCTTGCTCCTGAGAGCTGATCATGAATCTTGCCTGAACGTACGTTTTAACGCAGCAAGTGCAGCCAAGGATTTATTAGCTTGAAAAATCAATCTAGCATCCGAGCATCTTAAAATATCATTTCATCCTCTTTCAGTTTCCAGGCAGAATGGAATGACCAGTGCCGTTCTGTGAAGGAATCCAGACTTTTCACAGAGGATGGCATGGCTGTGGGGCCTGTGCCTCTCCTTCACGCCAGCCTCCATATCTCTGGAGCAGGAGGGCTGCTCGTGTCTGCTGCAGGAAGGGCTCTGGCTGTGCCATTTAAAACGAAAGACGAAAATCTGCAGACTTTCTCTAGTTTGGGAGACCACACATCCTCATACACGCAATAAAAAGGCTGCTCTCATATTTTATCTACGTTGCACTTTTCCAGATCGGGCAGATTTCTTATCCACTATTCAACATCAGCAAAAACAACACACACCAACCACGACGTTAGGAGACATTTTAACTTATTTTGACTAAAATGCTGTGCTTTTTTGACCAGCATTTAAGCAATGCTAGGCACATCTTTTTTCTCCTTGCATGGCACATGCTGACTATGTGCCTCCAGGAAAACGCATTTCATGCATATGAACATGCTGTTGAGTTTGCCGGGGCACGCACGCACACAAACACAGAGAAGTGTATCCTTAGTGGATCTAGAATGCTTGTTTCAGCAAAACAGTTTCCTTCCTCCTCCTTTGTTAGGTCAGGGTAAAAATATAACTCTGGCTTTCCTTACAAAACAGTTGTGTTGCTGTTTATTAAACTTCCTCTGTTTTCTCCTGATCTGTACCATGATCAAGGCTGTCAAGAAATACAATTTACTGCCTAATCTGCCACAATCACCTTCAGGCACTCTCTTCTCTCCACAATGCCTCAGTATACACTGTGCCTGAGACACAGAGAGCTCAAAGCTGTTCTCTGTGCTGAGTGGCATCCCAGATCCCCTGAGCATCCCAGCAACATCACTGATGACAAAGCGGCCCATGAAAATGGAAGAGTCCTGATCTGCAAAGAGGGACCATGCTTTAGGAGCATCTGAGTTTAATTTTCACTACTGCCATCAAATACAGAGCAACCTTGGGAAGAGCGTGACAAATGCAGTTGTGTTCGCAGATGTAAACGCATTTATGAATAAATGGACTAGGAACTGCCAGCATTCCTAGGGTTAAACTCCATGGCAGAAAATATCTTTGTGTTACAAACAAAAGGAAGTGAGTTAATCGCTTGTGCCACTCCAAGCAGTGCAACAACATCTGGTTCATCTTCCTCATTAAAGTTCAGTTCCTAAAAAGCCAGGTCAAAAGAAGTAGTCACGTGGAATTGCTGCACATTTATTTTGGTACGTGGAGTTGAAAGTTTCTTCAGCGCTTCTCTGGTACGTGCTCTGTACTCCAGACCTCACTGGTAAGCAGCTGCCTCTGGTGCTCTGGCTGCCCAGAAAAAAGGAGCTCTGGAGGGAGTGGGCTGCGTTCCCCAACGTGAACTTTCCCCATCCACATACAATATTTTCACCCAACTGAGTTAAAATCCCAGTACAAAATCTGCAAAGACATCTGAAGATGATGCTACCATGAATGTACCATCATTCAGAGTACACTGTATGTGGTCATTTTCTTGTCCATTTGCAAATGCTGCAGAAGTTTCTTCTCTCAGAGAGAAAATCACTTCAATTATGTGTTCCCAATTACAGAAACGTGGAAATTATCTTCTTTTCAGAAGGTAGAATTAGCCCAATTTGGAATTGAAAAGCAGCCAGAAACATCTCACACTGATACTTACTTTCCATCTCATTTTTTTCTACTTGTTCATCTGCATGAAGTTAGCACTTTCCTTTCACTTCACCCACCAGAACTCATCATCAGTTAAATAAACAGTTAAAGAACATCTTTGCTCATTTGTTATTCGGTGGCCTGACAAAGACCATACTTGTTCATTTAAGTTACTGACTGTCCAAAACAATCGCAAACTTTGAGACCAAAAAATTCAGCGTGGTGCCGCATCTCTCCTCCGAGCTGAGCTCCCAAAGAAATAACGATTGCCTGCAGCTGTAATTCAGTCTATAATTAAGGCCAACTGAACCCTCTTACAGAGGAGACGCACAGGGAAAAAAATGTTTTAATTCTTGATTTATTTTCCCAGTGAAAAGTCACAGCTGCCTGAGTACATACAGATTCCTGAAAAGACGATTCTGCCTAAATTCCTGCCACATGTGCATTCCTGGGTTTACCCCTGCTCAGAGAATACTTCGTCAAGTCCCTCTGACGAAGCTGCCCTGAAAGAGGGGATATCCACCGACCTCTGCAACCTCCTGCCCACGAGTGGCCTGAAATTATAAGTTTTTGGGCAGCTGGGAGAGAGGCTTCCCCCGGGATGGGCCGGAGTGGGGCAAGCCATCGGTGCCCCCATAGCCACCACTTCCCAGAGCAAACCAGTAACCCAGAGCGGGCAGCCCTGGCAGCAGAGCCCTCATTTATTAAACAGTGGTACGCTTTGAAATAGGGCAGTTTTGTAACTACTCCAAAGCTCTAGAGGATATTTTTCTTTATTTTTAAACTTCATTACTGTAACTCTATCCTCATTTGGTTATCCACGCACATTCCCAGTCTTATTCAAATCCTGCTAAGCTCCGATTTTCAACAATCTCTTGTGGCAGTGTTACACAAAATATGTGTAATAATAATAATAGTAAATTATATATTTCTGGTTTAAGTTCACAGCCTGCAATTTTGGCCCAAAGTCCCTTTTTTCTACACTTTGAAATAGGGATGCAGACAGGTGGAAGGGGAGGTATCTTGTCTGTAAAGGCAAGACAACAGAGCCAGAATGCTTATTTTGACTATCTGGAAGCCAGATTTAAGCTTGTAGTCATGAAAACAAAGTGTTGGTCTCTGTGTATTGATATTGAATTAAATAGAATCCCATACGTATGGAGACTAGGTACTCTGTAAAATGGGGCTTCATTATATTTCTCTGTCAGTTATTCAGTGCCTGCAAAGTTCTCCAAGCTTCTATGATGTCTTCTATTAATGGTCAAGCACACTAATAAATGAGCATTACTGTTTTGTCCTTGGATTGTTTGTATTCTATTACATGCAAACACACTAAATAGCTTTTCTTGCTGTTCTTCACATTCTCACTTATAATTTGAACCTGGAAGAGCTGGTTGTCTCTCCTAGGTGTTACAGAAGTTGGATGAGCTGTAAACAACACTACCTGATGCACTGAGCGTGACTCTGTTAAATGACAGCTTCCACTTCTGTTATGGAGAGTCATTGTTTCTGTTGGACACTGTGGATTGTTTACAGTACTCAGGGTTAACAGGAGACGAGCTAGACTTTTATGGAGCAACACTGGCTGTTTCTAATTAGAAAATGCAAAACAAACAAATCTCCAAGTGATACATATTTGACATGTTATCTCAGGAAACAGCAGATTTAAACTACATTTCAAATAAGAACGCCTATAAAATGCTACATTTTAATGTCCCATTGCTGCTTAAATGTATATACAGAAACAATTGCAACAGTGCCTGATCTTGCTTGGGGTCTCTTGGCTCTATCATTACATAAATATGCTTTACTTGTCAAGGCTTATCTCATACAAAAGAAGAGTGGGTTGGTTTTTCTGTTGTTGCTTTTGTTTTGTTTTTTCTCCTATTGACCCCACTTACTTTGGTAGGACACATTTCAGTAGCCACGAATTCAAGGCACAAGCTGGATGGGACTGTTGAGAGGGGGAATGAAGCATCACCACTATATGAACATATGGATAAGGAGAAGGCATCATATTAGCCCTAAGTTTTTGGTTGTAAGACCTTGTTCTGCTTCATAAAACTACATCAGGAAGCCCTATGTTTGCTCTTTTATTTGTTTCAAGATTGAAAGCTTTATTCTGCTTTAGGTGCTTGCCTTGCCACATCTCTCTGGGCTCAGAGTCAAGCACTCTCTCATTCCCATGTATCACCACCAGCAGTAAAGATAGTGCTCTTATCAACTCCTTTTGTCTTTATGTCACTATAATGTAGGCTTTCACTGGTTGCCTGCAAAACATTAATTAATTAAACATTATATTTACTGCTTTCAACAGGTCACAATCTGCATTTTACAGTAGGAGTCATAAGCATCCATAGGAGAAGAGAGTCTCAAAGCCTCAGTTCCAAGCATGGGGAAGTGCTGGAGATGGGTTTGAATTCACTTCTTGTTGACTATACACCTCAGGGTATTTAGTGCCATCTAAGGCTTCTTGCCTGGGGATATGATGTAAAGAAATTCCTTTTGTAAATCCAGGTGGGTACTACTGAAAGATATGGGAGACTCTGGTAGCAGTGAGTGGCACCTCTAAGCGGGCTTGTGGTCTCCCAAACCAACCAAGCTACATTCCTATCTCACTGGACAAGTACCAAAGCAGCTGGTGAAAGTGAGAACACTCCCAAATTCATAACAATAAAAAAGAGATGTTTGCTCACACAGTACATAACTAGCTTGGACAATTCACTGCCACAATAAAACCAATGAAAAAAAGTACCCTCCTTCCAAAACGTACCCTTCCAGAAGCAACCCTGAAACACAAGGAGTTAACCGAGATTGGCTCCGTCTTAAGTTTTTCACTTGCAAAGCATTTCACAAAGGCAGAGCTCAACCATTCTGACAGACAATGAAGAACGACACCACACAACAGGCGTGCACACCCCCACGGTGCGCTGCCTTCCTTCCCTGGTGGACCACAGCAACGAGGGAGCTCACCGCCATTCCCCATGCGGTGACGGGGTTTGACAGGGTGCTTGGGCCGTGAGCACCACCTGCTCTGTGGTTCAGGTTCGTCGCCTCCTGAAAAAACTGGCTGTCCCAGCTGCAGTGCCTTATCAGGTAACAAAAACAGAAGTGCTGGGGCATCACTTGTTTCAAAAGAAAAATAAATCTCGCAATTTTAATGGGACTAATTTTGCATGTGAAACTTGCATTCATACTGTATTAACAGTTTAAATATAGCTTTCTTGCCAGATGCCTGAATATGCTAGAAAAGATACTTACAATATGCAAATGGGTTTCTGTTTTAATACACAAAGAAAGTTAAAATCACATCACTTTCCATCATCAAGACAGGTTTCAATCTAAGTTTTTTTCATGTGAAAACTATAACAGCAAACAAATGGTTAACCAAATGCATTTAACCCACTATCTGTAGTCTCACTTTTAGTCAACTGTGACATGGGTCATTACACTTCCCAGGACAGCAGTGACTTAAATGAAGACTACATATTTTGCTTAACATTGAAAGATTATATATATGTATAAATTACAGTAAAAAAAAGATTCTTAGACTGGAGCAGGCACTTGGCTCATCATCCACAGGATTGGAGGGCAGCATTCCTGAATTTTATCCTCAGCAATATTCTTAACCAGTCTGATCCTGCACCCTGCTGTTTTAAATGTTCTTCATAACGCTTGGCTGTCTCAAGAGAGTTGGAGAGTCTCAATGAACTCATGATTACAAAATGCTTTGAGATCCTTGAATGAAAGATGCTGAATGAGTACAAATGATGACTATTGTTAATTATCTTTGGTTGCCAAGTTGTGTCCTCTTCCACTCACATGTGTCTACATTTTGTCTTGGAAGATTATAATGTCTTCAAAAGAAACACAGCTCTCCCAATATGCTCCTCTGTTGCTCAGGAGGTGTCTTGTTATATAAATAAAAACTATAAGAATAATATTAGCTAAAACAATAGTGTGGCAAAAGCAAATTATATTCCTGCAGGTCTCAGAAATGTCTTCCTTTTGTCAGAACAAGAAGATTTTTCTATTTTACTCATGTTCTGATCCCAGAATCATGTTCTCTTTTCCTCCTGTGCAGCTGCTTTCTTCTTAACAGAGTTTGCTGTTTTTCTTTTAGGTTTGCACAGACTCAGTTTCTTGAAATAGCTACTGTATGATCCCAAGCCCTTTAGCAATACGAGTAGAAATTCCTTTGGAAAGCAGATGGGGAGCACCGAAGACATCAGAGAGTGTAAGCACTGAGTGTGAGCTTTCACTTGACTCTCAGCCTCTCAGGTGACTGAACCAAGGAAAAGGAGGCAGAAACTTAACAGACATCTGGATTCTGCCCAGGCTGTACAACTGTCTCACCCCATCAGCCAAGCCATGCTTTAAGGGTGACAAAACCTATCCAAAATGACAGTTTCTAGCAATGGAAGAGAAAAGAGAATTTGCAAGTAACAATGAGAAGACTGCTATTCTAAAATCAATAATAGTAATGAGAAGACTGCTATTCTTCAAAAACAAAGAACTCATTTGCTTGCTTCTCAGGATGCTGTGGTGAAAGACTGTAGAGAAGAGTATTAAAAGGGTAGTGATACAGCTCAAGACAATATGCAAGGAAGTAAAGATCAGAATTCATTCTCTAATTTCTGCTTCAATTAGAGTGTCTCTGTATTTCATACCGTCCATGAGGATGGTTTTGTTGCTGAATTGCTTTATACTACAGCTTTATGACATTTAAAACAATTAATTCTCCTCATGAAGAGCCCTCTCCAGGTACCTCGAGGTTGCCTGAATCCCAGCCATCAAACATCGTGTCAAGCGCCATTTGCAATGACCATTTCCAATTTAATTCATGAAGAACAATCTCACTGTACACGATCAGTAGCTCACAGTGGTTCACTAATACCACCTGGCAGCAAGCCCCGGCCTCTCTGCGTCTCCAGCCCAAGCTATGACAAAATTACCTGACTACAGTTGATCATAATGACTGGCAATTAAAAGCTTTTCAAAGATCCCTCTCACTTTTGGTGAAACAGATGTCTGTCAGAAGTGGACAGTTTGCTTGCAGATATAATGCTTCTTGCTCACGTTAGAGACAAAGAAAGTGTACAGCAGCAAGGCATTAGATGTACTTGTGTATGCCTGCAACACTGTGCACTGTCAGCCAGAAGTTATGACACACTGGAAGCATGGAAAAAGGTGAGATTGAACAATCTCACTGGGAGCAGAGGGAGCAATACAGCAGAAAAGAAGCAGGAGAGTGCAAAAGGCTGCAGCCCCTAGTGAATACCAACAGCCTGAGCAGTGCTGCTCTAGAAGGGACCTGTGCATGCTTTACTATCAATTACCCCAGGATAATCAGAAATAACATTTTCAGAACAAAGCAGTGCCAAATTCCATACTGCTCTTGGGGAAAAAGGCCAGGGCAAATGCCTGTCATCTAGATTATCATTTATTTCGCCCAATGTACTTATGAAAATGATCTCTCATTTGGCTCACAGCAGTAGAAATTTCTCAACAAAGTCATAATTCTCCTGTAGTACAGTCCAGGGCAGTTAAGTATTACTCAGATAAAAGCCTCAAGTCTCCCTTGAAACACTGTTTGTGCTCAGGAATTTCCCACACTTGGTGGGAGGTTGGAGCCAAGGACTGAATTGCCCTTGGATGGAACCACAGGCTGAGGACCCATCACGTTCCACCTGGTGGTCAAATCATGCCAGGAAGGCAAACAAGAAGGGGTTATGGGCTATCGGAAAATGCTGCAGGAATTTTCACCATGAGTATTAAATATTCAAAGGGCCTCAAGCTTGTGCTTGCAACCTGCCAGCACAGGAGCAAAGATGTGAGTTGGCTGTGCTGTTGTGATCCTACTGGCAGAGGGAGGAAAGGGTCACTGGAGCAGAGCCTCAGAACCTGTGAGGTCAAGGTCAGAGCTAGAATGAGGACTTTTGCAATGTGGGGAAGGAGCCAGGGGAAAAAAATAACCTTTTCCAACAAAAAAATATCAGTTTTAAAAGGCAGAACTTCAAAGGCAAGAGAAAAGCATTGACAAAAAGTGAAGGACAATCAGAAGGCAGCATACAGTAGAGAACTTGACACAGACCCTAGCGTTGGAGGAGAGGATATGACGAGGAAGAGATGAAGGAGAAGAAAGTGCAAGCTGGCTGGGAAGAGCCCATGGAGAGTGAGCTATGGGCAGACAGCGCATGAAGGACAGCGTCTTTGGGAGAACAAACGTGCGATGGAGCAGGATGAAATGGAAGGATGGATTAACAGCATCCTCCGAACAGAGAGCAAGCAGGAAAGCAAGAGCAAATGTGAGGTATCAGCATCAGCTCGATTTTACTGAAGCAGCTCCCCTATACAAGAACTATCCAATGCTAACCAAAACCTGACAGTTTCAGCCTATGGGATGCTTCTGGACATACACACACGTGTGCTTTTGCTGGGGTAGCAGGGTATGCTCAGAGCACAGCAGCGCACCTCAGCTTCACCTGACTCCCACAGAGAAGGGCTATATAAGATTCAAAGGCCACATGTTCCCCTTCGCTTCCCCTGCTGCACGTACCACATGATCCCATATTCACCACGTGCCCAGCACACTTTTTAAGTGCAAAACTACTTTGTGGTGACAGGGATCCCGAACGTAAGTGCATACATACTTTTCTGCGCTGATTGTGCTGCGTATTGCACAAGTACCTACGGCCTCCAAGACAGATTCAGAATGAATGAAGAGCAAGGAGAAGAAATTTACAGCTCAGTGCTGGAGTCACAAGGGGATGCAGGGCTCCCTGGATTCAGAGCAATTTCTCTGGTCCCCTGCTTTGCCGTTGGCCTCTTAAATAACCCCAAGATCTTGGCAGCCAAACAGGCTGTGCACTAAGGGAAGGAATCTGAATTTCCCCAGCTGCAGCCTCTACGACTGCTGCCAGCCTGAGGGCACAGCCGCTGCACTGACTTACAGACCTAATGATCTGTGCTGTTCAAGGCATCAAATGCTTGAAGAAACTCGCCCTGCTCAGAAGGCCATGCTCTAGCTGTATTTCTGTGCTGTCTTTCGTGCCAGGCTGGAGTTGACTTTGAGGAGGTCAGGAAGAGCCTGATGACTCAATAAATAAGAGACACTTGAGAGAGTTAGCAGAACTGACAGCTCAACAAGATCCATGTTTAGCTGTCAAAACATTCCTCCATGTACAGAGATGCAGCGAAGAAGGCTGTCCACATCCCTCCTGGGCTAGACGAACTTATCTCGCTAATTGGTCAAGCAGTACTTTGTGCAGAATGGAGTGAACTGAAAGAGGCGGTGGCATGTGCAATTAGAGCTGAGGAGGCCGAGGGCTGTGGCAGGACACAGCATCGTGTCTGGACCACTTTGATGCATTAAGAAGATTGCTTTGTCCATGAAACGTTTTCATGTCCTGTTCAACCACAACAACAGCAGCAGGCCCCTTCTGTTTGTTAATGATTAAGCAGCTCGCAGGTTGACTGAGCAAAGGCTGAAGGGGAAAAACAAAGAGATATATATAATTCTGCTTACAGAATTTACTTGTAAAGGATGGGCTAGACTTTCAGACAGTGCAAATCAGAGCCACTCTAGGGAACTCGCTGATTTACACAGCAGTAGAGGGTCTAGCTCAGCGTGCCAAAGTGAGCCATGTACTCAGGTGTACGTCGGCTGAGAGGCACTATTTGAGTCAACAAGGGCAACACAGGGAGAAAACCAGCTCCCAGGCTGCCAGACCAAAAGCAAGCACTGCAGGCTAAGACCCCACTCTCTCTGGGGATATGGGTGATTGAAACCTGCTTCCTTGCAGGTGATAGATACTCTAGGGCTTACTTAGTTCACGTCCCTTTTGCTAACCATGGTGCCCTCTCAGTCTGGCTTTCATGACCTCCTGCTACTATTCCTCAGCTCAGACTAACCTGGCCTTCAGGGCTTCATCTTGCTCCTTTTGAGGGGCCGGTTTCCCCCTGGAGCAGGTCTCACAACAAGCGTGCCTCCTCCACTTTCCTCCTCACCTACCCTCGATCCCAGTGGCCAAGTAAATTTCAAAAGCATATCTAAAAACGTTGTGAACCTCAAATTCTTTGCAGACACCTCCCTCTTCCTTTACTCCCCAAACTGAGTAATCTGCTGTCCACGTCCCCTTTCTGCTCCCCTGCATTTGTTTTATACTATTAAATAGGGCACTCATACACTCTCCTTTTGCTAGACACATCTGAAAACCACTCGGGCACTTTAGAGCATTTGCAGTGTGGAGGAGGAGAAAAAGTGAGGACAGCAAAGCGCTGGAAGAGATTGCTTGTGGAGAAGCTGTAATCTCCATCACAGAAGCTTTTCTGAGTAGGAGCAAGTGTTTCTGAAGAACGGCTCAGGCAGAGCTGATCCCGTCTCTGAGCAGCAGACAGATCTTCAAGTGAGCTCCAGCCTTATTGTTTACGCCTCTGTGACTGTGATAACAGTTGTGACAGGTTCTGCATGGAGTTGAGTAAAGCCAGCTGAAGGCCCTATGGATCATCTTCAGGGCTGAAGTTGCTTACCGGAAAGGAAGCTCATGGGTGAATTTATTTTATAGCTTTGTTCCAGACGCTAAATCAAAGAAACTTTGCTCAGAAATTGCAAGACAAAGAAGCTGGGTCCTAAACAGGCACAGTTCCTGTCCTTTTACCAGCTCCAAAATGTTCCATCTCCAGCTTAAATTCCAAATACACGAGATAGCTCACATCCAGAGGACCCACCGTGTGGGCTGTAAGCTTGTGTCACACAAATGGAGGGTTTTGTCCAGGTTGCTGGTAATGCTCATCTGGCACTCAGTGATGAATCTCCATTGGAACGTCACAGGGCGCAGCAAGCCTGGTGAGGAGCAGGGAAACAGCAGGCAGAGAAGCATTTGGTAAATCAACAGAGGTGCTCCAGACAGCAAAAAGTACCACGTGTCTGTTGTGCAAAGACCCACGTGTGTGGCAGGACACGGAGTTACTCCAGAAGCATCCATGTAAGCCCACCCCTGCAACACTGCCTTACGGGGAAAACGCGTGGCAGGCAAGCTCTCTGATCGACTCATCGCGGCATCTTTAAGCCACAAGGTGGTATTTACTAGCCGGTACCAGACAACATTCAAGCAAGAACAGAAAGTCACTTTCCCAGCTCTCCCTGTGAATTGCTCCCATCTGTGCAAGAGAGCAATCCAAAGTCCTTATGCCCATGACAGCACTGCAATCACACGCTTCGGTTTTTAAACCCAAAATAGCGTGAGCCAGACTGCGGCGAGGCTAGTACATCGCATGCAGCTGCGCTGATAAAGAGGAGACATCGCAAGTGACTCTCCAGGGCGCGAGTTGCTAGGGAACATGGCGAAGCCGTGGCAGATTTCTGTGCCACTTGCTGGCTCCTTCCTCTCTTGCCACCTCACTCGCGCTGTGCCAGTTTCTTCGCCCCACGAGTGCCGTTCTTCCTGTCTGAAGTGCGCAAAAACAAATCTGCCGGCAACAATGGAGCACGATTGCTTGGCATGTGTTGCTGAGGCAAGAAATCTCTCCAGCCTTTGATTTTCAAAGGCAGCCAGATGATGGGCTGGGGAAAAGCACTCTCGCCATTTTCTCGATGTCTGCGTGTCATTTCATTCAACCTGTGGGTGGCAAGCCCAGGTGGTGCGAGTCGGTGAGCTGACTTCATGGGAGCTGTGCCCTCCGAACCCCTCCTCTTGCCCAGATATGCTCCTCGTTGGGAAGTGATTCGCTGCAGCTTTGCAGCAAAGGTGCACATGCACAGGGTGGGCTGCTGGAGAACCAGGAGAGAAGCAAAGGAAAACCTCTGCGTTCCCAAGAAAGTGCTGGGGAAAGGTGACCAAGGTGGAAACAAAAAGCTTTCCAGTATTAATCAATCTTTAGACAATTTGACTGAATGATTAGGAAATGCAATGCTCCCTACTGAGGCATTACGGATTTATATTTAGATGTTGCTTTTTTTTCCACCCCACGTTATTTTTAGCTCCCAGTTGATGCTAGGCTGGCGGTGGCTGCTGTCAGATCGAAGCGGCTCTCTGGCGGTGGCAGCTGGGTGAGGTGGTGATAGGAAGTGAGAGCTCACTCTGTGCGGGATGCTGCCCATGCTGGAGCACCTTGATGCACAAGAAGGCAGACAAAAGCGAGGTGGAGGCTGGTCCCAAGCCTTACCTGCACACTGAGACTGTGGGTCTTGTCAAATACCCTTCAGTACCAACAGGGCCGTAATTAAACTAAAGAAGCAGCAGAGAGGAAACACCTAACAAATCCATACAGCTCTAAGAGAGAACAGATCTGGAAGTGACTTTGAGAGACCGCTTAACAGATATCTTTGTCCCATGATAGAGGAAAACAGCATGTGTTTGAAGACCTATTAAAATACAATTAATTCTGGAGAACGAGGAAGAATCCTGGTAATAACACAAATCCTGTGTGCCCAGAGTGCTTGTACTCACAACACCCTCTAGAGAACAGGAAACTCATGCCATCTCCAGGGCAAAACAGATCTGTGGTTCCACATGCTCCAGGGGCCTGCCATTAAGAGGGACCATCACGTCGATGACATAGTGGTAAAAACCACATGTGGCACAAAACAATACAATACCAAATAGTGCATCAAAAGGCTAATTCCTCCTTTACTCCAGGTAACAGCAATTAGGCTGCATTGAGATAGGAGGGTTTCTAAAAACCAGAGATTCTTACACAGTGTGATATCACGCATTCTTCCATGACAAGGCAGGCAAGGCTGGTCAAGGTCTCATCTTGAACTTCGCTCAGCAGCACAGCAGCAGCATGCCAATATGCAAATACTCTACACAGATTCACGTTTTGCATCACGTGCTGTGCTCTACACATACAAGAATGATTATGATTCTGATTTTATGAGGGAATATAAGAAGTTGAATGCACACGTACATCAGTGCATCAACATTCCTATAGAAACTCACTGTACGGTACTGCATCATCCTCCAGCAACCCTGTGGCAGGACCTTAAAAATGGGAGGCAGTGTCAGCATCTCCTCGAGTATTTGTGCAAACAACACCGACCCACCTTCATTTCCCCTTTAGTCTACACTTAGAAAATGATCTTCATTTATGGAGACATGGTAGGTTGATACATGCCAGGTGCAATTTATTCCTCAGTCTAAGCCATATGGTTCTCATAATAGTGTCTAATAAAGGAAGAGTATGTTTTCACCTGTAATTTTTCAAATCCCATCAAAAAGTGGTGCAACACAGAACACTGCAGACTGCAGCACAGCACATGTGCTCAGTCACATTTTGCACTGCTCTGCACTTGCTCTTCCAATTGGCCCTTAATTAATATGCACAACCAACTCAGCATCAAGGGCAAAGAGAGAGCAGTACAGCCTTGTGTTTGCAGAAAATGTACCTTAAATTAAAACAAACAAACAGAGCAACTGCAAGTTTATTATAAGTGATTTTTGGGATCTGAGCCCTGTAGCAGACTTTGGAAATAACCAGCAACAAAAGACATCAAGTTATCTAATGGGCTTTTGGCAATTGTTTTACGTGAGAAATAAATTTTCCGATAGTACGGAGACAGAAGCTCAAGGCCAACCTTGACATCTTGGTCCTGGCATGTCTCAATAACCTCTGTAGTTAAAATCATCCAGTGGGCACTTTCAAGAAAGACAGCCAGCACGTTTCTCCCAGAGGAAAGTCAGCAAAGAAGCAACCATAACTAACTCAATAAAGCTTAATGGAAAGGAAGTAAGAGATATGGTTGGCATTAACACCCTGATTTAGAGCTAGGGGATTTCCGCCTAATATATTGTGGAAAAAAGTATCATTCACAAAGTCATCCTTAGCGTACACACTACAACGCAGCATTTAATATAATAGCCTGGCATCATCTGACTCCAGATGAAAGGGTAAGAGGATATATTTATACCGCACATGACTGCAGCCTCCAAGAACGCACCACAAGGCAGCAGCAATGTGGTCTTTCTTACCCAGCAATGTCCTTACCCTGCCACAACTGACAGCTAATCTGCCAGGGAAGCATAGGTGTGTGCAGCCTGGTTTGCAGGGTCTGG
This sequence comes from Aquila spilogaster, assembly GCA_024606505.1. NCBI lineage: Eukaryota > Metazoa > Chordata > Aves > Accipitriformes > Accipitridae > Aquila > Aquila spilogaster. The sequence goes on along the minus strand of JANHGO010000002.1, from coordinate 16,436,304 downwards.
TCAGCAAGCTTTGTTTCACTGCTAGGGCACCTGCTGTCCTTCAGCTGCTCCCAGAGCTCCCTCAATGAGCCTGAGGCACAAAGCCTCCCACAAGGCATTTGATGGAAGGATTTTTCCTATCATTCTGTGGATCCAGATTACTACTGTACATACATATTCCTTTAAATCCAGAAATTTTCCCTCTATAGCATGGAGAATCATTAAGATTGTAAAGGCCAATAAGATCAACCCGTACAACCATCGACCCACGCCTGTGACTGCTCTAGACCACGTCACTCAGTGCCACATCTCCACTGTTCTTGAACACCTCTAGGGACAGTGACTCCCCCACCTCCTTGGGCAGCATGTCTCAATACCTCACTTTTGTACAGAAAGTGAATGTCAGAAGCTTATATTCCTCTTAAGGGCCATACCCCCTGATTCACATGACCTCAGCTGAAGTGCATGCAGCTGGGGACACTTCTTGTTCATATCACAGTAAGAATTATCACTGAGAAGTCAAGCCCCGTGGATAAAAACAACAACAAATCATATTCCCAATAATCTAAGCCGCTCATTTCAAACCATGCATATTTAGTCCAAGATCTGTTTTTCTCCTGTCAACAGCTTTTGGGTTCTCAGACCAGATTCCTGCAAACACCTGCTCTCTCTACACAGCAAGCCATAGTGCTCACACACTATTACTAGCTCTAGTACAAGAACTAGCTGGCATACAGTTTGTTGCTGCCTCCACTTTGCATCCCATGCACTTTCCCAAAGCTAGCTGCTGTGTTTTCAGCGACCTGAGAAGAAATACTTGCTCCCTTAGTAATTAGATTCACAGTAAATGCGGGAAGCGAAGCAAAAAGAACACAATGTTCAGAGCTGCCACTCACGGTTAAATAATTAGTCAATATTACGCTCAAATGCTGCCTCCAGTGTTCATGCCAATCTGTACGAGGAGGCATTTGTCCTTACATTACTTTGGCGCCTCGTTTCAGTAATTTCTATAAGCTGGCAGTCTGGCCTCTGCAGAGAATGGGTCATACCGCTGCTAATTCAGATAGATTACTAAATACAAGTAAGAACAGAGAAGGATTAAAGGTGGTGAGATGTTAACAAAGCTTTGGTAAGTAATATATGCCAGAATCCCTTCACCTGATTTTTATAAAGTAGGCCTTGTCTAGAAACAAGGGGGCTAATTAGTTTATAATTAATGCACAACCATAATCCTATTTGCTCTACATGTCTGTTATTGTTTTCTTCTATGCACAGAAGCCCTATCAGTTCCCAGTGGGAGGGACTCAGTTGCTTTAACACCCTGCACAGGAGCTCACTCGTTTGGCTTAATGGCCAATAATCCCGTGATCCTGGCAGGATCCTGAAACTCCTCCCAGACTGGAAGGAGTAGTTCACTGAGGTACTGCTGCATTCAGGTATTTAAGTTGCTTCTCCCAGTGCAGCATTTATCACGGCTGCACTTTTCCCCGTCACATTTGTGTGCACTAGAAGGGTTTCCTGACAGAAGGAGTCACGGTGGCTTTCGGCTGATGTAGAAACGAACTTGATTCTCTTTGAGTGTCCGTTGATGCTTGAATTGATGTTGCTGCTTGTCTAAAAGAGCTAACTTAGAAAGTACAGAACACTTGATGAGCCAGGGGTACAGATTAACTCCTGGAACTCTTTTCCTCATCTGCACAACATTTCTAAAACACTACTATGAAGGAATGGAGACTATGTCAACACTCACCTTAATCACCGAGCAGCTGCGTGGCTGCCTAGCTAATACGTGGTTAGGTAGAAGTTTCACTTCCACCTCATGCCACCCAACAGCAGAACTACAGACATGAATGAACTTACCCTGTCGTAAAACAGAGGTAGGAAGAAAACCCAGTTCCAGCACACAGCTCCCCTTACGGCTCTGCTGGATGATGAAGTCCCTTCCTGGAAGCTGTTCGCTAGGGACAATATTATGATCCTGGAAAAATTTGCTTCCAATGCATTTCACCAATATTGAACTCAATAAGGGTCAACAAATCAGCCATGCACCACAGATGTGGCAACAAATGGTGCTCTGCAGCACAAATTAGCTGAGCCAAATACCAGCTCCATTTCATAACGCTGCCTGATCCTGGCAACGAGTCCGTTCCCTGATCTTCGCCTGGTGGAGAGGCTACTGGGACTTGGGCGAGTCAGAGTACCACTGCTAAAACCAAGAGCGTGTCTCGCAAGCAGGTCCTGCAACCAAATGAGACCAGCTAAATTCCATTCTAATTCACAGCATCTGCTGGATATGGAGACTAACAAGCTCTGAGATAGTGTGCGTGTGTCCCTGAGCAACCTGCAAAACCTTTCAGCATGAGAAAGAAGAGGGAGAGGAGAAACACCAACAGAACTCTGAGATGATTCATTTTGCCCGAGTTTTACTATGCATGCCTGAGAGCTACTTCATTAAGCGGATAGCTCGCATCTGAGTTGCCACCTCCCCTGGCTGCTTCATCCATCCACGCAGCTTGCTGGAGGGAGAGGGAGTAAGACAGGATCCAAATTAGAAACTATTTATTATTGTTGAAGTAGAAAATTGATTGCTTTTCTTCCCCTTCTTCCCCCATTCCGAAACACTCCTCCTAGGGAAACTTGTGCTGAGAAGTCCTTGTGAACAAACACATGGAGAGTAACAGAACATGGTCCATATGTACTAGTAACCAAAAATAAACTGAAGTCTGAAATGCATACAGTCAAGTGGATTCAGAATGTCTCTCTTTACGCCACAGTAACAGATGGTCAGTGAACTGTTACAAGACAGACCAAGACTAGTTAAACAGATGGGGAGTGTTATTTTTATACTGGTTTATAAGTGAATATTTAAATTTCCACTGGGTTATCTGAATTATCATCAAAGGAACACACAACTGAATCCCTCATCCAGCCAAGACTAAATTCCATGGAAGCTTTTACCCACAGAAGCTATTGCAATTTCTTTTTACAGCCTTTTGCTGGTGCTGCACGTGACAAAACTCTCCCAGACCTTAGCAAGGCCTGGCCCAGCACTGCACACCTCTCAGCGGTTGTGTGCAAGCCACAAGGCCCCCAGCCTCCTCTCCTCACCCCTCAGCTGTCAGCAGCTTGCGTCCTTGCTGTTAATCCCCAAAGCAGGAAGGATCCAAACAGCTGGAGCACAGCTCAGGGGCACAGTGGATAGTGGTGGCTAGGAAGAGCCATGACAGAGCAAGAAAGGGAAAGAGGGTATTTTAGAAAATACATTTATTTAAAGACTAGCCTGTGTTGAAGGAACGCATGAGAAAGGCCAAAGACACAGCAGACTTTTCTCCATTTCTGCAGTCTGCATTATTGTTTTGCCAGTCTCTCGCCTACAGATGCACTGGTCGAGTTCACTTTCCCCTTCTCAGAGTTGAAGTGCAACATCTGGATTCACAAGAGGGCAGGACAGACTCAAAAATAAGTTAATTAACACCTCACAGTGCATTAAATCGCATTCAGAAACCTAAACCAACATTTGCTGAAGACACTGATATATCTTGCTGCATGATGTCTCAAAGGAAATTGGCTTTTTAAAAACCACTAAACACCTGTTGACAGCCAGGGTGGTTCACTGTTTTCAAGCTGGGGAGAAAAGGACTGGAGACACATTCACTTAACTGCAAAAGGGGAGAAATAAAAGTGAACCAAAATACCTGTGTCCTGTAGGTACCCAAGACAGTAAAAAAAATCTGCCAGTAACATGCCTGGTTCACATCTGCCCTACATCTTTTTAGCAAGTCCTCCTGGTAGCAGTTGGAGATTAATTACTCCCCACTTTAAAAACGTTTTTACAATCAGTGGGATGCACAAATGCTTCAAATGTGACTATGACCCAGGCCTCCCTTCTGCATGGTTCTCCTGCAGCCAGAAACAGTCGCAATTGTTGGAACAGTACTTGGCTTTGAAATCCCACCATCCAAATCCAATTCTCACCTTTCAGAGTGACCATTATCTTCTCATCATTCAAAATACTGCTAACTACTGATGTGAAGCTGCAGGGTTCTGCCTGCAAGCCTCAGAAGAGCTTCAACTTGCACTTCTGTATAAAGGAGTTCCACGTCGTGGCTGCATTATCTGTTCGGCTGCCATCAGACAATAGCACTAAAGAAAAATGAAACTCTTTGCAAGTATTTATTCGTAATTTACTAAAGGCTAACAGTAAGCAGTGACAAAACCCCAAAAGTTCTCGTTGAAATATTTCATTTACCTAACAGCTTGAAATCTCCAGGCTGAAGATTAAGTGCGCACACATGCCTGCGTGCGAAGTCCTCAATTAAAGAAAATAGAAAAGCCTTGCAGTTTGGCCACTGGGAGACCTCTAAGCATTCACAGCCTCATCTCTTTGCACATGAAATGTTAATGGGGCAACCATGCACGGCTGGCTCCACAGATAACGGTTCAGATAGCAGTAGCTTTGTGATACCTATCGCTGGGTTTTAGAGGTGAGGGGGCCTGTTTTGCTTCTTAGGTGATGACATCTTGTCAACATGCCACGTTCCTCACTTCAGTTCAGGAGTTCATTACATCCAGATAACACCCTTTTTGCTCTCCAGCTCATGTTTTTTAATGCCATGCACAACCTGGTGATTCATCAGAGGAGATGGATGGTGATCCGTGGCAGGCAGACAGCCTCCAGTTGATCTACTGCCCTGGCTGGAGCTCACCACAGGGCTTTTAATTTCATGTGGGTTGTTTACTGCAGTTCCTGAAAGTTCAGTGCTGTTACAGAACAAGCTCATAACTGCACCTGACAAAGGTTCAGGGCTTGTCAAAATTGGTCTAATTTGTGCGTTGTGTAAACAACATTAAGTCATTGGAAGTTTACTATTAAGCCTTCAGTTATTAAAACTGTATTTTAAAATATTCATGACCAGAGAGATACTTGCAGAACACATTATTGTTAGCATGGCTGGTAGCCAGCACCCACCAGTAGTCAGCATTGCGCTGCTCCATGTACAGAACAGCAACCTACTATTGCTCTTAGGCCAAGTGTCATAGTTCAGTGCACTCCGATGTGGAAATCAGCTTTCTGATATCCTCTAGTGCTTACACAAAAAAGGCTTTATGGGTTTGCTTGGCAGTTCAAAATAAACTCAACTGAGCAACTGGTGGTACTGAAAACATTTGCAGGACCTAGGAAGGGCTTAGGTTTGATAGAGAAGAAGTCAATCTCTGGAAATTCTTTTTACTGGACTTACTTCTTGGGCACATTTGAGATGTTCCATTTTTTCCTCCCTCAGTATCAGTCCTGGTAAAATATCCTCTCTAGGCTCTGCTTTGGGTACCAGGAGAAAAAGAGCTGCTGGGAGAACAAGACTAAGATTTTCCAAGAATATAGTCCCAAGAATATAGTATACATAGTATGATATATATATAACATACAAATATACATAATATAAACTCACATACATAGGCCATTCCAAAAGTAATGCCTTATATGGAAACTACAACAGATGGAAAGAGCACAACATACTATATGATAGAGCAAATTCTCAGCACAGTCACCACCATGAGCTGCACATTTTCACCAGTGATGAAGAAGAGCCTGCATGCCACGTTAGTAAAAATCTGCACCAGTGGAGGTGACCCACTGTCTTACAGCTGCTATGACGGCATCATTGCTGGGAAAATGTTCCCCATGCAGTTCATCTTTCATTGACTGAATAGATGAAAGTCAGAAGCTGACAAATCTGAACTATACAGCAGGTGTGGAAGGACAGCCCAACCAAGACTGCCAGTGTAATCCACAGTCTTCAAACTAGTATAAGACCTAATGTGTTGCAAGAGAAAGCTTGTCATCTCCTCCATCCTGACTCTGGAAGTTCAAGCCTACAGCTTAGTCAGCATCATGACGCAGTGGTCAGAGTTGATGGTTTATCCAGGTTTCAGGAAATCCAAAAGGATCACCCTTTTCCTATCCCAAAAGACAGCACACATCACTTTCCCTGCTAATGTCTTCAACTTTTTATTTGATGGGGAATTCATGTGTTGCCACTCCATGGACTGCTGTTTTGATTCCAGCTCCTAGTGGTGACACCACATCTCATCATCAGTAATAATGGGATTCAGGAAACCGTCACCTTCAGCCTCACATTGGTTCAGAAGATCCTGACAAATGTGCATGCAGTGTTCTTTCTGATCCTGTATAAGCATTTGTGAGACTCACCTGGCAAAAACAGTGATATTTCAAGGTTGCCACCATCGTTTCTTTGAAGCTTGTATTCAGCTCCATACATAGTTCCCTGGTTGTAATTTGCCGTTTCACATGGATGAGCTGATTGAGACACTCTTCATTTTGTGGTGTGACAGTTGTGCATGGCTGTCCAGAACATGGCTCATCTTTCATGCTGCTGTCATCACTGCTAAAATGCACCACCCACTGCCTGACTGTGCTCACATCCACTGTTTGGTCTCCATAAATGTTCAGCAAGTGTTGATGAATGTCAATGGGTGCCACTTTTTCTGCATGGAAGAATTCAATTCCACACCTTTCCTCCATAACACACTTCCATGTCAGACACCATTTTGCCACTGCCCCTCTGCTGCCATCTGTCACATGGCTACAAAATGTAACAGGACATTGGTGGGAAGGTTCAACCCCTACTGCCTTATCACCAGCATCCACCTCTGATATTGTGGACCAAGATAATAAAATAGGAGGCATTACTTTCAGAGCAGCCATCATGGCACACAAATAAATAATACACTCACATAGCAACTAAATTACGAAGCTGAACAATTCAATGAGGCTAGCAGGAAATGCTATGAGAACAGCATTTAGAAGATTGAGTCACTTGTCTTGGTGCCCAGTACAGGTGAAGAAAATTATATCTTGGGCCTTTGTATTTATACTCATCTCACAGGACAAGAGCACCCAGCTTCAGCTTCTGGAGCTGTGATCCTTTGAAACATTAAGGCAAAGTGAAAGAAATGGCTCCACGCTCTGTACCAAGCCTTAAAACAATTCTGTGAGCTCATTTTTGGTATAAGTTCATGCACGTTTTATAACGGCCCTGGCTGAGTATGAGAACGTAATTTTCAGAAGGAATGAAAACGACAAGGACACCTAAAGGGCCTTTGATCTGACTAAATTTCATTTAAGGGAAAAAAATGATGCTTACTCTATCACAGGTAAAATTCTGGCTCATTCAGAGTCAATGGGAGTTTAGCCAAGGGCCAGGTTTCCAAACCATAACTTATTTTCAGAGGCTAGCACAGTCTAGTATTGGATTTATCCAATGGTCTGATTTTATCCCTGGAAACTCGGTGGGTTTTTTTTGGAGAAGGACAAGAGCAAATATTACACTAAAGGAATATACAAGATACACAAGATAATTACTGTTCTAACAGAAGATATTAACATAATATCTTACTCTATTTTGACTGATGAATATACTGAACTACCAGACCACTTCTTAAGAAAAAGAGAATGCCATCTAAAATGAATTCAGAAGCTAAAAGCAGCAAAAAAAAGCCATTCTTGTCTGTTAAATAGAGGTTAATTCCTGAAGCATACTTTTTAGACACTTTGTTTTCGATCCAATTTGGAGTTTTATGAACCAAACTGGCGTTATGGTGGTTGCTAAAACAGTTGTATTAGTTGTTACAATTATATCTGCATCTATCCAGGGCCATAAACTTTCCCACTTGTTGCATAATGCTGCAATTACTCCATAAACTGTGTTAGTCAGTTAGTTGCCTGCAGAATAAATAAGTGTCAATGAGAGCCACTGGCCTGCACAAAGGATGAGAATGCAAACGGAAACCAGGGAATTCTCCAGATTTATGGAGGAGGTTTTATTGGCCATTATCAAAATGTCCAAAAGATTCAAACTTTCCTCAGCATATAAAATTTGTAATTGTAAACCAACAATATTGCAATGGGACTTTCCACTGAAGAATGTGAAGAGGAGAAAGAACGGCTGCTGTGCTCACTGTGGTTGTGCCCACTCCTGCCCTCCAAGGCTTACATCCCTTCCTCCAGCCCCCAGAGATAAACATGCCACTGCTCGAGGGGCTGGAAATTGCTCAGGCTCTATTAGGGGACAAGGGGAAGCTCTTGCTCTGACTAGGAAGGAGAAACATGGACAAAATGCCAGCAAGTTGCTTTTTATCTTCAATTTCTTGGATTGCTGCACACTATCAAAAGTCTTTTGCTTCCCCAAACCCTACGGTTCCTCTTCAGCTGAGCTGTGAAGTTGTTTCGTCAACAAACACAATACAAAGTCTCAGTGATAAGCCTGGGAGATTTATGATTTTTGTCATCTGTAAACAGCTATTGTAAAAATATATATATATATATATTGGCAAGCTGCTGAATTCATTTGCTAGAAATTGACACTTATTGATGGCTGCTGCTCAGGGATAATGTGGTGACCCGCTACAGTAATGACCAGATAAGAGCTAGCAATAAAATGAGAGAGGAAAAGAACTTTAGGTCAAACATTTTCAAAATTCACATGTGTGAAGTCAAGCTTTGAAATGCATCTGTAAACACTAAATCAGAGGTCATCTTTTTAGAACTGCCGTGTCCCCACAGTCCCTACTGAAGTCAAATGCATTGTGCTACGGAAAAGCATACCTCAGGCTCCTTCCTCAGGAGCCTAAATATAGATGTATACATCTAATGCTGAGAAAAAATTGGCCTCAGAGGAGAGAAAAAAAGAGAAGAGGGATTACAACATGTTACAGCTTTGTCACTGCTGCAGTATCAACCTCTAACTTCACAGTTATCTCTAATGAGAAAGATCTGCTTGCAACTTGTGTTTTCAAAACTAGGGTTTAAGGCCGTGATTTTATATCATAGAAAGAAATTCACCATTTGGCAACCAAACTGCAGATCTCCGTCTTTATAAGAATGGAGGAGACAAAGCAGTCGTGGTCTAAAACCCTCCCAACTCTACTATATATAGCTCCCTGCATCCCATACAGGCCTGCATATCTCTTGATATCAATCTTTGTATGGGACAAACACCTTGACAGCGCTGGCTGGACAGTGTGTGCCAGAAGAGCCTTGGCTTCCTCATGGCATGACACCAACAGGAACCCAGATGGGAGCCCAGTAGGTGTTCGGCAGCACCAGGCCTTCCCAACCAGAAGTGGCCTTTGCCAGAAGCAGAGCTACTCCTGGAGAATGCTTAGATCTGGTTCACTGACAAGAGCGGGGTGAGACAGTTTAAGTCCCTCAAGGCCCTTACATTTCTAACATTCAATGAACTGAGGCATCTGGCCATTCTCTCAAGAATGTATGTTTTTGGCAGACAGACACCCAAATTGCTCCTCTATGCCAGCAGGGAAGACTTCTGGCGTCTCCTCCTGCTCTCCATGCTGGAGATAACACAGAAAGTGCAGCCAGAAAGGCAGACAGCTGCAGGAACCTATTAGTTATATAGCACTGTCACCAGGGAGCTTCCCTATTCCCCCTCCCCACATCTTTGCACAGTCACTGGGTGCCTCCCACTTTCTCTACAACTGTTGGCTAGTGTCGCCCTGTTTCTTTTTGCTGTCCTCACTGCTGCAGGACAGGGCATGAACGAAATGATGCCCCAACTCTGATGAAGGTCACAGATGCATAGAGCTGGACTAATGTGGCTGCCCATCTCCAAAGCATCCTCCTTGTAAGGCCACCACAAAGCAAGTAGGACAGAGGCTGCTTCGCTTGGATGCTGTCCTTTGATGGAGCAGAGTTAGGGCTGTTAAAATTTTGTCTTTGGCACCCTGGTGCCATATTGGGTACTAAATGCTACAGTCTGTCCCTAGAACGCGACCCAAAGCCCAACGAAAGCCACTGAGTATAAGCCTTTCTGCTTCATTTGCTCCATCTTTCACCAAGCCCTAGAAACACAACTGTCAGTACATAACAGCAGCAAAATAGAGGAGTATCTATGTCTATGCCAGTTTGGAAAAGACAAAGACTGGAAGGTTTCTCAGGCTATGCCTGAGATACTGGGAAAAAGGTGTCAGCAACAGTTACTAGCTGGGGGAAAACCCAGCCGTATCTGTGCTCCTGGCAGGTGGCAATGGGAGGTTACTGGCTCTCACAGATGGATCATGAGGCCCTGCGAGGCACAGCACTCGCATGCTCCAGTATAAGCTCTCTGGCCAGCTGCAAATCCTACAGGACTTAAATAAAGCATGGCTCTTAATCAACAGATTGAATGTTGAGAAACCTGAGTGCGAGGCGGGTGCCAGAACCCACAGCCAGTGAAAGTTGTTTTACACCAGAACACACGGCCAGACCAGGCTTAGAGCCTGAAATGACTGTGATGGGAGCAAGTTTTCTCTTTTTAATGCACTGCTGTTTCCTGCACCATGTGGTTACAGCAGTGCAGGTGACTGTGCAGCCGAATGGTGACATCACATACCGCAAAGTTTAGTTTCTCATGGCTCTTTTCAGAGCCAAATAGGTGGGATCTGACCATGGCTTTTATCATTCATAATAATCAGTCTTAATAATTTTAACAGGATTAGGTGCAGAAATAGCAGAAGGACCACTTCTTGCTTGAAGATGTTTCAGTCTCTCAAGTTCAGGGCTGGGCTCTAGAACCCAAACCAAAGTGGAAGCCTTGTGCCTGCAAAAATCAGTCTGGAGGCAATAAGGAACAGTGTTTCATCAAACAGCAACTCTGCAGATTGCACACGCGTTGTGTTTTGTAGTATATGAGGTTTAGGAACAGCAAGAGCTCAGGCTGACATAACCAGTTTGGAAAAGACAAAGACTGGAAGGTTTCTCAGAGCTTTGACAAAGGAATTTGCAGTCATTTCCCTGTGGTTTTTTGTTTCTCACACACTTAGCAGAGGAGATGAATGCTAGAGCCCTGTCAAAACCCTTCAGAGTCACTCTACCCTAGTTCCTACCACTGAGCTACCTAAAGTGCTGTCCTATATAACAACCATTTCCAAGCTTCTTTTGTTTGTGGTAGACATGAAGTCTCAGTATCCTGCTCTCTCTGTGTCTTTCATTCTTCAGCTTTGCTTTGGACAAGAGGGCTTCTGTGTATTTTCAGCCAAGCAGGTGCCTGATCTTCTATGCCAGCCAGAGTTTCTGCTTTTTTCCAGCTAACACCTTCTGCCCTCTTTTCTTCAAATGGGAACTTATGTCAGTGGTTCAGAGGGCAACACAGTCACCTCTAGAATGACTACTGAACCAAGACCTTGCTGTCCTGTTAATATAGCTACATTTTATTTCTGACTGTAGCCAAGGATGACATAAAACCAGAAATGTACAGGCTCTTTTAAACTGCTAGATCCCTCTGCCTTTTATATGCATTTTAGGTGCTAGAAGGTACTAAAGAGGCAATAGTGTTCTCGTTCTACTACATGCTGCAAGTTCTGCGGGATGTCTCCCATAGCCAGCCCCACAAATAGCAGAAAGTTCATGTATGTAGCCGACTCCGGATAAACTCTGTCCAGTCACGCATCTCCCAGAGCAGATTTTTCAAAGGAGATGCAGAACAAAGTACTTGACCCCTTGTGAACACTGCTACCAGTACATCCTAATGCTGCCTTCCAGACCAAATTGCTGTCGTTAACACCTACTACAGGGCACCATCTGCTAAGCCCTGGGCACCCCAAAACAGGCAAGAGCAGCTTTGGTGCACTCCTTTTGAAAAGTAGGTGCATGGTGCCCGCACATCTTCTGAACGTTTCAAGTAGGCTAGAGAAAAATAACATTCCCTTTCTTGGAACTCGTTTTCAGCAGTTGAACATTTCACAAAGAGAAACTGTTAGTGCAAACACTCAAAAGGTCAAGCTCTAAATAAACAGAGAGACAGAGTGATGAAAGGGGTTAGTTGTTACTAATGAAGCTGAGATGATCACAAGTCAAAAAAAAAAGCAAAGCAGTAATGAAGACAGAGAGCTATGAGCACGCTAGAAATTTTGGCAAGATCACATGTGAAGATACAAAAAGCAAAAGTCACATTCCCCAGTCTGAGAAGTAACGTGCCCCAAAGAATCCTCCTTCACTACTCCCTGGGATTCCCAGCTACTTCACAGCTACTGTCACTGACTTCAGGAAGACCGACAAACTGGTTTTGCACCAGAAGTGTGCACCACCCATCCCCGCATGAACACTACACTCACAATAAGGCAAAGGATGAAAACAAATCCCATTTGTACCTACTACACAAACCTTACTTATTCTCATGCATGAACAGGATTTCCCTCCAAATCAGGTGCATGTTTCCCTCTGACACGCTATGTCCATAAGATATGGCACGCAGCTCACATTAGAAGAAATCTATACCGAGTCAATCACCAACAACAAAAAGACGATGATGAAAACATTAGAAAAAGGATAACCATTGAAAAAATAATGGAAATGTGGACGAGCTAAATCCTGTTTAAAGCTTTCCTGTTTTATTGGTGTTTACTTCTGGGATTAGCTTGTTTACCAGTAACGTGTCAGTGTTACACTGAATATAGCGTGTACTTTTCAGAAAGTACAGAACCATGGAAGCCACAGATCTTGGCTCTGAAGTGAAATTCAGATCTGATTATGTATCCTACTTTAGGACTGGCTCTCCTTATAATGAGTCGAGCCCCAAACATGAGCACAGTCAAAGTCTGGCTCTGTAGTTTGTAGCTTGACCCTAGGTAAACCTCAAACAGGATCATCTGTGGTTCAGAATAAACAAACAAACAAAAATCCCTTGATATTTCTGAGTCATCACACTGCATTAGTTCAGTTTTCAAAGGTGGATTTGCTTCAGTCAATCACAGAGCTTTTGGTGGGCTCAGTAAGTGCTGCTTGGCTCCAAGGCGACTCGGCATCCTGGACACCATTCGTCCAGAGGGAAGACCTATCTGAGGACAGCCACGTGCTCGTACCACGCAGGGCCTCATGTACAAGGCTACAAGAAGCTATTTGCAACTGTTCACAGCCAGGCCCCAGCTCGCTAAGAGCAAGGAGAGCACTTCGGACATTCCTGTGAATATTAAACATTTGCTTAAAGGGCAGGATGAGCTCCTCCCTCACACCGCGCCATCTCACGTTGTGCAGTACAAGATGTCCTCCTCCTGTTGGCTCCCATCCAGGGCAGTGTAATTAGAGGAGAGCTGGTGTGACAAGAGCAAACAATAAAGTAAATACACATAGATCAACTGCTCCAGCTTCACAAGTGCCAGCATCCCAGAACAAGAGAACAAAAGTGCTCAGGAAAGCCAGCAGCTCCTTAGGCACTCAAAAAGGGAAGACTGGGACCTAAACAGCTCACGCACTGATGAGAAAATGAGCAGGTCACTAGAGATGCCAACCTGCATACGTGGCTCCAGTAGATTTCCAAATAACCCAGATAAAGTGAGCCAAGCATCTGTGGATACCCGCAATGGCCTTCCATAGCACAAGGGACCGCAGGCGCTGCTGAGGATAACAAGGCTGTTGACTTGGGGAGAAAAACATAAAAATAAAAAAGCAAGGACTGTTGGTATTACAGAACAGCGTGCTGAGGAAACAGGAAAGGAAACAGCAATAAACTGCTAGGACTCACTGCTGCAAGAAATAAGCAGGACAAACTCTGCTGGGTCAACAGAGCATCAAACGCAGCAGAGGCCTCGTCCTAAGCTGTTGCCTTGCTGAAACATGAATGGCTGAAGGCCAACCCTGCAAGGAGCCCAGTGCTAACAACAGAATAAATTATTTCTTATATGCTAAGAGAGACAGAGATGTAGGGTGATGAGGAATGGACAGGTATACTTATGAACAACATGCACGTGTGTGGTGGTGGCAAGAGACAGAACAGGGGGCAATTGCACCATGGTTGACTGTGCCTCAAGCTACGTGCAAAGCCTTTCTGGAGATCTGCTCTTACAGTGCTGTCCACAGCAGCAATGTGGGGCATGCTCAGCTGCCAGGTAGTCTTTAGATTACAACCCTACAGAAGTTGCTGTACCCTAATAAACAATATACTTTGCTAAGGAATGCTGGTGACCTCCATCAATGTCCTTCTCCTTGTGTTCTGAAATGAACTGACAAGGTCACCATGCTCTGGTGTGCAAACACATGTACAGCCACAATGTTTGCTTTGCTTACTGCCCCGTGCCCGCACATCCCAGTCAGAGGCAATTGTCATTCTGCAGCATCACCTGAAAGCGACCGTGAATGCAGCTTCTTGCCCAGCCCCAGCCTTGGTGCCCTGCAACTCCCAGTACAACACCCAGCTACGCTCTTTTCCCTCAGAGCCTGTCTGACCATCAAGCACACTGGGGACACAAAGGAAAACTGAAAGACTCACTGAAACTTGGATCTGTTGGTCTGGATGGCCCCACACAACCACACCCAGACGTGACAGGTGCCTTCACAACTTCTTCTTTTAAGAGGAAGCACAGACCGCTGCGTGTCAAAACCCCTGGCTTCACTTCCCCACTTCAACACCAACTCAGTCTTTGGACCTGGGCATGGTAATTAACACGAGCAAGGTTTGATTTCCCCATCTGCATGAAAGCTGCCAGCTATTCAGCTACTCTACGGAAGCATTCTCACTCCCACTACTCCACTGCTTGCAGACAGAAGTCTTTTGCCTTCTTCCCTGAGATCCCACCAGAGTCACTATGAAGAAACAATGAGGGTAGATGGGAGACAAGCGTGGGACAGCTCATCTGTGGTAACTCTGAGGGGGAAGGAAGGGAATACAAGATTCAAGCTGTCAGACTGTGCTGATGAATTCTTTGTTCAGCATGCAAAAGACTGACATTAAGCCATTTGCACGAAACCACATTTTGGATGAACGTTTCTCTTCGCCCATGTGCAGCTGAAGGTTGAAAGCTGCAGACCTTGACTTCACAGTACTGTGAACTCACTGGATACGAGGAGAAATCACAGGCGGACAGCCAACCCTGAGAACATGGAGAGAGCTCTACAAGTGCATTACCCAGCTGATAGATGCCTAAATACACATGCGTGCATGTGGGTGTTCGAAACCTCAAAGTATAACCCAGGCTCAAAGCATGTCAGGCAGTTCATAGAATCATAGAACTGTCTGAGTTGGAAGTGACTTTAAAGGCCATCTGGTCCAATTCCCTGCAATGAACAGGGACACCTACAGCTCCATCAGGTGCTCAGAGCCCCATCCAGCCTGACCTTGGGTGTCTCCAAGGATGGGCATCCACCACTTCTCTGGGCAACCTGTGCTAGCACCTTATTGCCCTTACTGTGAAAAACTTCCTCCTTATATCCAATCTAAACCTCCCCTCTTTCACTTTGAAACTACTTCTCATTGTCCTGTCACAACAGAACATGCTAAAGAGTCTGTCCCCTTCTTCCTTATAGCCCCACTTTAGGTACTAGGAGGCCACTATCAGGTCTCCCCAGAGCCTTCTCTTAACTCCGTTACACAGAAAGTAAAAATCTCAGTTTCCTCAGAATTTCTATTGTAGCCAACATTTTGTTCATTCTCATAAAAGAAATTATCAAGAAGTGTTAAGTATGCAGAAGTCCAAAAGCTCCCATGTACCAGTATGAACAAGGTACAGATTCCCCTAAAGATAAGCATAAAGTCACTGTAACACCAGAATTGGGTTCAATGTGTTAAATGTTTCAGGAAGGAAGGGAGCAACCAAATAAAGAGGTTACGCTGTGATTTACTCAGCCTCCTAGTTGTTGTTTGAGAACCTCAGATGACAGGAGCTCTGATCCATATTCCCAGCTTTATTAAATCAACACAGTTGCACCAAAATTAATACAACTATGCTGAAATCACTCTGGCCCAATATACACATCACAAAATGGTAAACTACAGCATGTCTTCAAGTGCCTTCATAGGATAGATCACGTGTTTCATGCATGCAACAATTTTGCATTTAGCATTGCATCTACTAAGGCTTTTTTTTCATCTTCGTATGCTTCTCTTCCTGACTTCTTGTCTCAAATTCCCAAAAGCTGGAAATAATCACAGAATCATTAAGACCTCTAAAATCATCTAGTCCAACTGCCACCAATACCTACTAACCATGTCCCTAAGTACTATATCTACCCTTTCCTTAAACACCTCCAGTGACAGTGACTCCACAACCTCCCTGGGCAGCCTGTGCCAATGCATTACTGCTCTTTCAAAGAAGAAACGCTTCCTAATATCCAAGCTGAACCTCCCCTGGCACAACCTGAGGCCATCACTTTTTGTCCTATCACTGTTACCTGGGAGCAGAGGCCGACCCTCACCTTGCCACAGACTCCTTTCAAGGAGCCGTAGAGAGCAATAAGGTCTGCCCTGAGCCTCTTCTTCTCCAGACTAAACAATCCCAGTTCCCTCAGTCATTCTCCATAAGACTTGTGCTCCAGACCTCACTGACACGTACAGAGATAGCTTGATTTCAGCTGCAAAGCAGTTTTTTTTATAAATGTGTTTTACAGCCCTCTATAACTGAATGGGTCATAACACAGCTGCCAAATGCCAGATGAGCCATTTAAGAGTGGCTGAGCAATCCTAAACACAGTGGCAACAACACTTATCTTCCTCCTCCTTGCTTCCCACATTCCTTGTACCCGGTTTACATAAAACACGTGGATGCGTCAGTAATAGAGAAGCCCAGGATGCTGGTAGCAGTGCCCGATCTCACCAGTCTTTCCTCCTGCCTGGCAACAAAACAACCACTTAGGGCCACAGTACTGTCTCTTCACCAAAGTCCTCAGGCTCCAACAAGGTCAGAATGCCGCACTGTTCCTCAAGGCTAGCATGTATATAACTCATGGTCCAAGAGCTAATCCATCCTTAAAACTCTATGGCTTGGTTAATTAAATCATTCTCCATCTCTGAAGCGACCTTTTTATCTCTCAGCACAGGTACCTCACTGTGCCTGTGACACTACATCAGGACACAGTTCAGTGGAGGAGAAAACCACGTGGCGGCTGCCCATGTGAGCCTGGCAGAGCTACCTTCCCTCTGTGAGTATGGGGAAATGACTATAAAAGCAAGATACTGCTATATGCCTTTGAGAAGCTTTGTGAAGAATTTAGTTAAGATTCATAAGAGGGTTCTGAAAGTATAGAAAACTACATACCTGATAAAATTTAACTGTTTTAAATAATGAATACCCACAGTTACAAGAGAGGTCTTTTCTTAGTTTCCATACAAAGGTGCAAAAATATCCTTCATTGCAGATAACCAGCCTGCCTGCTGCGAGAGGCTATGCACATGATTTCAATTGCCTTCCACAAAAAAAAAACAAGAATAACATTTTGCATTTATAGACTTTAAAACTACTTTGCAGACAGTCAAGCCTCAAAACCCCCACTGTGATACAGGAGGCAAACATTTTACCTGTTCTACACAGGAAACTAAGAAGCAGAAATATTGAACTACCTTGCCTAAAGCCAGAAATGAGACATTTGAGAATTCAAGCACACTAGTAAGGCCCATCCAGACCCATATTTGCTCACTTGCTCTTCTTAGCAGGGTGTTTACTATTCTGCTCCCAAACTTCCATATAGCAAGGTGTACTGGATGCACGGCACAAGTGGCCCCAGCATTTACCTGCATTACCTCCACATTTAACTTTCTGTAGGTACCTCTGTTGACCACAGAATGCGTCTGGAATTGCATTAGGCCACTTATTCAATTTCCTAGCGTGTGTGGCAGTAGAAAAGTTGTTGACAACTAAAAGTTAACCAAACATGTATTTTTAGAACCTAAGTCCGACGTTCTAGTGTCTGGACTCATAACTACCCATTTCTCTGACATTAAGCTGAGCTACCACATGAGAAAATTGCTAGAATGATAGTGTTTCCAGGGCATACTGAGTCACTGTCCGACATCTAAAATAGGAAATAAAATAATTTCTCAGAAATTGTCAGCACAGTGGGAGGCAAAGTTTGCAGGAACTCAGCTTGTATAGAACAATTCAGGTTTCTGCTCTGAAACAGGTCCCTCGGCACTAAGCACACTTTTTTTTAATTACCAGATGATAGAAAAACAATTAGGTCCCATGGTGTTATTTCCTGGCATTATCTCATATTTAGAACAATTATTAAGCAACACTAGCAAAATGATAATGGTGATGAACAGGGAGCAGCAGGAGAAGGACCATGCAGACTCAGAAACACACATCCTTTTTCACTTTGATCTGATCCATCCCTGTGAGGAGCTGAGGTCTCTGCCTGGAGACACTTCTTGTTCTGTCCCTAAAGAAGGATGCTTGTGAACCTCATCCCCCTCCACAGCAGGAATTCCCAAGCCTAGCCAGACCACCTTGGCTTGCCTCCTTACTGGCACATGGGGAATGCTAATGTGGAAGAGTAAGAAAGTCCCTAGGGCAGTGGTTTTCTTCCTCTTGATTTGCATACCATTATTTCTTTTCCTCCCTTGGAAGTGCAGGCCTCCACATAATGAATTTAAGCTTCTGACAACAGGCTCTCACAGATTGGGAAGTACAGCTCTGAAGTAATTTGCTGACACTCAGGGTTTTCAAGGTGAAAGCCACTGATCTCCCGCGCAGGTATGGGAGAGCCTGTCCTCAGGAGAAGCAGATGTCTGCAGTCCCACCGTTAATGATTAACTCCTAAATGGAAGCAGAGGGGTTGATGAGGGTTTATGGCTGCATATCCTTCATATCCTTTTAAAAGGAGAAACAGATGTTTCCAAAGACCACAAACTTCCATTCCACAGATCTCAGCCTGTTACCTTGAGGCAGTGAGTTCCAAAAGCTGAATTAGAGAACTAATTAATTGTTTTGCTGGAAGGTTAAGAAAAGAGCACGGAGTGGAGATTCAGAGGTTGGACACATTCCATTGGACAGCAGTACATCTGCCTGCTCAGAAGGCAGCAGAAGGCGTAGGAAAACCCTGTCCTGCCACCAATTTCTGCAGGTAATCAGGGTCTTCAGGACTGCCAACCCAACTGCAGAGGAGCACTGGAAAGCATTCTGCTTTGTCAGCAACGTACTCTCAAGTATAAACCCCATCTCATCTGCCTGTACGCACCCTGGACTTTTTCACTAGAATTTAAATGTATAAACAAACACCAGACACTACTGCTTGTGTAATGCTGAAGAAGTTCATTTTATCGGGGATGTTTGGTTCCCCCCCATCTTTTCTCTCTCATTTTTAATTGATACCATCTTGATTTCCAAAAAAAAAAAAGTGGCATTTTTGAGTGCTGCCTTCAGATATTGATTTGTATGCATTTCCCATCTTTTATCTAAGAAGAAAGGGGGGAAGAAAAGTTCATTTTGCTATAGCAGCCCATTGTGATATAAATAAAAATAGTAGGTACATTCACAGATTTTGAACTTTTTACAGCCACTGCTGCAAAAAGCAATTTTAATTTATAACCACGGAGTCTTGCAAAACATATAACGAAGACATAATAAAATGGAATGTTTATCCTGTGGCTCCCATTAGACCTCTTCCGTT
>JANHGO010000002.1:16390720-16416687 GCA_024606505.1 Aquila spilogaster | reverse complement strand
GTACAATAGACTAATGTTCACTCCAGTGCATGTGTCCTTTTGACTAACCACTTCTATCTGACAACCTTTTTTTGGCAACAGAACACATTGTACTTTTTGGATAATTGACTGTGGAATATAATGTTGTTTATTCAAAAGCAGGTCACACAGAACTGAGCTTCCAGTTGTCTTTATCCTTTTACCTTTCTTATCTTCATGCTTTAAATTTATGCTGAATTTCTTTTAATTACACATATGGTTTTAATTGCTGTTCTGTATTTATTCACCAGAAGGTGACCTGATGGTGAAAGGGTAAAGAAAGGTGGGTGGGAAGCTGAATTCAGATTTGAAAACTATATTTGGACATATTTATTGGTGAGCAATCTCACAAAGAAACAAACACAAGCACATGCATTTCCAACACCCTTTGTTACCTACAGGGCCATGTTTGCCTGCAATACAACTGCGTTGTTTCTTTGTACTTAAAATCTACTAGAAGGACTCATCCATCACTTGCTCAGTGATCTGGAAATTCAACAGCAGCAAAAGCCCCAATTTTAAGCTTAAGCCTAGGGAGACAAGCACCCTCAAGAAAAATGATGTGGAAACACATAGAAGTCATGAAAAATCTAGATTGCGGGAAATGCAGTTAAGGAAATGGGTTCAGGAGAAAGTTTTAACTGGAGTATTCAAATGAGGCCGTGCAAGAATTGATGTGTTTCTAAAGCATGTTCTTGGGATGCAGCCTGGGGCAAGAGAGGTCACGAGTAAGTGTTGCTTAACAGGAGGGAGAAAGGACTTTTATGTGGCAAAGGAAACAGAAGAGCTGCCTTCTAACACAAGCTGGAGAAGGAGGTGCAGGGCACCTCTCTGATGCTGATCATCAGACCAGGGGAACACGATAGTCACTTGGGACTTTAAGTCTGCAAGATACTAATGAAACTGAGTTTTACAAGAGTACAAATGTTGCAGGGCACTTCTTCACGGACACTTCTTCTGTCATCCGACTTAGACTGAAAAATAAACCCCACAGGGCTCCCTGGCGACAGCCTAGAAGGAATCCATCAGTGGCATATACAGATCAGGAGCTTCCCCGGCCACTTACGTAATTTTTTTTCCCTGAAAAAGCCATGAGTTTTCACTTCAAGCTCTCTCACAGCAACAACAGAAAAGAAGGTGATTCATTTAATGATTGACTAGCTCTCACAAAGCTGGAGGAAACCCCTGAAAAAAATATCCTTCAGGTGTTGGTAAAATACAGTCTAACTAGGCAATAATGGGACGAAAATTATTATAGCTAATCTGCTGGTTTATAGCTCAGGTGTGGTTCCATTTTACTGATGGCCAAAGTAATCCTAATACGTCAGTTTAAGTTACTGCCAATTAATTTGAGGAAATTTTGTTTGTTTGTTTAGAAAAAGATTTAATTGGGGGGAATGAGTGATACTGACAGTAATAATAATTCATCTGTCTGTGCTGGTGCTAAACCACACTGTGGAAAATCCTTGCTAATTCTAGATTGATCAGCTAACACACAGCAGCTCCGCTCTTCTAATTTGTTTTATGTAGCTGACTTTAGGCAGCACATTTCAATCTGGGCTATTTTGAGGATCCATATAAAACTAAGTCACTGCCCTATTAGTGTGGATAAAGAGGCATATGAATACTACTCTGCTACAAGCAAGACACAGTTCACCTGATATTTTTTCAAGCAGAGAGAATACACTCCGTCTGGAACAAAGAAGAAAATGTGACTGGAAAGTTTAGAGCCCTTAAATTAATTCCCTAGACAAAAAGTCGAGGCACTAGATTCATAATATCATGTTATGTAACTTGCTCTGGAGCCAGGCAGCTACTAAGTGAAATAGTATGAGTTATAAAAACAAAATATTGTTGTGAAAACAATTTTACAGCTTTATAATTCACTATTATATTCATTTAAGAACAAAACTGTCAGTATAATTGCAGATTCTGTTTGTCTTGCAGGAGTTCTTTCAGCTTGTGATAGGAGACCTCTTTTTCTTTTTTTAACTTTTTTTTTTTTCCCCCAAAGTCTGCTCTTTAATTTACTATATTGTGTTTCTTTATAGTTATTCACAGGTAAATCTTAACAGGAAGCCCATTATGTGGGGGTCTAAGATAGTTTAGTACCAGAACATTTATGATCAGTAAATGTAACCATATATTACCAACTATTTCTTACCATTACTCTTGGAGGAAAAAATATTATATCAGGAGCCATTATAGACTGCTTTCTACTCTTTATAACTGTATATCTTATTTTAGGTGGGATTCTACATGGCTTGCACCGCTCACTATGGACCACGACCATTTTCTAACTTGCCTGCTTACAGAAGTACTAGGCTCAAGAGTCTAGTTGTGGACAACCATGCCTGTCAATGGAGAAATGAATCATCTTTTAAATTGTGCAAAGCTCCCTACACAAAGTGGTACTTTAGTAACGAACCACACATGCCATTAAGAATGGGATTAAGACCACAAATATGCTTCACAGAGGTCAGCGGGAAAATCACCCAAACATAGGACGATCCATGCCAAATAACATGACCAAAATATCACATCACCCAAAGCATCACAATGACACGAGCAGTTCCTTGTCTTAACACTGGCATTACCATTGGGTCATAAGCCCAAAGAGTTTCACACCAACAGGGCAGCCAGAGCCCTTCCCTTCTCACCTCAAACAGAAGAGCCATCCAATCACACCAAGATGCTCCATGTCTCTTCGTTCTCCCCAGCTCTCCTAGTTGAATGGTGCCTAAGCTTGGGCAAGTTTCCCTACCCATTCATGTCCTAGCTTCATTACAATAAACTTGACAATGACACAGAGGTTATTTGATAGAACAGCTTCACCATGTGCTCTGGTGTGTTGGCTTCGGAAGAATTACCATGTGGTTGGACTCAAGTGTATTTTAAAATGGAAGGAAACAGCTCCTCCAGTAATCAGCAGCACCATCACACATAACAGCCAGAGTATGCCTGTGAATTAATTAAGTGGCACTCACTTTTATGGGTGCTGCTTTTTAAACTGAAAGCTGTAAACCAGTAGCAAGGCTAACTGTCCTTGCCTCACCATGCTCCAGACCAGGCTGCCCATTAGAGACCTGAGCTCAGCTGGCTCCAGGGTTCAGGCAAGCACCATTGCTCGAAAACCAGACAGCCTCCCCATCAGATGTTCCTTTCCACCTACAGGTAAATATACACTCACTATATTTTATGGCCTCAGATACAAAATCCTTATTTGTTAGATTGTAACATGATCTGGAAGTACCTACTGAGGTAGACACTTGGTTATCAGGAGTTAAATGGCACAGAAACAGGGCCCTTAATTAACTTCAAGGTTGCCCCACGCCTTATCATGTATGGAGGCATTGTCCTCAGCTTATTTTAAGAAGGAGCAAGAAAGAACATCCAGGTATTATGCCAAAAGCCTCTTTCTCCATTATTCCTCTTATATTACTAGCCCATTGTGGCTGACTAAAGGCTAAAGCTGCAAAAGCTGCATCCTGAAGCTGTAAATTTAAGTTGGTTTCTCAGTATATGCTGACCTAACTCAGTATATGCTGACCTAACTTACTCGTGTAATTGTTTGGCAACTTGTTTCTCTATTTCAGGAAAGCAACTCAAATATATGATTCCTAAGAGACAAATCTGATTAATTGCTCTGTCATCAGCCGGTTCCTGCTAGTATATGATGTGCTTAAATAATAAAAATATAATACAATGAACAAACAGTAAAGTTCTGAAATGAAAATGTTCAACACATTTCAAGCCAAGAATTGGGCTTTGTCAAAAGTTTAGGGAATAAACCAGACTGTGTCAGATTCCTGCAGTCGGGATAAGCACGCCGTTATGAAAACACGTCTTTGCACCTCTTGCCAGCACCTTTTCACCTGAAAATCCTGAAGAAATTCACAAAGATTTTGATGCAGAAATTTATAATACCTTGAAGAGGAAAACATCATTCTCAATGCCACAGCGTACCACCAAGTCCTAACTCTGAGCTTCTCATCTCATTGTTAGACACCACTGCCTTCTTTCCCTCCTCCTCATTTTAACAGAAGCAACAGCATTTAATTTAATCCACCCAGAAGCAATCACAGAGTCAGCAGCTGATATACAGCTAGTGCTGGTTAGAACTCAGAATTACTGTTTTGTGAAGAATGTCAACATTTTGACATTTGTTGCTATTCTCATGGTAGAAAGGAACTACATATTCATCTGGAAATTTTGAAATGTCACATTGAAATCACAAATTCAACTCTGAATTTTGGAATTTCACCTTTTATTTCATTTTACATTAGCTTTCTGTCTTTTTTATTCATTAAATGCCAAAGTAGAATATTTTAAATAAGCCTTTATCATTTTACTTGGTTTTGCTTTATTTTAGCATTTTAAAACTATGGGAAGCCACTGCCTCACACTGACAAAAACCCAACTTCAACAATCATTTTACACCGTCTCTGAATCCCATCCAGCGGAAATTTTCAATCTGTGACTTTTGGGAAGAGGACACTTGGGTGGAGATATGAGATTTTGGGGGATAAGACACTCGGGGGCAGGCAGGCAGCGTACAGCAAGCTGCCTGCCTTTCTCCACAAGCAAAAATCAACCCTAAGAAAGAATATATCCCTGTGACAGCAGGAGGGAACCTGGCAGATTGTATTTATTCATCTGCAGAGAACAAAAAATTCCTAGTCACTAGATTAACAGCAAAGAGCAAGAGCATTAGTCTCAGTTCAAACGCAAGTGCCGGAGGTATCTACTTTATGTGAGTGATGGCAGACTGTAAAAATTATTAAACCAGTACAAGAGAAGTGCATCAGTCATAGCAAAGGACACTGGTGAGCAGATGTTTCTGAGGCAAAGATGAAACTTCCAAGCGAATATCTCCATCACAGGTATTAAATCAGTGGAAAAACTGACAAAAGCTGTGTAAAATGAGAAAACAGCGAGCCATCAGTCCCCTTTTGGGCACTGCAAGTTTCATGAGACCGTGTCAATGCTGGTTGCAGCAGGCAGCAAAGAAAGACAACCTCCAGCAGTGCAGAAACGATGCAGTGGTTGAGGCCTGGTAATCATGAGCAGCCACCACCACCTAAACCATGCCAAAAGCATAAGCTGCCTCATTAATTTTACCTCCTGATTTCCAGCTGTATCCCCACTTAATTTCCACGGTGCTCACCTAGAACGGTGCACAACACTGAAGGGCTGCCTGAAGAGGAGGTCATGTTCCATATGCACCGATGCCTGTATATATGTACATGGCGACAACGTGACTCGTGGCTGGCGTGGGCTAACTGGGTTAGGGAACTTGTACACTTGTGCCGTGTTAGCGAGAACAGACACAGCTTCCAAAGGGATATTGCTCCCTTACTCCTTCTAGCAAATCTGCCTCAAAGGAGCATGGATTTGGATGCTGTACTAAATCAGAGCTACAAGACACTTTTGTCCTCCCCAAATCGGCAGAACACTCTCAAGAGATCAATGTTAAGATCTCTGCCATTCTGGACCAAACCCACAAGCTGTCTCAAGTGATTTCAGTGGCACTCAGTCTGGACGCTGAAAATGTGCAGGTCCCTTTACAAAGGAATGTGGTTCCCCAGGCCTAAGGCTAGATTCAGAAAGAGGAAGGAGAATACAAGCGATCTGAGATCTAGGAACAACAGTCCTCCCAGGTCTCTACAGTGGCCACCCCTCAAATACACCAGGATCCACATGAAAGGTCCACAAAGCCACCTGGGAGACACACAATAGTGTCTCAAAACCACTCAAACGTGACCAAGAACAGTGAAAGGACCTAGACCTATTTGGAGGTATGAGAGCTTGACAAGGGTATTTGGTGTCTTAACCAGTCCAGCACAGAAACATTTGATGACAGCTGGGCTGGTCAGTGGTGGGAGTTTCGTCAACTCTGTTTTGGCCACAGGGCAAACTTGCAGCAATTCTCCATGTCAGAAACTGGCTTTGCCATTTTTGTTTTCTACTATGGATATCTTGGTGCCAGAAATCAGCATATCTCATCAGTCACCCTGGTCTCGTGCTCTCTGGCCTTTGGGAGGGGAGAAGTTAAGAGAGAGGCTTCAGATTTTGACTTGGTCTGAGTGGGCACAGCACTGCTGGCAAAAAGCACGAGAGTGACTGGTCGTGCCACATGTTTCTGTGATGGTCTCATGACAACTCTGCTGCTGCTCCTACAGAAATGCCCACCACCTACCACCCAGAGGAGAAAGCTCCTGAGGTTTTTGGCCAGGAATGCCCTTGAAGCACATGAAGGTTTAAATGAGGACACGCACTCCACCAGTTCATTTCCTAACTAGGACTTGGGCATTAATGCTAGACGGGGTGCTACAAAAGACTAAAATGCACAGAGGTTTCACATGCATGACTCTCACTTCCATAACTGGCCCAAAGACAGAATGCAACGCAGCGTTGTGTGTGAGTAAAACTCATTGTTCTCAGTGGGCTTTAAAAACGAGTACAGATTATTTGCTGTTCCCATACCAATCCAGATTTATTTTGGATCAGCAGCGACTTCAACAGGATTAATACACAGCAAAAAACACAGAACCACAGTACCATGAACTTCTTCCTAGCCAGAATGCAAAATATAAACATCCTTTTTTTTTTTTTTCCCCTTTAAAAACCCTAAACAAATTTAATGAAAAATTTTACCTCTTACAGTGATGGATCATGGTATGTATTAGAATTAAGGACCATGAACTTCTAATGTGAGATGGATTTGTTACAACATCCTTAATATTTTGCACACAAAATGCGTTCAAAACTAAGAATGCACTTTTTTGAATACATTTAGAAATTGTTTTATATTTTAAGATCACTCCCTTGCAAGCAGAAAAATTCCTAAAGGTCTTCTTGCATTTTACGTGACATGTATTAATGCCTGCTTCATACCGTGGCTTCTCAAATCAATTTCCTTAACTGAAAGGCCTCAAA
The DNA here is from genome assembly GCA_024606505.1 of Aquila spilogaster. Lineage (NCBI taxonomy): Eukaryota > Metazoa > Chordata > Aves > Accipitriformes > Accipitridae > Aquila > Aquila spilogaster. The sequence continues at coordinate 16,409,730 of JANHGO010000002.1, read as the reverse complement.
CCAACCTTGAAAAGGCAAAACACAACAAAATGGAGAAGCCACTTGTGTGTAGGAAAATACATTAAAATTCACATTGTAGCCAACAAGTCAAATTACAGTGACAATTCTCCCTATCAGACATCTGGCTCTAACATAGCCTTCCCTTTTTTCCCTTTAAATAAAATCATTCCAAAAGTTGATTTTATGAATGAGTTAGTCCGCAAAGGAAGAGAACAGCATGCGGTAAAACTGGACAACACTGCTTCATTGGCAAAACATACAGTGTTTTATTACTGAGCATTTCCTGTTAAGACTGTAAGATCACCTTCAATTCTTCACCAATTAAACTATATATGTCACAAAGCAGCAATCAAGCTGAGTTTGCCACCAATATGTTAAAGAAGAGTTGTAAGTTCAAAAGTGAAATAGGTAATAACGCAAATATTTAGCAGGCTGGAAGGGAATGAAAGTTCTGGAGGGATTTATCACCAAGCAGATAATAGTCTGTTTTGCAGAAGAACTGGAATTATTTTTATAGAGATACATATGAGGTATTTCTGCATGTGTATTTGCAAATGCCACGTGCACACACACAAACATGCATGTATTTTTATATATATATGCATACATGAAACCCCAAACTTGAGCTAAATTAAATTGTCCCTCTAGCTTTGTAATGCAAATGAGCCTAACAGGCTTGTGCTGTTTGTGGTTCGAGATGATTTGTGTTTCCATAGAGATGCTGACTGAACTAAAGTTTTTAAATTTTTTATATATGTAAGCCTACTTGTATCTATAAAAGTCTAAATATGGATCTGCTGTACCTCAGTATTTCCTCAGTGACTCCACTGGAACCATAATGATTTACACCAGTTAAGGCTATGTGCAAATTTTGTCTTTCACTACGTTCCAGTCTAAGCTCTATACCAAGTACCTGCAATGCCGAGAGTTTATTAATTCTCTCCCCACTCCTAGCTTCTTGGTAAGGAAGGGGAAGAAAAGAGAAAAAGCAGTTTCTTAGCTGCTAGTAGATAATATTTCAGGACTTTTGTAATTTATTGCCCTCTCTAAACTGCCTGGAGAAACATCTTTGCCTTCAAAAGTTCCCACTGTCAGGAAATCTGGAATTCAGGGAAAACAGTCTGTGTGATGCTAGTGATAGAAATGCCAAAACGTGTTCTGTTACGTGTCAGAAGCTTTTTCCTCTTTCCCTGTGAGCACCCACAAGCTGAAGAGCAGGGATATGCTGAGATGAGCTAGGGTGGGCCCAGGCAGCGACGGCTTCACTGCCTTCCTGCCTGGGCCTGGCCATCCTCACCCTTTGGCGGAGCCTAAGCTCGTCAGACACTACGAGGACCCCACAAAGCTAAAGCGCCTATGTCCCCCCAGAGCCACGTTAGAGACGGCCACCAGCAGAATCGACAAAAGTCAGCCAGGGTCAAAGTTTGGGCAGAGAAACCAGGCGGACCAGTTTAACTTCTATTTCAAATTGGCTTCACTTTATGAGGTCCAGGCACCAGTGCAAGTGGATGGAGGCCACCCAGCGTATCATCACCTGAGAGGAAAATCAGAGCTGAGCTCTGTGGGAACTCATTTCCCTGTGGTTTCAGTGATAAGTGATTTTGAACAGCAACACACCAGAGGTCAACCTCTGCAATCGCTCTGAACCACAATCAAAACCAGCCTCTCGTGTACCTCCTGTCCGCCTGAGAAGAGGAAGGGATTTGTCCGGTGAATCAGGGTTGTCCACCAGCACACGGAGCAGAAGCTCACACCCAACCTCTCATTTTATCTTGGGAGGGCCCAGAAGGGAAGACCCAAGTGCAGCAATGCCGTACGGAGGTACTGCCAGCGAGCTCCTTGAGTAACGGCATGTCAGAGGGATGAAACCTCCCTCCTCCCCACAGGGTGACATCGTGCCTCCACACGTGACACCATCTTGCCCTTTGAGGCCGACAGCATTTCCAAGCCCCCAGAAAAGCCTCTTTTCAAAGCAGACGAGAGTTCCTACTTCCAGCTTTTAAGAAGCCATAAGGAGGGAGACCTGCCCCAAGCCCCCCCCAGACACCATTTAACCCCCGCCGCTGCCCTTCAGGGAGGCTCCCAGGGCACTGTCAGCCGTGTGGCTCTCCGCTCCCCTGGGGAGGCCGGAGACCGTCCGCGTCTCCTACCTTTTGCTGCAGCGCGGGCGGCTGCGGAGCCAGCACCGGGTCGGTGATGTAGGTCTTCTTCGTGCCGGGCGGCTGGTAGAGCCCAGAAGGAGCCTGGCCCACGGTGTTACTAGCGGGATACGCCGGCTCGGCCTTCCAGGAGCTCTGTGGCACGTAGGGCGCTTCGGAGCCGTTCCTCCCCCCGTACCCCCCGTAGTAGGGGTCCTGGTAGCGGCCCTGCGGAGGTGCATAGCCGTAGGCGGGCTCCGAGGGCCGGGCAGCCGGCGGGGCGTAGCCGTAGTCGGGCCCGTGGGGCTGCGGAGGGCCGTACTGCGGAGCGCCGGACGGGCGGGCCGGCAGGGGAGCGTAGGGCTGGCCGGGCCCGAGGCTGCCGTAGTGCGCGGGCTGCGGGCCGGGCGGCTGGTAGTGCGGGCTGGGCTGCGCCGTCCTCACCTGCACGTTGAAGGCCGGGCGGCTGGGGGTGGAGGCTGTGGCGTAGGAGGCCGGCACCGGCTGTGGCTTCAGGGTGCCGACGGGAGTGACCGGGATGGGCGCCGGCTGCCCGGGGCCCTTGGCGGTGGACTTCTTGGTGGCGGTGAGGGGAGGCTGGTTGGGGATGATCATCCGCTTGTGGCCAGTGACAGGGGTGGAGACGGACGGGGTGGTGGCGGCGGAGCTGCTCGAGGTCCCGGAGCCCTAGGGAGCAAGGAGAGAGAGCCACAGCGTCAGCAGGAGGGGGCCGCTCGGGCATCAGGTCGAGCAGCGAGGAGTTAAGTGGAAACGGGGTTTTACAGTAACATCTGCGCAGCAACTCAAACTGCTTAGAAAAGCAGGAATGTACCTGGGACCACACGTTCTAAAATGGCAATAGCAACCTCTCCCTGCTCTGACAGAACAGGGATGGCGCCGCGGCAGCCGAGCAGAGCTGCCGTGCACAGTGTTTCGTCTCTCCTCGGGGTTTTCTCCTCCGCCTCCCAACAAACAAACTAAAAAGTGATAAACACAAGAAAAAGGGAGACTCGCTGGAGAATAATTAGGGGAAAACCCGTGCATTCCTGTGAAAACGAGTGTTTTGAAAAAGAGAGAAAATGAAATTACAGTCTCTGCAGAGACATGAAATTCCTCGGGTCCCTAGAGCACTTGTAGGGTACTGCCCTCGATACAGGAGCTCCTTTAACAATGCAGGAGGCAGCAGAATGGGATGGCCTAAAAGCAGCTCCCAAGCTGTAAGAATTAACTTAGATCAAAGCAAAATATGGAGGTGTCCCTCTCCCTGGCTCTGCTCCTAAACACTGCTGGTTGAAAGCCTGGAGTGACCCTAGAGAAGGCAAATGTTATACCTGGCTCATTAAAGGGGAGAAAGCGGGCCAGGACTCCCCAGAGCTTCAGAAGTCAGCTCCCACCACGGCAGCCATGTAACCCTGCACCGGTGCCCCAGGCACAGCAACGCTCGGGCAGCCAGGGAAGAGGTTCACAGCAAGTGCCGCAGCTTCCTGCAATTTGGCCACCAAATGAAGATTTAGTGCAGTGACACTGTCCTAATAGGCATCGTACATCCTTCTGTCTAATGTACTTGTTTGTCTGGCTTACCTCTTATTTAAATCCCACGTCCAAAACCACCAGTGTGAAAGCACATCTTTGTTAAAGAGCGAACAATGTGAAATAGTTTCTGAAGAACACTGAAGATCACCCTTAAGTCTTTTCAATAAATCAAAGAAGAGCAAACTTGAATTCCTGGAGTTTAGGAACAGGTAAAATTTCTTGCCTCTCTATTTTCCTTTATTCTGAAAGAGTACCTGAATTTCATGCCTTCCTATACAGAGATGTATTAAAGTGAAGACATGCAGTTTGACAGTAGTACTTTGCTGTTGCACTTAACACCATAGTTATATGAGGTTATATCTCATCTGAACTTCCTGCACCGGGCTTGATCTCACCTGTGATCTGCTTGACAATCTACAAGTTCACAGCAGCCCAAAGTCAGACCAGCTCAGCCCTCACGCTAAGGCAGGCACATGCCGCCTTTCCCTAAATGACCAATCTTGTATTTGTCCCCAGGTGTTCCTGCTTTATGCAGGCACCCTGACCTCTACCTACTGCCCCATCACCCTCTCGCCGGGACCGCTGGACAGGGGAGAGAGCGGTGGGGACTCATTGGGACACCCCACACACAAGTTCTACCCGGGCCAGAGAAATCCTCTGCCTGGTCAGCAGGTGGCGGCAATAAATTGCTGCCAAACCAACACAGGCCAGTGGCTGGAGAGGAACTTCAACCACGCATTTCTCTGGGCCTCCAAGGCTACCAAACTCACCTCCCACAGAAGGTGGGAGAAAGGCAGACCGCCATTCCCCCTGCCCCATATTTGGCAACCACCACATACGAAGAAAAGGGAGATAAGCGCAAGCCGCCCAACTTCTAGTCCGCAGCCCACAACCAAGTCTACCAAAGGAATAAGGAAGCTCTACTACCCAACTGGTAGCTCTTCCCTGGTGACGTGCAAATACATTTTTGCTGATGCATCGGTAAAGACCTTGCTCCTGCAATCACACCTTCAGGGCAAACCTCCCATGAGAGTAAACCTCCCATGAGGGTAAACCTCCCATGAGGAATCACTCTAAATGAGCGAAAAAACAGGCAAATAAGAGCACCAATCTGTTTTCAGAGATGTAAAAGATGTGTATGCAGAGGTGGGGAATAATAAGGCAGCAAACTTCTGCTGGAGAAAAAACATCTCAATGTATTCAAACCCTGACCTGGCCAACAGATCCGTGACAAGGCAGTACATAGACAGACTGAAGAGATTTTGAAACTGAAAGCGAGGAAGAGCTGAAGCATGTCTCAGTTGAACTGCAAGGGCAGAGACAGGTTAAGGGTCTGTAGCCCTCCATTAATTCTGCCTGATTCTTCTATTTCTGAAACACCTGACAAGGAGCAGGCATTCCTCCGTCCCTGCATCAGGGCACAACTGCACCAGCACTCATTGCTAGCAAGAAAATTTGCTTTCTGTCGGAATTATTCTCCCATGTCAGCTTGGTGTTTATACCTGGGAGTGCTAGAAACTTTCCCATTTCCTCACCTATTTCAGCCTTGTAAATGACAGTAGTTTGTCCACTTACTGTAATGGGATGAAAGGTCCACAACGCGGCACTGTGTAATTACCACCAGAAAAGCATTTTTCTTTTCCAGGTGAAGAGAGAGAAGGTAGATAATGTTTTAAAGACAATGGCCTATCAGGGGGAGGGGGAAAGCCCAAAACAAAACAACATAAATGAGCCCTGTTCATCACATCTTATGTTTCTGAATGCAGACTCTGGAAGCAGGTGATGACAGACCGCTAGTAAAGCTCTTGTGATGGAAGTCTATTCCATCCCAAGAACCAGGGGACTTTAATCTTACATATAAACATCCATATAACACTTAATGTGTTGATGCCAGTCTCCTGCCTGGACTGGAATACACCTTAAGAATGAATGATAACCCCTTTCTCCAAAAAAACCCTCACTGCCTATTGACTGCCACTCTGAAAGGCTCTGAGCAGCTCCTATGTTTGACACTACAAAGAGGATGACCTGAGAGTCTTCTCTCCTGCACCAGAGCCCAGTGAAGGAAGGTGGCAAGTTGGGGGTGCCCGGGCCAGAGACCAAGCTTTGCCGTGAACTTCACAGCAAAGGCTCGAGCTAACAAGTACCGGCTGCATTGTGGCATCCAAACCACAGGCTGCCTTGAGGAGGAGGAAGTTTGCATCAGTAGGAGTCCCCAGAGGCGTCCTGCGTGACTCATTCTGAATTCCTCTGAGGGTGCTGGGCAAGTGTGTGATGAAAGCTGGGCTTTAGGGGAAGGAAGAGGGTATAAGGCTAGTTACTGTGGTGTAGTAGAGAAATGGGACAGGTTAGAGGGAATTTAACACTACTGGAACACTGATGATTTATGGGGATGCACATTGGCTGTAGCTCCTGAGCAAGGGCACAGGTGAGGTATCACCATAAATCCTTTGCCCTTTTGCCTGGGAGAGAGAAGCGTGGCCACAGTCCAGCCTTCTGTATGCACTCAAATATCACCCCAGGCTTAAACCTCTAGATTATTAATGGATTAAGAAAAGACTTTATAAACGCACATGAACTACGGACAAGATTCCTGCTCTGAGGACAGGGATGTGCGGAAGGATGAGGAAAGGGTACTCAGATACCACAGGGAAGAGTGATTTCAACAGGTGTCGGGAAGGCACTAGGAGGACAGGAGGAATGGATGAGGCTATAAACATGCCAGGTAGATGGAGAGGGAGTAATGAACAGAAAGCTGGAAAGGGCTACCTATGTCACTGGGTACAGACCTAGCAAAACAGATGACTGTCACAAATGTTTCATCCAAATGCGTCCAGAGAACTTCTACCAGCGCAACGAAGTAGACTCATCCAAAAGTACATCGAAGTGACAGCCCAGAAGCACGAAAACAAGTAGAAATAGGTGAAAGAAAAAGGAGAAAGACAAAGAGTGGGTTCATAGGAGTGCAGGCATCCCTTCCTCCAGCAGCTCCTGGACAGCTCATTTCAAAACCATATTGCATTTGCAAGTGACTATCGCAGCCAAACACGCTCTCTGACATCCTATAAGGGCTGTTTTCAGAGGAAGACAGGCTTTCCTCTGCTCACCATGCACTAGATGAAACTGTCTGACACACTTTGCAAGTGCAAATTAGAACCACGCTACTTACCATCAACCCCTTCCTGCAAATTCATATTTGCAAAGAGAGAGTAAACTAGAAACCCCAGGTGCTGATAACGCAGAGTTGTTAAGAGAAACTAGAGTAGGAAGGAGTTAAATTCAGAACCTCATCTACCACAAGCATTATAATACAAAATCTTTTTTTTTTTAATGGGGAAAGCACAAGAGCTTTGTTTAAACACAGATGGAAGTACCTAAATGTACTGCCTCTTCTACAAATGAATTATCCAGCAGTTCAAATAAAGGTGAACTAATACTGACAAAATTAAGTAAAACTCAATCAATGTGGGAGGAAAAAACCCCCAAAACACTTCTCCTAAAAAAAGTTACCATGTGTAACCATAAGTGGAATCATTTTGCTTGGTAACTCCTGCCCCATGTTCTTAAATGCAGTGAAAGTTTATAAACATTTGCAGGAGTTTCTTGTACCAACCATCATGTGAGAAGTCTATAGTGTTGTGATAAACTTGTGCTGTCCTAGGGGTCTGACTGTCAAAGCTGTGTATCTGGATTCAGAGCTACCCTGGTGGGGAAACCCGAAATCCTGAGTATCTGTGTGATTCTTCATTCTGTAGAAATTATTTACATAGATCTTTAAATTAAATTCAGTGTACACCTACAACTAAAAAGTCATCACATAGGTACTAGGGATGAAACCCGTTCTAGAGAAATTAGCCTATAATTCTATACCATTTGCCAGGGTTAAATTTTAAAAAGAGTACAGAATAACTATAGTCTACAGCAGGAGCATGATTCTATACGATCAGCTGGAACCCTTACGAAAAGGACTTCATTCTCCTTTTATTTTGTGCATTTGTAGTGTATTTTCTATAGAATCCCTTCAGTTATTCAGTTTCACAGACTGGATCAAAAATGCCAACATGAAGTTTATCACATTCTATTCAATTCTCCAGGCATTTTTCATAAAGGTACAGTTGAATAGCTTTAGCCCTTTAGCTGTCAAATTATCACATATAAAGATACATTACTCCAGCTCAGTGGTTTTCAACCTTTATGCTTGGCAGCCCCAAATGTTTTCCAGGAGAGACAAGCTCCTTTACGGAGAGAGTTAATCTACTGACAATAAACATGGTTTTTTAAGTTACCTTTCACTGAATTCTTCTTAGTTACCTTAGGACTGATCCACGGACCCCCAGCGTTCGCAGAGCACAGGTTGAGAACCACAGCTCTAGCTGGGGCTGCCTTTTTCAAGCATTTCGGTCACTAATTTACTCCAGGATAGGAATGAAACAACCCTTCTTCCTCGAAAGACAGAAACCTGGCAACCTCCGGCGAGCTGAACCCAGGATGCAGCGTTCCCAGGGGGCTGCCAGCTCACCGTGCCGGTGCAGCATCTCTCTTCCTAACTCAGCCACTCTTCTGCATGGTCCACCAGCACAAGCTGGACTGAAACATGAGGCCAGCTCAGGCACGTGCCAGCTGAAATCTTTTAATAACCCTCAGTGGTGGTGGCAGTTGGAGGCCTGGGTGAGAAAGGCGGCGAAGGGTGGAAAATTAACTTGGCTTCTCCTTACGCTGCGGATTGGCATTCACCTCAGCTAGCTGGAGGTGCTTAAAGCTCTCTCTGCAAAATGCATCTCCACGGGGTCATTTATACCATTCTAATATTGAAGCCTAAAACAGGGGAGATGAATCATCCACTGGGGGAATCTACTTCACTCCACTGACTGTAAAAGAAGCATAAAAACAGCCAAGATAAGTCACTGAATATTTAGACAGCACAAGTTAGTGGAGACAAATTCCACAATAAGCAGGTAATTTTGACGTGACTGTAAGAAGCACAGATACCTTTTCCCTGCATTAAGTGCACTGCCACTCAAGCTCAGCTAGTGCTGCGCACCAAGCGGATTTCTGAGTGCCAGCAGCTCAGACGATCAGCCAGGACCCTGCCACGCCATGCAGCCAACGCAAGACCCAGAAGCTGGGCTGCAAAGGCATTTCCAGCATACGAAGGGGGGCGACGTGGGTGGGCCGCCCTTTCCCACCTCCTTTTCCACCTCCGTGCTGAAGAGTGGCTCCCGCTGGACCTGGAGCTGCTGCCTTGCCAGGAGCAGCAGCTGGGCTGAGCCTCCCTCCTGCCTGAGGTAGCAGATCCCAGCTCCCCCTCAATTTGGGAAGGATAACCCCAGAGAAAAATCAAATACTCTGCTTTGAAACCTGGGCCTTTAGGTACCTGAAAATGTGAACAGGCATTTTACGGGGTTTCCTGATGTGCAGGCACATCTAACTCCTGCTGACTTCAAATTCTGTATTTGAACAAGCTGCCTTGCTAGTGATAATGTATGGCCAGGTTCCCCTGAACATATCCTCTTTTTCTGTCTGAAATAACATCTGGGTGAAAAAGAGTAATCTGGCCTTTCATTTGGGACTTGCAGATGCCTGGAGTCCTGGTAGAGCTCCAGCTGGGTTGCTGAATGTCCAGAGATCCTGGGCAGATGCACTGCCCCATTCGGCATACCTGATGCATTTTCAATATACAGGATTTTCTGGCCTTCTTTATAATGTCCAGATAGTAGGCCAAGCACACTGAGGACACGTCAGTCCCCTCTGCACTGCTGCTATGTGGTGCACACAGCTCAGTTGCTAACACAGATTTCTTTAGGTGTCAAAATGCCCTTAGAATCCGGTCCAAAATTTTGAACTCTGGTCCAAAACCTTAAAACCCTCAGCCAAAACACGTTTATAATCAGATGAAGCTTTTCTTTACAGTTTCATCATTCTCTCATTTCTAGTTTACAGCTGACAAGCGAGTGTCACAGAGGCATGGGCTGTGCATGGATCAGCAGCCACACTCATACTTCCCAGATGTGTTTATATGGGATTCAGATTGTTGGCTTGATTGCCAGAAGCTATCAAGGTATTCGAATGGATTGCTCCTAGGCATTATACCAAAAGAAGAAGAGGAGAAATCTAATAAAGTGTTCATCTCTGGTTCTCAAATGAAGAGAATACCTTACAGATGCCATAAAGTGTTACAAGAACACAACTGCTTCTGAGCTTTGATCTGTTTTTCAGCTGCTACCCAGTTGGAAAAGGAGTCAACATAGTTGTTAATGTTTCTGTTCACAACCTCTTTTGTACTCTTGTGATGGCCCAGCTTGAAACACAAGGGAGAATAGGGTGCACAAAAGAAAAGGTGATAACAAGTTGACCTCCCATATTTTATCATGGAAAACAGCCTTTCACAACTGACCTACACAGTTATAGACACACACCTTGGTTCAGCTTTCAGTACGGGTGTCAAGTGTTTTAGGCAATCTGGGTTTCCACTTTCCAACACCCCATTAATTCCAAAGAGCCTGAACACATCTGAGAAGTTTGGTCTCCAAAACACAACAGGGAAGAATTTTGCTTTTCCTTCTCGGTTTCATATTTACTTTTTTATTTGTTTACCCCAATACTATCACTACGATGACTACTATGAGCTTTTTTATTCGGTTTTCCCTTTCTGATGAGTGATCATCTGGTATTTATGAGAAGGACTACGTGAGAGACCAGTTTTAAAAGATGTGCAAACAATCGACCTAAATACTTCTAGCTCTGGTGGACAGTCAAGGGCCATAATTTTAGCTTAATTCATTGAAAGGGCTAGTTACAATCAAAACTCTCCTATTTAAGCAATTCCACTTGACCAGTTCAAATGCCGTAGCAACTTCATCTACAAGAACATTGGCTATCAGCAAGAGAAATATCTTTGTCAAAAAGCTACAGAAGATGCCAGTCACAAGAAGTTAAATGTTTTCTGAATTAATCTTGGAATATTTCTGTGATTTTCCACTCTCATCACTAACACAACAAATTTGCATCAATCTGGACCTCAGGAACACGCAATGGCAGGCCGCTGCACTGGCTGAATCAGTGGCATATCAACTCAGCAATAAATTACGTAAGGAGCTGTGCACCACAGCCCTTTGGTTACATCAAAACACAGAACTACTGAATACAATCCCCAAACTGAAGACCACAAAAAGGGTAGAGCAGTACCATGTGAACACAAGTCACTACGTGCATGGAGCAGTGAAACTGAGCTTCTTAAGGAGCACCTTCTTTAAGGCTTAGTAACGCAGGAATGTCCAAAGCATTTCCATTCAGCAAACGGGGCCCTTCTAAAGGGCTGAACAAGTCTCCTTGCTTAATTTAGGCAAAATGTTGCGCTGCCTGACAATGGGGAAGCCCCCACCTCCCTATAAATAAGAACTTTGGGTAAGCAAAGTATTTTTATGACTTTTGCTATTACTAAGCTTAAAGTATCATAATTACACCATCCACAGACTTTAAAACGTTTTTTTTCTTCCTTTTATAACTTGCTATTTGTAATGGAAAAGAAGCTCATGTGTATGATAAATGTGGGCAGGTCAGAGGGTTATACAGATTATGCCGCTATCCATGGATGTGTATCATAATTACAAAAAATGGATTAAAAAGGGATATTGGAAGATGAGTGAGTGAGGGGAAGGGATGTGCACCTGTGATTGACAGGACAAAATACATGTATTTATGAAGTCTTCTGGAGAAGCCTTCTACAACTTATATGGAAAAGTTATCATTTTCTATTGTGTGTTGAACAATGGATTTAAGGAACAGTCCAAAAATTCTATAAAAGCTTCTCATTTCCTACTAAATTGCAAAGGAATTTCAGAGCATTTATAGAGTATGCAAGCTTTCTTCCTTTATTAATTCTAGAGAACATTAAAAGAGTGTGCATATGCACACATAAAATAATATGAATTACATATGCACTCAGACACTACTTGGTTTACTTTGTGTTACTTGTTATTTGTTCACGATTCCATTTATTTGCCGCATTGCTTACATTTATAACCTATTTATCTTTTCAAATTCCAAAACTCTATTAAACCAGATTTAAAAAATTATCCTACCACAGGGCATAAACATTTTCGAATGTTAGTATTGTCTCTATTTCCTGTGAAAACCATGTGGTTTTATTCTTCTCTTCCCCACATTTTAAAGCCTGCGCGAATAGTAGTACAGAAGAGCAGAAGCATCAGCGAACAATTCCGTGTTCATACAACATCTGCTTTCTTATGGTTCACTTGAGGTCCAGAACCCACCGTCATCCGCCAATATTTTTAGTGGGCTACAAAATGATTCAAGTTAGTAACTTGAGTGGTTAGCAGCAGAGAAAAACTACACAGCTTCACCAAAAAAAACCCAGCTCAACCAAAAAAACCCATAAAAGACAGGCAGATGTGACAGAGAGGTTATTTTCCTATTAGGTCCAATGTACACCTTTCCAACAGGCTGACGAGCTCCAACAACAGGTCAAATTTAACTGTTTTCCCAGATGGATCCTTCTGGGAAGTGGAGTGGAACGTTCCCTCATTTATCCGTCTGCCTGGGTTATCACCGCTGCCTGAAATACCTTAGTCTTTCCACAATATCGCAGACTCCAAGTACAATGGTGAGAAATCTATCTGATTGGAAAGGTTTTCTTTCACCTGCTGTGGCTTTTTCAATTATTCTGTAGGTATATAAATACATACAGCAAGATACATAAAATTTACCCACTGCAACATGTCTAGTCAAAACACCAGGGCAGTACTGTAACAAGTCAGGAAAGTGAAAAAGAGAGCATTAATTTATAGCACAAGAAAAAATGCCATCTGTACCACAGAAATACTCAAGTATAAAACAATACAGAAAGTTAGAATATTTTTAAATTAAAGTATTAACTCAGAATAATCACTGTTTCCTCACTATTTTCCTCTCTTCATAGAGAACATATAAATTACATTAAATGTATGGTTAATAAAGTGTTTACTCAAAAGACACATTGATAAAAAATTAGAATCATAACAATATCAGTCTAAAAAGCCTGTGTAAAGCAATGTCAAATCAATTGCCTCACTAGGCTTGGTTCTGTTGCAAATGGCATTATAAATTAATCCAGTTTTCCTAAATATGCCTTGAGGAAACAAAACCACAAATAGCCATTGTAAGTTTTGATATAAAAAACACAAAAAACCCCAAAGAACAAAAAAATCTTCTCTTCATTCTTAACCCGAACCCAAGATCTGTGTTTTTAACGACTGATATTGCTGAATAGGTTACATACTTAGTCCAAAAATGTCAGCTTAGTCCCACATACTAAGGCTTTCTCCTATGCCACACTCCTCTCAGCTGAGCAGTTTTAGGAAAAAAAAAAAAAAAGATTGCTAAACTTCATCAACAATGACCTAATGAGCCCGATTAAGTTATGATTTATAATTTTCCTCACTTACACTGTTCTTAGACCAAAATAGCATCCCAGGACATTTGCTCCATGGCTGCTGATTGGGTTAAGGTTATCACAGTCACACTGAGAATCAGGATATTCTTCAATACCTCTTGCTGCCCGAGTTACATTTTTTAAGAAGTGCCTTATATCAAGCCAGATGCTGATCTCAGTGACACTGGTGCCAGCTTAAGCACGTCTGTTGACTCCAGCAGATTTACTCCAAATACGCTGGCTGTTGCCGATCAGGATTTGGCCTACTACTGCCTCTCAATCTGTAGGGTTTTTCTCCCCACTGGGAACACAGTGGAGGTTTCTATGCAAACTGTAACGAATCCTACGGATCTAGCCTCCTCCAGGTCATAACCGTCTAGCTTCGCTTAAAACTCAACATGCAACGAGATCTTGGCAATTCATACTGCTGCAACCTGAACGAAACCAAATGAAATTTATAATCGAGGCTAAATATAGCCTGCATTGGACTAAACCTCAGCACCTCCAAGCACCCAGCTCGGCACATAACGGCAGCAGCATCAACCAGTCCAGCTCTCAGGCCAGCTGTGCACCCTGACCTGTGCACCCATCCACAAATGCTTTTGCATTAGGAATTAAAAACAAGCGTGCTAATTCAAAACAAACAGACATATCCTCCCTCTCTCCTCACTTCTTTCCTTGCGGTGGATGTATAAATGCATAGTGATGGCTACTGGGATTTATAGCCTAACTGATTTTGACATTTTTAACTTCAGAATTTGAAACAGTGACTTTCTAGCCCTGGGGCAGGAGTGCTAAATGCTAAAAACTTTGGGACTAGGGAGTATTAATTTAGTCCTTCTGAGCAGCTTGGCTTCAACAATGGTCTAACAAGGGCTCAAGGCTCTCCAAAACTCAGCAGTGGACGCCCAAAAACTGCAAGGAATTTTGGATCCAAAACGGAGTTTCATGGCTTTCATTCTTGTTTGTCACCGGTCAAATTAAGCTCCAAACCTGAACTTGAGGGGAGTCGGGAGAATTCAGGTCTGGCTGTGAATTTACGGCGGGATTAAATCCTATTTCATTTCTAGCTTGCAAAGCATCTTTTTTTTTTTTTTTTTTTTTTTTTTTGCGGTTCATGACGTATTTGTATGTTAAGAAAAAAAATTATGCACAGAGCAAGCGTCCTGGCATGACAAGTCATCAATAAATCTCTTTTCCATAACAACCCACAAGAATTCACTGCAGGACCCAATTGTTAAAACACAAAGCAATGACATTCTATAAGCTTTCAGAAGTATCATTCTAGCCCTTGTGGACTCGCTGAATTCTCTAAATGAGTCACTGGCCTCTCAACGGAATTGTCAAAACTTAGGTTAAGCCAGGTTAATTCCCTCCCCCCTTTAATTTAGAAGTCCAGCTGCAGCATGTGGCTTTCCCGTGAAAAGATCTAAATGCAGACCCCATTCACCCCGAACAGGAAATCTCGTGGGGCCCAAAGCTCACCTTTTCCTAAAAGCTAGAGATAAGCCACACTAACGGGAAAAAGTGTGTTTTCCAAAGCCTCATGGGCCATGTGATGTAAATATCAATACAAGAGGAGTATACACATGGCACAAATCATTTTCTGCTGAAGGCCAAAGGACCACAGTTCAAGCTACTATGGTTGGGGAGGGGGAAAGGGCAGCTGTAAGAAATGGGGGATGAGGAGAGCAGACACTGTAACCAGAGCAGGGACAAGGGAGACGCCAAAAACAATCCTTCTGACCACAGCAAGCGAGCAGACGTGGCATCTGGGGTTGGGCTCAGGGCTTCAGCTAGGCGGGACATGGAGAGGACATCCCCTCTGCCCTGCACGCTCACCTTAGTGGGAGGTGAGATGATGGGTACTCATTCTTTCTGTCCGAGGCTACTTGTGACAACTACAGCTTGCAGCACGGCATCCTACTTCAGCTACATTACCTCTAACTAACCACACAGTATCAGCTACACTGGAACCCCAAAAAGAAAGGTTTTGCTGGGCAGACGCAGCATATCATGCTCCTCATAAAGGGATAAACCATGCTGAAAGCAGCTCAAGTTTTTGCACCCCCACCCCTACTCTACCAGAAGATCATTTGAAAACATCACTGTCTAGTTTGTTAGAAAAAAACCCTAAATTTCCAGGCTAAATATTTCATGTCCAGTTTGTCCTTAGGAACAAGTACAGCAAGCAAAAATCACAGCAGATCATGCCACTGATTTCAGTGGACTATACATATTTGGCTGAAACCGGTAAACTCTCTTTAACCTTCCAACAGCACCACAGTTTTCACCAGTGAGAATATATCCTAAGGAGGAAAGGTTTTGCCTCAGCTGTAATTCTTTTTTTAATAATAAAAGAAAAACCTACCAGCAATTTTTTTCATTAAAGGAAAAGATGGAAAAGGATAAAAGGAAAAAAAAAGAAAAAAGGAAAAAAGGAGAAGAAAAGAAATTGTTTATTCTACTACTACTGCAGAGAAATATTTAACTGAGGATTTTGGACTTCATTAAAATAACGTAGTTTTTAAGATTGAAGAAAAAGCTTAAAACATGATAAAAGCTAAACAGCCTGATGGAAAACTAAGAAGAAACTGAAATAAGGTTTTTTTAAAGAGAAAATACAAATTATTTTAAACTGATCCCATGATATTTTTAACAGCTGGAATTGATAATGCTGAACTCAGCCATAATTCTACTATATTTAGTTTTGTATCTATCAAAGTCCACACGACTTTTCCATGAGACAGACAGATAGATATATAGGCTGATAGACAGATGGATAGATACATAAAAAGAAAAAGGAAAAATATCATTAGGAAAGGGAACATTTTCTTGTCTGTTCTTTCAGTATGATTTTTTTTTTCATTTCAATTTCTACCTTATTTCCTATAAGTAGAAACAGATTTTTCTCTCTTTCAAAAAATTCTTAAACAGAAAACCTCCTTTGACAGTTTCAGCAGCAGATTAATCACTTTTGCAACCCACAAAAAAAAAGTTTTCTGGAAAGCATAACTGTCTGTAAATGTAAATGTCAGAATTACTCTCTCTTATGCTAAGACGCCTACACATTCTCTCACTTCCATGACTCAGCACCAGATAAAAGCTTGTGAGATAATAAGCAGCAAACTTTCCTTTAGAACAATAAAAATGGTTAAAAAACAACTCTTGCTCCCCATGCCCCCCAAAATAAAAAGAAATCCCCATGGTGTTAAACCAAATTCTGCCAACGGATTCCCCTCCCACTGGAATAAAATACAAATATCCCAAGGACTTCAGAGAGGAGAGGGACCAGGCTCGAGTAGCATCAAAATCAAAACACATGCTAACACGAGAGGCTTTTCTTTTTCTCCAAATGAGCAAGAATGGGTCTGTTTCAACAAAGAGGAATTTTATTACTGTTCATCCCCTGCCTTGCTCTAATTTGGTAGACAAATTAGTTGAAATTTTGCTCACCTATAATGAAAATTTCCAGGCACTCTAAGGCAACGCACTCATGCCAAAAATCACAGAAACCTGTGGGGAAGGGAGGGGAATTTCAGTGGGACTTTCCCTCCTGCGCTGTGGTCGTTGTCTGACTTGAGCTCATTAGAGCCAGAGTAACTTCTCCTTTCAGCAAACCAGGTCAGTGGCAGACGGTTCAGACCAAAATATGACTCTTATTTTGGACAAATCTTCAAAAAAAAAAAAAGCTGAAAAGGAGGGGCTCAGACCTCAGCTAGGCTCTTCTGATGCCCCTGAAATGAACAGGCATGGTCTTGACGCTGAAATATTGCTAGTCAGCTTGCGAATGCTGGTGGAACAGAGACAGCCACCTCCTCTTCATACACTCTTGTCAGCCCCAGCATGCAGGTTAAGTAAACAAAGTGAGGGCTGATTATTTACTTATTAAGCAGAGATGCCGTGGACCTGAGAAGGAAAGGGGTGACTTCCCAAGCCCTGGTACAGTCCGGAGCCCCCCTTGCTGAGTGATGGGCATTTCTGTTAAGAGCTTCCATCACCTCATGTGCTGAGTGGGTCACCATGAGTCCATGTCCCTTGGAGGCAGCTCACTCTACCAGGAGCTGAAAATTATTTAGTAAGTAAAGCAGCAAAATGCTGCTCATGCCTGTCACCTCTGGAGGAAGCAGAGTCCAGCCAAAGAGTACTGCAGCCCCTCCTGAACATGCTGCTGCTGGTGGCTTTTACATTTTTTACAGTGGAAATTGTAAATTAACGGTATTAGCCATTAAAGTTTAAATTTAAAGGAAAGCCCCAGGGTAAGGCATCCCGGGCCACGGGTACGGGAATTCTTGTCAGAGGGATGCTTTGAACGGAGCCAGAGGTAGAATCAAACCCTTCAAAATACCTTCATTAATAAAGCGCACCTGCTCCGGCAGGAGGCTGGTGAGCAGAGCCGACATCTCAGCGTGGTGCTGGCGGGGCCGCGGCTGGAGCACACGTGTGTCCCAGACAGACCGAGGAGTGGGCAGGAGCATCCCCATCACTGCGTAGGGAGCACTGAGCAAACACAGCGGTGTTCAGATGCTCCAGCTCAGCTGGCTGCCAGGCGGGTGAAGCATTGCCACTGACCAATTCAGTGCCCCTCATCTTTATAGAGCAATGTCTTGAAATTTTGGGCAGGGTCCCCTTAGCGCTGGATACGTCCCAAAGAGAGAGACCAGGGCTGGGAGAGGCGTGGGGAGAGGGTTCCCATGCACCCAAACACCGTCCCTTTTCCCCAGTGTTCCCAAGGAGAAGACCTGTAAGCTCTAGATGAGAATTTGCAGGCCCAGAAAATGACAGCACTGGCCCGTTTGCATTCGTGTCTCAAAACCATGCTCTTTATCTCACAAATAACAGATTTCTGCATCCAAATCCGACTCAAAGCAGGTGTAGCTCCAGTTGTTTCTGTGCAGCCACATCTGCTCACACTCCAGGGCTAATGCCAAACTATTTATTGCTACTTAAAATTTATTGCATTTTTAGTCCTCCATCCCGAAACTGCTTTTGTTCAAAAATTCCTTTTAAATGCTTCTATGCTGACTGAATAAATCAAACCTGACAATTAAAATGGTAAATTGTTCAGAACCTCAGAGTTTCCACCTGAGGATCTCCAAATACTTTTGGAACTTAAATACACGTAATTACTCCCATGCCTCTTGCAAAAAGGAAAATAAAAAAAAAGCATCTTTTTTAATTCTCTTTTCACAGATGAAAAACTGAAGTCCTGGGAGCCCAAAACGGCCCGCTAGGAAGCCGCTTGCCCCAAAGACTGCTCATCCAGTAAATCAGAGGCAGGGCTGGGAAGGGAAGCCAGGAGTTTCAGCAACTCTCAGTCCTCTTGTTCTCACCACTTCATCAAACAACAGGCACAGATATGTGATCATGCAGTTGTCAGTGTTTTCCCTCAAGGGGGCTGGACAGAAGATGCTGAAAGCATTTGATCCACATGGTATTAAACGCTAGCACTGAACGTTATTGTTCAATGATGAAAATTCAGACATAAATAACTGGCTTGTTTTGAATGAGTAAAAGGATGTCTGTGTTTGCAGGAAACTCACAAGAGGGAGTAAAGAACCAGGGTGTTCCTCTTCTTTTATTATTACTCTTTTTATTTCTTTTGTAGTGGTGTCTGGAAATAAACCATCAGACAGAGGAGCTGCTCCCGCACTGCTGTGGCAGATGGCAAGCAGGGCTCGAGACTGGGGCTCTGCTTCGGCAGGGCTGCGTGGGGAATTCTGCAGCGGGAGGAAACAAGGCAAAATGTGCAGGCTGCCGTCTGCATTCAGATAAAGCGCTGTCTGTTGCTAGCAGCACAAGTTGTTCTGAAAACAAGAGTCAATCATCTGTAGCCTTATTTCTGTACATTTCCTGCAGGGGTCTCATGAAATAAATGAGAATAAATGTAAGGGCGAGAGTTCCTATTA
>JANHGO010000002.1:16343782-16390585 GCA_024606505.1 Aquila spilogaster | reverse complement strand
GCCACAGATACAATCGGCTTAATGATAATAAAAACCTCAGCACAAATGAAACAGAAGGAAAAGCCTGACAGGGCTGATGCATACACGACCCTTTCTCTCCTCTTCCCCCTCCCCTTCCCCAACCTCAGCCGCTTACTGCAATAAAATTAAGTGCTGCTGTGATCTGTATGCACAGCATTCCCATAGGGAACACGCAAGTAAATAGAACCCACGGAAATAATTAATACAGGCCAACAACTAATGCCGTCAGCACTACTTAGTCATTCCACCAACCCTGAATGGGAGAGGGACACACAGACAGAAATGCCACACGGGCAGGGCAGACTCCAAAATGCCTGCAAAGGGCTTCAGAGAAGTAGTTGCTCACCCCCATGCAGCCTTAATTATACCAATGGAGTGCTTCAGCCAAGAGCTGACTGCGACAGTGAGTTTAGTCACTGCCTACCCGTGCCAGGAGGGAGGCATTTCCACATCATCTCCTGCTCATCCGAAACTGGAGGTGACCTGACAGCGGGCAGCCCGAAGGCCAGGGAGAAACTCAACTGCAACGTCACCAACCCAGAAGCGGAGGTGACTTGGTCCTTTGCAGGGAGGGCTAAAATGGGCTCTGGGCTTTCCTGCGTTCAGACAGCTCTGCAAAACCAGCAGCCTACTCACCTCCCAGCTTAGCCTGGGAAAGGACATCCCTTCCAAAGCGCTAGTCTTGACGGGCTAAAAGGCAGTGATATCCCTGCCTTAAAATGGACAGAAGATCATACTCTCCAGCTCCTCTAGCTCTTTGTCCGATTCAGCACAAAGCTCCCTGTGGATGCTGAATGCCACACATTTTCCTATTCAGATGCCAAAGACCAAATTTCCCATAGCTTTCAAGATCTGATTTTTCTCTTCCTCCTACCCAAAATCTCAGCAACTATGAGCTCAAACACCAGCATCTAAGTGCCCAGCTGCCAGAGCAGTTCAGGCATTTCACGTGCCCTTACTGCAAGTCACCACCTCCTCACCTACCAATGCTTCATCTGCAAACACCAAACACTACAACCGCATCAGGAGCAGGAGTGCATACTGTAACCTCAGGCTCATCAGGCTCCTGGTGGGCAGTGCTCCAGTCCAGGCAGAATCTTAAGGGATTAGCATGAGACCAGTAACTTTTGATGGATTCACCAGGAGTGCAATGAACTCTCCATTGCCTGTCACATAAACACATGCATCAGTCTCGTTGCTTTGTAAATGCCAAAACACAGCTCACACAGCCTTTAGGAAAAATCCACAGAGACTTCCCAACATTTAAAACTGGACACGTACAGAAATGGCTGTGCCCTTGCCTTCATTTCACACATCAAAGCTCTGCGTATGTTGGTGGTGGGATTGCATGAGGGCAGTTCATTCCACCTATGGGAGACCACCTCAGCAAGCCAACCCAGCACTTTTTCACTGAGCAGAGGTACCCATGTGTTTGGACCCAAAACAAGCATTAGTAAGATCAGCTCTTCCAGAAGGGAAAGCCCTTTCTGAAGTGGCGGAACACCAGCAAAGCCAAAGCTGCTTCTGTGCAGTGTTGCATGTCCCTGCAATGAGCAATAATAGCAGATCTGTCTATAGAATAGACGCATTCAGACTCATCTCTTGGGAAATCTCACTAAATACTTTCTCACTCCTCCACCACGCAGAAGAGCACCAGTCCTCCCGGGAAATTTATTACACACTTCTAGAGAAATAGTTAAATAGTTCCTTTAGGAGCCCTTTTAGATCAGATTACAGGAGTACACTTTTCCCTGGAAGGGAGAGAATCCTATGCAAATGACACCAAATTACTATGAAAAGTTACGCTCTTGGCTGGAAACACCTGACTGGCTGAAAGCACGGAGTTGCGTGTCCTGATCTAACCATGCCCCCACAGCAGCCAGGCAGGTGAGCTGTGAATAACCCCAGGAAAGGAGGTTGGGGGGGGATAAAAATCCTCAAACCAAAAGGCAGACAGCAGAGTGCCAGAACGCAGAGCTCTGGAAGTGGCGCGACTGTTGATGTGAAAAGGAAGCCATCACCTTTGCTTCAATTTAAAAGTCATCGTGACAGCTTGAGAGATTTTAACATTTAAGCGACACAGTGACAGCTTGATCCAGTCCAACAATTGCAATTCGCAGACATGTCTAAACACAAACTCTGCTTCCCTGGGTGCAAAGCAGCTGCTCACTTGGGAAAGGCACGTATCAAAAGTGGGGATGTAACATTAGAAATGCTCCTCCAGGATGGTCACTCGGCCAGTTATTCTGCATATACTGTGCTTGTGAGACCGGACTGGGGCTCTCTCCATCCTTGTGGCACAGAAAGGATCTAGGCAAAGACTGATGGATGGAAAGAAAAGGAGGAGAATTGGCATCGATGTGAAGTGTTCCATTAATTTCAATGGGAGCTACAGGTGTGCAGCACTTCAGAGAAAGCCCTTAAATAGCTTTGCTGCCACAATCAAGTGAAAACTGAACTATGCAGCCTCTCTTTTTCCCCTTAGACCTTGCTCCTCCTGCCAGCCAGGTGGGCCCTAAGGTGCTTACAGTGATGCAGGGCAATGCAGAACAGCCCTATCCAACTGCAGGTGTCCCAGCCACATTAAAAAGAGAATTAGGTGTTCATTAAAATTTACAGTATACTTCTAACCTCTTTATAGTTAGGTGCTTGTTCTCTTGGCCATGAAGTTATACCTAATGGTATGCTGGGTCTAATAATGGCTCTTTTGGTTTTTTTTTTCACCTGCCCAATGTCCGGCTTATACAATTTAGTGCTGTGGAACGATGCCAGAGTAACAACCCCAGGCACCAATGTCTTCCTCGGCAGATGCAGAACAGCCAGTGCTGGCATTTCTTTCCCCAAGGTGGCTCCTTTTAGGTCCCTGTAGCACATCTGGGAGGGATTGCTCTGAGCCTCTCTGGAGATGACTTCTGAATGCAGCAGGAGTTCTGGCCATTTGCAAGTGGCTCCTAATCCTGGGAGCCAGTTAAATCAATGAACAAAAATGAAATACTGGAGAATTTGTTCATGAAAAAAGAGTCATTAGGCCAAATACTTATTTCACCCCTTACAACTCTAATGGTAAAGTGCTACTGTGCCCCTTCCTGCTGCCCAAAGGCCTTGTCATCCACAGGCAACATCACAAGAATGATTTTGTTACTGTCATTAAAAACATGACTTCTTCGGTAACCCACAAAGGTAAAGCAGCACAACACACTCTTGCCAACAGTCATCACTCCACATATAGTCTAATGCTTTTAAAAAACAAGTCAGCTCTCTGTAACCAAGCTTATTTCACAGTTTCAGGTTGTCTTAAAACCAAATAAATAAACAAAAAGCTGAAATATTTTTGCAGCTCTTGAGCTTCCTGAAGGCATATTATATACTTAAGAAACATTAAGACATGACCATCATGAACAGAGAAACCAGTGGCTACAGAGCTCGCCGCCTTTGGAACATCTGCTCTGATTTGCAAGTCCCTTGGATTGCAAAGGAAGCCAGAAAATGAAACCTTCGGTAATGGCTCATTTCCAAGCCTTTATGGACAGATCAGCGGCAGGGCACCGAATTATTCTTAGAGAGAAAGCAGGGCATCCTCAGCTGTTCACTGTGCACAAAAGCAGTCAATTACTGCAAGGCAGCCGCGGACTTGTAGGTCTCGGATGTGTCAGGGGAGACCACGCGCTGCCCCTGCCTGAACACACCTGAGACTTCAGCTCCCTAGGGGAATGAGAGCTGGTCAAAGGAAACCCCCTGATGATGTAGTATGGCCTCACTTTTCTTAAGCAAATCTTACGGGTTGAAAGGGACCTCAGGACCGTCAGTTCAGTCTGGTCCTCTCCCTTAAGGTAGGACTGACCCTGCCTAAACTGTTCCTGACAGATGTTTGCACAACCTGACCTAAAGCCCCTCCAGTAATCGAGGACCTAACATTTCTCCATGCCACCTTTTTCTGCAGTTACCTATCGCTCCTATAGCAATTTTACCCTAATGGCTAATCTAAATGTCTTCAGCTGGATTTTACGTCCCAGACATTGCGCTTTCCAAAGTAGATGTGCAGAACCTTTCATTCCCCTTTTCTTTGCAGCTGGAAGCAGACAGACCCTGAACAATTAGGAGGCAAGAACACCCACAGGGAAGAGGTTATTTACATAAACAGGATCACAATGTGTGTGTGTTTATGTATTTATTACTTACAAAAAAATACCGCAATCTCTTTTCTTTTCTAATTAAAACACCCAGTTTGCCCTGCTGCACAATTGCTAAGCAGATTTAAAATGGGGACTTCAGTAGCTATTTTATGGCTAATCAAATGAGTAAATATAATGATCTGCTCCAATTCCCATTCTGATTACACAGTGTAGCTATTTCATTCCCTCAATAAGATCCTTGCACCCTAAAAGAATAGTTTAACAAGCTTAAGTGCAGAATGTTAGGCTCAATTTCTCTAAAGGGTAATAGAGTGGGAGTGTCTGTATAATTAGCTTTGTTGGGCTCCCTCCCTCACTTTACAATACTTTCTATACAGAGCTTTCACTGTCTCTACAGGTCCCCATGTTAAAGCAGCAAAATAATGCAGAGCACATTAGATCCATACTGGTTGCGCAGAGGAGTTTTGGAAGACAGAAAAAGAGCTGGAGAAGTGCTAGTTATTTCAGCCCAAAAGGGCTCAAGTTTTAATTTAGCTTTAGCAATAAAAGCACACATGTTCATGTACATATCTTATTCATCTCTAATGTATTGAACTCTTAGATGTTTCTAAAAGTTAAGATCCACCAGACTACTAACACACTGATCAAATCATACTATAAATCACTAAAGTGCACTCAACATTTTCTTCTCTGCATAGGACTTGAAATTAAATTAACAGCACACAATCTATAATGCGAAACATTACCTAACACATTTGGAAGGCTCTAATGCTGAATTCCCTTATAGAAAATAAAAGTATTTGATATACTGATTTTTCACGATAAGAAACATTTTTTTACATAAGCTGGCAAAACCATAATATTTTGTGCTTGCAGAAGAATTTTCAGCTGACGATCTGAAAATCCTTTCTGAAGTCAGACAGCCAGGTGCGATATGTGATTATTACCATCTCTGTTTTACAGATGGGAAACTTAATGCTAGAACAGTTCAAAATCTTACTGAAAATACATGGGACATGTCAGAGATCTGCGAGGAAAGAGAAAACAGCAGATCCTGTTTGGTTCCAAAGTACCATGGCTGCATCAGACCCCTCCCAAACCAGTCACCTTGTATCTCTCCTATCGCCTATCGCTTTGTATTTGTGAGCATCAAAGTGCCCGTGGATACTGTCTTCGGAAACTATCATGCAAAAACCTTGGCAAAGAGGTCAAAATCTAGTCAAATTGTTTAATCCTGCAATGACTGAAAAAAAAGAAAAATTTTGAAAAAACAGGGCACTAGGCAAGTTACTCTGAAAAGAAAGTCCCGCAGCCGAATCACAGGCTTCACCTCTAACAAAACAAAATCCACAGTTAATCCATTGCTTCAGAGTAAGTCAATAGCAAATAACAAAGGCAGTAACACAGGTCCAGGAGCCACTTCCATTTTTTTGGCATTCAAACTCACCAGTTTGCAGTTAGACAGCAATACCTGATCAGAAACAAATGGATACTGCACTTAAATTTTTCAAATTCCTCTGAAACAACTAAGCATACCGGGAGCCTTGAGCCTTAAAAAGAGACAGCCAAAACTCTGAGTGGTACAAACAGGAGGAATGATGGTTCTGTCACTTCTACTGCTAGAAAGAAGCAACATGAAACCACCTTAGTGGGAGGCAAATGGAGAACATAAAGAAGGTGGTGGGTCTGCCCCACCTCCATGGGACTCCTTTGCCATGGGATGCTTTAAATTCCAGAGATTTATGAGCTCATAAAGCAATTGGATGATCTGATGGAGGAAAAATCCCTGACTGAGTATTATGGAAGACACCATTTTTATCAAGCCAATCTCTGTGGACAGCAAATTCTTAGATAAAGGGAAATATTCTGGGGCAGTATTGCCAGGAATTTGCACTACTCTTGTCTTCTTCCTTTGGTATTTACTGCAAAGGACAGTGAGCTGGAGTGACCATTCATCTGATGCAGGATGGACAATCTTAGGTTCCTAATTTCAGGCTTATATACACTGACACTTGACAGAAAGATACTGAAAAGCTAAGGCTTAAATTCCGATTTCTGATCCAGACAGGTTCTTTTTCTAGAAACCAGACTTGTGCCACTTCTGTCTTTAAAAAAAACCAGCGGTAGACCAGCACTATAATGATAGGAGTTGGGTCAAAACGTACCTGACTGAGTGCACTCAAGATGTGACTTCCCTCCAAGCTCAGTTGCAGACAACAAGGTCCTACAACGTTACAAAAGCATTTATCTGAGTCCAGGAAGCAGGATACCAATGCTTTCATCAAATGAGCCAAGCCAGAGCTGAAGCTGGGTTTTCACGACAGCCAGCATTTAAGATGCTCAAGAAAACTTGGCAGGTAAGTAAGATATTAAAAATTCCCCAGGGGATAGTCTTCCAACAGAGTGAAACTGCAGTCTCTTCTGCATGTGAGAAGTCCAATTAACAGAGGGCGACTCAACATCACTTGATGGAGCTAGTGCTGGATGCACTGGTACGCCTACACAAAATGCATCTCCAAGGGAGATGGCAGTTCTGAGCACAAAGCTTTACTGCCTCCTTATACCGTGCTGCACTTGTCTGCATGAAAAATTCCCAGCTGTTGGACACAACATCCCACTTGGGAAGCCAGTTCAAGCATCTTTGCAGAACAAGAGGATCTCCTTCACGTTTCCTTGAGTTGTGAGCTTACAGCTCCTCAGAGATGTATTAGCAGATTGAGGGATCTGGTTTGGATGTATAGGGAGTTCTTAAGCTGTTCAAGCAAAGAACAGCTTGAAAATGGAGAACAGCACCTTGGTAAGTATTTCAAAGACAAACAGACACCTGCTTTGGTGTTGTCTGTGCCAGCTTAGCCACACAGAAAAGTGAAGCAGCTGCACAAATTTGCAAAGTTGTGCTCAGCATAAGCTTTGGAGAGAGACAATTTATCCTAATCCACCCATGCTGCAGCCACAGAATGGTGGAGAGAAGAAAGCCCCAGAGGTCCAGATGCAAATACTACAGGTCACACATAGCACATTACCTATGCATCCTCACTGCATCAGGTACTGAACACTCACCCAAACACCTTACACTGAGTAGGCAGGCAAAGAAATGGGTTTATCCCTATTTAACAGAAGGAGAAGTGCGGCCCAGAGACAAAAGACGGCTCAGCCAAGGTTACACAACAGCAGGTGACAGGTCTGGGAGTCTCAGGGACACATCTACAACACAGGTCTGAGAAGAACTCACCTCCTTCTCAGGTTCAGGGTGGGACTACGTTGAAAGAAAGTCCAGGTTAGTGATAAATGCTTCAGACCAAGTATTTCTTTCCTCCCCGCTCTTTCAGTATACCCTTACTATCTTTAGTAAGTTTAGAGGAAACAATTAGAAAAGCTGATGCCAAACAGTCCAACCTGACCTTTCTCAGGGCCAAAGGCAAAGCTCTGACAGACATATCTGAGAGTCCTGCAGAGTGCAGCAAGGAAAGCCCCTTCAGGGCTCAAGTTGCTGTTTTACAACAAGAGACATTTTTAGCCTATAATTTTATCTCTTCCATCTTTCCCCATTGCTTGAAATTAAAATAAACATGGACCAGGGCCTAGGATTTTATCTGTCACATATTGCTATCATTAAACACATTTAAAATGAGTGGGCTTAGTTCAAATAAAACTGTCTCTTGCCTCTCCCTTTCTCAGCTCAACAAACATAAAATAGGAAACTGCACTCCAATATATTCAGAGGCAATACATGTTACATCATGAGTAGATGATCCATCTGGCAGGCTGACACGGTAGTAAGTTTGCTTAATTGTCAGGTCAGGCATATTACAGACCCAGTCTGTCAGTCCTTTTAATACAGCTTTGTATTGGGGAATTTCAACCTCCTTGTACACTATGTATAGACGTGGTATGCATCCACATGGTAGGAGCACACATGCATGGACACATATATGACGTGTCACTCAGAACAAGGAGATTAAATTAAGCAAGGAAATGCTGAAGTCAAATAGCTCTTAGCAGCTGTATACGTTTCAGTCTGGAATAATCACCCAAAGAAAGCAATGAGATATTTACATTTAATTTATTTGAAACTGGGCTGGGGAAAGCACTGATTATAGGGGATAATCCAGCACTGGCTCACAAGCGAAAGAGCCAGACATCCTCAGATGTTCCCTCCATTTATACTTTCTAAGCAATCAGCCCATCATTTCATTTTTGGCTCCATGCAGTTCCTATCACGCAGACAGTCTCTTGAGATTGTCTATATGTCCTCCTGAGAAATCACTGAGTACACTCAGCAAATGATCGAATCCGTCAAATGGTTGTTTTGCCTTTAAAAAGCCCACAAAACAAACCAAAAAAACCCTCTTTCCTCCTTTGCCTTTGTACCTTACCTCATCTCCTTCTCTTCATTAATGAGCTCAATTCTGAAATTATTTTATTTACAGGAAGACTTTAAGGTGTTCTAAAATACAATTTGTAGGAAAGATGCCAAATATAAATTATATTCTCTAGACCTGCATGCATTTGTGATTTTACATGAGCATGCACACATATGTTCAATACAGAAACAGCAGGTGTTCTCTAAAGCTTTACTGCCATTAGTTAGAAATGACCACATTACTCAACAGTGTCAAAGCCAAGTCTTGTCAAAGGCAAGTCTTGCCAAAAAGCTAAAAAGCCTGATGATTTCCAGTGTTATACAGGCTTGCTTTGGGGTGCTGGCTCTTCCAGATACCTCCAAAACCTAACAATGATCTACATTTACCCTAAAGAAGCACTTGATGATTGCATCCTCTGCGTGGTATCTCCATGGATTTTCATGCGAAGCGGAGCATGCTGTCTTGAGCACGGTAGCAGCTCTCTGTCACTGGAGCCTCATAAAACACTGTGACCTTCGTGGCCACCCTGTTCCACAGCCAGATCCCCTGTCTTGCACTTTGGACATTAGCTACTGATGAGGACTCAAGTCAAAATGTTTCAAGAAAAAGATTAAATAGAGTTCAATACAGTATTTGTACTATCTCCCTGCTGAACTATACAGTTCTTAAAAAATCCCAGCCGAACAACAGTGGCTTATCCATCACTTTTTAAGACTGCAAAACAGTCTTAACTGCACAGGTATCTCATGTAATGCACAGTTGGTCTTTTTGCAAACCAGCACAGCAATCAAGCCTGACACCTTCTCTTCCCCTCTTGATAATCACAGCTTGAAACTGCATGTGCATCCTGGCTTTCTGCCAGATGGAAACACAACTGTGCCCTCCATCTTTCTTGAATTCTTCTTGGATCATGAGTTAATGGCTTTGTAAGAGGGAATCAAAATTGCCCAAGCCCCCAGGATGACTGGAGTGATTGCTGGTATGCAAGATGGCAATTCTTCATGGCTCTGAGCTTCCTGCAATGGGCTCTCATCAACTTCTCACAAATCACTTCAGAGGGGGCAACATACCCAGTCTCTCATCAACCCAAAGATAAACAACAGTGCTACTTATGACAAGATAGCAAAGTCTCTGACCTGGGTTATGCTTACAACCAGGCGAGACAATTGCAACAATCCTATCTGTCTTTAAACATAATGCCATAAAAACTGCACAACCTGCCCTTGCTCTCGCTGTACTTACGCACATGAAATTCTTTCCAAGTGAAGAATTCATCGTAAGACTTTGAATATTTTGCTTGGGCAGGGAGGAATCAGTCTCAGACTGTAATCATTGGCAGAAATATTTATAACTATATCAAAACCTCATTTTTCTGGCCAGGTACATTTTTTTGTTTGTTTTTTTGTTTGTTTTTAAATCTGTGGGACAAGACAGTTTAATACTCATTGGACCAACGCATTATTGATTTCCCATAGAAACAGCAGTTAGTTAGAGTGCTCACTTTCAGCTGTGAAGCAGCATGTTAGGTTTATCTTGCTGTAATATTTTTTTCTATGTCACCCTCTTTTACATACTCATAGAAGTTTCCTATTCACTATTGAAACACCATATGGTGATAATATATGCTAACACAGGCACACTGACACAGTCCGCAAGCCTGCTATTGAGCAAAAGTTGACAACATAAGGCTGAGAAAATCATAAGTGCTTCCAAGCCACAAGATGTACGTCACCTAATTGCATTTTACTGTGATGCAAGGAAGTCTGAGTCAAGGAAGGAACTTCCTTACAATGAAACTCTAACAGCCTGGAGTAATTTACAGTTATTTGAAGAGCTGTAGCAAGGATCTATCAATTCATAGCTTTCAGATACGGGCTGGGTGTGGTTTGGTTTTTTTTTTAGCCCAGGCAGCTTTAATATACAGAAAGAGACAATGCATCTCAGCATCACAGTCATTTCTCAAAAGGTTCCAGACAGGAAGGCAAAAGGCAATCAATAAGAGAAAATATAGACGCAGCTCCTTAAACCGTCCACAGATGCATCTGCCTCTTACTTTAATGGTTAATGGTTTTGAATGAGGAATATCTTGCAACAATCCTGGGATATGTTCAGGCTATAAATGTATCATGTTTATTTATGCACTGGTAGCAGGGTCTAATGTAGAAACTGCATGGCCAGCTCTCATTTTTCTGTAGGGCTCTAGATTCTTCCAGGCAGCCCTACCTGAAATGAGGCTGGGAACGGATCTGCTTCGCCTTCAGACTGTCCAGCAAGGGCTCTAGGGAGGGGTCCTCTCTCCCCTGTAGGACAGACCCTTGTAAAAACAGACCATGAAAGACAGGATGGACCAGCGAATGACACTATCCCAGAACATCACCGATGTGTGTCCCAAAGCCCTGTTTTACAACGAGCTGCACGGTCTCTTGGTGCCTCAGCTCTCCTTTTGCAGAACAAAAGAATCAAACTTCTCCTTCCTCAGGGCATTACAAGGATAAACACATGAAAAGCTGCAAGTGCTCACGCAAACAGGCACCAGTAAGTAACCACGACAAACTTGTGAAGGCCACACTTGATATGCTAGGCCTCCCTAGCGTGTTTTAGCCTTCACCTTTCAAAAGTATTTAGAAACTGCAACCGCAGAAGTTAGTTGCCCTCCTCTTTTAAAGAGCGCAACTCAACAGTAACTCACGTCAGCAGGATCTACAACTGCCCTTCAATGGTCTCTGGATAGATTCGAGGCAATTCGAAGGCATATCAAGGCAATGCTCTCCTTACTGTGAGTGTAATGCACAAATCACAAAGCCATCGTTCCCACTTTGGTGGAAATAGCCTGGGGAAGACATCCAGCGCAGGTCACAGTGGGAGCAAAGTCCCAAGTGATGCATTGTCATGCAGGTGTTTCTCTAAGTTGCTGTGCTGTTCCTTTGGCTCTGAACTATTTCCTTTCCCTAACAGGGAGGGAAACGCAGCTGGTTCCTAGTGTGTGCAGAAGAGAAATAGTCAATGCAAAAGGAACAGAAACCATAAAGAGCGGTGCAAAGGAAGCCTAATTTCCTATAGACTTGTGTCTTGCATCTTGAGCAGACTCTGACCCTTCCTGTTCTCCTCCGTTACCTCTCCTGACCACTCCTCCTGCTTCCCCTCGCCCCCTAGTATTAGCCTTGGCATTTATCTGTGTATGTCAGCCAAACAATCTGTGTTTCAGGTCAGAGATCCTGCTTACAGCACAGTCTGGAAGAGCAAAAGTTCAGGTTGCCTGCAAGATGCGCAGCGGGCTCGGAGCTCGCTGTGCACGTGTGCGGATGGGCCTGCCCACAGGCCACAGCGAGGACAGCCAGCACCATACTGCAGCTCCCCGAGAGACATGGGTCTGGGTCCCTCCTCCCCAGCCACTGAATTTTGCATACATATAGTCCTCTCTTAGATCCACTTAAAAGCAGCCGCTGGATTCAAACCATAGGTGGGCCAACTGCTGGACACCGATGGGTGCTAGGTGGGGAGAATTAAGCAACTACACTTTCATTTCAAAATGCGCTAGCTATTTCCTTGGTGGGCATTGTGCAGGAGAGTGGCTGCCGCACGCGTGGGGAAATCACCACCTTGTGGCACAGGACTAAGTTCAACTTCCAGCCGTACGCAGGTGGGGAAAACAACTTCCCACTTCTAGAGAGCTGGGTAGATCAGAGAGTGATGATACAGGTGCAGGACACCACAACTTTCTGGGCCTGAGGGTTTGAATCCTTCAGGGTTTACTGTCAAGACGTTGCATCAAGAAGTCTGTTGGCTGTAAATCACAAAACTGTAGCTGAGTTTCAAGCAACACCCTCCCACAAAAGAAATGCAAGGGGTTTTATTTCCCCTGCTTGGTTCATACGCTCCAAGAGAAAGGTGGATGCATTTCCCCACACCTGAGACCTCTTCAAATACTCTTGGCAGGGGATGTTCTCATGTACGTTCTGCCCATCCATCCACACGTGCTACAAGAGGAGGAGAAGTCCATGACGCGGTGTCCATGGTCTGGCCTCAGCTCCTCAGGTGACCCATGAACAAACCAAGTCATCTAATCTCCCAGTGCCTCGGTTCCTCCTCAACCATGAAATAGCAAGCATACTTCCGTATTTCACAGGGCTGCTGTTGTGGTGGTAAATCTAATGCCGCTGAAGCACTCAGATGCATCGACCCGTGCAAGGATGCAAGCAGAGCCTGCGTCCCAACGAAACGCAGGTCTCTGCCCTAGAGGCGGCTGCTCTTTGTTGGCTGGACACATGAACAGCTTGTGAAGTGCACCAGGTCCCTTTGAGATGAGTGCCAAACCACAGCGAGTGCCAAAAAACAAGGATGGGGAAACGATGACAGGCTTCCTGAGATGATGGTATACAGCAGCTTGGTCCCATTGCAGGGAAAAAGATAGAAAACAAAACATAACAATAGGTAGAAGGCCTTGAACAGCTTTAGAGAGTAAGAGCCCTGCTCTCAAGCACTCACAACAAAACAATCACAACTGTGGAATGAAAAAAAGACCAAATTATGAGGTACTATTTGCTTTTTATCACTGTTCCCAAAGTAAATGTTTATCTTTATCCACACACAAATTTGAGATGCTTGCACAGATTTTAAAGTCCAATATATCCAACACTAGTCGTCATCTAAAGCTGTAGCCAAGCACGTAGGCAGAAAACCCAAATGGATGCAAAAAAGAGAAAGGGGAAAGGGGAAAAGTAAACCTTACTGAGATTTCTGTGAACTTGATTATACATCAGAAAAAAGAAACAGCAGGAGTAGTGCTGCTTTATTTTCACTCTGATGATAGTGTAAGAGGAAGAAATAATACCCTGCAAAGGTCACTCTTATCCTGTTCATCTGTGACAAGCTGATAATCTGGGATCTCAGAAAACTTTCTTTAAAAATCTTCACGGACATGCTCTTATCAAAAGGATTAAGGTTTAATACATACCAGCAGATGCAACCGATTCGAGCATCTGCTAATCAGAGCAGCGTCAGTTTGCCACACGCACCGGCTGGAGCTGATGAGCGCGGGAACGTTCCCCTTCTGGTAGAGAAAGGCCAAATCCAAACATACATGAAATCATCTCTTGGCTATGCCTTCCAACTCACAAGTACGTGGCTGAACATCCCTGCGCTGTGCATGCTCCTGTGCCCGCAGGCGTGTCAGGGACGGCATAAGAGACGTGCGCTGCTCGCAGCCAGCACACCCGCAGCGCTGCTCCTAGAAAGCTTCAGCCTTGGGACCATCTCAAACACCACCCACGCAGGGTGGGAATGTCACTCTGCCTTTGGAGAGGGGAACCGCAGAAGGAAGAGTTTCCAGGACGTAGAGGCTTTGCTTCTCAAGTGCTGGGAGGAACCCACTGAAATTGCTCCAGATGGGACACTTCCTTTTCTACTTTAAGTAATCCACCCAGATTTTCCAAACAGCACAAAGCCAGCGTGCTGGAGCCAGAAGCAGGAGCACAGCTCTCAGAGGTGACCCCATCTTTAAAACAGCCCGTGCAATTCCTGATGTCCATGACTACGGCAAAAATGTCACAGCCCGCTGAGAACAGCCCTTGCCAGCAGCCCTGCAGTGAGCCTGCATGAGCCCTCCAGTGCCACTACAAGCGTCAGAGCTCACCAGTTCAATGCCAGCTTGGGCACACTTCTATGAGACACTGTCGTCCCTCTGTGTCCACGCGAGTCATCCAAGTCAGCAGGCAAATGGTGGCACCTCATGGCCTTCATGAAAAGCTTTGCATAGCGCATGTAGCTCTGGAGAAGCTGGATTGTCCTACTAAAAGGTCATCAACACTTTAGGATGGACAGGGGATGCTTCTCAGTTTCACCAGATGGGCTTATTCCCAACGAGCCTTTCTGTCCCACAACCCAAGAGATTAAAAAGCCCGGAAAAACCAAGATGCACAGAACTCAAGTGAACGAATACAGAGAGACCCTTGCCACGAGGAAAGCACTGCCTGGCTACCATGCTGTGCTGCTGGACTCAGAAGCCTCTTTGGCAAAGCTGCACAGATGCCCACAGATTAGACATGCTCAGACCAGCAGAAAGAGGCCTGGGCACTTTTATTTACCTCAGATAACATATCTGAAGACAGCAGAAGCTAAGCCATCCATTTCAGCCCAAATTGCATTGAAAAGACTCAGTACTATTCTGAACACCTGAAACAGCTGAATCCCACCGAGCCCTGTAACTGAGGAACCACAAACTCTCTGTCACATAAACACTACAGGAGGGGGCAATTAATTCTGAACCCACCAAGGTAATCTTAATCTTCTTGTACCCCTAAATTTTCTTGCTTAAAAGAAAGAAAACCATTCCTGACAACAACTGGGATGCTAGCAAACCCTCCACAGACTGTGCTTGCAAAATCCTTTCGGTGCATACCTACCTAAGAAGCCAGGCTCAGGCAAATAGCAGGAAGAAGGAAACCAGACTCTGAGCCTGGACTAGCAGATTCGCACAGGCTGTTTTGAATACAGATTCAATGATCTGTTTTTCACAGAGCCCATATGTCAATCCCATAGCCCAAACCAAGAGCAATCATAAAGCTCCTTTTCGATGCTGGGGGAATGCGCTGTTCTTTGCGGAGCAGGAAGCTTTATTCATGGTTGGAGATACAGCTCCACGTAAACAAAGATAAAACACCCAAACTCTTAGCCATGCATTCCTGGCACAGCTGTAAGTGGGGCAGTAAAATTAGAAATGCACATGGAAGACTACTACTAGGGGTCTTCAGCCCTCAATATTTTCCCTCGTTTCGTGGTTTGCCATCCAACAGCTGAAACTGTTCAATCCTGTCCCATCACTCTGCAAAACAATACGTCCCATTGCCTTTACACTGCCTTTGTTATCCCCAACTCATTGTCAAAAGAACTGATAGGATAACAACCAATGCTGTCAAATATTTAAATCCCTTTTAAATTCCAGTCATTAGAAGACATTATTTCCCAGTATGTTTGGAACTTAATGAAAATGTATCACTGATTTTTTAATTTAATTTTCTTTACTTTTTTATTGTTCTGCAGCTGAAATTGAGAATGAGCTCCTTTTCCTTCAAAATATTACTCACTTAGGGTGACAGTGTTGGATAGTGGCAGATGTCTAGTAGTGGGGGCAATGATACAGAGGCAGGGACATAGGTGTGAATCTTTAGACACCTCGCCTAACTCTGCCTTCATTTTCCCCATCTGTTAGATGAAAATAATTATTTCTTTCTCTTTTTCATAATTTGTACAACCACATCACCTAAAGGCCTTCAACCCAGACCAAGGTTTCAATTTGCTAGATGCCATACACATGGGTAGCAAGAGGCAAATCACATTGAAGAGGTTGCCAAGCTACAAGGACAGAAGAGATTTTGAGAGGAAGCAGAGTAGAAATGCTACGTTCAAGGTCATTTAGCACAGTGGTGGTAGCTGGGAATGAAACAGGTCACCAGAGTGCCAGCCCAGTCCCCTTTGGATCAGACTGCCTGAGAGCTGTACACAAGCAGATTTGATCTTGACGATCAAAGCATGTTTTTTTGCTATTTAAATACTCCATAAATTTTGGCCACCCAGTATTTGCTTTTAAAAAAAGGCTAATTACCTTTGGACCAGGTACATCCTACTACCGGGTACACCTCCCACAAAGTCCTATTTTGCCAAACAGACAATCTGTTGGAAATTCGGGATAAAACTCAAGAGTTTCAGAAGGTATGTGTCCAATTCCGGACAAAGCAATCAGCATTCAATACATCATTCACAGCAGGGACAAAAAATCCAGAACTTTCGTATGCTGCTATTTCCAGTATTCCATTTTCACAACCTCTGCTGGAAGCCCTCTCTCCAGAGTCACAAAGTTTTCTTGTTTTTAAAAAAATGCAAACATTTATTTTATGGGCTGAAATTTGGCATGGTTTTTTGCTTAAGGCCTTGCTGCACTCATCTCTTAAGCAAGGATTTAAGCAAAACAGGTAAAAATGGGGGGAAATACCCTTTAATAGAGGAGCCAGATGACCACAGCATTCACCAGCCCCCCTAGTCGGGGTTCACCCAATTTAGGAATAGCCCCTGCTCCCATCCATGGAAGTTATGCACCTAAATGCCTTGTCTATACAACCTCCTTTTACTAATGAAAGGCATAGTGGGTTCTCTGCCTCTGACCTTTCCAGTGGGTTACTGCAATTTAGAAGGTGTGATAAGTAAACAGAAAACACATTGCAGCTACACAAGAGGAGCTCTGTACTTTACTCATCACACCAGCATTTCTAAACTTTACCAAACAGGAGGAAAATATTAATTAGATTTTTTCATAATGCGTCTGCATTTCTTCAAACAATACCTAAGGCAAGCTCATCTATTAACATGCCATTGCAGTCATGGTAATTTTGAGATCATGTTGGTCTCCCTCCTCCATTTCAATTCACTGCACCAGAATGCTGGAACTGGCCATGCTGGTGAAAGTCACACAGAAACCTCTCAAGCTCAGGTGACGTTTGGTCCTTTCTAAAACTTCGGCTCCAGCTGAATTCTTGAAATATGGTCTTTCCTACACCACCTCACATGACAGAAAGCATCCTTAGATGCTGCTGTGTTGCAGCTAAACATGATGATATAGTCTTGTAATTTTCTGCTCTTTTTGATATGTGCAATTTTGAAAGAAAAAACCTAGCACTTTAATCACTTTGGACTGCTTCTGTGACTCAGTCAGAGAGATTTTCACTTGCAAGTCATGGGCTCAGCCTGGGGCTGAGGTGATAGCGATCAAAAGCTGCTTCTCACCCGCATGTTGCTGATGGCCAATATGAAGTAAACTATCAATGCCTAGAAAACCTCTGCTGCAGGGGACTCTCCCAACACATGCCTCAAGACAGAGACAAGAGCTACCCAGAAACGAAGCCTGAGAGAATCTTTCACTTTGAGGTTCGGCAACATCGGGGCTGACTCACACTGGGGTACCAGACTCGCAGAAGGACCTCCTCCCACCAAACCTGCTGCTATGGGGAGGAAAGACCTCTTCTGCTCCGTAAAGGATCTATGTTGAGAAAATGCTTTTCAAACTTATCACTTCACAGGAGAAGGCAACAGAGCTCTGCAGGACAACAGCATCCTACCACCTCTGCCTGTAGCATGGGAAGCAGCCAGCAGGACCTGGGTGACTCCTCTACCTTCACTTTTCAGCTCAGCTGCCTTGAATTAGGCAGGACCACTGGGAACAAGGAGGGTGCTGCTGACCGCAGGTGTCAAAACTCTGTCCCTGCCCTCTATTAATGGTGGTCATTTTTAGCTCATGGCAATGCCTTTGTCACCTGCCTGGCACACAAAAAATGTTACCCGTGTGAAGCCCAGGTAAGCAATGCAGGGATGGTGCAGAGATTCATACTCATCCATGTCCTCAACAGCAGGTCTGCTGACCAAGGGGAATTGTGTGGGGTTGACATCAGCCCACCCATTCTAAGCATTATGGACTTTCCAAACCTACTGTGGAGGGTACAAGTCCCTCTGCTTCAGAGGCACCTCCCGGTGCAGTGTGTCTCATAGCAATCCTGAAGTCATACCAAGGATCGAAAGAGCTTCCCTCTGTGTGAATTTATGCCAATGGGTAGGGTACGTTAAATAAACTGCTTGTCATTATCCTGCTATCACTCCTACTCCACTGAGAGAGGACGATGTTACAGTTTAGTTTATGTTGCTTTAAAACTATCTTGAAGATAATATAAAAAAGAAACCTAACAATAAAATTTCTCTTATTCCAGAATAAGAGTATCCCCAAGGGCAAGGTATATCTATAAAATTATTATAATGCTTTAACCGCATAAGCACAACTGGAAACGTCTTCTCTGAAAACAAGTCATAACTCTATTTTCCTATCTGCAGCCATTATCCTGATAAATTTGGGAAGGTCAGCTAAGGTGTAATCCAATAAACGTGCTGATGTTCTGAGTAAGTACCTCACAATTTGCAGCCTAATCTATTATCCTACCATAAGACCATCAAATGACTCACCAGTTTTAATACCTAGTACAGATCAAACAAAGGAAAATATCAAAGCTTTACTTTCTAGTTCCACCTTTCAAGGACTTGTTTGAGTACTCTTTAATTACAGCAGATGATACATTCAACTCTGGCATTTTCTTTCTCTAATAGCTATAGTTAGAAGTTGCTGTAGCTGTACTTTTCACAGGACATCATTATGCTAACCAATAAATCCTGAACAGTCTGATAAACTGAACAAAGAAAGTTGGGATTTGGTCCTAGAGATGAAATTCAGCTGCTTCTGCCCACTGGATAGCACCCAGTGATTGTAACACACCGGGGAGCAGCAG
This sequence comes from Aquila spilogaster, assembly GCA_024606505.1. Taxonomy (NCBI): domain Eukaryota; kingdom Metazoa; phylum Chordata; class Aves; order Accipitriformes; family Accipitridae; genus Aquila; species Aquila spilogaster. The sequence goes on along the minus strand of JANHGO010000002.1, from coordinate 16,371,748 downwards.
CAACCCATCACTCCTGAGCACAGGCAACAAGTTTTCAGAGCCCCCACCTGAACTGTGGGCCAAAAGCCACGGGAACAAGCATGTGCACTGAGCAGCACATGTCATCTTGGAGGCTGATAAACTTAAGAAGTCGGATCAAGTCCAAAACTTGGACTACGCCTTCCGATCCTCCAGAAACTCAAATACACCTGCAGAACTTTGAATTTGAACATGGTGATTTTTTTAAAGGTGTTTTTTTTTTTTTAAATTATGTAGGTACAAAATAAAAGCAAAAAAGCAACCTATTCACAGAACACCAGATCCCAAAGGAAGAAGCATCAGGAGACAGTCAGCAGTACTTTCAGCAAACTGCAAACACTCAGCAAAGTCATTACAGAATTTATATGTCTCTACGAAGGTGTTGGAGCTGACCATGGGCATTACCAAGGAAAATGGTGAGTACAAATTTCTTCCAGTTAACTCTCGCAGTGTTTTGACACTATAAAGCATTTCCCAGTAGCAATGTGCATTCGTATGTGTTTGGCCCACACGAACAAAATGAACACTAGTTATTCAACACAGTGCCTGAGCACTATCACTGTTAAAACTTGTCTCATTTATCGGAACAGCAAAAACCCACTGGGAAAAGGACTGAATTGTATCTGGTTTACATTGTTGCTCTTTGTGACTGACTGACCCAAATCAGACTGTTTTTCAAGGACAAGTCTGTAAGTTTATGCAATAACTGTGTACATGCTGCTAGAATGAAAGAAGAGTTTATCGGGAGGTCCCTGCAGAAGGGACAGAAACCACACAGGCCACTACGCCAGAGCTTCTGTGCGCAGATGGACGCTTTCAAAAGTGCACAAATCTGATTTAACTCTGCTTTTGCTAAGTTCACATACTTCAACAAGAGCAAATCTAAACGAACTCTGATCACTTTAGTTCTGCTCCAAAGGTATCGGTTCTCAATTACTTAAAAGAAATGCAACATTGAAAAGAACCAAAAAAGCTGCAAACCAAAAAGAAGGCCTGTATGGATAGTGGTTATGCACTGCATCGCTCAGCTATCCCTTTGATACTTTTGACTTTTGGGGTTTTATTCAGGGCTGACATCGGTAAGTCAAACACGGCATACATACAGCTGCATACATGCCTACAGATCCATATACATGTAAGAAATTAGACCAGTCATGAGATAAGGAAGCAAAGGCAGAGCACAACTGGGCACAAACACATCTGGGATGATTTTACGAGATCTCAAGAATTGCCCTTTTTAAAGTGCCACTGGGGTGTCACTGCTTCCTCTGATAAACAGATGACATCTCACCAGAACTTAAATAGCTCCACTCAAGCACTACCTAGATGACTGACAAAAATTAGCTGAGCTGCTGTCACCCCTGCAGTCCTCGTCTAGACACAGCAGAATAAGTGCAAATTCCAGTCTGCCTTGCTGGGCTACAGCCACCCTGACAGCTGAGCTACGATCCAAGCCACTTCGTCACCGCTGATTAGACAACAAAAACAAAAGAAAACAACTTGAGACGTGGATATCTGGATCCTTCTGGCAGCGTGACAGATAAAAGTTAACAAAACAGAAAAACAACAAGAAAATAAAAGCGTAGAAGTACTTGTGAACTGAGCAGGTTTTAATTCACAAGCTATTGTTGGTGGAAAGTCAAGGAGAATGACATGCCATTTTTTAACAATCTCCGTGGCAATCTAACAATTGGGATCAGAGGCCCTTCGCTCAGAGGTACGGCAGCTTTTGAGCTGGTGCCCCCTTCAGAGCGGCTGCGCCCTTCTCCCCATTGACAGCCACATCTGGATGCTATCAGGAGGAACTGGCATGCCTGCTCGCAACAAATACCAAGCGGTTAGTGAATTGACTCCAGCAGTCGATGCTGGCCACTTTCCCACTCTCTGTTTACACAATGTGCCACTAACCTGTTGAGTCCGAGGTTTGTAAGGAGAGCTGCTCTCTAGATCGGCCAGGATGCTGGTCAGAGAGTCGATTTCTGCATCTAAACTGGACCGCCTCTCCTCAAGCGTCTTGCCACCAGGATTCACCTTAAAGAAGAAAGAAGAGTTCCAGTTATTCAAACCACTTGGCCCGGCACATGGTTTCTTACTGTCCTCATAGAGCTGCTACCATGCCCAGCAATAACTCTTCGGTTGCAGGGACGAACATGCTGAAATGCTATAGTTCTCTCCCAGAACCAGCAGCAAGCCTCCATCTCACAAGGATTTAGGCTGCTTTGGGGCTTTTCTTCATGTATTTCCCACAATGGTCCCATCGTGTTAAGTTGACTTGGAGGATTATGCAACTCGGTGTGCAATCTGTTGCCAAGGTGAAGAGGCAGGACAATCCCCACTCCTGCAGATGGAGAAGATGTATTTTAGAAGGATGCCTGGCTGGGCAGCCAGAGCTGGGGACAGGCTTGGAGCACCTGGATCCTGAAAGTGTCTCTTCTGCCATGTCCCTGTCCCAGGCAAAGCACAAACTGCGCAGAGCTGCAAGCCACAGTGGCCAGTGACCGGCCACCTGCACCTATTATTATTTTATATCAATTTATGGTAGCTGTACCTGTCTGATTCAACACTTCTTCACAATTTCCACCTAAAAAAAAGAGCTCCTTCAAGGAGGAGTGAAAATGTTCAATTCATTTCTAGCAGATTCAAGGTAAAGGGTATGATTTGCAGTAAGCGGTCACAAAATAACATAAATAAAGTCCTTGCAAAAAGGGCTATTACGCAGGAAAGCCCATGCCCAGAGCAAATACCAACCTACAGCCAGGACCCTTTCTGATTCAATACATCTTGCTTTCTCTCTGCTTTCCAAACAGCCCAGCCCCACTTGTACCCAAGCTGGTAGGGACGCTCACTTGGAAGGGAAGAGACATGCGTTTTCACTACAACCACCCACCTCCAAAAGTAAAACCCAGGTCTTGGCACCACAGGAGAGTATGTGATCCCCAAGCCACGGTTCAAGGGCTGCACTGCAATCCCTGCTAGAATAAGCATTTTAAAAGAGGACTCATTGACACACTTTGTTTTTGAAAAATCAACTTAGTCCAAAACCTCTGGGAAGAGCCTCTGTGCTGTACAGCCCAACCCAACAGCGGTACCTCCCAGAAGTGCACAAAGGCATGTACAGGCTAGGAAACATCTTCCCTCCTCAATGTTTTCAGTGCTTTGGAAATTAGGCAGCTCTGTCAGGAATAAGAAGTTCAAGAAAACCAGCTAAGGATCCCTATCAGGTGCGACATAGGTGCTAGGAGCTAGCCCCACAGAGCCAGCCCACATTTAGGGCACGCGCAGAAACCGAAGCTCTTGAGTCAAGTGAAATATTAGACGTTGAAGTCTTTTCTTAACCTGAGTCATAGTCAGTATTTTTCTTCTGTCCTTCCATGTCTCACTTATCTGCAAATCCCCCAGACAGAGTCTCTCCGCGTACGTGCAACTACAGAGCTCAGTGCAGAAGAGTTCATTTGCAGCTTGACTACTACAATAATAAAAATACTAAAGAATTACCTAACAATTCACCTAATTTCAACTGTAAAGTCTGTTCAGACCATACCAGCACTTCCCACAGACAATCCAGCTCTGTTTGCCTTCACTCTCACGAAGTTATTTCGATTTCCAAGCCAAAAATTTGCCTTTTCCTTTGGCTAACTGGCTGTTCCAGATAGTTTTTATTTAAATTTCATTTCAGGTGCATTCAATCATTACGTTTTTACAGAACTCCCAACTCATCAATCCGACACATAAATGGCAAGTTGGTCAAAGAGAGACAGACTATGCAAAGCAGGCAGGCTCTGATCTGCCAAGCTTATACGTGCTGAGGCATTCATTAGTTCCTAATGATTATTAAATCTTATTGGATTACAATAAATTTGGCTTGACTAACAAGAAAATGGAAGCTCCAATGTGCTTTATGCAAGAACATGTCATTTAAAAGGCTGAGAGTCAGGTTAGAAACTACTTATAAACTCAATTCTTCTTGCCTATTTTTATTATAGAGCCAAAGTTTTTCCATGCAAACTATTGTTCAAAAAAAAGAAATACTTTTCACAGGAATTACCCCAGACCATTACTCCTGGCTAGCTGTAGGCACCTGGATTTTTAAATCTGCAAAAGTACAATTTCCTTTCCACTACTAGTGCACTTCACGGTTCTTACTTGTTTTTTCTCCACCCTCCAGTTGTTGGCCTATAACTACAGGGCAGCCACAGGCTTCCCAGACACAAAAACTGTGATTGCTCCACTCCAGAGCATTTTTAAGCTGAGCAGCCAAAAGCCAGCCTCGAAAGGGGGAGAGATGCAAACAGCATCCGAAGCCCCAACATTTGAGGTGATAAATCAAATCAATGGCAGACCCAGGCATAAAACTGGAGCCCACATAAGGCCTGTTTGGTACCCTGACCCTGGAGAGGAGGAACGGTGACAGATGAGAAGATCAGCCAATTTCATTTCTGCTTCTTAGCATTTCTGGGCCATATTATTCCCAGGTTCTCATTCCCCAGAACAATTACGCAATAGCTGCCTAGCAAATGCTGCAGAACAAGTTGTAAGGTTGTAAAAGTTAAATGTCCTTAGGAAACCTAGAAAAATAAAATAAAATAGCATGGAAACATCTCTATTGATTCTGGGCTCTGTAAAAGATTTATTTATTCAATTAAAACATAATCAACATAGATTAAGAGCCCAATTCTACAAATGCTGGAGCACAATGCGGTACGACAGTGCCAACGAATAACGCTACCGATGTGTGTCAGGGCCTATTGGGACAGGACTGGACTTTAAGTACATTTAAGAAATGGTAATCCTCGCAAAGACAGGCTTCTGCTTGCTCTCTCTTCCCCACCTCCATGAATCTTGCATTTTTCTCCCCACAGCGCTCCAGATTCAACCGAGGGACTTGCTGCATATGGAAACAGGAGAAGAATTCGCAACGCTAACTTTAGCAAGAGAGGGTTAAGTTATTTCTCTTCTCATGCTCTTTGTCATGTCGTTGCTATAAAAGTTTTATGATATTGCTCTGGAACAAAACCCAAGCGCCAGGTCCCAAGGCACAACAGGTTCACACAGACACGGCTCCGTTCCGAGGAACCCAGACTGGTTAAGCTCACGACCTCGCAGATACAAACACCGGAACCAGAAAGAACTGCTAATTCTATTTCTGTCTGGATTTATGGCATTGTAGCAGACATGTCACTTGCGCGCCTGCCCTTTCAGCCAGCAGAATATGGAAAAGTGGGTTTAAAAAGAAAAAGGATGCTATCTTTGGCCTGGCCAACATGAGTTCAACAAAAAGCAAACATAAGCCAACCCAGTCCAACAAATTACTCATGCCAGAGACCATCCACTCACGTGAACTTCTGCAACGCCTACACTCCTATCCCCTGGCTCAGTCCCTGCTGCGAGGCAAAAGAGAGAAAAACAGCAGAGAGCTTCACTGTTTGGCTTGTTTGTCTGCCCCTGAATTCCTGGTGTGGAGCTCAGAGCAGCTGTGATGGTAATCCACTCCTGAGCACCGTCAACCTACTCTGTTCCAATGAAAACTGGCTTTAATTTTGCTAATCCTACCACCCAACACCAGTCAGTGCCACAGGTCCCCCCGCACCACCCCAAGGGATGTTCATTACAGAACATGCAGTGCAGAGGGCAACACAGGACCTCAAAGTTTGCCTCACTGTGCTAAAAAGGCAGTAAGACTATTCACTGAGCTAGAAGACACGAAAAGCACAATGATTCCCTAGATGCCACCTTTTCTTACAACCTAGATCACTTACTTTTATCAAATTTTGCAGGTTACAGCAGAGAAACAAGAATGTGTCTCATTTGTGCAAGCCAGCTCCTTGCAATGGGCTCAAAGAGAAGAATCTGGCTCCCAGATGTCCTTTGTAGCTCCTGCTCCAAATTCCTTTCCCTACCCAGACCCACCCGCCTCTCTTTTATTCTCTGTTTTCTCCTCTGTCCATGCCCTGTTTGCTGCCATGCAGTGCTGCAGTTCGGGACAGTTAGCCCCTGGGATGAGAGGTGCAATGTGGGCTGCCAGGTTGGCCTCCGAGCCTCTACAGAAAATCACGGTGATACCCACTGGTGTTGCTGTGTCAGGGAAAGATGGAGGGTGGCTTTGCAGCAGCGACCTGCTGACTTACACTAACAGCAGATTAGAAGTAACTCCAGAGTCCCAGTGTCTATTTTCTACCAAGACAAGGCAACGGCCAAACTCCTGAACACTTTCAGAGCATCAGGACGTTGCTCACTGCAGTGCAATTTTCCAGCATCAAGATCCACCTTCTCCCCATCCACCTTAGCCTTGCTCAAGTCTTCTCTAAAGTAGATTGAGCTGAATGCATTTCATGAGCTTTATGGCCAGCTCATCTTCTGAGCTGCACTCCAGGAACACGAGCTGTCATTATTGGGCAATGCAGTGCTGTTATATATGTACAGACACGTCGAAGACAGCAGAGCTACAGCTAGACACACAACCTTCCTCGTAGCGTCAACTCGCTCTGCAAGCTGTGCTATCACAAGTCACTGATAACCTCATAACTCACAAGTGGAAGAATGGAGATGAACACCATGGATATTAAGAAAGGTCGTAGCTAATGACTCGAAACAGGCTGGTGTCCCCCAGTGCCTTCTGCTCCTGGTACATTGGTTTTACTGGGAGCCTGAGGTGCCTGGGGAGCTCTATTTGGGCTGCGACAGGTCAACACTGTATTTACACATCCAAGAACGGGGAAAAGCAGGGAGCAGAAAAGCCCTTTGCAGCAAAGGTAATCAACGGAAATAAAGGACTTAAGTAACAAGAGGAGCAAGGAAGAGGGGAATTTAGGCAAACCAGGGGTTGTGAGCAGGTAGATAGCAAATAAGGACTTTTGCCTTTAAAGACTTTATTGTCTTTTCCTCCAGTAAATGCAACTGAGCCACAGACAAGGTGGCAGAGCTGATAAATTCGGTGACCGCTGCCTGCTTCCAGGAGGTTGCACCCACAGCAGCTGCCTGCCACACACTGCAGGCTGTCGAAATACTCAGGTAGGCACTGAGGTGGTAGGAAGAGCAAATGAAACAGCTCTCCAAACAAGGAGTTAGCATCTCTTTCTACTCCATGGCCTCAGGCGCTGGGCTTAGACAGAGCCGCAGACAAAGAAGAATGGGGCTCTTATTTCCTATTTTAGCTGGGAGCAGGCAGGGGACAGGAGGGAAAGATGTTTGATTTTGATGGCATACACTATACATACAAGAAGAGACTGTGAGAAATGTTAATCAGGAAGAAGAAAAGAAGTGATTCAGTCTTGATAAACTTCAGGCTGGGGGTTGTGTTTAATTTTTCCTTTTTTTTTTTCCTTCTTTGCACTTTCTCCAACAATACTACTGCCAGAGGCAAGATCCTTTTCAGACACAGACCCTTGCTACCCCATCTCTCTCACTGTAGAATTTCCCAGTCTTTCCAAGGTCACAGAAGCCATCTAAAGCCCCAAAAGACACTGCAGTGGCAAAAAGATGCATCCTCAAGGGCATCTACCAGGAAAATGAGGCACCCTGAAGATGAGCTGCTGTGTCTATTCTCCCCTGAGCCTAAAGACAAGTGCAAACATTTTCTTTCAAATTCCCTAATGTAAGTTAAAACAGTCCCAAGAGGCTGCCCCACCAAGCACGCACATGGAGACAAGAGCTGACTGCAGCATTCGGGGCGAGGGGGGTCAGATGCTTGACTGATGCCTAATCGCCATTCCAGGCACCAAGGAGGGGCTGGAAAAGTAGTCGTGCCCTTTAAAAACAGAAAGATTGAGTCTTTTGAAACAAATCTGAAATGATGGAAGATTTCAGCAGATGTGACCGCAGTGATTTCACCAGACGTGATTGTATCAAGGATCTAATAGAAAAGAACTTCCCTGCTGTTCCATCAGGCTGAAGCCAGGCCTGAAATATCCTTTTTAGTCTTTTGATGACATCGAGGATAAAAGCCAAAGGGAAGTTAGGTTTTGATTTATTTTTTCCCCTGCTCTTTCTTTTTTTCAGGCATAGAATAGTTTTACCTGGTTTGTGTTGCTGGATATTAGCAGGACCAAAGGAAAACACTTCAAAAGTTTGAAGTGGGCTGTTCAAAGGCATCGTTTGGTGTCTCTCAGATGCTGCTGTCATTTAACTGAGCAACATTTCTACAACTGCAGCCACTTTTGAAGATCTCCCTTGTAAGGAGGCAGGTGGGAGTACCCGGAACAGGACTTAAATGGTGTTGGGGGCGATCATCCACTATACATCAGCCTACCTTACTACCCCAAAAAGGGCCAATAAATGTGGCAAATATTCTCCCTTGGCAAAGTTCACACCAGCAGCTGTGCTGCAGCAAACCATGGGAGACACAGCAGGGTAAATGGGGCTGCGCTCCTGAGGTCCAAGCTCAGCTCAGTCCCAGACCTATGGCATGGGTCTGGGGTAGCCACAGTCCCACATTCAGTTCTCCCGTCATGGAAAACGGAAAAAGCACTGAGTATCCTGAGGATTAATTGATCTTATCTCAACAGCAACAAGGTGTTGTAAAGAACTGCACAGGCTTACAACGGGGGCAATTGAACAAGCAAATGAAGAAAATTTATTTGCTAAGCATTGCTAGGAGACATCTTGCGAAACCTTAACAACCAATTTATAAACTCACTGCGGTGTAGGAAGCTTATAAAAAGGACAAATAATAAAAATATTAAGACAAAAAACAAAGCAGAGAAAGCAGATAACAGAAGAAGAAAGCATGAAACTAGAAAGCATCAGTCTCAAAACAAAGAAAAGGGGGTAGGTGTTTTGTCACACAACATGCTGCTAAGCTGCAGAGCTACTTCTGCTGCAAGACGCTGTGGTTGCTATGAGTTTACATGGATTTCAAAAGCAGCTGGAGAAACATGTGGAAGAAAACTCCACCAAAATACTTAATAAATAAAAAATGTTCTGCGCTTCTCCTTTTACATTTTTCTCTGGATACTCACTACTGACCATTGGTGATCTGATTTGGTGCTCTATAGTCATTTACACGAATCCTCCAGTTGTGCTTTCTATCCACCAGCTGACACCACCCAGGAGTCACTTCTGCTGGTGGGTACACGTCAGTCTCTGCAGGTTAATAACTGACCATCACCTTAGTGCCAGGACTTGGACCAACACCTGGAAACCCGCTTCTTCCCTCCTTCTAGCTGAGACAACAGAAATCACAGCCAATTGCACTCAGCCTCCTGGGACACATATATGAAAGACAGCAAAGACTTTGTTGCAGTTATGAATCTGTATGACAATAAAGGTTTATATTTCCCTAGAGATCAGTGTGACAGGCACTGCTCACATACAACAGTTAGGAAACATCCTTGTCCCAAGGAGCTTATTGTTAACTGGATACCAGTCCTGGGAAGGGAAAGCAGGTAGAGGGGTTCAGAGACACAACCAAGCTCCTTCTGGCCATCAGATAAAGACACTAATCCACTGGGCCAACCCAGCTCCTCAATGGACCTTTCATTCTCTGTATTTGCTGTCCTAGCCCTGACAAAACATGCCAGAAGACAACAAACCGCTGTCCAAACCATCCAAGCTCCAGCTGCAATTTCACTGCAGGTGGCCCCAACTTCACACGATCAGAGGGCTGGATCCGAGCTGCCGCCATGCCGAGCACTGGCTTCTGGGCCAGTGACCCTTCTTCCACCACTGTTTTGTAAGCCATTGCCTTCTGCACATCCTGAGAGGGGCCCCAATCCCAAAACCAGCACCTTGGCTCAGCTCAGGGGCAGGATGCCACCAGTGCGGATGGGCAGCAGTAATGCCAGGGCAGAGCCCCAGGCTACATTCCCTTCCAAACAGCTCCTGCCCCTAACACCGGAGAGAAGCTTTCGCCACAAACACCCACAGTTTGTCCAGACTTCTCAAGACCACAGAAGAGGATTTGGCCCTGGATATCAGATGAGTGAGCAGAAACAAAAAAGGATGAAGCTGCATCATAGAAGTTTAGCCAACAGGCTCCATGGGCTGGGGCACGCCCTGCTAAAGCACTGGGTCCAAGGCCAGCAGCCGATGACCCCAGTGGCTGTGATGGGACATGGACAATAGTCCACGAGGATATGTGCAACACCCCCTGTCCCATTGCCACCCCTGAGGACAACAGAAGGCAATTATGTGACAGGAGTCAAGAGGATGCAGAAATAGGTCAAAGCACTCAACATGATCTGCCTTGTAGCCCAGGGGTGCGCTTGTAGGTGCCCTGAAGCTGGAGATGCCAACACAGAGGTCCTGTGCTGTCTGGTCCCCTCAGCCCCCATCTGCTCTGCCCCAGGATGGTGTTATCCAGCCCCCCTGGTCCCCGCACCACAGACTGACACCTCTACCTTGGACATTCAAACCTGCAGCCGGCTTTTTCGGGTTTCTGACTGCTGCATTTTGCTCATGGAAGGAAGCCCTGGAAATTTCAAGGCTGGCTAAATGGTGCTTTTAAAACTGCAGTGCTACTGAAAACCAGCAAAACAACAAATGCCATTCAGTCGACCAGAGGATCTTTGTACTGTGGGCCAGCTAGTACATGGGGAAGAGGCACCATGATCCTCAAGCACATGAAAGCAACAGGATGGATTTGATAAGGAACAGTCGGGGGATGAAGAGAGAGGAGTCCCACGAGCCGACATCTGCCAGAGCAGCAGACCTGACAGTCCCGATAGTTTACTTAACATGTCTGATCAAAAGCTTTGGAAGTCTTGTCTGTGTTAAGTGCTACCAGATGCAAAATCAGCAGCAAGATGAGAAGTGTATTAATAAACTAAGGAGACACATAAAGTTATTTGAAAACTGAACGGGGAAGATGGGGAGAGAAGGGGGAGAATAAAACCAGTTTATTTTTCCATTAAGGCAATTTAATATTCTCCGGGTGGAGTTACAATCACTTGTCCTTGGGAATTATATTGAATTAGTGAAACGTTCCTGTTCATCAGCAGAATATACAATATGAAGTGGAAAATATCAATTTTTTCCTTATGCCTTCTGCAGGACAGCGCTACCTCTCCGTTCAAGGGGTAAGAACAGCTGGCCATGAAATCCTTTTGACCCAGCATGACTTTCAGCTACTTTAACTGACTTTACAGCAGCAGGGAATACATCCTTTTTTTTTTTTTTAATTAATGCAATTACATTAGGACTCGTTATTGATAATTATGGTGACCGTTGAAAGTTTCCCCTTTGCCCACTCCCTCAACAACTTAAAAAAATGCTCCAATATCATCACAAATTAATGTTTAATTAGCCATCAAGCAGAGCTGATGTTCCCTGCAGAGTATTGCTGCTTGCAGAAAAACTGAGAACTAAGAGGAGATATCGGATATTTCATCATCTGTCTCCAAGGGGACCCATAACCGAAGAGTAACCAATTACCCCAATACAGTTGCAAAGTTTAATCGATGTAGGAACCAAATAGCTCATTAAGTGTCCGCTGCAATAAAGGAAAACCTTCCCACTGAGTCATACAACATGAACATTACATTTATAAAAGATCCCACAGTGATGTCCAAGAGCAAAGACTCCCTTCACCTCCACATCCTGGCCAGGTCGTGATCTTCCTCTTTCCTTTTCTGGTGTAAGAGGGAAGAGGAGGATGCCTCCAATGGCACAGGACGTGTCTGACAAGCCATGAATTACACACACCTATGCACAGGGTAAGCTGTCACACCCAGCCCCCCGACTCAGGATTTATATTCCATAGGGGAAAACCACACCAAACACCAGCTCCTGCCCAGTGCTGCACCATCCTGGAGCAGGGAAAGTGCGGAGCTGAAGGTGATTTTACTCCTTTCAACACTTCTGGCAAGTCTGGCACTGAAATACCGTGTCCAGTTTGGAAGGCAGCATTTTAAAAACTTGAGACGCCCCAGAAAAGCAGAAACAGCTGGCAATGAGACACGTAGAGAGCTCACTTGGCTTCACTTACAAAGGAGATTGAGTAGCTCGATAACAATATCTAAACAGCTTCACAGAACAAAAACGCCAGATACCACAAGACTGTCCAATCTAGCAAAATAGAAAAACACACTGCAGCCAGGAAGCCGAAGCCAGGGAAATTCTATTTAAAAATAACAGAGATATTCACTTATGTGTAATACTGCAGGTAATTAAATGCTAGAACAAACTTCCAAGATTTGTCCATCTCTTGATGTCTGTGGATCAAGGCTGGATGCCTTTGGTCTCCCTGGGTGACTGGGCGAAGCTTTATGATCTGCAATACGCAGAAGGGCACAGCTGACAATTTAATGGCTCTGCCTGGCCCCCACATCGGCAGAGGTGAGAAAGCAACAGCACTGCCACGTTCATAAAGATCTATTGAAATCACTTTTTGTTTGTACCACTTTAACTGGAAATTAAATTTGCATGAACAAACTCTATCCCACACAAGACTGTATATTGTGACAGTTAAATGAAGAGCTTTTTAAAAGGGACACATCTCAGGCAATTTTAATCAAAAAAGATAGGTTTTGTTAAAGCTACCAATTTCAGAAAATTAAGGTTGACTAAAACTGTTTTTAAAAACTCCTTTTGGAATTTAATCACATGTTGGAAACCCATATGCAGCTGCTTGTGTCACCTGCAAAAAGGCTGTATAAAACATAAGCATATGCTTAATTTTACACGTGTGCTTAAGTTCTATCAACTTTAATGAAGTTTAAGCACACAGTCAAGCTTCTCTGAATTTGAGAAAGCAATCCTGAACATGGGCTATGAAGCTATTAGGAAATCACCACTGAAAAAAAAAGTAAAATTAAAATTGGCCAGTCAATTTTCACCGCCTGAATAAGCTCCAAGTGCAGAAGTTAAACATATAACATACTTCTGAATTTGTTTGCTTGTTTTGCTGTAATAGGAAGGGGTGCGTGCCAAAACATTTGCAAGGATTCAAGAATCTCCCAGCAAGCCTGGCAAAATGTCAGCAAAATGGATGTATAAGACTACATGAAAGTCAATGGCTTGGGTTTGGCTTCTGCAGAAATGAGTCATATAAAAAATCTAGTATATTTCTCTCAAAGTTGAGAGGAGGAAAATCTGGACTCTGCCTCAGTCCACATGTTTTTCGGGCGGTTAATGGTTGCAGTCCATGGGGTGGGCAAGACTCGGCTGGGCCAGCCCCACAGTTCTGATTCACGGAGGAAGGTCCTTGCCTTCTAGAAGTTTGCAACCTCATTTTCCAAACCATTAGGCCCACTTTTACCTTCCCTTCAAGGCTGCCAGATGTGTGTCTGGTATTTGACTTGGCTGGATGAACGTGGGTTTTCTTTCTTTTTTAACAACCTCCTCCTCTCGTTCGGACACCTTACCTTCCACGCATTTCCTAATCGAGTACCTCAGCTGAAGAAAAAGGACCTGAATTACACAGAAAGGGGAACAATGAATAACTTGCACTGCCCAGAGACCGCTGCAAAACCCTGTTGCAGAGAGTATCCCCAGTGTGCAGATGCCTCCCGGGTGAGCTTCAAGGTTTATTTTGATACCGTCCATATGCAAATAAATGAATGTAAGTTGTTCTTTTCCAATAAGAATTCATGTATCGGAAAATGTGTCCCCAGTGCACGAGACGTCAGGAAAATATCTTTTAACTGTATTTCTGCTTGGGGCCAACACAGCCACAGAAGCCAAACGGGATTTACTTCTGCACAGAAAGTACATTCCCTACCTGAATGTCTTTAAGAGGCTCACTTGACCTTAGCATCGACCAAACGCCGCTCCCAGAGGGCAGCCCTACCACTACCCACGGGAAGCGCTGATGCCCGAACGTCTGCACAGACCTCGGCAGTGGCATCTTTTGGGAACACACAGAAAGGTATTGCAGGGCAGAACCAGGGGAATTTGCAGAGCCAGAGACAGGGGGAGGAAGGGGAGAGTGACTCAGGAGTGAGTGGAGTAACAGAGCTGAAGAGGAAGGCTAGACCTGGGACGTGACAAGACATGAGGCTGTTTCCATGGCAAAAGAGAGATGTGGAGATGAGGAGATGGAGAGGGAAGGAGCCGTAGCTCAGGACTGTTGAATGAGAGGAGTTTCTACAGCACCTCTGGTGGAGCTGTCACTTGCTGGCTTCAGCAACGGTTTGAGTTGCTACAGCTTTCCCAAACATTTCTATTTTACTTCTCACACCACTAAAAACAACACTAAAAACATCGTATGATGTTTTCCAGATGCTCTTCCTTACCTGTTCTTTGTGTGTTAAAGCTAATCAACATCCTGCATTTTCACCAGCAAATCAAATCTGAAAAATACAACTGTAGGGAATGGTCCTGCAAAGATGGAGTTTAATGGCAGCAGACACTTAAAATCATGCCTGCCCTTCTGTCCTGGAACAAATTCCTCCAGCTCTGGCTACAACAACATTTCTCATTGGTATTTCTGCCACTTTTCAGCTTGCTCAGACACTGTGCCGCACGTTCTTCACAGAGGCAATATTTTCTGACAACAAAACCACCCGTCATGGCAGCTGAAGCTGTTTTTCACCAGCAATGGAAACTGAAAAACAGAGACAGGAACCTGCATCTCAGCCACTTCCATTCTTGGAAATTAGATGCTCTCACAACTTCTCCATATCCACATCTCATTACTGCCAGGCAAAATTTGCATCAAAAATAGAATGAAGTTTGCCCTACTCCTTGAACTACTCCAGGGCTTTAAAACTGCATTTAGACAGACAATTGGATTCTCCAATCAGTATAGCTGTATTTCCTTTCATCTTGTTTGACCAAAGCTCATTTCTGTACCGCACAGCCTCACAGTACTTAAAAGCACCAAAACCAAGGTGGGAATCTGGCTCTGTCTGCTCTATCACGTTCCAGCCTACCACCATGCTCAAGCTGCATGGAAAGACTTTGACTTTCTAAACCACATCTTCCAATCCCAGCCAGCTTCATAGAAAAGGCGTAATAGTTTGTCTGCTGCAATTTTTAGAATTCCTTCTTGCTACTGTCAGTCTGCCTGTCTTAGTCTTGCCGCTGCATTACAGTTCCCTAATGCAACACAGGCTACCCAAGATTTGACACAGGAGCAACCGATCTTGCAAGAGATCTTTCCTAGGACCTGCTAATCCAACAGAAGATTTGAATAGCACTCAGAAACGAGAAGAATGGAAATTTCTTCAATTCTGATCATGTTACCTCACTCTCTTCCATCACTCAGCTCATCTGCTTTGATGGGAGAATTCCCACATCATCATTATCTTTTTATTTTCCCTCTGCTTAAATAATTCTACCTTGGATACAATGATGTTTTTGCTTCCTTTTTGTCTGTCACAGGCCGATACTAGCTCTGACAGGATAAAATTGGCTCCTTTTTCTGCATGCTATCCATGCCTCCCCTATTACTTTCCACATTCATGTCTCTATTATCCACGGGCAGATAATCCAGGTTACAGATTAACCTCTCTGCAGGTGCCAGCAGTGAACCTCATTCCAGCACCGGCAGTGTGACAGTGTCCCACAAAGACACCCACACGAGCCAGGAGGTGCCCAGCAGGGCTTGTAACCTTGGGCCCAGCACTGGGGGACCACAGCCCGTTGTTTGGACCCAAGCCGGCACATGTGCATAACACTACCCTGTGTATTAACCTGCGATGGTTTTAGCTTGATGATCTCTGAACATCGTAATCAGCAACATCTCTGACCTTTCTGTTTCCTATCACAACTTCTTAGATGGTCCCATACCCGTATTTACATATGATCTGTATTAGGCTTTTGCTTTCTTCTGCTCCCTCACCTCATCACCCGCTGTATAGCAGATTATCAAAAGCCGCTCTGTTCCATCTCCAAAAGCGTCTCCCAGCCTCAGTCATAACCCTCCTCCCAGAGAAGGCACGAGTGTGCACCAGTGCAGGTCCTGGCGCATCCTGCGTGCTGTGTTACTATATTAAATAATAACATAACAAATACATTAAATAACACAGTAATAAGCATGATGAAAATAATGAGCAGTTAACTGTTTGGATCCCTGCTTCCTTTGTAGCCCTTGCCGAGAGGTTTAGCTATTAAAGGCTATATTGCATTATAACATTGCCAAGATATTAATAGGCAGGCAGAGAGGTGAATGGCAGGCTTACGCCGTACAATTAAAACTTTTCCAGTTTACCCTTTCAGTAAAATTTGTGGTTTATAATAAGCATCTTTGTCTATTCTGAAGAGAGTAAGGATTGGAAAGTTACACAGATGGGAACAGAGGTTCATTAAAGATTTAAAATAGAATGTGGTTTGGCATTGTAAAACAAACATGCGTATAAGATGGGTTGCATCAAGAGCTGCCTGAAAGAAATGCTCAGTGTTCCTTTTTTCTTGTGATCCTGGATCTACTGGTCATGCTACCCACAGAAAGGGATAAAAAAGCAGCAGGGATAAAATGTGCACGCTTGTTCCCTAATAACATGGAGGTCTGCTCTATATCCCCACTCATTATGCATTTCTCATACACATATATAGTATGTATATATATATGCATACGAGAAAAACATGCATTTTATCTATCAGGCATCCAGATATTCATCATCATATACAGACTTCATATTACTGATTTTTCACACCTTAGTGCCTAGAAACCCCTATTATAGAGCAAACGTGTATTGACCTGTAGAGACCCTGTGAGCGTTTAAACATGCAGAGAGCATATATGTTATTTGTTCAAGTCTAATTCAGAGCACAGCACATTCCTGTTTCTCAAACACACGAGGAAGGCAGAAGAAGGGAGACAGATCAAAAGCATTCCTGCAAAGCCAAGGTTTGAGTAAGAGGGTTAACATTACCAGGTAATTTATTTATACTGTTGGACACGGCTTCAATTTAGATAAAAGGCAGTTGCTTATCACATGGATTTTAATGAATCAGGTTAGGAGTTCCAGAAATCTGCAAAAGCTGGATCTCAAATGGCAAGTGATACACACAGACTATGGCTTTATTTACAGAGTCACTGGGAGCTACCGCTGCTTGCCCGGAGCCAGGCAGCCCTGCGGGCAGCTAGAGCTGCGCTGCATTACCGATGTTCCTCACCAGCGAGCACCTACACCCAGGCCAATAATCCTGATGATTAACAAAATCTAGCACTAGAGGGAGGCTGAACACATGTTCTGCTCTCTTTGGCCTTTTCAGCTTCTCCAAACATTCAAAGGCAGGCGATTGATTTAAAGCAAACCCAGCACCCAGGCAGAGCCCAGCTGCCACGCCGCTGAGCAGGAGACGTGCTATTTAAGGCAGCACCCCCTGTAGGCAAAAATCACGCTCTTCCCTCCCCAACTATTTGTCAATATGTGAACCCAAAATTAAAAAAAAAAAAATATAAAAAAAAAAATTCCTCCATTCCGGCTGTTGCCTTAGCTGGTGAGTCACAGCCCACGAAGAGGCACCACTGCCGCCGCTCGCCAGGAGGGAGTCAGACAGCAAAATGCCTGGCAACCTCCTCCGTAACAAGGATGAGGCTCTCGCTGCTCGCATCTATCAACACGTTCCCACCTTCTCCCAGGCGTGAGCGCTAGGTAGAAGCGAGCCGGGTCTCCTCTGAACAGCCTTGCAGAGGAAGGCGCATATGCCTTCAGACTGCGTTTCGGCATTTCTCCTTCCAAAATTCCTTGGCAATAGGAATTTGAGCCCTTTGGCTCATTTTCTGCGTATCGCAACAGGATGATACAACCATTGAGTCCACTAGGTCTGAACATGGGAACAGTTCCCTGCCCACGTAGCTGCAGCACTGCAGCCCCTCCACGCATAGGTGGTTATAACAAGAACTGGTATATTAAACTATTTTATATTGCACTTCATGCAACTGTTCAAAGTCTGACTGTTTCTTCACTCTAACCCCTGTCCTAAACCACTTCTACACATCCTCTTTGGCATATCCCAAATTCTTACTGTTTTCAGCCGCTGATGGTGTTCACTTATTAATTCACAGTTCTTACAGTAATGAGGCGGTGCAATGTAGCAGACAGAATTGCTCTGGGACGCAGGAGATCTAGGTCCTATTTTTAGCCTGCTGCTGGTCAGCCTGTGACCTAGGCAAAGCACTTTCCCTGCTTCAGCTTTCTTATCAGGGAGAGACTGGTATTTCTTTTGTAAAGTGTTTTGTGGCCTGTCAATAAAAAACACACTGATAACAGCCAGGGGTTGTTGGGAAAGGGCGATCTCCCAGCTGAATACAATCCTCTCCTTTCCGTGTTGCAGTAGCATCTAGGGTCCCAAATGAAAATCGGATCCATACTGCAGATGCAGCACCTGCGGGTAATTAGCAGCGATTCACAAATGCATGTTTTTCCAAGGTGGCCGTTGGCAGGTCCGCAGTGGAGGGTCACATCTGCTCTGAGCCACCCCGGTCCTGCCCCAACACAAAACGCTGGACTCTGAACCCCTCCTTTAAGGAGAACTGGTTATTCCAAAGCCAGTGGAGATGTGAAGCCCCCGCAATACAGCTTATCGAGATGCCCCCGTAGCACACACGGCTCCAGAGCCAGCCTTCCCGGCGACGGGACGCAGGGTAGGGATCGGCTTTTCACACTGCTGTGCGCAGTCCCCATCCCTGAGCAACCCTGCCTGGCGAGGAAGGAAGAAACTGCTGGCGCCATGAGCAAGGGTCCCTCTCTCTGAGCAAACAAGGGCACTCGAGAGGTTGCTTAAGAGAGTTTTTCACTTTGCTTTCTCTGGCCTGGGCAGAATGCCTGTTTTGAAACTAGAAGGCAAAAAAAAAAAAATAAAATCTGCCTCCCTCCCTCCCAGATCTATCTATTTCCCTTTGACAAACAGTGATTTCATTTTTCTTCCCATCCAGGATTTATTTTTTTTTTCTCTTTTAAACTGAGCCCAAGCCAACGTGGCAAAAGGCTCTTTGCTCATGTCCTTATTTGTCAAACACGCCATCACCGCACCCTCACCACCATTCTGGGAACAAGCCCTCGCCTTCGCCGGCTGACTTCAGCTGAACGGGAACTTCCCAACACAACTCTCCCCCAGCCCCAATGCACTCTTTTTTAAAATAAACATTTCCTTTTCTTTTTTTTAAAAAGCGTTACAGTTTATAAGAAAACAGTTTAAATTTCCTTCCCTTTTCCTCCCTAGCCCTGCTGTGAATCCAAATATGACGGATCTAGATGGGAAAACAGAAATTACAAGAAAGTGCCAGATCTGCTGCAAAGGTATTTCACAACCCAGTCCTCTTCTGATTGCCATGGGAGCATAAGCACCTCAAGGGAAGTCAGATACTAAAGTACCTTTTTGGATCTGATCCTAAGTGGCCAGTTCCACTGTCCAAACAGAGATCCAGAGATAAACAGGCCTATGAAAACTGGGCATTATTATTTTAACTGCTGCTCTTAAGCTACAACTGTGCAGCTTTTACTTTCTGCTAACACTAACGCACGAAATGATAATAAACTAAACATATATATATTCTGCTGCCCTCATCAACTTAACACCTAGTATAAAAAGCTTTACCTGGAGCCACAGCACACATATTTCATAAGCTGTCATCAGCACTCTGCCATCCAGAGAGAAATTCTGTTGTAAAGGGGCCGATTTGCTGGAGCAGATAAATTTCAAACTCTGGAGTAAATCTGGAGGGCTCGCACCAGGCCTGCAGGAGCCGAACCGCCCCAGGCAGCAGCCTCAGATCTGGTCCTTGCTCAGGAGAGGGTCATCTGCTCCAGCACTTACATCCAGCAACGGGGAAACTGAGGCATGGAAATTAAGTGGCCTGGCATCGGAGAGCAGAATCAGGCTTGGCTTTAGTTTGGTGGAGCCCCATCCAACACATGCTCATGCGATCCCTGCCTTCAGGCAACCATGTCCTGAGGGCTGAGAAAGGATTCACAGCAGAAGGAACACAGCCACCGTTTGTTCTGCTCCTTCGGCACAGGAGCCTCTGCCCAGAGTTGTGAAAATGATTGTGTTCAACAATCATTGTGCATTCAACAATGCACAAAGGCGTCGAGCAGCTTTCTCCATCGCCACCTGCCCTTTTCCCTCATCTCTCGGGCCTTACGTCTTGCATCAGCATGGCTTTTGCTGCTCCTGCAAGATAAGGAGCTGATCTTGCAGCACGAGACCTGTTGGCTCCTGACTTAGCCCTGGCTTTTGTCTGCTCCCAATCTCCTTCAGAGGATGGAAGGGAAAAGAAAGGGGAAAAAGGTGACAAGAGAGCACAGATTAAAGGCAGGGACCCGTGCTCGCTGCACAGAGTACATCTGGGGGTCATGACAGGCAGGAGTGCTGGGGTATGGCTGGTAGGCTTGCCTTCCTCCAAACAGGACGCCACACAAAGGAATCTCGCTCTCCTGCCAAAACCCAATGCTGTGAACATGGCTCTAGCCCCAGCTTCCCAAAGCCAGAGAGAAAGGGTGTGACAAATAGCAATTTCATGAGCTCAGCGGGGAAGAGCCACCCCGTCGAGTGGTTCTACCACGGGGCACGTCCCAGTGACAGCCCTGAGTGGCTCAGGCACATCTTTGGACCCATCGCAGAAGGGAGGCATGAGGAGCCGAAGAAACGAGCCCCTTCCAATAAACACGGCGAGGTCCCCTCCTTGGGCGACCCAGCAAGGGGGAAGCCTGACCCCAGAGAAGCACGTGAGGTGCCGCAACCCCTTGCCGCTGCCCAGGCTCCTGCGCAGGCAGCCGTGCAGGCAGGACTCTGCCCTCGCCAGGAGCCTGCTGCATCGCCGCTTCCCAGGACGGTCTGGAAGCTCCCCTGCTCCCATGGGGTCCATTCTTCTCGGAGAGATAAGAGACAGAACAACACTTGCTGGGGAATTACTTCATTCCCCCAAGGCTGGGAAAAAGCCATGCTCCGCACTTGGCTAATGTCCCTGATGGCTGCAGCCTTTCCTGGCAAGGGAGAACACAATCCTCATTAACCCCTTCCCTCTCAAAGGCTGCTTGTAATGCTGAACTGGTTGCAGGAACACGCTGAGACTTTGTGATAGCATCTGAACATCTCGCCACAGGCAAGAGATCACAGGAAGCCCACGAGGGAGGGAAATGTTTTCTTTTTATAGAGGCATAAAGTAGACGAATTGACTCTAGAGTTTGTGGTGGGGTCAGGAACTAAGTCAGGTCTCTTGAACCCTGTTTAACGTCTGCCCACTAGCCTATTCTCAGGTTCAAATCCACTGAAGGACATAGGACTGCCACAACCTTCCAGGGTCATCAAGGGCAGCCCCATGGCTGTGGATATGTGGTTACACAACTGTCATCAGCCTCAAACCTAGATTAGGCTCGCTTTGCTCTCACTCCTCCTCCCAGAAGGCTCTTCCAGACCTTTGCAGCCTCGGTGCTTAGAAACTTGCCAAACACCAGCATGAAGGTACTTCTGGCAAGCTCACCCTCTCCTCTTCCTGCACCAACACTCACCCAGAGCTGAAACATTTCTTCTTCTCTGGTGCTTATTCCCCAAAGGTACTTCAAATTTGCAACCATACCCCCTCCTTGGCCTTACTTTTGCTCAGCTAACAAGCCAAACTCTTCCGGTCTCCACTGGCAAGATCAGCTCCTCAATTCCTGATCACCTTGACAGCCTGTCCCTGCAGTCTGAATATACCTGTCTTGAATGTGCCTGAGCTAACACAAGAGTACCTGGCACCCCAGACAAGCTGGCGATATCTGCATAAAGGTGTTCATACCTTTCAAAGGTGTTCAAGGCATGTCCCTATCCACACAGGACATGCCATCATCACCTGATGCATCTTTGAAGTTGCACTTTCATCCAGATGGCAAATCTAGAGGATCCAAGTCAGCAAAAAGGGGGTGAAAAGGGTCTCAAGTGACATCACTGGAGCCTGGGCCAGGGCTTATTTGCTCCACTTAATTTTAGGCTTCTAAACAAAGCACTTTTAGGATCAGATTACTGCCCTAAAGTCTCTCCATGGTCCATGAAAGACATGGCCCTTCCAGAAAACAATTCATTCTGGGAAGGTTTCACTCCCATCCGCCATCACAAGGACATAAGGCAATTAGTCTTCTAATTCAAGCCGGATGGGAAAAATCCTTTAATAGCTTTGCAAGTTTTGAATGGAAATATTCCCTACTTGGGAAACACAGCTTGCTAAAGCTGACTTGGTTGTTCCTGACACATGATTTCTAACCACAGCACTTTGCCACCTCATTTTATTATCATCCATTCATTTCCACAATTTTTGGATCAGTTCTGCATGAATGATGAAATTCTTCTCTTCCTACCTGCACATTGAAAGTAACGTCATCCAGAGCGGGTGGGGGGGGAAAGGCACCTTGTGATGATGTGATGTTCCCGAGGTCATCCACAGGAGGTGGGGGTGGAGGAAGGAAGTCCCCTAGGAGAGAAAATGGGAGAACTTAGACTCACCAGCATTTCCCCACATCATGACAGGGATGATCAGGATGAACCCTGCAATGTTCACAGCTCTGCCATCGGTTTTGTGGCACAGGAAGTAACACATCATTTAACCATTAAATGCTCAGCTGCACCCCTCGCTGCTTCAGGAGATGGCTACGACAGCTTGGTAACGTTGGCAGATCACTTCGAGGTGCTCAGACCCCACAGAAGGGGTCACCACCAGAAGGTGACTTGCCACAAAGCCTGAAGGCACCAACAACCAGCCCCACAGATAGAAGCTCGCATCTCAAACCTGCTGCATGCAACTACAAAACTTGCAATAATGAACACCCCGTGTCCAGCCTTGCAATGGATCCCATCCAATTCACCCCCCTTGCGTGCTAAATTATGCCAGCTCTTCTTGATCATTAGAAAGACAGCACTGTCTGCTGTCTAAAAGCAGGGATTCCCTGTTGCAGAGGATACATGGAGGGCTGGAGCTGGAGCCCGAAATCTAGACCAACCCATCTCCTGCATCCCTGCTGTTGGCAGGCAGCCATGCTCTCTGCATCTCCCTTTTCCTATAGGGACCTCACAGCTTCCTATAAAGAACTGCTGGGAAGATCACAGGCTCTTCTCAGTGAAAACAGCCACGTGATGGGCCAGGTGCAAGCTCAGAAGTATCCACCTCTTTTAACTCTGAGGAGGCTTTTTACATAGGGCTGATGTCCAAAATATCTACACTTTAATTTGCTCATCTTAAACTTCCAAAAGTGCTGATGTGAAAACAAAGCAGCATACTGGCTGTGAAGCCATCCAGCTTAGCGTAGGGATGGGAGACCTCTCCTTGAGAACTTCATGGGAGGTGGGAGCACGGAGGAGAAAACAAGGACAGAGCAGCACAGGCTGTGGGCAGCAGGACACCAGGCTCTGAAAGCACCCCCTAAGGATGGAAAAAAGGGCATTTGCCATTAGCACTGGATTTGGCTCCTGGGGAGGCAGCTGCCTGTAATTTGGACCACTTTGGTATATTTTTATTTCTTCTCATAAAGCTTGATGCTGCAAGTAGAGCTGTTTGCTGTTGCCTCTCCTGTGTGCAGCATCTGGGATGGAAGTTCAAGAGGAGTAAAAGTGGGATATTTCATATGTATAGGAACTGTTGCTTTTGGAGGGTTTTAACCCTTTGGGGAGGAAACATGGACTCCCTACTTGACCCTCCACATCTCCACAAAGTGCCACACTGCGTCCCAGGTACAGGCCCTCGGCGCCATCCCCAAATACCAACGAGCAGGCTCCAAACCGCTCGGAGAGGTGCTGAGCCAAACCCCAGTGACCCACAGTCCTCTGGACCACCTGTGCCCAGGCACGGGCACCAGCTGGGCAGCACCGCCGGCACGGCACCTTCATGCTATTTGCCGTGGGAAGCAGATGGGTCTGCAGCCCTGGAAAGTTTTTCTGCTTGATTTCAAATCACTCTCTAAAAGGCACAAACTCGCCCTAGGACTTTTAGGGAACTTATTTCCCAGGAAAGTAATTTCTTCCCATTTTCCCTGAAGTGAGCATGGATAGGACTCAAAAAACCCCCTCTGAATCCCTTAGAAAGTATCATCCTAAATACAGATGCAAAAAGACAGTTCGAAAACAACACACTGAAAACTAATTTAAGACAACCATGTTGCTCCAATACATAAAATCCCGTGAAACCTACTGGCGCATGATACTACAGAGTTCAAGACTGATTTTTTTTTTTAAATTATGTCCAATAACATCTGCAGTATCCTCCTCTTTGCCCTATAATTAATCCAATCTTTTATTTCAAATCATATGAAATACAATACAGAGTAAAAAGAAAAGAAGAAATATTTTTAAATTAATATCTTGGTGTTTAGTTCTAAAAAATGCTGGGATGTTTGAGTGCTAAGTAAACTTTTCTCCTTTACTCTGAAAATGACTCTCCAACCAACCAACGTGATTCTGCAAACAAATTCAACTCCAGCGGACACATACTTCCCAAAGAATACACTTCAGATGATGTTTCTCCAGTTAGTCCCAGCTCTGAAGCCAAAGACTCATCTCCCTGCACAGCACAGTAGTCAGACACTCTTGCTTTATTACAACCCTTCAAAACACCTAAGCAAAATCATGGCATAGACTGTGCTGAAGGGGACGAGATAAAGAAAAGGACAGGGTTTGTGCACAAACAGAAGGGAAAAATAACAACTGCTATAAGAGAAGGGGAAAACAATGACTGCTAGAACAAACACAAAACAAATACCATTTTGCCCCTTTGGAAGATCTGTTCCTCCCGAAAGAAAAAAACATTGGCAAGATTTTCCAGAAAAGGAGCAAAGGACAGAAACAGAGAAAAGCCCTTTTCTAGAGTTTGGAAGAAAACACTTTTCTTTGCAGTAGGAGACAGCTGGCTTTACTGCATCCCAGCCCAGCTCTGCTGACTCTGTCCTATGTGTCAGATAAGCTGCTGGCTCCGCTATCCCCACAAATGGGAAGGTTTTTAGACTGGGAAGCAGAGAGCAGATGCCTGATGAACTGGGGGGACCTTGCAGATGTTTGGCCTTTTCCTGGTCCTCTGCGAACAGATGGACTTTTCTCCTTCACAGCTTTAGTTATTTATTCTGCCACTGCACTTTCCTCTTTCCCACACACAGCCATAGGACCCGATGCTGTTCCCACTGCACTCGCGGGAGAGTATTCCCTCGGATGCAGGAGGGAAAGCTGTTACTGTATTATTATTATTGGCATTGCTGGAAGCCTCCCTCCGGCAGAGAGGGAAGCATGCAAAGACTGTAAAATCTGTGTCCTGAGCAGCGTACGGTTTTAGATGACACGTGGAAGAAACAGGTCTACGTTGGAAGGAGTGAAGGAGGAAAAAAAGCTGAAAGCAAGCCTACACTCCCTTTAAGCAGGCTCTCCCTACAATGCACCTCAGGGACCTTCCCTCACCCCCGAAGCTTTGCAAGCCAGATTTCACTTGCTTAGAGCCGGCAAGCCGTGGGAGGAAGCAGAAAAGTCCATATGCAGGCAGAGCGTATCACTGCCACCCACTGCTGACCCCTCCAGTGCCAGCCAGCTACGTGGGGAGCCGTCTGGGGAAGGGACCATCCCCTGGTCCGCATGGATGCACCAGCAACTGCGGGAGAAATGGGGCTCTGGGGTTACCAGAGTTAACCATGGGCTGGTGGAGGACACATCCCACCCTGAGTGCTCAACCTCTCCTGACTGATTTAACCCTGCTGCCCCTCCGTGAATAAGGGATAAGATGGGCAAAAGTCTTATTAGTATTGATTACTGCTCAGCACCAAGACTGGTATTTTGGTTGACATTCACCTGGCATCAGCCCCAACACTTGGAGGTACTTAAGAGTGCCTGCACCCTGCTTCGTCAACGGAGAGACATCAAGGCACCTCCAGAAGGCAATTTATACTTTAAGGCAGGTGAAAGTACCTTCCTACGGCAAGTCCCCCCACAGAGGCAGCCTGGGGGAGGCACGTTTGCAGGCAGGGAGCCGCATCCTGCCCCTCCTTGCATCGTGGCACGGCCTGCCTTCAGCTCTTGCGATGAGAAATCTCTACCCATTACCATACGTTGAGAGGAGAAAATAAACACTCCTCGTTGCGCCAGCTACTCATTTCTTCTTCTTACAGCTGTGAAGACCGTGAGTCAACCTACAAAGGGGCTGCGCAGTGCGACACATGCGCCAGCTTGGTTATTTCAGATACAATGGCGCAACGCACCGTGAAACCGCAGCTCTCAGCTCTTCTCTCAGCACCCGTGCCTGCTCCTGCACTGGAGCATCACCCAGTGCAACCATGAGAGGTGATACCACCAGCACTGGTAATGCTCTCCCCGATATTTTACATACAAGTAACTAGACAGAAATTAAGTGAGTCCGTCATGGCTATGTTGGGAAACTATAGCAGAGCCATAGGCAGAAGTGATGCCTCCCAAGCCCCAGCCCGGCTTCTGGGTCCGATCAGATCTGTGCCATGCAGATGCATTTGCAAGGTTTTACTCCTCTCTTCCCCCAAATTTCTCCTTACTTTTCAAATGTACGAATAAAAAATTGTTCAAAGCCTTAACAGACATCTACATCAGCACAAGCCTGTCAGGCTGACTAGAAACTCTTAAGATTTTTGTCATTGGCTGCCTGATGCCTTCTGGGTACAAGTACAAGCTGAGACAAACATCCTGCCTCATGCACCAAGCACCTTTCTCACTTACAGTCTAACCTTTAAATTTTTAAGTGCATTTCAGGGTTTTTTGCAGGATCAGGCTCGTGTCTCAAGCCTTTGTCTTCAGGGAGATATATCTGCCAGTCAACAAATGAATTGCAGCACAGTGCCTCCCCCCTTGACTGACACAGTTGTTTAGACATGAAGATTTGCAGCTTTGAAACTTCTAGACATGAAGAAGATCTCATATGTTCAGTAAGAAGAGACTGTTTGGGGGAAAAACCCTCAGAAACACAAAAAAGCAAAACACCATATTTTTCCCTAAAACAATAACTTAATGAAAGCTATCAACCAACAAAACAGGGTTCACACTGGTCTTCCCAGATCTCTGGCTGACATCTGAAGACTATATGCCCAGATGTTTTTCATTTTTCTCCTTCCAAACAAAAATAACCCTTTCTCATCTTCATCTTGATAATTTCTGACTCTGAAGCTGGTTCAGAATCAGTTTTAATCACCTGAAAAACACAGCTCGCCCCTGACTCAGAGACCAGACTAAAGACAGAGATGGAGCAAACCCCCACTGATGTGTTTCCATTCTGATCCAAACAGACTCCATTTGGCAAAGCACTGAGCAGATACAGGCACTTGCCATTGCTCGGTCAAGTATTTACCTCTACTGCAGAAAGCCAAAATTTGCAATTTGAGGGTGATCTACATTGAAACAATGAAGATTTACACTCAAGCCCTAATTCGTTTAGCACTGGGCTAAAATCCTTTTGATCGAGGCTACCATAAACCTGTATTCCACAATAACCACTGCAAAAACCTGCAGAGTATCGCAGTATTACTAAGTGGTCTGGGAAACTTCATACTGCAAAAGTGACGCCACAGGATTTTTATAGAAAACTTCAGCTAGATATGACCTGGTGGCTCTTAGGTGTGAACACATGTCTTACTAAGTTTCCCAAAACGAACATTTTCCTGTAACATCTGTATTTAACACACAAGACTGGACAAGGAAAGCACACGATTAAGATCATGATTTGTGTTGGTGCATCCTTGATCAAAACCATGTCGTGAAGGGTCACCAACACCACGTCAGTGCAGGGGGAACCATCGCATGATTACACACCAGCTCCACAATCTACCTAAATATACCACATTGGGCTGTAGTTCCTAAAATAAAGCATCTCCACCAACCCAAAGTACTGTTTAAATTACCACTCTCTTACCAATCACTAATCCTACCATTTGAACTACTTTTGGTAATCAGCTACTGTATTAATAAGCAGGAGGGAGAAAAAAAAAAAAAAAAACCACTGGCTAATTTCATCCTCAGCGTTTAAAAAAGGAATACTGAGTCTGTCAGGTAGTTGCACTGAAAATTTACTTCACCACCTGCTAGCTGAAATATTGCTTTTATGGATTTATATTGTATTAAAAGGTCACTGGCTGTTTAAGTCTTAAACAGTTTTAATCA
>JANHGO010000002.1:16308984-16343581 GCA_024606505.1 Aquila spilogaster | reverse complement strand
ACAACACAAGATGTTGAATTAGTTTCTCCCAGCTGGAGAACAGGAACATTAGTCCCCTACAGTTCAGGACTATGAATCGCAGTCCTGCTTAAAATATTCTCTTCAAACAAAAAAAAACACACGCCAAAAATCATCTGCTAATTTTGTTTACTACACGGCAAGTCAATCGGCAGCGCATACCGTGCCGGCTCATGCTCCTCACCTCAACCTTCATCCCATTGCCCAACTGTCCAGCCCTCGGGACCAGCCAGAACCAATTCCCCGGCATCCTTCCCATCTGCACCACTCCAACGCGGCTATCAGCCTCCCGTCACACAGCCCTTTACTACAGCTCGCTGAGATAATGAAAAGAAGCAGCCTGTGAAACTTTCAAATGTTAATTAACTTCTGTGTTTAAATATACAGAGGAAAAATGACCGTGCGATTAACTCAAAACCTCCAGGTACAATTCCTCCTACAAACTCAAACCCAAAATAGCTCTGCTGGAATCACTCTGGATTTCTTCCAGCCATAATGGAGCCAGAAAAAGTCACTAGAGCTTGCGGGTGGGGACAGAGGAGCGCATGGGCGAGTGCCAGCGTGGAGCTCCAAACGTGGCCGTGCTGACGTTTAGGTCTGACGTTTTGGTCTCCACTGGGACCGGAGCTGGACCCCTGGGTGTTGCCTGGAAGGTTTTGGCTTAGTGTGGCTGCTACAAGGCGCAGAGCTGGCACGCCACAGCAAGCCTTCAAACCCTTCAGCCTTTATCAAGCAACTTCATTTAGCACAAATAGGTGCTATTTTTAGTGTCCTGCACACTGCCCTTTCACCCCTGCTCAGGCCACCAGTGGGGAAAATCCCCCCATCTCTGGTTCACGTTAGAACTCATTGACCTCCCTCGCAAACACCCGCAAAGGCAGTAATTAGTTCACAAATAGGAAACGAGCGTTCAGTTCCCCAACTTATGCAAAACCTCAGCTGCTTCGCCACGCTGGATGCCCCTCATTGTGAAAACATCACTTATTTGATGTGGTTGCACTTTTCCTTGGCTTCTCCATGAACCCCGTCCAGCAAAAGGCAAGTGATGTCCTACAGCTTGAGTGCTCCCAAGGCTCATGGAGTTGGGCAGAAGCTAGTTGGTGTTCCTCCATCCACATCCTACACACAGCGATCGTACAGCGTACAGCGCTAAGTATCAGTAACATCTAACATCTATACAAGGCTGCATTTTGGTTGTTCTACTTATTTTTTCTGGATGATTGTGGTGATGAAGCATTCTAGCTCATGTCTCACGCCAACCTCTCCGCAACAGATATGACAGATTTTGCTCACCTCAACCCCACGTCTTCCAAACCTCATGCAAATGAAGCCATTCTGCTCCCACTCCGATGTCATTAACACCCAGCACACGTCCCTGTCACACTACTATCTGTGTGGAGATGAGGTCTGCTAGCATCACAGACCAGCTCTAAGGAAAACAAACCCATCCTTTGCTAAAGCTGACTGAGTCACTGCAAAAAAACAGCCCATGGCACCTAGAGTACTGTGTTCGGTTTTGGACTGATATCAGGTTGGATATTAGGAAAAAATTCTTCTGCAAAAGAGTGGTGGTGCACAGCTGCCCAGGAAGGTGGTGAAGTCACCGTCCCTGGAGGTGTTCAAGAACCGTGGAGATGTGGCACTGAGGGACGTGGTTAGTGGGCATGGTGGGGATGGGCTGGGGTTGGACTGGATGATCTTAGTGGTTTTTCCAACCTTAATGAGTCTATGAAAATGGTAATTAAAATCTAATCTAAAATAGAGGGAAGAAGAATAACCATAGGATTAATTGAGAAGGATTAAGCACCACTCTTTGCCACAGACTTAGGATTTTGGACATGTCACTTAACCCCATTGCACCATGAGCACGCATAGCCTTACTTTGCCTTCCCTCCACCAAGCGTATTTGGAAGGAGAGAGCCTGTCTTGGTCTGTGCAGCAATTAGTATGATGAGACCCCACTTTGAGCTGCAGCTGCTCAGGTCAAATAAACAGGGGCAAAAGTAGTTCCAAATGATTTTTAAAAATGACAGAAAACAGCCTGCTGAGATGGAAAGATTTCAACACAAACAGCTGGAAATATGCTAGAAATCAGGGCATCTAAGTCAGAAGAGCGAACCCCATCCTCAGAAGAGTCCTCAGAAGAGAATCGCACTGCATTCCTACACACGCATCCTCTGCTTCTGAAGAGCAAAAGCTCCATGAAGCAGCTCAGCAACAGAAGCGTGGTATTACTCAGAACAAAACCGAAAATGGTTATCTGTTTGTTTATTAGATTATGGTGTTAAACTCATTTGTTCATTGCTAAGAGCTCCTGACGAGAGTTGACACAGGCATTAATTTACTAAAGGAGGCTGTTGTGAAGGAGTTCTAAAAATGAGTTATGTCACTGGATGTAGATTGCATTCTCTCTGGCTGTTGTGGCATGGTACAACTAAAACAAATCTTGTTTTCTGGCATGAAGCACCATAGGTCATCACAGCTTTCTCCCAGAAGAGGCAGCTGGGGAAGATGGGGACAGCATCCTTTCTTATCACCAACCAAACCCTCCCTGTGTCATGTGATGACATACAAGACACTGCACAGATCAGGAAAACAACCTCCCAGAGCTCCTGATTGCCAGGGGACTTCCTCTAGTTTCAGAAGCTACAGTCAACAGTTCTTAAGCAAACAGACTTATCTTTGCTTCTAATTGTTGGTTGGTTTTTTTTTGTATATTGTTTTCCCACTTTGAGGGTGAATTGAAATCTGAGCAGTCAGAGCAAACACAACGTGCTGCTGCCTTGGCTTGAATGTCAGAGCCAGCAGTGGCCCATGCTGCACAACATCTGGAAGTGCTGGATCCATCCTGCCGGCCCTGTACGCAATGGAGAGAGACAACAAAGCCCCTACTGCAGCTGGAGCATCTCCTTCTATGGTGGGGTCCACCTTCCTGCAAGGCATCCTCTTTGCAGAGCCTGCTTGGTAGATGGGAACAGAAGCACCCAGTGGAAAGTTGCATGTACAGCTCTCATAGATTGACTGAACAAGAAAATGGAAGCTGATTTCCAAACTGGCTCCTGCAGTTCCTCCCCTCCCTGCGTAACTCTTAGAAACATCCACACTTCCAGACTAAAGCAGAACATGTGTCTTCATCAGATATGTCTTAGTTCACCGTTTCCAGCAATATGAACAGCATGGGCTTTCCTTCTTTCTTCTGTTGCAATTAATCAATGCCACTGGGAAGCAGAAAAGCTATCTAGATTTTCTTCATGCTATAAAATAATTTTCTTTCTCATTCACCAAGTATAACGATTGAATATAAAATTACATCCTCAATCCTTGAAGATTACTCAAGATAAAATCAAATGTTGGACAAACAGAATTCATTTCTATTTTCTTCTTTCCAAGTAACTAATGCTCAAAATCTCCATATATAAATATAGATTTGTATTTCTATATAAATACATACAGATTCACATATACATATATATTTACATATAGTGGTGGTGGTCCTTGTGGATGAAGTTTGGTTCCTTGTGCTGCTATCTGCTGTAAACTTCACACATGATCTAGATAGATCACAAAAGAGAAATGGGAGTATGACAAAACAAAAAATAATGGAGATATCAGGAGATGCTTTGCATCTCCTCTACAGTACTTTCAAATAGCATGGAAAGCAGAAGGGAAATTATGATGCAGGCTCTCTTCTTTGACGTGAACTTCACCCTAAAACACTGATCCACGAGCGTTCCTGACCAATGATCATTATCCGATACCTCAAAGTTATTATACACATTTATATGTGCAGTTATTACCACATGCTACATAGAAATGTTTTAAAATTTACACTTTCTGCATAATTCAGCAGAGCTTCCCTTACATTGGCCTCCTGGCAGCTCAGAGACCCCTAGTTAGGAAACAACTTGCTGAGCTGACTTTTTAAGTAATTATGTTTATGTTTTCTACAGCCCACAAAATCCATGTACCCCCTTAACCCACTCTACTCTTTGTAAATACCTGCCCTGGTTTGGGGAAAAACACGTCCCTCATCTTGCACTCCCTACAAAGATGATCACAATATTGCAGTTCTTTGAACTTCTGACCATTCTGAGAAAGCAGCCAATTCCACAAGCAGTTTTGCTGTGACTATGCTGAGCATAAGGTGCCTCCCTTCCAGACAACAAGTCGTAGGGTCTGGCAGCAGCCCAGGGAAACAGCAGGAACCAAGAAAGGGCCCTCGCAGTGCAATGCACCACACCAAAAGCGGGGTCACTTATCTGGTGGAGAGAAACCTGGGTGAGATTAATTTCAGCTTGAGTTAAAACTTTTATCTATAACCAAGGCTACAGAAAATGAATTACTGAAATATTTGTGGATGTTGTTAAAAGGAAAAATGTGGAAGAAAATTAAAATCTTCTGCACAGATTGTGGTTTTCTTGGAAAAGCCAGAGATTGTATTGTTGTAGAAAACGCGGGGAAAGAAAAAAGATAAACCGTAGTAACATACTGCTCAAGCTTCAAGGCTGGACTTCTGGAATCTCCGCTCTGAGGTTGTTTTCCCTCAAAGCTGCAACTGGGATAACTCCGGACAAAGAATTGAGTTGAGTTAGGTGAGGAATTTCTTGTGATTCTCCTTCTATCCCAGTCCTACTGCAGGAAAGCACAAATCCGTTCTTTTTCAGATTGATGATTGATCTTCATCCCAAATCCCCACTCCAGTATTAGTAACCTCTAAGAAAACAATTAAAATGGATATACTGTTTGAGTGCGCACTCAGGGAGAGAGAGAAGGGTCATCCAAGGTGATTGCCCTACAGTTTCATGCAGTTCCTTCAACAGCTCTGTCCTAGAGGAATTAAATAGTCAGAGTCGGGTTTCTTTGATGAAAGACACCCAAGCGAAGAATACCTTATTTAATGAGGAAACAGAATATTGGGGTACTGGGGCTGTAAAGCAAACGTGAAGTAATCAAAAACACACCTAAGAATGATCTGAAATTAGCCAGTATTAATCTATACAAAGGACGCATTTCAAATTTGAAAACACTGACATAACAAAGCTTTAAAATCCAATACCACATCTAGGCAAAACTTAGATGTGGCTGTTGAAGATCCTGTAAGAAACAGTGCTCTCTGTTTTCAAGAGACTGGTGGATTTACTCTAAACCCTTATCAGGTCACATATATATCACGTCATGTCATGGTGATTAGCATCTCGCTTGATTAAAATCTTTAATTCCAGTGGATTTAGATGGCTGCTTTGAGAGCCATCAGAGGAGAGCCCAAGGCTGGATGTGAACACCAGCACAGAGCGGCATGCTGCGATCTCAGCACTGATATCTACCCGTGCTCTTGAAAATGTTGCAGCTAAGATCACCTGGCCAAGATGGGAAAACTAACGTGTGCATCAGGTCAGCCAGCAACATTTTTCAAAGCAATAGTTCTGCACTTACCAGGAGAAAGAAGATAAAATCTACTTTGGCTCCCCTTTACTATATATTTAACAGTTGCAAGAGAAAAATCAGATGACTGCTTAAAGCTTGGGATGATGCATGCCATCTTCAAGCTATTCTTGAGTGAAATGTTTAATGTTTCATGTGGTTTGGAAATGGCTTAAATTCCCTGCTGAATTTTTCATGCCCGTACACAATTTAGTCTTTATCAAAAATTCTCCTTCAATTATGTACTCTGCAGAAAATGCAGAAATTCTTCTGAAGGGTTCTGGGTGATGCAGTCAGTTGCACCGGTACAGCCTCTTTTTTTCCCCTCTTTTTTACTTGCTGCTTTTCCTCTGGGGTTTGCACAAAATATCCCTCCTTGGATATGCCCGCTGCAGCTATCTACACTTCACCATTTGTGCTAATCAGAGAAAATCACCACTGCTTTCTCTCTCCACGCCTGTATTTTAATTGAGGAGAATGGGAAGACAGAAGAGCACCGAAGAGGGGAGAAAAGACTGCAAACTTCTGGATGGACCCTGCATTTCAGCACGATACAGAGGGAATTATAAGACAGTTTTGTGCAATAAGAGATCCCCATGAACTCACAGCCGCCCTCCAGTGCCCTGTATGCCAAGCAGTACGTGCTAACGGCACCAACTCGGGTTGTTTTGTTCTCTGAACACCTCCACTTTGCTGAGCCTACATCCCCCAGGCTTCCAGAAATACTAACGTAAGTCACATGCAAATATTATGTTAAAGAAACTATCCCCATAGTTCTATTTCTGGAGATTCAGCTCAAAAAAAAAGCTTCCCTAAAATACGGGAACAGGACCTATATTATCTCTTCATAAAAGAAATACACTTCTAGGCTTCAGAAATCAGGAGTAAACAGTTCAGACTTCCTTTTATACTATAAGATTTCCTTCCCATAAGACGCAAGATATACTTCCCTCAAGGGGAAAGCAGCTTTAAGAAGAGGAAGCTATGCATGCCAGAATTGTTCTCTTCCATTATTTGCAACATCCTTTCTCCCTCCCATTGTTTTAATAGTTCTGGTCACCAAAGTACCTGCAGTAAAACACCAAACCCCTCAGCACAGCATCTCTCTGCCAAGAACCCCAATCAACCTCTGCTTCTCCCGAATCTCACAAAACATATGCTTTCTGCACACACTCTATAAAGTTCTGATAGGAAAACGGCTTTGCTAATAGGCTTCCTTTCTGCTGTTCCCACTGGAACAACACTTGAGGAATGGATGTCTCACCAGTAATCTCCCGCTTACATGTATTTTTGAGGAACTTTGTCGAACAGAAGGATGAAGGAGAGGAAAAAAAGAAAAAGAAGAAGAGAACACATTCAGTAATAACCAGTTTCAGAGCATGAAAAGAACAAATCTGGTGTCTGAAGTCCCTGCACGTGACCCAGAGAAATGTTCCACTTGCAAACACACGTGCTAACACACAGCACAGACCCAGTTACGCACATAGGTTCAAGTGTATGCTTAAATAGGACGTCCCATGGGGACTCACAAAGCCATATATCAAACTGGGCATTTGTTGAAATGCTTTGCTAGGCAAAACAATCAGTTTACGTACTTTCCCCAAAGCCTCTGCTGAAATGAGGCTGAACAGTTGCACTGGTTCATCCCTGGAGATCCCCAGTTCTTCCTCAAAGCATTCATTTACTGGGATTTCACTCTTGTACATTCAGCTCTAGAGAATCAGTATGGGTATCGTGGTTTGGGCTGGAAAAGAGTTCATTTTCTCCATGCAGACTCATACAATACCATGCTTTGGATTTTTGATGAAAATACCACTGATAACACAGCAGTGTTTCAGCTGTTGCAGAGCGGCACTCGCACAGAAGCCAAAGATCTTTCTCCTTCTTGAGGGACATGGGTTAGTGGGCATGGCGGTGACGGGTTGACAATTGGACTAGATGACCTTAGTGGTCTTTTCCAGCCTTAATGATTCCATGATTCTCATGCTGCCCTGCCAGAGAGGAGCTGGGGAGGCACAATGAGCTGGAAAAGATACAGCCAGGACACTAACCCAGAATGACCAAAGGGATGTCCCATACCTTACAGTGTCATGCTCAACAGTAAAAGCTGAGAGAAAGAAGGAGGAAGGGAGAACATTGAGAGCAACGACATTTGTCTTCTCAAAGACAAAGTGAGTTAACCTCCAGGAATGAGAAACTGGGACCGGGGAATCTGCCTTCTAGAAATGACAGCACTACCAGGGGTGATAACAGGACCACAAATCCCCTCCACTGATCCACTTCATGCACTCCAGCAAGGTCCCCACCATCTCTGCAATTCCTCTTAAATTCTCCTCTAAGAAGAATAATCTCCCCAAATCCAAGCAGAGGAAAATCCAGGGTTCCCCCAAAACAGAAACCACTTCATTTCAGACAATAGGAATCTGCTGCTAGAAGGCCTGAATGGAGGTGCTAAAAATAAGCAAATATTCCCAGTCTTTCTGCACTCCCTCCCTGAAGTGAAATGATCAAGAGGATTAATTTTAGAGTATGCACAGTTTTAATGTGAAAAAAACTCAAGCTGCATCTTAGCTTTTAAGCAAAGACCAGATGGAAAGTCTATCATTAGAAATGCCAAAGGGAGAACACACTCAAAGTTCGCTCCAGGATGGAAAGGTCATTTCTAGTCATCCTTGTTTTAAATGTTCTCAGAAGCACTCAAGCTTTTGTAATAACATGGTTTTATTTCAGTTTATCAACGTGATTTCCTTCAAAATAAAATAAAAAGAACTCTAAAAGAAAACAAAAACCACCAAACAATAGAAAAGACGGAATCTTTAAAGGAAAGTGCCAACTCTCTTTTTTTCTTCTACACAGCAAAAGAATCGTTAAATGTTTAATGAATTATTGTTTAGATGACGAGAAATGCCACAAAGATGATCTGTTGATCCCAGACAGGGTTGTTTACTCAGAGCTTCTCGGGGAGACTGGTGACACGATCGTCAACAGGCAGTGTGTCAATGAAACTTGTGAAGATGTGTGTGGTTCATCAGGTCCCAGTGTTGATGAAGAACATGTCAAACTGATGGGATACAGACCAGGTTTCACCAGTGGGTTCAAAGCAACAACCTAAACCCCCAGCATCAACTGTATTCCATCTGGCCACCGAAAATACACTAGCACATATATATTGTAACTGCTACTGCTTACAAGATCCGAGAAGCTCAGTGAGGAACAGGTTGGATATTAGGAAAAAAATCATTCTCAGAAAGCATGGTGATGCACTGGCACAGGCTGCCCAGGGAAGTAGTAGAGTCACCGTCCCTGGAGCTGTTCAAGAAATGTGGAGATGTGGTACTAAGGAACATGGGTTAGAGGGCAATATTGGTGGTAAGTGGACTGTGGGACTAGATGATCTTAGAGGTCTTTTCCAACTTTCATGATTCTATGAACACAATGGTGCTAAAGATACCTCCTTAACTCCAGTAGCTCACAAGTGACAAGGAAGAGGAGGAGGCGGCAAAATTGTGATTCCTGATTCTCACCTGAGTCATTAGGAGAACCCGAAGATACGTGCTTAGAGCTTTGCTCCAGTTGCTCACTCACTCGAGAGCTACAAACATGCAGCTTCAACTGAGACTTCACCAGCCACTAGTCTCCACTTGCCAGCTCTGAAACAATTTTTCCCCATTAAGATAAGCCCATAGCTGAAGTACATCTGTGTCCCAGTGCAGATTAACCCCAATAAGAACTGGAACTGGGTAACGCTGAAAGTGTTTTTTCCTTGCAGGCGATGCCTTTTCTCAGCTATACTGGGCCAGCCCTGACAAGAAGGATCCGGCTTCAGTTCTTCTTTGTGCATAAATAACAAACTTATTTGCAAGGTCCAGACAGCTGCATTTATGGAAAACCACTCAGAGGTTTTCCATCACCAACCACTCAGAGGTCAGCCATCGCTGACCTAACTTTGCAGCAACCGGGCTGCACAAGTGCCTGAGTGAAACGTCACCTGCAGTATTGCTGAACAAGAGACGATCAAACAAAAACAAGGCTTGGTTCTCAAATACCATGCTAAAATTCTGGGACCCACAAAGAAATGCTTTGTTGTTTATTGGCCACTTGCAAACAGTGATTATTCCATATAAAATAACTAACACAGAGGAAGCTCAGAATCCTCCAAGATCTCTTCAGAAACCTATTTAAAACGCACCTCCATTTTCATCATCTACTATTTGCATTAGAGAAGAAAACAAAAAGTTGGAAATCTGAGGTGATCAAACCTTCCCCCATCCCCACAAACAGACATTCTCTGCCCTCCAATAGACTTGACTACTCATTTTTCTAAGTAGCCAAATAGTTTCACAATTAAATGCTTATTTCTGTAAGATGCATCTTTCTGCTGCCTCTGATGCCTCATGAGTTTTCTGGCTCCTCTCAAAATGCTTTCATTGCTCTGGGCATGACAAAGCCAAAACTGCTACAAGAGAAAGCTCCATCTCAGCGTCAGACTGAGTTCCCAAAACTTTCACCACCGCTCGCAGCAAGAAAGAAGGAGAAAAATAAATGAGAAAATAGGACTTTGATTGCTAAGATCGGAGCCACTTTGCTGGGCAAGTTTGTTAGCAAAACGTCTCTGGATGCAGCGTGAACTGAGAATATTTGGGCAGGCACACAGGAATTAAATAAATGGAGCCTCACAATTCCCTTCCAGAAGACCCATGTTTGTGGTGACAGCTGCACTTCCAATTGCCAAAATGTGACCTTTCGGCCCTGACATTTAGGCCCTGGTTTTCCAACTTGTGTTCCCTCCGCCTCCAGTTTCACAGGTGGAATTCATAGCACTTTAACTTCCAAATAGTTGGCGGTACACACCAAACACAAGCCCGTGCTTTATCCAACTGGTTCTTAAAATGGAATATTATGGAATATTCTTACTCTGGAGCCCCATGCCATGCCACGCCGGTCGGTCAACTTACAGGAGGTGCTGGGCATGCCGTACCTCTGGGGAAAATCAATGCGACAGCCGAAAGCTCATCTCTCAAAATAGTCACCGTGCTGCTCAATTTTTCTCTTTTATTTATTTCCCCACCACAGTTACACAACACATTCCTGACGGGGCAAAAGGGATAATTAGCAAGAGCACTTTTAGACATACGCAAGCAGGCAGCGCCAAGCTTGAGAGCGCGCACTATCACATGAGAAGCGAGAAGATAATAGTCTTCCCATCTGAGGAATAATAAGGAAAATGGATCTTCCATTAGTTTGTCTCAGGAACGCATCAGGAAAGCACCAAACACACAGAGGGGAAGTGCAATGGTTCGGCAGTTATTTAAGAAGTCCAACAGTGATGGTAGGGAAGAAGAGCTCAGCTGTAATCATGCATCACAGCTCTCGCCTTGGGTCAGATGCTATGTTTGAAGTATTTTCTGTCTGGCCAACAAGGGCAGCTTACAGGCATGGAGAAGTATTTGAAATATCGGAGTTTTCAGGCTCAGCCAAACCAATCATTTCCTCTAAAAGACTTTTGTCCCTAATGAGGGAAGCGAGCAATCCAGGGAAACTTAGAGATACGATGGCTGGAGACCCAGCACTCCAACCTCCTGCTGCTGCCACAAGGCCATTTCCCCCTGTCGAGGGACATGTCTTGTTCCTACACACACAGGCTGAGTGCTGATGTGCTTGGAGAAGTCAGTCAAGCATTCCCACGTTACAAATCCAACAGCCTTTTCTGCTGTAGAGGAGGATTACAGGCTTACATTCTGCAGGACCACTATTGGCAGGGAAAATGGGATCAAATGAATTTAATCCAAACTTAAGGCATAAGAATAAGGAGCCTCATTGAATGGATTAAGCAGGAGACGAACATACTGTAACACCTCATACATTACCTGTTATGACTGTGTGGTCTCACATCCATGTTGACAGTGGAGGAGATGCAGACCAGCTGTGATTTTACCTGGGTCATGCTTTTTTCATGTGCTTCCTCGTCCGTATAAATTCATTCTTACGTAAGACAGCTGTGTCAAACCTGAGCTCCCAGTGCAATTTTCCTTCTACACTTTCAGAATGAATTCAGGCCCTGCTTTCCCCAGGGCACCGCACAAGGAATTACAAAATGGCTTGGTTTGTGCCCAAATGGAGCACGAAAAATCGGCGCAAAAACTGGTGTCAAAAAGCACAAGGACTCAATTACAAAATCAAGATCTGTGAGAATCTCAGTCCCAGGACAGTGAGGGGTGGTTATCAGGAATGTTTCATCTGTTTGTCACTTGGGGCCATATGACGAGCCCATTACTGAGAAGAAACACCATCTACCATGAGTTTCCAGGCCTAAACTGTGCTTCACCCTCTACCAGGTCTCCATGCCCTCACCTCTGACGTGACATAAGGGTAAGCCTGAGCAATAGGGAGTCAGTTTTCAAGGAGTTTAATTGCACGGCAGTTCTAAAAGCCAATAGAGAATTAATTAATTGTTTTGCAGAAGTTGAGCTCTCTGCCTGCAGGGCTGCTTGGCTGTGTTGAGGAAGTGCATGGTGTTGACTTCCCAAACTAGTCACCGTTGCAAGCCCCTGGCGGTATTTATAGAGTTGGGGGAAAATTTCCAGGAAACAACGCTTACTGGCACTCCCAAAAATAGCAACGGAAACTCTTCAATTACTAAACTTTTAAGGAAGAAAGTCTTTCTTCTTCGTGACAAGACAGCAAAGTAGCAACCTCTACAATCTGCTTGTGAGTGGTTGCAATTAATATTGTTCCTTATCTCACTTTTCCCTGACAGCAGTAGATGTTACTCCTAAGCTATTAATTCTGTACAGCTGCAAGGTTGCTTTTCTCTCCTTTCTCTCCTACTGATTATTTCCAGGATAAGATGCTGAAGTCAGCCCCGTCTCAGGAAACTTTAGCAACTCTCTCCTGGAACACATTCACAATACAATCCATAGGCTGAGCCAGAGCTCCCACACATGTGCTTGAGCAAAGTCAGTACCAGCAGCAGCGCAACCATGGCAGCCCAGAGGTTGTCCCAAACCATCACGTGACCGCCCAGGACCCTGATCTGGGGGAATGGTTGCAGTCTTCATCAAACTGCATTGATGTGCAGGTTAACTTGCTACCAGAAGCCAATCGCAGGGATGAGCAGATCCTTCTGCACAACCAAGATGTGCCTTGGGGTCAAAAAGCAGACAAAAGCACAGGAAAGGCACAGACTGGTGGCTGGATGAGTCACGAAAGGTATCTGTTCTTTTCTACACATGCAACAGCTTCTGTATGCCTCCTCAGAGCCAGGAATTAAGCCAGGATTTCTGAAACATTTTCTCCCCTCATTAGTTTCAATGATGCAATTGCGAAAATGGAAGAGACTTGACCACCTTAACCTTAGCACTAAAAACACACGGATCTATGCTGTTGCTTGGCGGGGCTAGGCAGACCATCCCAGACACAGACCTCTCTCCCAGTGCAATGGCATACCCCATACACCCCATTTGGGAGGATGCAAACTGGCTGACCGCAGAAGTGCAGCTTTCTGGGGTAAAAGACACAACACAGAAATCTTCTAAAAGAACAGGATACGAGTGCGTGAGGTTCTCTCCATCCTGCAAGTGCCCAGTTTTATTACTACAACTACTGACCAATACCTGTCCCATGGGACCCTCGGTCCCAGCATGGCTGCTGGGAGGGCACACAAGCCATGACACCGATCCCACAAGTTTGTTTTGCACATGTCACTGTGGAGCCGCGTGATAGAGCAGCATGCTTTGGCCAGCACTGCCTTGGGAAGCATGCAGAGCGCTCCTGCAGATAAGATGCTCCCATCAGCTCCTGCCTGAGACATGCCGACCTCCCTCCGCTGCCTTCTCCCTGCCATTGTTAAAGATAATACAAAAATCTGCTACTTATTTTTCCAAATGTCTCTGCTTCAGAGGCTTTTTCCCTTTGTTTTTCTGAGACCAATTAAAAATAAAAGTTTACCAGGAAGACGACAAAAAAAAAATAATAATAAAAAAAAGTGCCTGATATCATTGGATTCAGCCTGTAAGGATCTCACACATAAAAGAATTATGTCCCTGAGCACTTTCCAGCAGACTTACAGAAAATTTCATCTTTCTACTTCCCTGGCTGGATAGTCTGTTTGAGTAATTTTCTCTTTCTCCTGGGGTTGGTTGCTAAGAGACGCGCTATTACTTCTCTCTCTCTTATGACCCGATTACTATGATCAGCAAAGACAGCGTGCAGACAACAGCCTGACACGGCTCATACAAGAACATCGGGCTCGTTACAAAATGATGGACTGTATTAACACTCTGCAGCCCCTCCACTCGCCGTGGCCTTTGCAGAGTCTCCAGGCACAACTGGGGGCTTTTACTTCCCCGGCTTCTGAAGTGCATGTTCAAACATTTTAAATCATAGGACTGGGAAGGGAGAAGAATGGACTTTTACCTCCTGTGTTTTGCCGCCTGTCAGCCAGAGCAATGTTAATGGATCTGTATTGAGAAATGCTCCTTTCCTTCCCCTAGTGGAGAAGCGGCTTGGGAACCATTATTATCCCTATTCACCCTCCTGCAAAAACTTTGCAAATACACAACGTGGTTTGGGTTAGCGCGTTCCCTTAGACTACTCAACAGCACGTTGTAAAGCCGATGCTGACACTTGTGGGGCTGAGAGGTGCCATGGTCCTGTAAAGAGCGGAGATGTACTGCTCTGGACGAGGAAAGCGGCAGGAAATGCTTCCTCCAGAGGTGCACTGTGGTCTCGAGGAAGGCACCGTGACTCCCAAAGTGCTCCCAGCACGTGCTGAGATGGCCATGGCTTGGCACCGTGCCTCTGCAGAGGGTTCCAACTGACAGGACTGCTGGAGAGTGGGCTGAGATGGAGACTTGGAGCTCAGACTGGGAAAGCACGTTGAGAGGCATGCAGGGCAAAAAGCTGGGGACAATTGCTGGTCCGAGGCTGGCTGGTATGGCACAGGATGTGGTCAGAGACCTCAAAGATCGTCAGCCTACGCTTTGCAAGGTTCATCAAATTGGTTTTTTTAGAGAGTAACTTTTCAACATTACTAAATCTAATTTACTTCTGAATAAACTGTGCTTACCAGCAGTGTTTCAGTACTGTTCTCCTACTCCTGCTGGACCCCTTCCCTTCCTGCCAGCCTGCCCCTTGGCAGCCTCGCACTATATCTAGAAAAGCCATTGACAAACCTGTCACAGTTTCCTAACAGAAATGGCCCAGACGTCCAGGTCTCTCCTCTTACCATTCCTTACCTCCACAGCATTTCCCATAAATTCAGTGCTCAACAGAAAAAACAAGTTGAGGTCTTACGTCAGCATGATTTCTACCATGCTACGAAGGAAACCCTTTATGCCAGGCTTCCCATTATGGTTTGGTCATGTCTAGACTAAACCAAAACCTTTCCTGAGTCATTGTCATCACACGAACTGGAGTAGGAGATGACCTATGAGTCTTTTGGTTAGTCCCTGCTCCCAGGCAGCATCCTCCTCCCTAGAGCTGAGTCTCTGCACCATCTGCTCAGCACCCAGAGCAGCTGGAGGGAGATGGGTGCTTCCTGGAACAGCACTGCGCCAAGGAATTGCTGGATGCACAGCTCCAGCATTGCACTCCACAGCTCCTGAAATAGTTTGGGTAAATCCCCAGTCCTTGCACAAGCCTTTAGAGCACAACTTATCTTCCGCGGCTAGGACCTTCCAAGGTGCATGCTTGTTAAACAAGAAGACAGAAGGGGAATTTTTAAGGTAGTGACGTCTGCTTATTAGGAACCAGACCGGATCCCTGCTCATCCCCTTCCGCAACAGCACTCTCCTGGGGAGCTGGAGCCACAGCACTTGGGGTCCTGCTCATGGACCTTGGCTCCCACACCCAGCCCATCTTGGTGTGCTTTGCCGAAGGGACAAGCATGTCAGGCCTTGTATATTTAGTCCAAATTGTAATTGTGCAGTGTTTGCTGCCAGAAATGCCTGCTCTTTGGCCACAAGTACAGCTTCTGTGGCTTCAAGAGTTGCTCATTCATTCTTCTAACCTTTTATTAGACCAACCTGTAATATAATCCAATAGACATTTATTGGTTGTTCTGACTTAGCAGTACTCTGTCTGGCAGGGTAAAAAAAGCTTTAGGCAGGAAAAAGGAAAAATATACGTATAATCCTTTATTATAACAGTTTTCAGGGCATAAAAAAGTTGCATTGAGTGAGCAAGGGCAAAAAAAATAAAAGAAGTTACTTGACTGTTAAGTGTGACATAACAATTGTTATTATTTAAGAGACTAGCATCTGGAGGATGTTAAAATTTCAGATTAAAATCAAATGGACAAGTGCTGCTTGCTCGTATTCAAGCTATTCCAGCATTAACATTGCTCTCTCATTTTGACTGGGCACCACAGCCTTTTAGAACTATACAGAGAACAAACATTATCTTTTAAAAAGTAGGTTTGATATAGTTAATGACAGATGTTTGCAATCTGAGTTATAAAAAGATGGCTTCTTTCCAATCCAGTCTATGTCAGATCCAACTTTTTTTTTCCTTCCCTTTTTCGCCCTTTTGCTTTATTCTACCCAAACTATTGTGGTTCACAGAACAGGCCACTGCAAAGATGAATCACTACTCAGTGTTTGAAATAATGAAGTGGAAAAATTAAATATAGTATCTCGAAAGGACAGACAGGAGGAAAAGAAGAAGGGAAAAAAATAGGCATGGCAGAAAAAAAGAAAAATCTACCTGCTGAGGAGTAGTGTTTGCTTTACGATAGCAAATAACAAAGAA
Organism: Aquila spilogaster; assembly: GCA_024606505.1. Classification (NCBI taxonomy): domain Eukaryota; kingdom Metazoa; phylum Chordata; class Aves; order Accipitriformes; family Accipitridae; genus Aquila; species Aquila spilogaster. Next base: position 16,327,393 of record JANHGO010000002.1, on the reverse strand, counting down.
AATACAAGCTCACTCACCAGAATGAAAAACGAGGCTGTGTATTACTTCAAGCAGTTCCCAAATAAGTGGCGATATGTTCCGAAGCCTCTGAAAGTTTAATATTTGTAATTCTAACAAAACGCAGTCAGAATTGTTAATAAAATCTGGTGGCTTGATGTGACATTTTGTGAACCACAGATAAGTATACTGGTTCAATAACAGGCTTCATGCATCTCTTTTCCGTTGCGTTTTCCCCAGTGCCATTATCAGAGGGGGTATTTCAAAAAAGGAAAACGTTGATGGTGGGAGCAAAGCCAAGAGCACAGACCTCCGTGTTTGTCTCCAACAGAAAAAACAACAACACAAAAGCAGACGCAGACACCGCAGTCCAGCCCAAGCAGTAACTGCTGGTGAGATGAGCACAACCAGAACAGCAGGGCCCACGCAGAGATGCCTTACTGACACCTGCCATCATGACAAGTCCTGACACTGGTCAGAGTGCTGTGGACACCCATCAGAACTCTGTGCCTCCATTTAACTCTACACATAAATAGTAAGAGAAGAACCGAAGCAAAGAGGTAGAAGGACACCAGAAAGGGATGCCCACATGAAGGATCCCATCTAAGCAGCACTGACATGTCGCAAGCTACGGAGCACAGTTTCAGCACAGCTTGGCTTGTCTGGGGCAATTTAAATCCACTGTTATACAAATGAGAACCACCACTAGTTTCCAATTGGTTTCACTGGCTCTTAACCAACAGGGTTAGAGAGAAATCAATGGAGACTTCCAAAAAGCAGCTCCAAACTGGTTCTCAACAGCCCCCTGATGAGGAACCTCCCCTTAGTGAGGGAGCTTCAGCTTCCTGTGTGTTCTGCAGGGCCCAGGGCTCGGTTTGTCCTTTCAATGCTCTTGTGGAATAGGTAGCAAACCAAGAACAGGCCTGGAACTTGGAGTTCATTTTCCCTGGCTGTATTCTCTAAGTGCCTGTGGATGATGCAGTTCTGACACTAATGAATAAAGCATTGCTTCATCTGCTTCACTTCATTCAGCGCAAGAAACACACAGAAGAAGGAGAGCGAGGATTTAGAAGGGCTTTAAAACTTTATAATACTCATTTCAAAAAAGCTTTCTTTAAAAAACAAGCACCAACGTGGGGGCTGTGCTTAGGCAGTCAGGATGATTTGCCACAGCGGCAGTATTCCTCTTTATTCCCACAACATTTTTCAGCTCTGCAAGCTCAATCCATGGTGGGAGCAGAAGAGGGTCTGAGCATTTCTCAGCCTATTTTCTTGTCCTATCACTGAGACGCTGCCTCATCCCTGGAGCATCAATGATTTTATCAGCTGGTGGCAAAGCCGGATGCAGGGACCAGCAGGTCCCGCTGGAAACTCTCTGGGATTTGCAGGACCCAGTTCAGCCTCAGAATGACTGAATAACAACACATTCCCATGCTTTATGCAGGATGCAGCAGTGATCCGCATGCACAGCTCACACCACGTGCAATACAGCCAGCTTTGCTTCTACTGCAACTAAATCACATCATCTTCTGTTAGCTTGGCACAGAGTGCACACAACACACCACCAGAGCACGGCTGACCCCCAGCTCACTTCTTGTGAGTGTGAGCCTCCTGCCAATGATGACCAAAAGGCAATAAAACGCCCCAGAAGCTCACGGGTGGCTCTAAGGAGAGCAGGTACACTTCTTCCTTCCAGTAGCAGGGATTACTCTTGCCGCGCTATGCAGCAGGCCCAGCAAAGACAACCAGAAAAAGCAAAAAACTTGCAGAATCTCCCAAGTCAGCCTGAATTTATCCTTTCAGGGCTCTCATCCAAGTAATGAATAGACTCTGGAGCTGTTTAGCTTCTATGAACTGTCAAAGATTGCAGAACAGGGAACAGCACAGCTAAAACACTGAGTGTCTCTTCCAATAAATCCATACCAAGCCTTCAAAAATTAGACAGAGTTACCGATAGCAGCTGCTGTAAACAAAGCCCACTAGGTATGCCTGCCTACAAGATAAAACAAACAGCACGACAGCTCATGCTCCCAGTCCCTTACAGACACGGCTGAATAAAATTAGCTACTGCTCAGGAGCCTCCACACAGATGAAGAGGAAAAGGGCAGAGAGGGTCAGGACCTGGGAAACCTGCATCAGCTGGGTTCAAGTGAACACAGCTTGGTGTCAACTATGTAATCTTGCCCTGGAGCTAGCACTGATGCTGTGCCTGGCCTCACGAGTCACAGCCCTCTCCTCCAACTAATGTAGGTGGAAAGAGGAGATGATTAAAAAAGCACACACACAAACAAAAACCATGAAGATCTCGAAGACCTGTGTGTGAGCCTCCTGTCATTCATCATGCCTGAAAGTGCTTCAAGGAAAGAAAGGAGAAGGAAAGACCTTGCTTTAATTCTCAACTCTTCTATTAGTTTCCATTATGGAAACTGGAGGAGGCTCAGGGGAGACCCTGACAGGAGGTTGTGACAGCTCGGCCTCTGTTCCCAGGTAACAGCAATAGGATGAGAGGTGATGGCCTTAAGTTGCGCCAGGGGAGGTTCAGGTTGGATAGCAAGAATAACTTCTCCAAAAGAGTGGTTGGGCACTGGCACAGGCTGGCACGGTCCCTGGAGTTGTTCATGAACCATGGAGATGTGGTACTAACAAACACGGCTTAGTGGGTAGTACTGGCGGCAGGTGGACAGTGGGACTAGACGATCTTAAAGTCTTTTCCAACCTTAACGATTCTATGATTAAATCCATTTAAACTGTTTCTGCAGGTATTACATTCACCATGGTTGGCCATTGCAAGGAAAAGACATCATCAGCACTAACAAATACTGAATTTAGAAGGAGTCAACAGCATAAACTCAAATAGCTAATTTTGCAAAGCCTGTCCTCAAAGCCTCTGAAGGGCTGACAAATCAAATGCCCAAGTGTTGTGCAATCCCATAAACTACACAACTGTCATAGAAGGGATGTTTTCTGCACATCCTTTTGTGGCCAGGGTTTGGCACTGTGGTATATGTCTCAGGAATATGCCTCACTGGATGCCTATGAATGAAATATCATAGAAAATCCTGAGTTAGAAGGGACCCACAAGCATAGAATCATAATATCATTAGATTGAAAAAGACCTCCAAGATCATCTAGTCCAACCATCAACCCATCCCCACAAGGCCCTCTAACCCATGTCCTTCAGTGCCACATCTGCATGTTTCTTGAACACCACCAGGGACAATCAAGTTCAACTGCTGGCTCCACAAAGGACCAGCCAAAATTCAAACCATATATTGTAAGAATACGAGGAGCTTCATTTCTTTAACAGCAAAGGGCAACAGAGGTGGAAGCCTTCACTCATGTTTCTCAGCCAGGTGGCATTTTTCATTCCAAGGCATAGATGCTCTATGAGCTGCTATGGCCTTGGTGTCGCTCCTTCTTCAGAGCACTGTCCTCCCCATAAATCCACAGGCTTTACTGTCACTTACTGCTCCTCCCCAGCAACGTGTCCACTGTGTCCCCCTTTTGGCTTTCTCTGCGTGTTTCAATCACCCATAGCCCATAGGCATGGTTTGCATCAGCCCCATGCTACACCTTGCTTGCACTGCTTCGTGTCCACAGGATTGTACTGGGAGAGGAAGGCAAGGGGGAAAGAGCTTTTGAGGTTATGAAAACCAGCTCAAAACCCAAAGGATGCAAACCAAAGGCAAATAACACCACAAAGCCTGACACTCTCACTGCACTCAAACCATGCAATGACCCGAGGAGCTCCAAGTCAGGATTTTCTGAGCACCCGAGGCCGACAATAGACTTCAGTATGGTTTTGAAACCCCCTAGTTCTGGCCTCACAAGCCCTGGCAGCACCCCAGCACACCCCAGCAGCACTCATTTCAGAGCGCCTGCCAGCAATCCTCCCCGTGCCATGGAGCATGTGAGCTCCCGCCAGCACTGAAATACCAATTTTAGCGCAAAAACTGGAAAGCAGGAGAAAAGTAATTGGGAGGGAAAAGAGGAAGGGCAATGCTTTTAAAGAAACTGGAAGAGGGCCTTCTGCCCCCTCTCTGCACTCTTAGCTCAGTGCTCAGTGAAGGAGAGCCCACCTGAACTGACAGCGCAGCTCTGCAGTCACCACCTGCTGTGCATGTTCCTGGACGGGGTCTGAGGAATGCGGGGAGAAAGCATGCAGTACTAAGCACACACGAGCACTGAGAGAGGAGCGAGAGGTGTGGACTGCCAGGACCCATGGCAGGATGATGTCTCCCTCATCTCAGGACTCACCTTGCCCCAGCACAGGCAGATGTTTTCCTGTCTGCAGACACATGCAAGGATGCCCCATCAAAAAATCACCCTTGACCCCAATGCTCCCACCCAGTGGCTTTTTCAGATCCACCACTTGAATGTCTGGACACCTCGTTTTCATTTCCAGCCTAGCTCATTTGCTGTTTCCTTCCCACAGATGCTTTTTTTTCTTGTACAAAACCACATTCCTCTAGCTCAAACAGCTCTCCTCCATCTGTGGGGTAAATACGGAGCTGTGCAGGACAGTGGGGATCACAGTGCTAAGACTTCCCAGGACTGAGTCCATGCTGAACAGCAGTGTTTGTACCCTTGGGTTGGACTTACTGAAAACAGACACCAGCAGCAATTCTTCTCACAGAAAAAGAGCACACAGTGATTTGAGCAGGGTGCTGCAGAGAGCTGAGAGGTGAGGGAAGCAAAGCATCTCCCTCCCTGAAGTGCCAGGGAGGAAGCATCAGAAGTACAGAGCAGAAGCAACGGACCATATGGACGGAGCAGGGAGCAGATGAGCCCCAGCACACTGCCATGCCAGTGGAGCTCCTGCTTGGCTCTGAGACCCCCAGCATAGAAACAAATCCCCATCTCCAAAGAGAAAGGCTACAACAGGGCAGGCGGTACAGACCCCAGCGCAGCAGTACGCCAGGGAAGGAGCATTTGAGGTGAGCAAGGTTAATCCCCCGTGAGCTGCTGTGACAGGGAAGGCTAACACTAAATCCTCCAGAAAGCAAGAGCAGACCACAGCACGTGGAAGTCTGGTCCGTAAAAACACAGCTGCACCCGCCTCTCCAGCGAGCTGTGCGGCAGAAACCCGTGCAGCACATTAATCAGAGCTGTGTTCTTATTTATTATTGTTATTACTACTGCAGTCATACCCCAAGGCCCCCAAACAGATCCCTGCGACAGCAAGACACGGTCTCTGCTCTGATGAGTTGACACATCCAGCTCAAAACAAGTCTCAGCAAGGCAGCGTGGCAAACAGCAAGGAGGGGGACCAGCACCACCGAGAAAATTGCTCACTTAGCTGGTCTAAACCACGCACGCCTTGACTGCTTCCAGCACATTAAAATGCTCCTGCTTTATAAACTGCTGGCTGTTGTGGCTTTTGTTTTTATTTTAACTCATTTTAACCATTTCTAACTCATTTCAAAGCTCCATTGAGTCAAACAACAGAGGTCACTGAAGAAACAAGCAGGGAGCCAGGAGGAGAGAACAGAGCCATAAAAAGTGAATGAGGCATGGTGGGCTAAATATTTTCTTGCTGTCCCTCCTCACCTGCCAGATCCCGGAAGCCTCATGTTCTCAGGGTTATATACGGTCGAGCTAATGGCTTTGCACCAGCTGCTGACACTGACCAGCAGTGTGTCACCTTCTGAAAGTGGATTAGCTTAAGCTGCCGGTACGCTGTCACATCACTAAGCCAATCCCTGATCAAGTCTCCACTATCCCCTATTTCTTCCAAGCCTGTCAGATGACAGTGGCATCTCTCAAAGTCCAGAATCTGCAGAGGCCCCCCATAAGTTCCCCAAATCTCCCCATTTCCCTCAGACCCGGCAAAGTCCACATGCTTGCAGGACTGTGCACTCAATGTTGCACAAGAAATGCTGGTGAGGCTCATCTACCTTTCTCAGTCTGCAGTATGGGGGTGCTGCTCAGAGGACATTACCTTCCCCCCAGTGCCAAGAAACAAAGGATTTTTTAGAAGGTTGTTGGGATGTTCCTGAGTCACTTATAATCAGATCTGTAATAATTAAAGCATCGGCAATTAAGGCATAGTGACATTTCTGGCTGATCAACAACGGTTTTCCTGGGGAAAAAAAAAGTGTCATTTTTCATTATTATCTTCAATTGTAGGAGAATTTAAAAAATCAGAATTTCCACTTTACTTGAAAGTGACATTTTCATCGCAATTCAGAAATGGATTATTTTTACTTTTTTTAATTCCAAATGTCTTTCTCTCCCTCTTACTCGCTGATGTTTTGTTACTGAAGGCAACAGAACAGGTGCATATGACTGAGTTTTCCCCTCCAACACATTTTCTTTTTTCGTTTCGAATTCTCTGAAGTTAGAGTGGCAGAGGGAGAAAAATGAAACACCAGTCAGACTTCTCCAACTTCCCACTAAATGTCCTTAACTTCAGAAAATTGCTTAAGTGAGAGACTTAATATATTGCTCTGTTTTTCTTTCTCCTTTCCATTATTATGTAGTCTTCCTGCACGCACTCCGAAAAGAGTAGAAAAAGGAAGAAAAAATTACAGACAACTTCTACTTTATTACACTCAATATAAAAGAGGGAAAAGTGGAGATGGTACAAAGAAGAACATCCAAAACTGAAAATCAAAAGCTGATTTGGCAATTTTCTTGAGTACAATGGAGTCTGTCCCCAGGTTTATCCCTTCCTCCATGTGCCCAAAGAACAGGAACCCAACTCCTACACTTGCTGCTCAACTGCACGAAGAGAGCTGGACTTTTAAAGCAGGAAACAAAGTGAGGCCAATGCATGGTGACTGGAAAGCTTCTGTTTTACTGACAGAACATCTTCAGAGATTACTGCAGTGCTCACCTAAATATCCACACAATTATGCCACTAAATTATCTCACATTCAAGAGCCTGCCACAGCAGAGGAGAAAAGGTAAACCTGAATCAAACCAACAGGCAAGAGAGGAACCATGGTGAGACCCATTCTGCCAAATCCATGCATCCCTACCGACACCCCCAACTCAGTCCCACATTTGTAGTGGAGTCCCATTGCGCTGGCGCAAAAGAAGAACAACACTGAAAAGGGTGTTCAAGCTCCAGCTTTTTGGACTGACATGTACCCGCAGAAATGAAACAAGCAAAACACTGAGAAAAGTATCAGTCTTAGGAGAGGACACTTGCTTCCAATAAAAACAAAGGAAGAGCTGTCCCCCTGCCCTCTCCTAGCCCTGCACCACTCAGGAGGACAGCTCGCCAGAGGGTACACGGTTCTCTCACATTCTTTTTGATTTGAATGATCTCAAAAATGGCGGAGGGAGACTCCCACAAACTCATGAACCAAGAGTTCGTCAAACACAGTTTGTGTTAGAGGTCGATTTCCCTGAATAAGACTGTTGTGGCTCTTTCCTAGAAAAAAAATGTACTCACCATCACTTCCCGGTTGCTTGTACGGGTTGTACTTTGGCTTGGGGGCAACAACAGGTGCAAATTTCTTTGGCGTCTGTTGGGTGGACACTGAGATACTGGGAGTCCCAAAGGCATGCGTGGTCTCCATCCTTGCTGTAACATGACCAACAGGCTCGTTGGTACTCTTGGGCGGCAGCCAGGACGGGTGGGACATGGTTCAGATCTGAGAGAGGAAAATGAGAACCACACATACATTAGGAATTCAGGCTGGGGGACTAGCAGTTGTAAACCCCTAGCTGATATATTAAATTAAACACATAAAGCCATTTAATAAGAATGCAGATATAAACTTGTCTTTCTTTGCCCTGTTGGTTGAAATTACTGATCACCTTGTTTTGGTGTCTGCAAAAGTGTTGTTATTTTCCTCTTCAAACTGAAGCTGAGGCACACCAACGCACCAGAGAAGCCCATCACTCCTATCACCTGTTCAGCAAGACAGCCATACATTACATTTGACTTTCCCCTGTTAGGATTTAGTGAGTACATTAATGTACAGCGGTGCAGTTGCTCTGGGGACAAGTGCCATTACAGGTGTGCAGACACACTTCCAAAATATAACCTTTAGCATTTCTCAACATGACATTTCTGGCCCCAAATTCCACCATCTTTCACTTAAACTTTTAAGAAAAAGGATTTCAGAAGCAGCTAACCCTTCCTGCTGCCTCCATTTCTGAATGCCCGGGTTAAGGTATTTTAAAAGCACATCAATTCTGAAAAAATGCCAGAATTCCACAACCGCTGACAACCAGGCTCCTTTTAGACATCTTGACTTGTGTAACAGAAAACAAAGGCAGCCCAAACCATTACTTATTCATGAAGATCTTGGCTTCGGTCTCTTAACAGCCTACATCACTTTTGAGAACTGGACTCAGACGCTGCTGAAAATATTTCCCATAAAAAAAAACCCTGTTCATAATGGGCTGAACTGCAGCGAACAAGCGTTTTCCACGACACACAAGCCATAGCTGTTGGGTAGCAGCAATGGTCCTACAGCAGAACCACGTTATCCCTCTAAGCTGATTTTGAGCTGCAGTAAGGAAGTGAAGACCCTGCATGGACAAAAGCTACTGCTAATTTTGGAGCCTTCAAGTGCCTGTCCATGCTCTGCTTTGGAGTCAGGACACCTCAGGGCTCTGGAAACCAGAGGCAGTCAGGACTCGATCTGGAAAGATTTCTTTAGATCAGAAAGCTTGGAAAAGGATCGGTGCAAGAGACAGCACTGGGCCAGGGCAGACAGTAGCTGACTGCTGTTGCATAAAGGCAGTTCCAGCTGGGCATAGAGGGGCAAAGTGAAGGCACCTCTGGATTTGCAAAGAGGGTCTCCAACTGAGCAGAGGTGCTGGGAGCCTTTGCTGAGTGGCGACACCGGGATTTACCAATGGCTGTGAACAGTTCTCTGAGGTCAGGTTGGGAAAACAAATGAGGACAGATGAAGGGCGGCCTCTGGCTGGCGGACACCCCCTCGGAGTGAAATCATTACCAAGCCTTACAGCTCTACAGCTCTCTAACTATTCTGACACAGCTCTGTGGTCACACATGCAGCCATCTATTTGAATGTCTCAAGACAAGGCATTTCCAAAGCTGAGCAGAGCAGCCACATGTAGCCAGCTATAAAGGTCAGCGCTTAAAATCTGACAGCAAGCACATGACTGATATTGTCACCTTTGCCACCTACCATCAAACATGGAGACCAAATATCTTCTCATTGATACTTAAGCAGGAATGCAGCTACAGGAGCACATCCCACTGACCTGGGCATACTCTTGGTGCCACAAAGCTAACACTTCTATGCACACATGTTCTCAGAAACAAGCAACTATCCCCCACAATTATACAGAATACTTAGGCAGGAGAAAGGCACATTTGACAGCATAGTTAAGTCTACCTAGAGAAAAGAAAAAAAAAATACAACTAGAAATCACACTTCCTTTCCCCTTTCTCCTCGTTTGAGATCAGATGTCACTGGAAATGTCAGGACCATGCCACTGGGACTTGGGTGAGGAGCTGTTTTGCCAGCTCATCCTGCCTGGCAAAGCAGCTCAGTCCTAGAAGCTTTATGGTGGAGCAAAATAAGGTGAGCCTTGTATCGAAGAAGCAGATAAGGACTCTTGGATATAAACCAGAGAAAGTAGTCTGATGGACTCCGATATGGACAGCCTTGTCCTAGCAATTTGCCATTAGACAGTAATGCTGAGTCAGTGGGGGCAGAGGTGGGGAAGGAGCAAGGTCTCCACGTGGCAGTGTGGAGTTGGTACCTCCAGCCATCAGCAATGCTTGTTAAAACTGATGTATACGAATGTGTGCCTCCTCCAGGTAACAAGCTTCTTACTGGAGGATTCATTTGCACTGAAAGACTGCAAAGAAAAGCCAGTTCTCATGTCTGTCCCAAAACTAGGAGATGGGCAGTTTGTGGTCCTCCTCTACCTCCACCACTCTTTGTGTGCCAGAGGAACTGCCACGTGCCCCAGCACTTCCTCACCATGCAGTGCGGCTGCTCAAGGTCACAGGTTTTGCAATTCCTGCTGCTGAAGGATGAGCCCATTGCATTGGACATGTGATACCAGTGAATGGAACCACTGGGGCCAGCATGGAGGGGCTGGCTACAAACGAGGAGTGCGGCAGGAGCACCCTGCAGACTGAGGAGCATCTAAGGCCAAGGTGTAAGAGGGATCTTTCCCTCCCAAACACGGCTGCCAGCTGACCTCACACTGACAGAGCAAAGCATCATCCTGAAAGCAAGAAGTGAAAGGCAGGTCCTCCCCGCAGGGCTGTAGAGGAAACCAGCCATGACAGGCAGGACGGACCGCACTGCCACTGCCTGGTACTTCCCGTTACCACCACCAGCCCCACTGGACACAGAAAACGCCACTAAAATTCACCTACGTGGCCACCTCTTCCTCCCACATCATTAAAAAATGTAATGGCAGTAAATCTCAGGCAACTATCTAGGCTTAAGAGCAGAAGGCAGTGAGGGTGATCAGCCTTAAGAGCTAAACAGGACACTCTGCTCTCTTATTTATATCCAAAGACTGCTGTATCGTGCCCATTGCTGAAAGCATCCTGGAGTTTCATTCTGACAAGTTTTCAGCCTCTGGTTTGCTATTTCATGTGAAAGATCATCCCACTGTACAAAGCTCCTTCAGAACACGGGCGTTACCTCCACACTGATTCAATGCAAAAAAGAAACAGTGCTAACAAGATTATCACCACCTGCTTTGGCAGCTCCCTAGTTTGTCCTTAGCCACCTCCCAGGAAACATGCCTTGGTCCCCTTACAGTTTGCCACAAGGCAAGGATGGGCTGAGCGATGCATAATCCAGGGCTATCTGCTGCAGCAGCCAGGCTGCACAGTGCTGGGACAGTTGATGACACTGTGGCATCTCATGAACGAGCTTAAAGAGCAGTTCTCTTACGGGCAGTTTGGGAATATAAGACCACACTGCCATAACTCAGTTGCTAACTGTAGGTTGGCACACAGTTTCATCCTGGCTACCCTCTAACACATTTGTTTCAGCGGCGTGGTGTTTTCTAATTGTTTCCCGTTAGCCTTTTCTCTTCCTCTTTCTCCCCCTCTCATTTTCTGTCATGCATTTACTGTCACTCGTTTTTGCTATCTGTGCCTTGACAATGTTTTCAGCAAGTTCCCTTTTCCTCGTCTGTTCCAGCCCCAGCCTCAATTAAATTTAGCCTAACTATGCAAGATCATAAAAACCGAAAATGAATAGATCTCTTTTTAACAGCTGAAGCTGAACTTCTGGGTTTGTTCTGATCTTCCCCCAACACTTCTAATCTTCTAAGGGCATGTGACTTTATGCCTAGGGTAAAAGGCCCCAAGCAACACAATACAGGGGACTGAAGCCTTCTGAAAGAATGCATGTAATGGGGAATCCACCACTACTCAGTAAACTATTTGGGAAAGCAATTAAGTACCAATGTTACGGATTCTTCTTTATGTCTGGCTTAAATTTATCTAGCTCCACCTCCAAGCACTGGATTTTGTTACACTCCTACCTCCCTTCCACATGCAGATCCTCTCAGAACACAGCCAGGTCTTTGGTGAAATCAAATCAAAACATTTAAATTAAGTATCAGTTAAACTCACTGGTTAGAACAGACTTCTCTTGATTCACTCACACATACTCTGAACTCTCTTCAGTTTTTCAGCAACCTTTAGCAATGTGGTGGATGCTACCATTTGACCATTTTTTCAAGAACGGAAACGTATAATGGAAAGAGTAATAGGATGAACAACATCAAAGACAAAAACCACACCAACTTCAGCTGTGACTGCCCGAGGTTCTGTTATCCCTCCTTCCTTGGGAGCATTAGTCATCACCTACTTTTGGAGGTAGAGGATAAGACCAAACTAACCATGATAAATAACATCAAGAGCACACTACATAAATAAGGAAAACCATGTGCTCTGATTCTATCATGAGGACAACCTTAATGCCACAAGTCCAGAAAAAATCTAACCATAAAGGAACACACTACAACAGAGGAACTGGAATCCCATGATGAGACTGCACTATCTAGAATCATCAGACCAGGAATATCAATAGAGGATACCACCAGAAAGTAATAAAAGCTGACAAGGTTTATTGTCTGTTTTTTTAAAAGGTGTGCATAAGTGCTTGGGTTATTTTGCTTCTAATTACTGGATGTCACTCACCTTTGAGAAGCAAAGGTAACACAAAGAGGCTTCTAAGTCAATTTAGCCTCACATCAGAAACAATGAAAGGGTAGAGTACCAATTTGTCTATCTGGAAGTTGTTAGTATATTCATCTCTGAGACAGGCTTTTCCATGATTAGATTGTACCCAAATAAATCTTCATTCCATTTTCATATTTATAACACGGACCAAATACTCCTTGGATGTTGATGGACTTTGCCAAGACAGAAGAATTTGTCCCCGAGTTAATTAAGCTAATGCTTCACAGTGGGTAGCAACAGTGTTTAACATAAAACGAGCAACAACAGTCTGTTCTTCCAGACAGTCTGCTCTGTCTTTATTCTACTTTGTACTCATCTGCTAGCTTGGTTCAGGTTCTTTGTGCTACCCATGCACAGTTACCATCAGCCTTAAGGCCACGGGGCTGACAAAACATGGGGAGGTCAGTAGCACGTCTGCCAGCAAAGGGCACAGCTGGAAGCCCTCCAGTGGCTTCTGATACTATTCAGGGAAAGAACCAAGACATCTCCTTCCCTGGATAGGCAAAGCTCATCTCAACAGGATTAAAAGAGCCATGTGTAGAAAGGCAGATCGCAATCTCCCCACATTCCCTTCTCTTCCATCCACGCAACAGGACTTGAAAATTTCTGACTTTACTTCATCTTCCAGCTGAGTTTTAAAGAGAAGTTCTCGTACTGAACCAAGGGAACACCCCTTCTGTGGCAAAACTGTGCCACATTTTGCCCCTTTCGGTGAGAGATGCAATCCACAAAACTGGATGTTTCTAACCTAAACTTGTCTTTTTTTTTTTGCTTCCTGAAATTCCCAAAAGCAGAACCCAAATGCTCTGCTAAATTACAGTTCTTTGCTTTGTCCTTATCACCTCCACTTCACTAATTAGCCCAAAGCAGTAACTGAGGCTGACCAGAGAGATTTGCTCTTTATAAATTCCCAAAGCTGCTTGTTTCCCTTGGCATCGTTCCACTTTGAATGTTAAGTGAATTTATTTCTCCACTTAGGGCCAGTGATCTCTAGCCATGAAGCTTTCCGGCTTCTTGCGGCCTCCAGAAGAGGATATAATGTCAAAATTCTGGTCTCATTAGAGGTCTTTAACCAAACAAAAAAAGCACCATAGCTACTTACAAACTCAGCCCAAGCCCTCCTGGGATGTCCTTCCCATATGGAACTATTTATCTTCATCAATTTTACATCATACGGGAAATTATGTGATTTGGGGAAACTGTGATCCCTTTTAAACTCCCCTAATTCTTGCTGATCTGCACAGCATCTCACAAAATTTAAGACCTGCAATATTAACCAGCCCCAAGAAACTCTACTCCTCCCTCAGAACCTCCCAGCAGCAAACTGACTCAGGTCCTCAAACATCACATCAGCAACCAGGAGAACTGCAAAGCCACAGGAAAACTCCCAGCATTGGGATTGTAGCATGAGGCAGAACTGACCTGGAGCAGCCAGCAGGAGTTGGCTGAGCCCAGTGATTGCCTTCTTAACCATATGTAAAGACTTAATGCACACAGACTCCCACCCCTTGTGGCAGATCTCTCCCTTAGACTAGGCTTCTTTGCTTGCATACATTTTGCACCACTTCTGGATGTTTGCTGATGTTTTGCATTGTCATTTACAGCAGGTGTCAGCTGAAGTAAATTTAAATCTTTCTCTCCCCCCAGCACTGGAATTTCTTCCAATTGCTTGGATCAAAATAAATTGAAGTCTCTTCTTCAGTTAAATAGGGCTGAAAGCATTCACCAGCTTCCTGCTGTGGGACATCACTAATGTAATCAGAGGAATTAAAGGTGAAAGAAACCCAGTTACAGCTCTGTCTGTACTGAATTATTCCTCGAATCATATAATCTAGTATCATCTCACTCTGGCTTTAACAGCTTCAATCAATTTTCATGGGATCTTTCAGAACACCAGATTGAAATTCAAAGTCCTCCCTGCTTTGAGCAAAGGCTTGGCCCAGATGACCTCCAGAGATCCCTTCCAAAATCAATTATCAACACTCTTAAGACCCAAGACTTGCAGCAATGGCTTTATCTGAACTCAAAAGGGTTTGCAGCAATACAGTTCTTGAATATGGTGCGAGCCCTTTCTTCTAAGTAACAAATACTTGGAAAACAACTTTTTCTAGCACGGCCGCACCCAAGCTTCATTTTCTGCCAGCAGATCCACAGTAGCTGGGGATTTGACTTTTTCTTTACATACTAAGTCACTGCAACTTTTACAGTATTAAGCAGACGTAACCGAAGACAGCAAGACCATGGTGGAGATGGCAAGAGATCTGCTAGAAGGATCACCCCTACCGTGATGCTTAGCACAGGTGAAAGTCACCAGACACCAACCCCACACCACTTTCCATCTTCTTCTTACCCCAAAATCCTGGTGCTGGGGCAATGCTGGCATCAACTGAAAACTTCCTTTTTCTTTAAGTTTCTTTCGGTTTGTATCTCTCACATCAGCTTCAACCATGGGAAAGGCAGAAGGGCAAACTAAACATAAAACTTCTTTTCTTTCCCAGTATAATTGCATTAGTAGTTTTGGGATTAGATGCCGGCTATTTGAATTTGACTGCTGCTTCAAAACACGCACATAAAAGCTGATGAACAAGATCTTCCTTTTATAGCCATGTCACATCCTGGTGCTGGATGACAAACTAGGCTCTAAAATCCTAATAAATTGAACTTGACTGGCCCATGTGCATTGAAACAAAGAGATAGCACTGACTCCCTGGAGATACATAGATCTATCTAATCTAATACAACTCTAATGACCACATTACAGTTTCACGAGAGAGCAGCTGATTCCTGACTCCTGTGGAATGAGACAGTCCTCAGCAACTCCAAATACAATTACACTGGACAAAATGTCAATCCAAGGCCTCAGCTACCTGTGGTCACAACAAACCCCAAAGCAACTGCAGTGGAGGAGGTAGACCTGGTGGTCGGCCCAAAATGCTTACTCAAATATAGCAGAGTTTGTGGTTGAACCTTAGGAGCTGAGCCAGGAGGTAGCTCCAAGCTAGAAAAATTTCTTCCAGTTCTTGAGCTTTTCTTCCTGATAACTTGACCTACACATGTGTGAGGGAAATGCTGCATCACAAAGGAAAGCTTGAGATGGATGCTTGAGAATTTCACGTACAAGACAGGAAATATATTAATAGGGACAGCAAAAGAACAGGCAGAATGATGCAGAGAGGTTATTTTTGGGAGTCTCAGACCATGAGCTCCCTTTCAGAAACACTGCTTTCCTGCACACCATTTATTCTCAAGATCTTTCTGCCAAAAAAAAGTCAGCAAGGCACTGCCAAGCAACACGGAGCGCACCCAGACAGTGGGCACACAATCGAATCAGGCCTATCAAGAAGATACTACGTACGAGAAAAGAAGCCAAGACGACACAAAGATGGCAAGGTTAAAGCTTTCAGAGCAAGCCGAGGCTGTTTGGATGCTGATGCTGCCTGTAAACAAGAAGGAACCATGCAGAACCGACATTCAGCTCAGCAGTGAGATATCAACAGGACCCCAGTGGGACCAAATGGGACCGTGGCAGCATATTGACACACAGATAATTGTATTAGCTTTACAGAGAGCTGTGTGTTTATGTCTCCGCCTGGGGAGAAACAGCAGGGATCTGAGCCCAGTAGAGAAGGGAAACTGATACAAAATGAACATGGCAACAGAGCAGAGTTTGAGGTGCAACCCAGCAGGGCTATGTGGGTGTAGGTAAGCTGTAATTTATGGCAGGTTCCCTGCACTGCATTTCTCTTCTAAAATAGATGTGGTTGCAGGAAGAGTCAGCTGCTATCATCCCTGGAAGAACACAAATCTGCAGTTTGTAGTCTACAACCCAAGCTGTTGAGAGGATTTCTGTGAATGGGAGAAGAGCTGCAGCCCAGAATATGGACACAGCAAGAGTCACATTCAAGTGGAAAGCCAGTGCAAACGCCATGGCCAACCTTCTTGTGGGCCAACCTCAAGGGGCTAGTAGTACAAGCCAGACTTTAAAACTGCTAAGCCTAAAAATCAGTTAATGGGCAGGAACTGTGTCCAGGACCAAAATCTTTAATCCCTGGTTCTTTCCCTCCCACCTGATCCACTTAACTTTTCCTGCACAGACTCCAAGCTGTCCTGAAGTCACAGCCTCCATTCTAACAAATCCTTGGATGCTTTCTCCTCATCCCTGAGCACTGCATCAACCTGTCCCTCATTTTTGGCAGCTCGGCCTGTGGCACCTTGCAAATAATCAGGGGAAACAGCCTTTTTCCTATGGAAAATCTTATATCCTAATACATAGAAGAGTGATTGCTGCCAGATGGCTGGGAACTGATGCTGCAAAGAGATTGCTAATGGAAGCAAGACATGTGAGTGCCTGAAAACTGTAGGAAAAGAAGTACACACACTCCTCCGTGCAAAAGGCCAGAAAAAGACTAAGTTTTTCTACGTTTCACAACAACAGGTGATTTGACATTCTCAAGACACCAGCACCCTAATGTATTCCTGCCTTCCTTTTGCAACACAAAGCAAAACTAAAGAAAAAAAGTGCATTCTTCTTTAAGAAACTGACACCCCACAGTACTCGCAGGAAAGAAAGAGCATCTCTGCTGGCTGTTGAGTCCTGCTTTTAGATAAAGCTTGACTTACCAGTAGATAAGACTTGTCATAGCTTTGTCCTTGAAAACCTCCAAAATGGAGGATCAACTCTAGCGACTCGTTCACATGTTGTACTATTTTCCCAGTGAACACGTTTTTTCCAGCTCTCCAGCTGAATCTCCTGATCCACAATGTACATCCCTGGCACTTTATTTTGCCATTTGGACAGAAGTGTCTGGCTCTGACAGCTTTGTAACAGGGTTCTCCTGAAGGAACCCAACATGCACTCTGCTCATTTGTAATGATGGCACACACTAACTTGTATTTGACCTGGCATCCACTGCATACCACAGTGTCCTGTCCTTTCAAAGAAAGACAGCACATAGTAGAATAAAACGTATTTTTTGCGATGATGCACAAACCTGTGAAGCCCCTGACTGTCCATGGATGCAAGGATAGGAGAAGTTAAGTGATGTGAGCCACTTCGTGCTATTTGCAATAAGCACAATATACAGCTGTTTGAGAAGATGGCTGTTCAAAGAGCGATGTTATGGAACCAAGGGGAAATGAGTCAAGAGGAATATTAAGAACAGAGGCAAGCGTGCTGACACTTTGGAGCACACCAAGATAAAGCGCTCTTTTAGTAACTGGAGGGCATTAGTTCTGCTCTGAATAGAAAGTGGTGACTGCAGACAAGTGGTTGGGATTTGACTTTCGATTCTTCTTTCAAACTCTTCTAACTACTGAGCACCAACCAAGTAAACTTGCTCTTCCACATTAGCTCAGTGTTTGTTCACTCAAGAACTGCCATGCAAAAAGCTCTGGGAGAGAATTTCCCAGCTGGTGCAATCCACAGTGCCAGCAAAGAAGCTAACTAACTCAGCCAGGCAGCCACTCTGGCCTTGCAATGTTGCTGAATGAGTGCATCATCTTGAAAAGGTAGCTCCAGTACCTCCATCACCATGCCATTGGTGCCTTCTGGTTTTAGCCAACCACGTCAGTCCTTTGTTCCCTTTCCCAGAAATCAGCATGAAGCCTTGTTGTGACAAGAGTATTGAAACTAGACTGGCCATGTTGGTTCCCTAGGATGAAATGGCTCAAACTTGAGCCCTCAGAAAACATTCCAGCGCTTCTCTAAGTTCACTGTGCCTTCTCAGAAGATAGGCAGCAGGCATGGAAATAAGGAGGTAGATTGTGACCATGGGGTATTTTTGGAGGAAAGGAAGAACCAAACACCTCAACCATTCCACAAGGATCCTCAACCCCACCAGCCCCTCAGAGTGCCTCATTAGCCCCAGCATACTCCTGCAGAGCTCACAAACCTGGTGAGCTGCATGAGCATGGCTCTGTCAGCTGAAAAAAGCACACTGAGCTGCATGGGACCAGGATCTGTGCAAAGTATGTCTCATGGTTTATCTGTCACCACTCTGCTCCTGCAAGTCCAGCCTCATATACTGCAAAATATCTAGGACGAAAGAGAGGATAGCAACAAGAAACCATCTTTGATATTAAAATTATTGCATGCTTCTTTTCTTGGCATCTTGTTGGAGAGAAGATTCAAGCCTCCCTTGATGGACTCTCTAAGGGGCTACAGAGACCAAACAACGCAGTGGAGGCACCTGGGCTGTGTGCACATCCCCAAAGCTTTCTTGTTTTTGAGTTAGAAACTGCTGCCTCAGGTCATAAAAA
>JANHGO010000002.1:16245979-16308884 GCA_024606505.1 Aquila spilogaster | reverse complement strand
CCCAGGCTGAATTATTGCTGCAAAAACAATGCAGGTCATTGAAAAAACAACTAGGGAGCCTGGAGGAGAGAAGGGAGCCATAGAAAGTGAATGAAGCACGTTGGGCTAAGTATTTTCTCACTGTCCCCCTCTTGCCTGCCAGATCCCAGAAGCCTCATGTTCTCAGGGCTATATATGGCTGGGCTAATGGCTTTGCACTGGCTGCTGACACCAACCAGCAGCATGTCACCTTCCGAAAGTAGATTAGCTTAAGCTGCAGGCACGCTGTCACATCACTAAGCCAGTCCCTGACCAGGTCTTGGCCAATCCTTAGCTCTTCCAGGCCTGTCAGATAACGATGGGATCTCCAAAAGCCCAACATCAGACAAGGCAAGGGATTGGCGCTGAAAAAGTCCCCCTGTGAGCTCCTCATGTCTCCCGGTTTCTAACAGACCTGGCGATGCTCAGCTGCTTGCAGGACCAGGTCGTCAGGGTTGCACGGGAAATGTTTGTGTGCTTCGTCTCCCCTTCTCAGCCTGCAGCGCCTGCTCTGCTCTTAGGGAAAACCTCCCTCCCCAAATGCCAAGAAACAAAGGATTTTTTTAGAAGGTGATAATGTTCCTGAGTCACATATAACCGGATCTACCATCACTAAAGCACTGACAATTAAGGCATACTGACATTTTTCACAAAAAAAAAAGTGGCTGATCAACAACAGTTTTCCTAGAAAAAAAGTGTCATTTTCCACTATTATTTTAAATTTTAAGAGAATTAGAAAAATCAGAATTTCCACTTCACTTGAAGGTGACATTTTCATTGCACTTCAGAAATGGATTATTTTTTACTTTTTTAATTCCAAATGTCTTTCTCTTCCTCACTAATGTTTTGTTACTGAAGGCAACAGAACAGGTGCATATGACTTCGCTTTTCCCCTCCAACACATTTTCTTTTTTCGTTCTGAATTCTCCGAAGTTAGAGTGGCAGAGGAAAAAAAACGAAACACTCGTCAGACTTTTCCAACTTTCCTACAAAATGTCCTTAACTTTAGAAAATCGCTCAAGTGCGAGATTCAATATGCTACTTTGTTTTTCTTTCTCCTTTCCATTATTCTGTAGTCTTCCTTAAAATGTGTATGCTTTCAAAAGATAGAGTAGAAAAAGGAAAAAAAGATACCAATGACATTTATCTTATTGCACTCAACACAAAGAGGGAAAAGTGGTGATGGAACAAAGTAGAGCATCCAAAACTGAAAATCAAAAGCTGGTTTGGCAATTTCCTTGAATACAACTGCGTTTTTCTTGGGGGGGAGGATAGCAAAGAGTTTTCCACGCATTTCTAACCATAGTAAATCACCGGGAATAGCCAAGTCACTGCTCTGCCTAGACAGCTACCACTCTCACCTACAATCCTTGGCTTCCACCTTGTTTCTGCTGCAGTAAGGTTCCATCACACACTCTCCACTGCCAGCTAGGGGCGTCCTGGGTGCTCCAACTGGCAGGTTTCCCATTGCAAACCCCAGAGGTGCTTCCCAGCTGCGTGCTCCCGCTGTCGGCAATTCCCTTCCTCCATGTGTCCACAAGCCAGGAACCCAACTCCCACGCTCGCTGCTCAACTACATGAAGAGAGGAGAACAAGCAAGCGAGAGGTAGAGGAATGCCGACACACAGTGATTGGCAGGTGTTTGTTTCACTGACGTAACAGCTCCAGAGGCTACTGCAACCGTTATGTAAATGTTCTCAGAATTACATCATTACATTATTTCATATTCAAAAGTGTTCCATAGTAGAGGTAAAAGAATAAAACTGAATCAAACCAGCAGGCTGGACAGGAAGCAATCCTAGACGCATTCTACCAAACTTATGCTCTACCACCCCAATTATATCCATACTCCCACAGCTCAATCCCACGTTTGTAAAGGATTCCCATTGTGCTGGGATGAAAGAACCAATACTGAAAAGGATTGTTCAAGCCCCAGCTCCTTGGATCAACACATGCCAGCAGAGACCAAACAAGCAAACCCCCTTGAAAAGTACCAGTCTTGGACATAGGACATCTGCTTCCAATTAAAAACAAGAAAGATCTGTCCCCGTGTCCTCCCCCAGCCCTGCACCTCTCAGGAGGGTAGCTAGCCAGAGTGAGGGTAAGAGATACCTTCATATTCTTCCTGATTTGAATGATCTCAAACAGGGAGGCTCCCACAAAGTCATCAACAAAGAGCAAGTCAAGAACAGCCTGTGTTAGCAGTCAGTTCCTCTGCATTAGACGGTTGTGGTTCCTTCCTAAAAAAATAAATACTTACCATCACCTCCTGGTTGCTTGTACGGGTTGTACTTTGGCTTGGGGGCAACGACAGGCGCAAACTTCTTTGGCGTCTGCTGAGTGGACACCGAGATGCTGGGAGTCCCAAAGGTGTGTGTGGTCTCCATCCTTGCAGTAACGTGACCAACAGGCTCGTTGGTACTCTTGGGTGGCAGCCAGGACGGGTGGGACATGGTTCAGATCTGAGAGTAGAGGTAAAGAGAGTCACACATCCATTAGGAATTTAGGCTGGGGAAGTAACAGTTGCAAACCTACTACTTTGTTGGTTTATAAAATCAAACCTACAAAACCCTTTAATATGTTTAACTTGTGCATGTTTATCTTTAAACATATTGGTCCTAATGTATAGGACTTAAGATACAAACCAGTCTTTCTTTCCCCAGTAGGTCAGAATTACTGATCAGCTTATCACTGGTGCCTGCAAAAAGCATTGCTATTTTCCTCTTCAAACCATAGTGGAGGCAGGCTGATACTCTGGAGAAGCCCATCAATCCCACCAGCCATTCAGCACAGTAGTGATATATTTCCCTTTCCCTGTTAGGCTTTTGTGAGTACATTAACGTACAACAGTGCAGGTGCTCTGGGGACAAATGTAGTCAGATGGGCAGACACACTTCCAAAATACACCTTTAGCACTTTTTCACATCATTTAGGACCCCATGTCCCAGTGATTTTCATTCAAACTTTTAAGAAAAAGGATTTCAAAAGCATCTAATCGTTCTTGATGCCTCCATTTCTGAACACCCAGCTTAAGATATTTTAAAAGCATATCAATTTTGAAAAAATGCCAGAATCCCACAACCGCTGACAACCAGGCTCCTTTTAGACATCTCAACTTGTGTAACAGAAAACACAGGCAGCCCAAATCATTACTTATTTATGAAAATCTTGGCTTTGGCCTCTTAAAAGCCTACATCACTTTTGAGAACTGGACTCAGACACTGCTGAAAATGTTGCCCATATAAAACCTGTTTGTTGCAATGAACAAGTGCTCTTCACCACGCACAAACCACATTCGCTAGGTAGCAGTGATGGTCCTACAGTACCATCAGCTGGTCCTACAGCACTGGATTTGAGATGTAATGAAGAGATGAAGACTCCACACAAACAAAAACCAATGTTAATTTTTGAGCTCTTGAGCACCCTCTCACTTCTGCCCGCGCTGTGCTTCGGTGTTAGGACTCTTCAAGGCCACCAAAACCAGCAGGCAGCTGTGACCCGATCAGGAAAGATTTGTTTTGTTCACAGAAAAGGATCAGTGCAAGAGACAGCACCAGGCCATGGGAGACATTAGCAGACTGCCATTGCAGAAAAGCACTTCCATCTAGGAACAACGGGACAAAACAGAGAGGCTGTTGGATTTGCAAAGAGGTGGTGTCCAACTGCAGCAGCAAGTGCAATCTGCCAGGGCTGAGATGCGAGACAGAGCCGTAGCTCTGCTGCGCATGGCAGCAAAGGGCTGCGCTAGCTGGTGTGAACAGTCTTCTGAGCTCAGGGTGGGAAGAAGAAAGGGCACAGACGAAAAATGGCCTCTGGCAGGTGTAGACCCCCCTGGAGTGAAATCATTACCGAAGTCCACAGTGCTACAGCTCTCAACTATTCTGACACAGCTTTGTGGTCATGCATGCAGCCATCTATTTGAATGGCTCATGAGGCAGTATTTCCAAAGCTGAGAAGTGCAGCCACATACAGCTCACTGATACCATGCAGGAATGCAGCCACAGGTCCACTCCTAGCCTACATGGGCATATTCTTGGTGCCTCACAGCTAAGACTTCCATGCACACATGCTTCTCAGAGAAAGAAACAACACTGAGCTCTTCAACCAGCCCCCAGGATTATATGGAACATTTAGGCAGGAAGAAGGCATATCTGATAGCATATTTAAGTCTACCTAGAGAAGACAAAGAAGAAATCACACTTCATTTCCCTTTTCTCCTAATTTGGGCTCATGCATCACTAGAAATGTCAAGACTAAGCTGTTGGGACTTAGGAGCAGAGCTATTTTGTCAACTCATCCTGGCTGGCAAAGAATCTGCATCCTACAAGCTCCATGGTGGAGCAAATTCAGTTGAGTCCTTTATCAAAAAAGCAAACGAAGACTCTTGGGTATAAGGGTTCCTGCATGGATAGCCTTGTCCTAGCAATTTGCTGTTAGCAATGCTGAGTCAGTCTGGTGGAAAGGAGTAAGGTCTCCACATGGTAGTGTGGGGACAGTACTTCCAGCTAACAGCAACGACTGCTAAAACTGATGTATATATATGTGTGCTTATTCCAGCCCAGTAATTTTACTCCAGGTAACAGGTTTCCCACTTGAGGAGTCATTTCTATTTAAGTCCCAATGTCTGACCCAACACTAGGAGACAGACAATTTGTGGTCATCTTCCACCTCCATCGCTCCTTGTGTGGGACAGGAACTGGCAAGTGCCAAACATCAGTCCCAACACTTGTGGCTCTTCCTCACCGTGCAGTCTGACTGCTCGGCGTGCACGCAGCAGTTTTGTGATCCCTACCACTACAGGATGAGCCTGTTGCGCTAGACATCCGATACCAGTGAAAGGAAGCCACTGGGACTGGCTAGAAACAAGGCAGATGGGAGTGTGGCAGTAGCACCCTGGAGATCGACAAGTATCCAAGGCTGAGCTGCAAGGATGTGACTTTCCCCCGCCACATGCCTGCTATCCGACCTTACATTAACAGTGCAGAGCATCATTCTGAAATCAAGAAGTGAAAGGCAGGTCCTCCACACAGGGCTGGAGAGGAAGCCAGCCACGACGGCTGGGGGCGGAGGGCACGCGAACCGTGCTCCCACCGCCTGGTACTTCCCATTGCCAGCACCAGCCCTGATAGACCTAGAAAACAACTGCCACTCTAGCAGTAAGATTCACCTACACTGCTGCCTCCTCCTCCCACATCCTTCAAAAATGTAAAACGCAGCAATAAAACTCAGGCAACTATCGAGGTTTTAAGAGCAGAAAGCAATGAGGGCACTCAGCCTTAAGAGCTAAACAGGACAACTCTGCACTCTGCAGAGTTATTACATCCAAAGATGACTATACCTTACCCATTGCTAAAAGCATCCTACAGTTTTATTCTGACAGGTTTTCAGCCCCTGGCTTGACATCTCATATGAAAGAGCGTGAAGCACCCTCAGACCCTGGATGTTACCTCCATACTGATTCAAAGCAAAAAACCAAAAATCCCAGCAACGACCAGATTATCATAATTCCTGTTCTGGTAGCTCCCTAGTTGTTCTTTAACCACCTCCCAGGCAACACGCCTTGGTCCCACTGAGCTCTCACGGTCTGCCAGGTTGATGGTGCCAAGCTGATGGCAGAGATAGGTTGAGTGATGCACAAACCAAGAATATCTGCTTCAGTAGCTAGGCTGCACAGTGCTGGGGACGGCTGAAGACAATGTGCATCTCAATGAATGAGCTTAAAAAGCAGACTGGTCTTATGGACAGTTTGGGAGCGTGAAGACCACACTGCTGTAACTCAATTGCTGACTGTAAGCTGGCACGCAGCTCCCTCTCAGCTACCCTCTAATGCATTTGTTTTGGCAGTGGTGGTATTTTCTAATTGTTTCCCTGTTAGACTTTTCTCTTCCTCTTTCTCCCCCTCTCATTTTCTGTTATGCATTTGCTGCCATTCGTTTTTGCTATCTGTGCCTTGACAATGTTTTCAGCAAGTTCCCTTTTCCTCGTCTGTTCCAGCCCCAGCTCCCTAGCCTCAATTAAATTTAGCTTAACTACTTTGTGAGATCATAAAAAAAGAAAATGAATTAATCTCTTTTTAACAGCTGAAGCTAAACTTCTGGATTTGCTGTTATTTTCTCCCCATTTTTTAATCTGGTAAAAGGCCAAGAGCAAGGCATAATATAAGGTACAGTGGCTCGCAGAAGGCCACAGCCCCCCACCTCTCTCTGCAGACTTCTCCGTGGTGGAGCACCCTGGCTAATTCAGACAAAGCCATCAGTGCTCCCTCAGCATTCCCTACAATATTGCCTGGTTTTCAATCAGAAGCTTTTTTGGAGCAAAACACGTGAACATTTTGTGATGTGGACAAGTAATCAAAACAGCACAGGGAAACTTGGGCTTATAACCAATCCTCTTACTCTAAACTTACTCTTGCGTATGCCACCACCTCTGCATCATTGTGGTTCCTGCACTTGGATGAGAACTTCCAAACAGGTAAAGGCAGTGCTTTTCTGGCTGGTCAGCAAACACAACTAGCAAACACGTTTCACTTTTGTCTTTGAGGTGTTTCCTTCTAAATATGTTATTTCTGCCAGTTCTACAGTAAACATTTTTGTTTTCAGAAGCTTCTAACTAGATGTGGGATGTGGGGGACTGCAGAAGTCAGTGGTTGCAAGAAGGCTAAAGTCACTGAGAAACCCAGACAATAAAAGGAATAAACTGTATTGGATATTACAGGCTTGAGAGAACCAAGGAACAGGTAAAACACAATGAAAGGAGAATCAAGACGGATGGGCTGGGGGAACTCAAGATGCAGGACCAGAAGAAACATCCTGGGAGCATGCACACTGGCAGAGAACAATGTGGTGAAGTGGATCTGCTCACCTTGGCTGTCAGGGACGGAGCTGTTACAATAGCTGTATTACCCACTTCTAAGGGTGAAT
Organism: Aquila spilogaster; assembly: GCA_024606505.1. Lineage (NCBI taxonomy): Eukaryota > Metazoa > Chordata > Aves > Accipitriformes > Accipitridae > Aquila > Aquila spilogaster. The sequence continues at coordinate 16,301,946 of JANHGO010000002.1, read as the reverse complement.
ACAGCAAGCTCCTCCTTCAAGGGTAATAGTGGATGGAGTGAAAAACAATCAAACCCAACCTGATCACTTTGGTTCCTCAAAAACAATCCCCCCCTCCCGCCCCGCATTGGAGAATAGTGAGTCTCACCAGCCTTTTGCTGGACAAGCCACTTATTGCTGCTCCCTGGATGCCAAATGCAAAGGGCCTGATCCCTCGGCTGCTCAAGTCACTGGCTGGACCACAGAGCTCTCACTGAAAAGTTAAACTGTAGGTTAAATCTACAGTTGCCCCCACATTTCTGCTCCAAGCAAATAATTTGTCAGGCATGGTTTGCATTCAGTGAGCCCCTTCCTAGCAAACCTGAATAAATCTAGCCACCCAACATTTAACACAGCCAGGCTGAACAATCTTTGTCATCAGAGCCCATGTCCCTGGGAACCCTCGCGGAGGGACAGCAACCTCTTGCTTCCCCATCAGTGCCACATGTCCCTCTGTCTTGGCTGAAGCCTTCTGCATTTCTGCCTGCCGCTCACACAGCCGTCCTCCTTGGTCACCAGTAACTCAACAGCTCCGTTCCTGATCTGGCTGCTACAAGCTTTTCCTGTGACTCCTTACTCACTCTGGCAACACCCCTTTCCCAAATTCACTGCCCCACCCCAGACAAAAATCCCCTAAATCTTCCTTATGTCACTACTTTGAAAGCCCATCTCGTCTAGCCCTTCTGTACTGTGCAGGATACTGAACTCTGCCCACACTATTACTCCACAAAGCTTTTGTTGAGCTAAAGAATATTTGTTACAAAGTACATGTAGTCTCAACTGAAAGAATGCAAGTATTGGAGAATCCACCACAGCATTAGGTAAATTGTTTGGGCAAGCAATTAAGCACCATAATTAAAGCTTCTCCTTTATGTCTGCCTTTAAATTTATCTAGCTCTGCTTCCAACCATTGGATTTTGTTACGCTCCCGTCATCTGCATTACAGACCTGTCTCTCTTCCTTACACAGATCCTTTCAGAACACAGCCAGGTCATCGGTTAAATCAAATCTGAACATTTAAATTAAGTATCAATTAAACTCACTGTAAAGAGCAGACTTCTCCTGATTCATTCATGTATATTTACTATGAACTCTCTTCAATTTTTCAGCTACCTTTTATGAAATGGTGGATGTTAGCATAAGATCATTTTTTAAGAATGGTAACTTAAAATGGAAGGGGTAAAATGATGAATAATATCAAAGACAAAAACCAGACTGAAATCAGCTGTGGCTGCCCGAGGTTCTGTTATACTTCCTTCCTTAGAAGCATTAGTCATCACCTACTTTTGGAGGCAGAGGATAAGACTGGACTAACCATGATAAATAACATTAAAAGCAAAGAGTGAAATCACACTGCATAAATAAGGAAAACACTGTGCTCTGGTTCTATCATTAGGATGATCTTAATGCCGTAAGTTCAGAAAATTCTAACCATGAAAGAATACACCGCAGCAGAGGAACTGGAATCCATGAGTCCCAAGATGAGACCGCATTATCTAAAAATGTCAGACCAGGAATATCAATAGAAGATAATACCAGGCAGTAATAAAAGCCTGACAAGGTTTTTTGTTCCCCCCCCCCCCCTTTTTTTTTTTCCTTTAAAGTGTGGGCATAAGTGCTTGTTTTTGCTTTTAATTACAGGATGTCATTCACCTTTGAGAAGCAAAGGTAAAACAAAGAGGGTTCCAAGTCAATTTAGCCTCACATCAGATAAGCAATGGAAGGGTACAGTATCAATTTGTCTGCTCTTGAAATTGTTAGTACATTCATCTCTGAGACAGGCTGGCTTTTTTGTGATTAGACTGTACCCAAATAAATCTTTATTTCATTTTCATATTTTTAACATGGACCAAATACTCCTTGGATGTTGATGGACTTTGCCAAGACAGAAGAATTTGTCCCCAAGTTAATTAAGCTAATGCTTCATAGTGGGTAGCAACAGTGTTTAACAAAAAACGAGCAACAACAGTCTGTGCTTCCAGACAGTCTGCTCTGTCTTCCATCCCACTCCTTCCTAAATCCACTGGCTTGATGTAGGTCCATAATGTTCTGTCTTAGTATCAGCCATGCACAGTTAACCATCCCTCCTAAGGCCAAGGGACTGACCAGATACAGGGAATCAGGATCTTGTTTTCTGACAGTAGATGCAACTGGAAGCTCTGTTGCAGCTTCTCCCTGATACTATTCAGGAACATGACCAAGATATCCCCCTCCCTGGATAACCCAAGTTTGTGTCTAAGGGCTTACAAGAGCCATGTGTAGAAAGGCAGACCGCATTCTCCCCACTCTCCCTTCTCTTCATCCATGTAAAAGAACTCAAAGAGAAAACTTTTGACTTCACCTTCCAACTGAGTTTTAAAGATCAGCTTTAGCACTGAACCAAGGGGACACCCTTCATGATGCAAAATCATGCCACACATTGCCCCTTTCAGTTAGAGGTACAACCTACAAGACTGGATGTTTTTACTCTAAGCTTCTTTGTCTTCACTTTTTTGCCTGGAATTCCCAAAAGTACAAATCCAAATGCCCTGTAACAATACAGTTCTTTGCTTTGTCCTCATCACCTCCACTCCACTAATTAGCCAAAAGCAGTAACTGAAGCTGACCAGAGAGATTTGCTCTTTACAAACTCCCAAAGCTGCTTGTTTCTCTTGGCACAGTTCCCCTTTAAATGTTAAATGAATTTATTTCTCCATTTATGGCCAATGGTCTCTAGCCATGAAACTTTCCTGCTTCTTGTGGCCTCCAAAAGAGGATATAATGTCAAAATTCTGGTCTCATTAGAGGTCTTTAACCAAACATAAGAAGTGCCATAGGTACTCACAAACTCAGCCCAAGCTCTTCTGGGACATCTTTCCCATGTGGTACTACTTATCCTCATCAATTTTACATCATACGGGAAATTATGTGATTTGGGGAACTGGGATTCCTTTTGAACTCCCTTAATCATTGCCGATCTGCACAGCATCCCACCAAATTTAAGTCCTGTAATACTAATCAGTCCAAAGAAGCTCCTCCCTCGGACCCTCCCAGCAGCAAATTGACTCTGGCCCTTAGTGCTCCTCAAACATCACATCAGCAACCAGGAGAACCACAAAGCTGCAGGAACAACTCTGAGCACTGGGAATCCTGTGTGTGGGGCTGATGTGACCCTCATCACTGGTGAACAGTGGAGAGCTACCAGGAGTCAACTGAGCCACCAAGCGACTCTGAGACGTGATGAAGACGAACGGAACATGCTGTCACCTCCAGTGACTGTCTTCTTGACCATATGCAAACTTGATGCACATGGACTCCGACTCCTTGTAGCACATCTCTCCCTGAGATCAGGTTTCTTTGCTTGCACCCATTTTACACTGTTTATGAATATTTCTTGATGCTTTGCTTTAGTCTTTCACAGCAGGTGTCAGCTGGCGCAAGTTTAACTCTCCCTCTCCCCCCACATCCAGAGTTTCTTCCAATTGCCTAGACAAGGCAGGGGTTTGTATCCTCAGCTCAATCCCCTCAAAATAAATAAATAAATAAATAAAAATCAAAGTCATTTCTTCAGTTAAGCAGGGCTGAAAGCATTCACCAATTTCCTGCTGTGGGACACCACTAATGTAATCACAGGAATTAAAGGAGAAAGAAGCCTAGTTAGAGCACTGCTTGTGCTGAATTATTCCTCGAAGCATATAATCTAGTATCATCTCACTCTGACTTTAACAGCTTCAATAAAATTTCCATGGGATCCTCCAGAATACTGATTTAAATTCAAAGTTCACCCTGCTTTGAGCAAGGGGTTGGCCCAGATGACCTCCAGAGATCCCTTCCAAAATCAATTATTCTTTGACTCTAAAACCCCAGACTTCCAGCTGTGACTTTATCTGCACTCAAATGGGTTTGCAGCGATATAGCTGTATCCCACTTAAGATATGGCAGCAATATCACCTACTGGCAATGCAACATTATATTCCTTATTCTCTAGTTGCAACGGTCCGCAAATGAACACAGCAGGTACCCATTCTTTTAACTAAATAGCCAATACTTGGAAAATAACTTTCTTTTTTCCTACCATGGTTGCAACCACACTTTGGATTTCTTTGCCAGCAGATCCACACCAGTTTGGGATGTGACTTTTATGTACTGAAGTCACTACAACTTCTACAGTATTACTCAGATGTAACAGGAAGACACCAAGTCCATTGTGGAAATTATAAAGACATAATGGTAAAGAATGGTCTCTCTGCTACAAAGACGCTTAGCACAGGTTAACGTCACCATGAATATAGTTCATCGGGTACCAACCCAATATCACATTCATTCTTACACCAAAACCCTGCTGCTGGGACAATTTTGGTATCAACCAAAAACTTACTCTTTCTTAAGTTTCCTTCTTAGCTCATTTCTCTTGTATCTGCTTCAACAGTGGAAAAGATAGAAGGGCAAACTAAACATAAAACTTTTCTTTCCCAATATAATTGCATTAGTAGTTTTGGGATTAGATGCAGGCTATTTGAATTGACTGCTGCTGCAAAACACACACATAAAAGCTGATGAATGAGATCTTCCTTTTACAGCCATGTCACATCCTGGTGTTAGATGACAAAGTAGGCTTTAAAATCCAAATAAATTGAACTTGACTGGCCCATGTGCATTGAAACAAAGAGATAGTACTGGCTCCCTGGAGATAGATAGATCTATCTATTCTAATACAACTCTAATGACCGCATTACAATTTCACCAGAGACCAGGCTGATTCTTGACTTCTGTGGTATGAGACAATCCTCAGCTACTCCAAACATAATCATATTGGATAAAACATTAATCCAAGGCCTCAGCTACTTGTGGTCACAACAAACCCCAGGGCAATTGCAATGGAGGAGGTAGACCTGGTGGCCAGCCCAAAATGCTTACTCAAATACAGCAAAGTTTGTGGTTGAACCTTAAGAGCTGAGCCAGGAGGTAACTCCAAGCCAGACAATTTCTTCCAATTCTTAAAGCTTCTCTTCCTGATAACTTAACCTATAAGTTTGTGAAGGTGTTGCTGCACAACAAAGAAAAGCTTGAGATGGATGTTTCAGAATTTTGTGTATAAAATGAGAGAGGAAATATATTAATAGGGACAGCAAAAGAACAGGCAGAATAATGGAGAAAGGTTATTTTGGGAGTCCCAGACCACAAGCTCCCTTACACAAATACTGTTTTCCTGCACACGATTTATTTTCAAGATCCCTCTGCCAAAAGAAAAAGCTGCCTTTATTCCTTCTGTGCCCATATTCATTGTCTTCCCTGTAGCACAGCTCAGTACTTGGCATCCTACTTCAGCAGGGCACTGCCAAGCAACATAGTGCTTATCCATCAAATAAAAGGTTAAGGGACTGGACTTCTCAACCAATGGAGACATACTGGAAATCAGGCCTATCAAGAGAGTCCCACATAAGAGAAATCAGGACAACAAGAGATGGCAAGGTTAAAGCTTATTGAGCAAGCCCAGGCTGTTTGGATGCTGATGCTGGCTGTAAACAAGAAGGAACCATGCAGAACTAACATTCAGCTCAGCAGTGAGATATCAACAAGACCCCAGTGGGACCAAATGGGACCATGGCAGCGTATTGACACATAGATAATTGTATTAGCTTTGCAGAGCGCTGTGTATATATGTCTCAGCGTGGGGAGAAACAGCAGGGATCTGAGCTTAGTGGGAAACTGATACAGAGTGAACAAGGAAACCGGGCAGAGCTTGAGGTCCTACCCAGCAAGGCTAATATGGGTGTAGGTGCGATTTTTATTTATGATGGGTTCCCTGCACTCCACTTCTCTTCTAAAATAGCTGTGATTGCAGGAAGAGTCAGCTGCCACCATCCTTGGAAGAAAATGTATCTGCTATTGGCAGTCTGAACCCCAAGCCATTGAGAGGATTTCTGTGAATGGAAAAAGGAGCTGCAGCCCAGAATATGGACACAAAATGGGCCCCACTCAAGAAGGATGCGAGCACGGGGCCAATGCCACTATTACTTTCTTGTGACACCTCAAGGGACTGGCAGTATGACCCACACTTTGAAACTGCGATGCCTAAAAAGCAAGCAATTAAATCAATTAATGGTCAGGATCAAAATCTTTAAACCCTGATTCTTTTCCTCCCACCTGATCCACTCAACTTTTCCTCCCCCAGAATCCAAGCTGTCCTGGAAGTCACAGCCTTGAGTATGACAAATCCCTGGATGATTTCTCTTCCTTCTTGAGAACCAAGAAGGTTCCAACCTGTGCCTCGTTTTTGGCAGCTCAGCCCATGGCACCTTGCAAATAATCAGGGGAAATAGCCCTTTTCCTATGGAAAATCCTATAACCTAACACATAGAAGAGTGATTGCTGCCAGATGGCTGGGAACTGATGCTGCGGAGAGTTTGCTAATGGAAGCAAGATATTTGAGTGCATGGAAACTGTAGGAAAGGAAATACACAGACCCCTTTGTATAAACAGTCAGAAAAAAGACTACATTTCTTTGAGTTTCACAAGAACAGGTGATTTGACATGATCAAGACATGAGCACCCCAATGTATTCTAGTCTCCTTTTTGCAGCACAAAGCAAAAATAAAGATTTAACTGCTTCCTCCTTTAAGAAGCGGAAAGCCTACAGTATTGTCAGGAAAGAAAGAGGATCTCTGCAGGTTACCGAGTCCTGCTTTTAGCAGGAGACTGGACTACCACCAACACCAGATAAGGCTTGCTGCGGCTTTGTCCTTGAAAACCTCCAAAATGGAGAAACCCCTGCTACCTGGTGACTTGTTCAAGTGTTGCACTATTTTCCCAATGAAAATGTTTTTCCAACTCCCCAGCTGAACCTCCCGATCCACTATGCTTGTCCATGGCATTTTATTTTGCCATCTGGACAGAAGCATTTGGCTCTGTCATCTTCGTAACGTCCCTGGCAGCAGTCATAGGCTGCCGTTGAATCACTCTTTTGCCTCCTCTCCATCAAAGACAGAACGCAAAGCTCCCTCAGCCTCTTCTTGTAGGCCATGTGCTCTAGGTCCCCGACTGCCCCTCTGAACCCTCTCCAGCTCTTCAACATCCCACTTCAACTGGAAGACTCAAGATTGGATAACAGCTTCACCAGCAGGGAGTAAAGGTGAACAACAACTCATCTCAGCACACCATCCAGGCTTCTCCTGAAGCAACCCCCTATCCAGTTTGCTTTGTTGGCAATGATAGCACACATTGGACTCATATTTGACCTGGTGTTCACTGCCTACTCCAGGTCCTTTTGTCAAGGAATAAAGAAGAATAAAAGGCATATTTTGAGATGGTGCCTAAGCTGGAGGAGCTCCAAAATGTCCACAGCCAAATGGATAGGAAGGTAAGGCATAAGGTGATATCAGCTACCCCTATACTATTTGCAATAAACACAACATAAAGCTCATTGAGATGACAGCTGTTCAAAGAGGGGTGTTCTGGAAGCACGGGGAAATGGGTGAAGAGGAATATTAAGAGCAAAGGCAAGCATGCCGTGACACTCTGGAGCACATCAAGATAAAGCTCTGTTTTAGTAACCATAGAACATCAGTTCTGCTCTGAATAGAAACTTGTGACTGAAGACAAGTGCTTGAGATTTGATTTTCAATTCTTCTTTGAAACTCATAAAACCACCGAGCACCAGCCTAGGAAACTGTTGCTCTTCCCTTTTATCTCAGTGCCCGTTCATTCAAGAACAGTGATACTCAAAGCTCTGGGAGCTAATTCCTCAGCTGGTGCAAACCACAGTGACAGCAATTAATTTAACCCAGACAGGCACCCACACTGGCCTTGCGCTTTTGCTAAAGAAGCTCATCACATTAAAAAGCTAACCCCGGTTGCTCCACCACTATCACATTGGTGTCTTCTGGTTTTGACCACCCAAATTAATCATTTGTTCCGCTTCCCAGAAATCAATATGAAGTTTTGTTGTGACAAAAGAGTTTCCATACTAGACTGGCCACATCGGTTCCCTAGATGTGAAATGGCTCAAATCTGACAGTCTCCAGGGAAACATTACAGTGCTTATCTACCACCACTGCACCTTCTCAGAAGAGAGTGTGGGGGCTGGTAGAAGAGAGGAAATAAATCAGGAGCAGAGGGAATTTTTGGAGGGAAGGAAGAACCAAACTTTTAATGTATCTAGAGATAGCGATACACTGCTGCGTTTTAGCCACTGCTGGCAACCGCTTGTGTTCTGCTTTTGAACTACACTAGGGCAGCTGGGTCATGCAGCTGGTAAGTGCACACACAGCTCAGTTAATCAAATGCCCTCCAATAGTTGCTACCACTATCTCACAGGTCTGAGGCAAAGCATGTTCCCACACACAACTAAGCGTCTGCAAGGCATTTCAGCATGCCTTTGCCGTGTAATGCACATATTTCTCTTTCAAAGTAACACAGCTGCCAACACCTTAATCATTCCATGGGGACCTTCAACCCCACCAGCCCCTTAAGTGCTTCATTACCTCCAGCACACTCCTGCAGAGCTCACATCCCAGGTGAGCTGTATGAGCACAGCTCTCTGTCAGCTAAAGCAAGCAGACTGAACTGCAGGAGATCAGAATCTGGGCAAATCAGGTCTAACAGCCCATCTACCATCACTCTTTGTTCCCGCAAGTTTGGCCTCGTTTACTGCAAAATATCTAGGACAAAAGGCAAGACAGCAACAAGAAACCACCTTTGAGACTGAAATTATTGCATGTTTCTTTTCATGAGATCCTGTGGGAGAGAAGATGCTTGCTCCTCTGCATGGAGTCTCTAAGGGGCTATGGAGACCAGCCAAATAACGTTAACTGAGGCACCTAAGTTGTGTGTACATCCCCAAAGCTTTCTTGTTTTTAAGTTAGAAACTGCTGCCTCAAGTCATAAAAATACTATGTTTTGAAATTGTATTGATATGTTCTTGGCACAGAAAAAAAATAAACTGCAAATGCAACCAATACGGAAACTTGAGCTGCTCTTTGTTTCTGCTGGACTTAAAACACTAAGGGGAAAACCTAAGCAACAAATTAAATTGATCCATGGAAAGATGCAGTCTGTTAGGACTGGTACACAGATATCTATTTTGAAACTAGCTTGAGCACTTGACGGCATAACCTACCCTTTGAAGTTTCTAGGTTGCTCCCATCAGGTTCCTTGAGATGACACTGCTGGAGATGCCATCCTGAGGAATCAATTCCAAGGCAAGTCCCTTCTTAAAGCAAGCTACCTCAGGGCCATTTTTTGTGAAGCAACACCACTGGGGAACAGCTTCACCTGCTCTCTCCATGCCAGCTCTGCCCTCCCTCCTCTGCAGCCCCCTCTACAACCCATTGCCCTTCCAATTGAGGTTATGATCTAATGGCTCAAGATGATAAAGGACGGTTATCTAATCATGCAAGGAACATGAACATATGCACATAAGTATGCATACACATGTGCATCTCCCTGTTTTTTTGATTCTACATCGTTTGCTCAGGAAACTGGTAGAGGAGAAGAATAAGGAGAGAAACCAACAGTTGCTCACATGGATCAACACTTCCAGGCTCTCTCTTTTGCAGCTCATCTCACTCATACTTGTGGTTTTAACATGTGATTCACATTAGGCCCCTCTGCTTGCCATTTGATGGTTCTGCTAAACAGATGTGAATTTATTTAGTCACAGAGCCTCCTCTTTACACTGCCTCTTTGTAGAGCAGATGGGCTTTCTTTTTTCCCTGTTCTACAATATTCAGATAATGATCGTATCCACTGCACAGGTTTGCTTGATGATGTCCTATGAAAAGGAACAACACATGAACACAGACATGATCTCACAGGAGCTCTCTTCAGCAGCTAGGACACACCATGAGAGGCAATGGTACTGATGGAGAATGCCAAACTGCAACACCAGCAACCTCTAGAGAAGCCCAAGATCTCAGGGATCCTTGAGGCCAGCCCCATAATTTCAGGCAAATGAGTGATTCACACTGCACCTAGCAGGGTCCAGAAGACAAAACTCCACCAACCGCCCATTGCAAAGCATGTGTCCCCATGCGAAAGCTCTGGTGGAAGAGCGAGCTGAAGGGTAAGCTCCTGCAACATTCATGGGGACATGAAACCATGTGCATCTCCTGGGACTCCTCAGCATGGTGAAATAGCCTGGAAAAGTTATTCGCTCCCTGTGTGGGCATTCTTCTTTCTGCACTGAGAGTGCATTTGGCAATGGATGAAGCAGAACTGCACAAAGGCCCTCTCAGAGCAGAATAAGACTGCCCACAGGAGAAGTACGCTCGGAACAGCTATTGCACTTTAAATTCACACCCTGGCTTTGTTTCGCAATACTCTCCCTGTGCAGAAAGGCCCTAGGCTTTGGATTCAGTTTCTGCCCATATCATCAATAGCTGAGCACTGCTCCCATCCAAGGGTAGGATATGGCCTATACAAGAGGCCAAAGTACAATCTGGGAGGAGAAGGATGAGCTTCACATTTACTTTGCGCTATCCCGTATGTGGATGCGCCTCTATATTGCTTTAGTAACTGAACACTGATGACTTCACCCTAGCAAATGGCCCTGCTATGTGGGTAAATCATCTCTGCTTTACCACAGAAACCAAGCACAGGATGTGTATACATTGTACACACAAATGTCATGCCCACACCTGTGCAAGGATCTAATCCGTTTCCAAAAGCTGCAGCCCCGTCCCTCAGTCACAGCTTTGCCCTCCATGCATTGCCCACCTGTTACAAAGATGACCTCAGTTTCTAGGAGAATCTACTTAGGACTTTATTAACTCACCAGGAAAAAAAAAAAAATTATATATATACACACACACACACACTTTAAATGTGGTTATATCAAAATTTGGGTTATCTAGAGAATGAGACTCAAAGTTTCAGAAGGGAAGGAAAAGTGGAATTCTCTGCTTGAAAGGCACTTGGGACACAGCCATTAACACTCCTCCCTGGGGGCCCTAAAGCTGAACATTTACAAGAGCAGAAAAATATGTGTGGCTTTCTTTTGGGTGTATATGCATACAATTAAGCAGTATTAAAAAGCTAGTAGGTTATTAGGCAGTAAAACATTTTCAGTAAGAGAAGACTGGAACTGAAGAGGACAGCTGAGTCCTTGCAGGGCGACAGGCACTTCCAGCTACAAAGCACCTCGTGTCTTCTGAGAGTTTTTTCTTTCTTTTTTTCCTGGCAAGTTCTGAGCCACCACGGTGTAATTTTCATTCCTATTAATGACCATGCTATCCAAATATTTTGTGTACGGACCATACACCAGCACTTCACTCTTTTGTACATCTTAAGAAGCAGCGACAAAGCAAAACACTGTGAAAGAGAGACTTTCATAAGCATAAAGCGAATTTATGTGTCCAATTCCCAGAGGCTGGTTGCCTAACCTTCAGTATGAGCCTTCAATAACTTTCTCTGAGCAGCTGAATGATGTGCTTTCTTTCCTCCATGTAAGAAAAATGAAATTCCCTCCCACTTCACCCCACCTGCTCTGCAGACCTTGTGGGGCTGGTGCTCCTGCTGGGGCAGGACCGATGACAAGACAGAACATGGCATCAGGGAATAGGGCTCCCCTGCCATCCCTTCGGGCCACGTAGGAAATCTTTCCAGGCATCACTCTCCATCTGCATCCTCCCTTCCCTGTCACCTCGATCCAGACACTGGGGACAACATTTAGGCCCTTCTTTACAACACTTTGAGCTGAGAGACAGAAAGTGCTCTGTAAGGGCTATCCCATTGCAAAGTGCACAGAGCTGAAAGGCATCCAAAATGCAAAGTACAGATATACAGATTTCAGTGGAGGGTTAAAACTGAGGGAGAGTGGAGCTATCTCAGCTGGCGAAGGCTCATGATGGATAGCAGTGAGCTGTTCAGAAGAAAATTAAGAAAACATTTTGAATGCCCTTCTAAAAAGGAACAAATAGGTCCAACACTCCAACAGAAGGGGATTTTTTGCATCTCTGAATGATAGCGCTTTGCTTTTATGGCCTGCGGCTGCTTGGGAAATTCAAAGCTATTTCTCTGAAGAATTCACTTGGACAAGCTTTATGGCTTTGATCAGTTAACTATTTTTTAATGCTAATCCACCCCAGTGATATTTGTCCTCCTTTTCCCCATGTGCGCAGAAGCACAGACGCAGACAAATACTACACAAAAGCAAACATTAGCCAGATGAACAGCCAGGAACAATGACATCCAGAGCCCATAACCAAACACCAACTTCATTCTGTTTTATTCTTTTCTCTTCTAGCGGCTCAAGATCCTTTGTCCCAGTATGACCTGCTAATGGAAATTTAGGAATCAAATTTCCGTGCCCAGCAGGTATAATGCTCACACAGTGATTTGGCCACAACTATTCTCACTCAAGTAAAAAATTTAAATAATTTCCCCTAAAAGCTGCAACAAAACATGTAGCTGAAAGGCCTTATTTGAAACTTAACACAAATCCCTGCAAGTAGCCCAAGTGCTGCCCCATCCTCCATATGAACAAATAAAGGTGCAGAAATAGTGATTTGCTTCCATTTATGGAGCAAAAATAAAAAATGAGCCAAGAACAGGACCAAAGTTACCAGACATCCATCATCTCACTGGAATTGCTCTAACCTCCCCTCCAATCTCAGGCTTATAACCTGAGCACCATGCTAAGCAAAACTCCATTTACAATCTCAGCATATAAACTTGTCTCCTTGTTTAGGGCACCGAAGCCTAACTGTGTACCAGGAACACACCGAGTATCTAAGCCAATACTCAATTACCTGTCATATTAGTTTCACCAATATGACATCCTATGATATATATAGCAGCCACTACACCAGAAAAAAAAACAGAAAAAAAAGCCAAAAAAACCTGAGTAAGGGACAGTCCCTGCTCTGCAGTACCTTTGGGATTCAGGCTGCTATCTAAACTTTACTTGCTGTCTTTGGGTAACAGATTCAGGCAGTATTTCCTGTGGCAGAGAATTACACAGGCTGATTACCCTCTGCGGAAAAGTGAAGAAATCCTGGAAGCAATTTTCTGTCTCAATTGTTCCCAGAGTGCAGTAACAATCTTTTAGCCCTCTTCCTATTTTCTGCTCAATGCCGTCCAGGCTCAGCGGGCAGAATCCATCACCACGACACCTCGGGTCTGGGTACTGCAAACGCTCACCCAGGTGAAACTTCACACATGAGTAGCCCCACAGACTTCAACTAGCGTCAGCCTTGAACTTGGCTACAAAGTTTTTAGAGGACAAAAAGAACAGAATGAGATAAGTGAGAAACTCAAAAGTACCTGGGAAACATTCAGTCCTAGGTAGGACCAGGCTTATCTCAACAGCGTAACACAGATAAACAAAGTGGTTTTGATGCGCATTTTTTAACCTAGCTCTTTCAAAATTCATTACCAGATTTTTAAAGGAAATTAGGAAAGAGCAGCTGTACCTAAGAATTGTGCATCACAGGTAGAGCTCATAAGACAACAGATCATTTTCTCAAACTAAAAATTTCATTACCATGGAAAAAGAAAGATTAAAAAAAGGACAGATATTTTCTATGGGGGAAAAAAAAACCCACACCATTTTTAAGAGAAAAATCTAAATGCTGATGGCTTTCTACCAGAGCCTGAAAGTATCCCCATGCAAAAATACCATCCCAGCGCTGACAGCATTTGTAGGTGTGGAAGGCTGCTTTCCAGCTTCTGAATTGCCCGTGTAGACTACACAGCCCAGTAGGCACCACCGTCCCAGTGCACAGGGGACTCCCAGGCTGCACGGACTGAGGAGATGTGGTTTGGCTACAAGACTCACCCACAAAGAGGGGGAAAAGACTGGGTTCAGCATACCAGTCCACACCCCTCCGTGTATGCTGCAGCAGTGACTCCAAATACAAATTTTTCAGCATTTTGACAACAAATACTTTTCACCCAGCTACACGCCCACACTCAGTATTATTCAATCAGAACCTTATTTTCCACCCAAGAGAGTTTTGATAGAAAATTTTCAATTTGCCCTAATCAATAGGACTTAAGCTTCAGTCAAAATATTTTCTTGAATTGACACCGTCAGTGCCAGAGCGGGAGAACAAGCTCTTCAGATAATGTGCCTCCAAAGGCAGGTACTGACCTTTCAGTTGCATTATTACTTTTTCTAATAAAGGTAACATTTAAAATATTGTTACTTTTCAGTCAACTGCTGGGAGAGAGGGAGGGAAGGCGGCTGCGTGTCTCCTGCAGAATCGCACGGCCAATCTTAGTATCGCTTAATTTTCAAATGAGAAATTTGGTAGTAAACAACCTTTTCCTTGTACACAAACATTTTTAATTTCATGCCCTGCTAATCATACATCTGTTAGAGCTCCTTTTCCATCCATTGCAGTACCGATAATAAAAGAAAAATCATCGCACTAACAATGTGGTTTGTCTAAAATGAAAATTGAATAATAATCAATTTTCCTCCATGGGATGAGGGAACACAGCAAGCAGCAATACTCGCTCGATGAAGGTGACACAGTTTGAAAAGTGACGCCTTCACATTGGCCCTGCCGGTGGCCCTCGCTGCTGGCAGCCCCTCTTCCCCGGGCACATTTGTGTAAGAGCCTTTTGGGGACTGGCTTCACCAGACAGCTTCTCTCAGGGTTCCTGGTGGCCCACGCCAGGCACCACCACCAGCAGCGCCTCTCATGCCGTCACCACTGCACCCGCCAGCCATCTCCTCCCCCCCCTCCTTTCCCCTCTGTTTTTTCCTCACCTCCTCTATCGGCAGGATATTACTGTGAGATATGCTACAGCAATACCTCCACCTTCCCAAATCTCTTTCCACTGATGAGACCCAGCAGGCCTCAGTCTACCAAACTTCAGACGTGTTCAGTGCCCTTACCTGTGCCTCCCACATACAAGAGCTGGCAAATGTGTTACTCAAAAGTGCACTTAAATATGCGATTACACCCCTGAAAACAAGTTATCATCTCTTCAATAACGGTTAGTGAAAGAGCTGAGGTTGTTATTTAATAGACATGCCCAGCTGAAATGCCAAGTTAATCAGGCCCCAAGAAACACCCACAATCAAGAAGACCATTTGATTTAAGGAAGAAATTTTTTACTATGTGACACTGGAACAGGTTGCCCAGAGACGTCTCAGATGTCCCATCATTGTAAATGTTCAAGGCCAGGTTGGATGGGGCTTTGAGCAAACTGATCTAGTGAAAGATGTCCCTGCCCTGGCAGGGGTGTTGGACTAGATGATCTTTAGAGTTCCCTTGCAACCCAAACCCTTCTATGATTTTATGAGTCTAAGATTTACTGTCTCACATTGCCCACAATCCTCTTTTCTGGACTGCTGATACACAGCTTTTGCCTTTTTAGACTCCTCCTATTCCCATAGCTGTGCTGGGCCAATTCCAAATCATAAATATTGCACTTGTAAGACCTACGCAGCAGTAACTCTGTGAGTTCTAATAAACAATGGGAATCCATCTGAAGCCCCAGGCAATGTGGCACAAAGACGTTATGGGCAGAGGTACTCCTACACCTGAGACTCCTCTCTGGCCTCCAGTCTTCATATTAGCATGCCAAACGCTCTCCTTCCAGAAGCTAAAGCACAGTTATCTACATAAGCTCTCCCTTGACTTCATCATGAAGTGCAGTTGTTTGAGTAATCAGCTTTAAGGAGACTTGTGAGTTAACTAATATCAATTCATTACTTCCATTTTGCAGATAAGCAAACAAAAGAACAACAAAAAAGGAAGTATCCTGGTCTAAATTCACAGAGGGGAGTTCAGGGCACAAACACACTCCTGAACCTGGCTCCAGAGTAACCAAAGCTGCTGGGGAGAGGACCTTGGCATCCCAGCCTCCTGCCTCCTCCTCTTCCAGGAGCAACACCAACCCTGCCCTGCACAACCACCCCTTCAGCATATCAAGGAGGCACAGGCAGCCTTGAGATCTTTATTTTGCTTGTCCCTTCATGCCAAAGCTACAGGGATTAGAAATGTTACTATATAAACCAGCTTTTTATTACTCAACAGGCAGTTTTCCCCAGCTGTCCTAAATGCAGTTATACCTGGATGCACCAGGGCCGCTCAGACAGGGTGTCATTTCCACCTGTGCCGCTCTCTGAGCCCCAGCACACACAGCCAGCTGGCTTTGGGGACAGCAGCACGCTCCCAGTCCCACCAGAGCTGCTATCATGCACTCAAACCAGTGAGGTCTTGCAGAGCAGCTACTCTGGGGAGCAATCCCCAGGTTGGTGTTGGGAAAGACGTTTTTAATCCCAAAGCAAGACTTGCTCTCCTTACCCAGAGTATCCCTCCGTTTCCCTTGATAAAAGAGACGCTGCTTGCATTACAACACTCGGTAGTCCGTGAAAATGCTACCAGGCTGCGTTTTCCATTGCCACATGCCTGCGTCCACATTATGGCCATATATATCGAAATCAGAGCATCCCACCTCCCAGTCACAGCAGGCTTGGGGCAGACACTGGGGACAGAAGGTGAAGGTGATCCAAACTAGGCTGTACCTAAGACTAGGTGACCACGATCAGCACGAACACAAGCATTGATACACCCCATCTGTCAATACACAAAAGCATTCAGCTCTGGATTCTTCCGACCTCTAATCAAAGTGCATTCAGTCAAACAACTCTACCAGAATTAACAGTGAAAAGGGAGGGGGAAGGAATAAAAAAAGACTTTGTTGAGCAAAAGTACTCTGAGACACATTTGATGTAATAGTCATATGATTAACAAACTGTCATATCAAAGTTTTCGGCAAAGTAGGAACACTCTGACAGTTCATATTTTAAAAACTGACATTTTGATTCATTACTGTAAATAGCACTCTGTATTAAATATTGTGACAAGGCATACAGTGTATTTTTTGAGCTCTATAACATTTAGGAAGTACTGGATTTTTTTTTAATTTCTTTTTTTTAAAGCACGTATAATATCAAAAGCAGTTAAAGCAGAACTCCAAGAAAGCTTCTAGAGGAGAGAATCATTATTTCTGAAATAACCTACTTCTCTGCCGTCATCTCAAGCACTGCTGGGAACTTAGGCCCACAAGGATCTTAATGTACTGTTTGCATAATAAAATAGGGAATTGTCTCGCAGAACAAAAGAGCTATAAGGAAAGTGGCTACATTAAATAATGTAAAATTACTCACTAGCAAATCATCCTGAAGTTGGCGTAAGAGGAAGAACACTAAAAGGTGCTGAATTACCACTCAGAATATCTGAGAGTGCAGGTTCATAACCAAGATAAACAATGTGACGTCCAAATGATTGTCCAAACGTGCATTTCTTATCCCCTCAGTCTTTAGCCACATGTTTTGCCCCTCCTCTGTCTCACCACTCACGTCTATAAAGGATAAAAGTGACTATATGGCCAGAAATGAGGGCTGGGGACACACGGACAGCAGGACCACCTCTTCTAGCAATGGTACGAACTCAGGCTGGTTGAACCTGCTCATGGAACCACCCCCGAGTTCAGTTATTACCCATCTCCCCCGACACTCAGAGACCACTACGTCCTTCTCAGCAGCTCCGTTTTGCCTAGACCACGAGCTCTTACAGACAGGAGATGTCTCTCCCCGCTCACGCCTGTACAAGTAGACCTCAGCCGGTCCCCTAGGACCCGCTGAAACCCGAACACGGGCAGAGAGCTGCTACCAACGCCTGCAACCCAGCACAGCCATGCCCATCGCAGGCAGAGGCAGGGCAGGCAGCACTCCCTCGCTGCCAGGACGAGCAGGAAGACAGAGCTGCCCAGACAGAGCTGTCGAGGACTTCTCCTTGCACAGGGGTCCACAGCAGGGCAACTCGAACTGTAGGGATGCTGTGAGCCACCAGAACTGACCCACCAACCAAGACCACTTAATCCCTTTACCACTCCCCGCCAAGTTCCTCCCAGCTCGTGGATCCCTTTCCTTGGATCACCACTACCAAGGCAAACAGGACCGGGCCCAGAAGCAATAATGCAAATGCTTTGCATTTCCCCAAAAGCAGCCCACGTGATAGAGAAATTAAAAATAAAAAGCTCCAGCTAACACAGAAAGACCTTGAGAGAGCAGCAGAGGAAAACCAGAGGCTGCCTAGCCTGTTTGCAAGATGCTCAGGTGTTATTAGGACTGCAGTCAAGGGCTGTAGAAAGAAAAATGGTTACCATTATCATTACTTGCAGCCAGCTGCAAGTGGAGCTCTGGGCTCAGTCTACCGAGAGAATGGATATGCTGCCATAAACACGAGCCTGGAGCCTAGTCCGGGACATGGTGAGGCAGTCACACACACCAAAGATGGATCACAATGCTATTTTAACAGGGGTCTGATCCAGCACAGCCTGCATTTCCCCAGGAGCAGCTACACCACTCCCATGCTGGAAATCTTGTGGATGTGTTTGCATGCCAGCAAGTGTGGTAGTAGTAGCGGTCTAGCCAGACATCCAAAACGTATTGGCACCACTATAATTTGTCCATTCACCAATATGTTTTCCTAAAAACGCCCATATGCTTTTCCCGCAGTTCCCATATGCTTTTGCAAAGAGAAACAAAAACATTTTGTTAGTTGCAAGCGATTGATCGCCACATATTTCACAGAAGTCAAGTAGAAAAACAACAACAAAAAAAGCAGTCAGCTGCTTCCCCCTCCCTTTCTTCTCTGTTCACGGAGGGAACTGTGAAGAGCAGGAAAAAAATTCAGCCCACAGCAAAATACACACAGAGCTCATTTTTTTGCACTGCAAGATATTCTAGGAATTACAGGAGGAATCTTCATTAAAAACAAGCTATCAAAGATCTGGCAGCCAGTGGCATACCAGGCAGTAATTCAGCGTCGGGTGTTCAGCTCCGTGTTCGGTGCTAGCTTGGGTCCTCACCACAGGTAGTGCAGCCCACAGGAATCCGGGCTCCCGGAGAAGCACATTAAACGAGCCTGGGGGTGGGGGGACAGTGTGATAAAGAGGTTACAGCCTTTCTGATTCACAGGACAGCTCATTTGATGTCAAATCTATCTATACCTGAAGGCATAAAGCCCCCTCTCGTGGGTAGGGCTTCCCAGGGAGGTACTGCCTTGCTAATGCAAATCCCAAAGCAGCGAGAGTGCGAGGGGAGCAGGCAGGCTGCTCGGTTCAACTGGGAGCAGGCACGTGGGTGTACAAGTATGCGTGTGTCAAGGCTGGAGCATGTGGGAACTGTAGCTGTTTAGTTAGAGACTCATTAAGAAATGCGGCAGACCCAGGGCCAACATTCAAAGAGGAGCAGTGTGAAACATTTCTCTGGAGAAAGATTAGCGCGTGTTCTCCTTTACACAAATAAAATTAAAGAGAGAATCATAATATGGACAAATCAATTAACTTCTGAAAAGCCAAGGGCACTGCATACAAGAGCAGACGAGAGGGGAGGAGCTTTGTTACAGGGCCACTGAAGCAGGGCATAGCCTTTCTTCCCTGGAAAAGAAGTTCAGCTATCGCTGCATGAAGTTCTGATGTTAGCCCTGTCTTCATCACACTCACAAGAACACAGCTGCTTCCTTCCCAAAATGGCCATACACATACCTGTATATTGCTATAACCCTATGCATGAAGAGCTTGGGATAATCTTTGTGAAGACTACGAAAAATACACAAGGGTAGACACCAAAGGACTACTTCAGTGCTTGACTTGGTAGTGTCAGCCTTAAGGTAGGAGTTTGAGGTTGACCTTCTATATAAGACACCCCGAACAGCATGCACCCTTCTACCAGAATAAAGACTTCCTGTGACACAGTCCCACGTTCTACAGTTCTCCCACAAATTTCACCAGGAATGCTCTTTCCAAAGTTGGTATTTTCTTACAATGATCTTATCTCACACTAAGCCTAATGAGAGGTCAGATGCAATAGGTCCAGAGCCCAATTTTCCACAGAAACCAAGTTGAAAACCCAGTCAAGAGAAGAGAAATCAATATCTTGCACTGGACACAGTTAAAAAAAAAAATAAAAATTGTCAGAGACAGCTTGCTTGGCAAGATACATTTTATGTTATGTTTTTGTCCTGAGAAGAGTTGTAAGCACCTGAACATCTGACTTCACCACTCACAAATACATCGATGCTGCTGCTTAAGCTTTGAATGGAAAGCAAAACTAATACTGTCTGATCTAGTTAACAGTCTACAAGGATGGGCTTCTTCCTAGATTTCATATTTACAGCAACCCACTAGGACAGTTTATTAGACATAGCCAGGAAAGCTGCCATAGAAAGAGTGAGACTAACAGAAGAGCTGCCATTAATCTTCCATAACCCAGCAACTGGGAAGACCAGGCCTTGAACCAAATTCTACTCTCCTGCTATTAATCTCCTGTCCTCTACTTATTAATCCCTGGTCTGTCTTTGTCTTTCAACATTTATTAATGTCCCCAACTCTTTGAAGTAAACAGGATGCTGAAATCTCATCTCCAGCTTGCCATAATTTACACGACAAAAAAAAAAAAAAAAAAAAAAAAAAAGACCCACACAAAAAAACCCAAGAAGAGGGTAAAGGAAGAGAGGAAGGATGTGCATTGTGTATCGAAAGGGCAGAATGAAAATGCAATTATATTCAGTGACACAACAAGGTAAAGAAGAAGCACTCCTGAATTCGGCGTGCCATACACGCACCTTATGATTCTCAAGTCAGGTAACATCAAGGCAAACGAAGGAGCTCCGCTAGCCAAAACCACCAGGGCAGCGGAAGAACAAAACCCGGCATACAGCTTTCCACATGGCAACGGTTTGCTCTGGACCCACGCTGGCTCGCAACGCAGTCCCCAGTGCGTGCACCACGCGTGGCCTTCTGGTGCTGCCGCCGGGCTCAGGGAACCATCACCCCAGCAAAGACTGCCCAGAGCCACTGCACCCTCCTAAGGCACGTCTCCTGGAGAACTTCATGGCCACTGAGCAGTTACAGACCAGCTACCAGCTATCCCTGTTCATTTGTAACCCACTTCTCAACAGGGCTGCTCGCTGCTTTCTTCCCCCAGTTGCCATGAATTTGTAGCACGTCTAGCACCTCTTTTGCCTCCTGGGATGGTACAACTGAGAGAGGCTTGAGGACAGACTGACTGCCCTGACACTGCTCCTTTTTTTCAATCTTAGCCTTGCTGCAATCGAATCATCGTATCATGGGATGGGCACAAAGCACAATTCATGTCCTACATATAATCTGGCAAGGGACTCCTATGAGAGTCTGGGGTAGTTTATCAGGGTGATCCTTAAGTCACAGCTAAGTACCTCCAGTGAATTTGATGGAACTGGCAATTCTGAAGAATGAATTAATTTGCTCCTCACATAAATTTCTATTCAGGTTATTCTTAAAAGGCTTATATACTTTTTTGCTTTTGTCCACTGAAGCACGGTTAGATTAAAGCTAGTAATACAGTCAGCTCTCCATCATCAGCTGGGAACGTATCCAGGCTGCAGAAAGCCACGCCATGGACAGGGAGTGAGTTCAGGTCCACAAGCAGGAAAGTCTCCTTCAAAAAGAAGTCAAAGTAATATGACCCACGGCACCATGCAATCATTCCCATACAACACTCCCATTCCCAGGAGGGCCTAAACGTTTGCTGCCTCCAGATCTGGACCCAGAAATAGTAAAACCACTTTGAGCCTCATGGGTTAGCCTGGCCTCCCACCACCTCAGGCTTTGAAGGAATGCCCATCATTTGCTGAATGACTGAACGTGGTCTCAGGGTCTTCCTACTCTCTCTAAACTCAGCAGCTGGCAAAAGCCCTGGGACCTGATCCATTCCTCACCTGGAAGCAAGGCAGCCCTGTCAGGCACTCAGACAGACGTACGGACAGGCTCTTCCAAGGGACCTCTGCAGGTGCAAACAGAAAGGTCAGAATCAATGTTTTGCTCATTGTAAAAGCAGAAAGTAAATCAAGCTGGCTGTGACACCTCACCAAAAAAACAGCCCCAAAAGGGACCGTAATGCCAGCTGCCCTCCTGTATGAAGCGGACCGCAGCTTTTTTTTCCCCTCTGATACAACTCATGTGTCAGTCTGTCCCTGTTTTGACCCATAAAAGGGTTTTTCACATGTTGGCAGGACAGATTGTCGAGTGTCGGAGTAACTGAGATTTATTTGGGAAAGAAGCTACTTGTTTTAAATCACTGTAGAGCTGGTGAAAGGTACTGACGTAAGGGCTGCAGGTAACAAAGTCTCTTTCAAAGCCTGACCAGACACCCTTCTGCCTCTCGTGGTTAAAGGGCCTCTTCTTCCCGAGCCTCTTCCGACGCTCAGGCCAATGGTGAGTCACCCCCACAGCGTTGCGTGAGCACCAAGAAGAACTGAAGCTGAGATGGGATGCATTAAACACACAGCAATTATGGAAAACGCGGCAGGGTGGGACAGCCCAAACCCCACCTCCACCTCCAGCCCTGGTTTCCTTTTGGGTGCCTCCAAAGATACCTGGTTAAAAAGAAAACACAGGTTTTCCAAATTACCACAAGCTGCTTTCAACCAGGAGCCTTTCATACTTCCAGCTTACTGATATCTGAACCTACTCTGGTGTTTCCTATTTCCTTTCATCTCAGCGCTGGAGAAGAAATAAGTTTAAAAAATACTAGCAATGACCAGGGAAAGGTCCAGTCCACCTCCATCTGCCCCAGCTCTCCCAGCCCACCACACTCCTGGCTGCCCCAGGTCACCCCCAACTCCTCTTAACTGCATCCTCACCCCTATTTTCCTAAAGCCTAAATATCTCTCAACAAACATGGTTGAGATTATCCAAGGAGTTAAAAATCATTAAAGAAAGGGAGGCGAGACATATCTACTCAGTCACATACATTATTTTTTTAAGGAAACCACGATGAAACCCATTATCCCCACCGCCAGCTGTCTTTGCTCAGGAGAACTGGGTCTGGCAGGGTAGCAGCTTCACTCTCCTGGTCCATGGTGGAGGAAGGGGAGCACAGGGGAAGAGGACTGCAGCAGTTGCTTCAGATCCATACCAAAGCGCAAGAAGCAAAGAGAAATTTGCTGAGAACCTGCCCACACAGACACTGGGTATTCCTTTCATATTTGCCATGACAAAAAATTCATGTTAACATTTTTTTCAAGCACTGTAAGCCCATATCAAGTAACAGCAAAGAGGCAGACAGGTGTCCTGACCACAGAGAAGACAGCATATGCGAACAGTTTGGAATTTATTATTATTGTTATTTTTTAAAGGGGAAACAAATCCCAGAGATTTTTCTGTGCGTGATACATTTTCTGCTCCTTGTTTGATGTTGCTTTCAGACTGAAGACTTCAAATAGCTAACGCTAACCTATGCCTCAAGCCTGCTTTAAACTAATGCCCCTTATGTGACCAGAAATGAATGCATGGTGAATCACTTATGCCACACACAGTGGGGCTGATGAGCAGTGGTCCATGTCTCCTGAATGCCGCATGGACACAAATACGTTGGGGGAAAGGAGATCCCAGCTCTCTCTACATTACAGCCTGATAATTCAGCAGTGGCGCCTTTCCATTTTTGGAGCTGGAAAGCACAAGCTCCAGGTCAACAGCCCAACCACGAGTAGTTAGAGAGAACAACGTATCTACTGGAATTTTCTGCAAAGTATGTAGAGAGATATACATGATCTGCATAGGCTACACTTCCACACTCTCTGCCTGCCTTTGGGAGATGCTTAAGAGAAGTTGCATTTTAATTACTAGCCCAAATCAAGGGAATCTGATCTTGACAGCAAACCCAAAGTTACAGACTTCGGGGTATGTGGGTCCCAGCTCTTCACTTCTTTGCTGACATTACTGCTTCCAGGAATTAAATCAAAACCCCACTTAACTTCAGAGAGGTTGCAATTGGTATCTAAAGCACTGCCTAAGCCTCAGTTGTAATAAACAGATAGAGCTCCACCGAATCGAAGGAGTTATTCTGATTTTGTCTGGTTACGGATCTACAGAGCCATTAACGTTACAGCTCACCCAACCTCCAGTTAAATATCTTCTAATAGAAAACCATTATCTTTGTCAGATTGATTGGGATAACTTGTTTAAAGCGCTCTTGAAGACTCATTAGCATTGTTGGGTTTTGGTGGTTGTATTTCAAGAATAAACCCCAGCAGCTATTAAACACTTGAAAAAGGCACGTTAAGAGTTTACAAACAAAGCTGGAGTGGAGATGTAACTATGTTTTTGGATTTTCATTGGGAAAATGGTAAAATGAAGGGAGCGAAGAAAACAAAAATGAAACTGAGCTGTTCACACACACTGAAAAGTCACCTGTGTTATTTCAGAGATAATGAATTAAAAAGAAACGCAAGGATAAGGAAGCAAAATCATGCTAGAAAAACCCAATCCTCTCCTCTGTTTGAGCCTTACTACATTATATTTCAGGTATAGCGGACAGACAAGATGACGTGCACCCCAGGACATACAGATGCACTTCGCTGGTTGTCACTGGTCCTAACAGCTGATCTCAGGTCAAGCTCCTCTCCCTTGAGCCTCCCTCACCCCCCTGTAATAAAGCATCCCAGAAACAAGCTTGTGTGGACCATGGTTCCCAGCAGCAGAGCAACGCTACTGACTGGTTTTACAGCTCTCTGCCCAAGGGTGGATGCTACTGACCATCACTATGTGCATACCATGGACCCACAGTTGTCTTCTTTAAACCATCTCACCAAATGAACTGGTTCCCTTGGGCAAAAGGCCACCCCATCCGTTGTAACTGAACTCCTATTCAGATTGTTGTGTTGCCATAGCTTTGTTGATGAAGGAGATCTTGGTTTGTTTAGTTCTTTCAGTTGTCCTGCCCAAATTATACTGCCAAGCATCAATTATAAGCCAAGCCTCAGACAGCAAGAGGTGGAAGAGTCTTGCTTGATATTTTGCAGAAAATCCACAAGCATCCCAGGCCCTGCCCCAGGGTTCAGGTGCTGCTTAGGAAGGGCCACAAACACCTCACCACAAAGAAGCCCTTTCCAGCAGCTCCTCAACCTGTAAGACTTCTGAAGGGGCAGTCCTGACCAGCATCACAACCTGGGTCAGCCAGACAGAGGAGTGGTGGGGAAGGTTTGAGCTACTTCCTCGTCTGATTTTCATTTCTATCATTTATCACGCAAGTCAGGGAAATACTCTGAGATCCTCATGTTTGGATGTCTCTCGCCTCAGAAACAGCTTTACAAGCCAGTGCATTAAACAAGGCAGCAGCACTGCCCGTTCCTGCGCTAAGAGCGTAACAAGGGCACTGTGGTGCCAGCCCGTGTCTCGCAGCCATTGGGCTGCAGGATGGCACCAGATGGGAGCCACACGTCCCAGCTGCTCTTCTGGGTTGGCACATCACCACACTTACAGGTATGGCTGTGACACCCACGCAGGTGCCTGCATCGACCACAGCTCTCCGCTGGCTCAAAAGGAAAAGGCCAGAGAGCAGCAGAGACACACAACAGGCACCCACCATCAGTGTGTGCACAGGGGTGATGGGGGACAGGGACATTTACAGCCCCCCAAGGTGCACTCCATCATAATTCCCTTCCGCTCTTCCAGCCCTGGATGCAATCTTAAAAATCCATAGCTCCAGACATCTAGCCCACATGCTGCTAGTCCAGCTCAATGAGGAGAAGATGAGCTCATTTTTGCCAGTCAAATGGGAAGGGACAAAAAAAAAAAAAAAAATTATAAGTAGTAGAAATAGTTAAAATCAAACAAACACCTCCCAGCAAATCAAAGACAAAACAGAAGAAGGGAATACGGAGAAACAGTCTCTGCTATTGCATCAGTGGCAGAGAGCAGCTCCCAGTCGCAACCAAAGCTCAAGTAGCTCAAGGTGTGGGAGGAAAGCCATCACAGTCTCCCAAAGTCACACTCCATGGTACTGTCCTCCCATACCAAAGTGCTACTGAACCACGAGAGCAGCTCATCTGGGAGGGGAAAGGATGCTCAGACACGCTGCTTACTGCTCCCCAGCAGTTTGCTGAGCTAGATCTGCAGGAACAGCAGATCTGGGACAATGATCACACACATTCCTCTTGCACTGCAAATCAATAGCCAAACCACAAGCACCCAGGTGTACCCGAGTGGGCAGGGGCTGCCAACAAGCCGTGGGCAGGTTTGCTCCCTGCCTGACAAGGACCCTCTTTCCACCAGCCAAGTCTCCCCACTGCTATGTAGAAGCTTCCAAGAGAGACCAAAGAAAAATTCAGGCACAGCTCAAATAGGCACCTGGATCTACAAACAACAGATTAAATTCTCAAGCTACAAAACTATGTTTTAGCAAAAGTGCTATTGAACTCCATGTACTTGTTACATTTCTAAATATAGTTTGGTTGTCAAGACAACAAAGAGACTGATGGATCTCTAAAGTGTACTGTATCTATTTAATTGTCAGCATTTCAAACTGACTCAAGGAGGGAAAAAAATGCTGCGTGATAAGTCTAATTGTCATGGTTACCACTGGCTAACCCCATAATAAAAATATGTATATTCTAGCTAAATGTGCCAAGCCATGTGAGGAGCAGATGGGAGACATTCTCATTACTGCGACAGCCTCCACTGGAAAACTAAACTTGAGGAAGGACGCGAGAGACTTTACAGAGATCTCAGACACAACAGACTTCATGGGTTGCATCTTCCCAGTCGTTTCACAGCAGTCGCTCAGGCTTTTCCGCCGCGCTTATTCACCCCATGCACGCTGGGACAACCCGTGGGGCTGGGGCTGCCTAATTAGAGAGCGTTCCTGTCTGGGGATCTCACCCCTCACCCAAAAAAGCCCAAGATGTGAGTTATTACTCCTTAAAAGCCTCTGACAAAATCAAAATCCCACATGCAACTGCCTCAGATTTGCACTCCCACCCTCGCCCACTTGCTCTCCTCCCTCCGGGCAGCCATATCCGACCCCACGGGCATCGCTCCCGCAGGAGGTTGCTGCAGCCCTTCTGCTCTCATACTGTTAACAGCTAAAGTGACAGCTACGTCCAGCCTTGGAGAAGAGAAACAAGTGGAAAGAAACAGCCAGACACTACTGCAAATACACCAGCCTGAGGCTGAGCTGGGAAACAGCAGGCACCCCCAGCCAGCCTCTGCACTCCATTTGACAAACACAACTCAACAGCATGAAAAGCATCAATATTCAGGTGAAGTCCCTCCTGAAAGAGATGCTTTCCGAAAAAAAAAAAAAAACAAAACCCAAACCCTCGAACATTGGCTTTTTACGTGGAAGACCTCCACAGCAATGTCCAAGAGATCTACCCGTGTACAAAATGACTGTGGCTTTCCTTCACTGACCAAAACTCATCCACCCATGCTCAGTTCTCACTTTTCTTTCATTAAACTAAAGTTTAAGTTGCAGGAGGAAGGCACAAGTTTCATCCAGGTATGAGAAGCAATGGAAAACAGCTCATGTTCACCTGGTGAACACTGACGTCAATGAATGGTCAGGTTTCCAATTAGTCTGAAGCTTCCCCAATGTTTTTGACAGAAACCACACCAAAGTAAAATCATCCTTAAAAATCTCCCCCAAACCGTTTCACTCCTTCATACAGATAAAAGCTCTGTATCTCTGCTGTCAGACACTTTCATGGAAGCCATAAGGCATTGCCTAACACCCTCTCCAGGAGACCCACAAAAGAAAATTTGATCTGGTTGGAAAACACTACTTAAGAGAAACAACACTTTCCAGGTGCCTCAAGCAATACGTTTGAGTTCGTGATATTTTCCCTGGAGCTTGCCCCCGCTCATCACCAAGATGAACAATTTCTGAATTCCAAATATGAGATTCTCGGTGATGTAAAATGAGCTTTCGCCCCTACCAATACAGTCACCGTGCGGTTCACCCTCGCGTACTGCTTCACAGCGTGGCTTGTGCACGGAGATGGGCAGTGAACATCAAAACAGAAGTAGCACAGAAGTGTTATTTCCGGGGTTTGTGTGAGAATTATTTCAAATACTACCAAGGTTAGGCACTAAAAAGGAGTCTTAGGCACAAAGAAGCCTATGTCTCAATTAAAGCCAAAGGGACTTAAAAGGCAACTGGTTTTTTACAAGTATTTGGTTACACCCAAAGTGAAGCAGCATCAGCATTTTGTCCCTAGGTGCCTAAATAATTTTGAAACTAAGCATTACCTATAAGGAACTTCAAAGAGATTATAACCCTTCTGAAAGCTGTACCCACAGCTTAACTGAGCTGAAATCCCAAACAACCGCGAGCTTAAAATCATGGTCCAAAGTGCGTATTTCAACATCATATGGGTGCAAGAACCTAACTTTGGTTTTCCTGTTACTGAAAGTGCTCGCCGAGGGCACCAGGCTCTTACAGTTATGGCTTTGGGACAACTATTACATTCTGTTCTAATAAAGTATGTGCTCTCTGGAGCAAATTCCCCAGGATGACTCCTTTGCTTTGGCACAAATGGACTCATTTGGTTGAGATAAAAGGATGTTCCCCTGCATCATTTTCATTTGATTATTTTTTTTTTTTTTGTAAGATAGAGAAACAGTTAATTTTGCTAAATGAGTGCTCTGTTGCCATGACTTCACTGCAGACAAACACAATGCCATCAAGCTCCTTTTCCTTGGGTGTTGTGTTTTTTAAACAGGTATTTGATCATCTTGATTCCCTTGCTTCTTTTCCCAACATCTGGATTTCCAGCAATATCCCATAGTCTGACAGATACATAATGGCTACAGCTACTCAGTAAATTAGAGAGATATTCCTGCACATATTCATCCCCTCACAATCCACCTCTGCCAGCTGTGCCAATGCACCCTCTGTGACTCCAACATGCAGGGCAGTGCTGCCTACTGTTGCAGGCAGCAAATCTCTCCAAAGGAAAACCTAAACTTTTCGGGGTTTAATCCCTGAAAGTCAGAATTCCCACGCTCCCGCCGAGGACCGAAGGATAGCTCCATCCTGCTCACTGTCAAGCCAGGCTGTTCCCAGGATTTTGCCCCAGTCTAAAACCAGAAGCCTAAATTAAAGTCCTTCCCACTGCCTCAGTTTCTCAGGCAGATGAAGAAGGCTGCATGTACATGTCATCTGCCTCCGTGAGGTGTTGCGACATTGGCTGAGTTAATATTCACAGAGTACACTGGGGATTAAGAGTATTATAGACTTTAGTGAGGTAGAGGGGTTTTTCTTTTTTCTTTTTCAATGTTTGCATTGAATAGACAGACTGAGACGGCATTTGTAGCCTGCAGCCATTATCCTAGTAAATGACTTATTACAGCACACAGCCTACCAGCTCACCTCCGTCCTGTCTCACTTAAACGTGTGTAGGTGGAAGTGCTGCTCATTCCAGAGAACTTTCTTTTTCACTGTCTCTGTCTGATGGAGACTCTTGATAGCTGGGCTCACAAGACAGGGCTTAGGATATAAATACTTCAGTATGAGCTTGTTGTTTGGTACCTATTTATGACAATCACGGAACAATTAATTACTTCCCGCCTAAGACTAATTCCTGTCTGTTCCAAAAAGGCTGAAGGGGGGGGAGTTTTGTCTCAAGACTTTCAATTTCCTGATGAGTCACAGCAGATCCACTACTATAAGCTCAATACTTCAATCAGACTGTTTCTTATCCAGGTATATTCAATACATTACTAAGATGTGGAGTGTGCTATTTTAAGGGCTAATTTCAGGCATTGTATGCATAATGCCTTCTCATCTGAACACGCGCTTTCTCCTGGACGAGACAGATGCATCTCCTGCACCACCACCCCTTCTCCCCCCGAAATCATATAGATAAATAAACACCACAAGAGCAGAAAGTGAAGAATTGTACATTTGGTACACTGATTTTCACAACACGTAGCCCTTCAATAAGTAGCCCTCTCTCCCACTTCATTAGTTCATTCCCTGCCCTTTGGCAATAAAATTACTTATGTGACAGCAGCATCTGACAAGAAGAAAACATTCACAGACTGCACGGGTTGCAACAAGTCCACAGCGTCTTGTTTTCTTCGTTCTAGGGCCAAGAATCATACATTTATTTTTCTGCCCCAAGGAGCAACTCTGCATCCCTGTACGAATCCTCAATTGTCCCCAGTTCCCACGCCACCCACTCAGAAGCTCCCAGGCTCCATCAAACTGGCAGGAGACACATCGCCCAACCTCTGAGGAGCAACACAGGTTACAGGTACCAGCAGTGCCCTCTGGTCCTTATTATTTACTTAATTTAACAAACTCTTAGATATAATTTATTGTGTCAGTTGGGCAATTGATTCTAGATGGGTCATTTGAGTCCACAACAGGTTGCACTCTGCATCAGCCTGACCACGGTCAACTGCAGTGCAAACTGCCTCATCCAAGAAGACTACGAAGAGCACAGAGGTGGTCACATCTCCCCGGACCATGCACAGGCCTAGGTTCTTCCAAGCTATGCAGTTAAAAGCTCCCAGACACCAACAGTTGCCTAAAAAAATGCGTGGCTATGATGATAAATAGCTTAAAGACCTAAACATTTGGGTGAGAGACCAGGTACAGGAGATAGCCAGTCATGCTCTCGCTTTTAGAGTTGGTAGCGTGCCATCAAGGGACATCAGTTGCTGTAAGAGCAGTCACTGCACAGACACCACCTCAAAACTACACTTGTGCTACTTGCTAACAGCAGTTTTCCCCATGGCACAACCGGACTATGCAAACAGCAGCAGTGCCAGTTTCTGCCAAGCCCATGCTAATTGCAAGTGATTCCAGCTCAAATGCTTTTAAGTCAGAAAGTATTTACGTGACGTGTAACCAAGGTCTCACATTTGTCTCACCAGCTCTCCAGTGGTGAATGAACCTACACTCAGCTATGAAGACCTGTCAATGTCTCTTTTCTTTCTTACTCCTTGGAAAAACTTTCACATAAATTCTAATTTTATGCCAACAAAACTGCAGAACATTTTTGATCCTCACAATGCCCTCAGCCTGTTGGTGTAATCGAACTGTCAAAGCAACACAAAGGACACGGCCACTGATGTTCCATTAAAGTCAACAGATCCTCCAAGGCTCAGTGGCTCCTTGGGTGCTACTTTGAAAGTGTCAATGTCTCTGCATGTATCACATTTATCTAAAAACCTCAGGGCCCCATAGGAATATTCAACAAGTTTCACAAAGTCTGTGGGAATGAAAAGGGCAAGAGGTGAAGGATCATTTCACACAGCCAAGTCCAACTTGGGAGGACCAAGGAAGCACATAGACTGAGTTGAGCTGTATGTTTAAAACATGGCAAATCTTCTCTTGAGTAGGCTCAGTTAGTTAAGGTCACTTTAATTAAGGTGAGGATACTCACCTGAATTTTATAGATTTCCATGAAATACACTATTATCTCAGTCTGAGTGTTTAGGGGACAGGCAGTAGGCTCCACAAGATCTACAATAACATTCATTTTGAGCTGCATGTGACAGAGCAACACAGCTCTGAATACATACAAATCCCCACCTAGAATCTCAGCATCAGTTCTCTCTATTTTAGAGTACCTGTGATAAAGTTTCTTGAGCAAGTTTGGACTGGACTAGCCAGTATCCCTTTCTAACAAGACCAGAAACGTGTGCTAAACTGTGCAGCTCTCCTTTGGTGGAGGGCAAGCAGCTCCTTTGAAGAAAGCATCAGGCAGCAGCAGAGATCATGAGCTGATGGCCTTGGCTGTGCTGCAGAAAGTGCCTGAGGAGTCACTGCCTCAAGACAAGTGCAGGCGACTTTCTTAAAAACTAGTGTTATGAATAAAAAGAAAATATAGCACCACATTAATGAAGATGACCAAAAAAAAAAAACCACCCAAACAAAAACAAACAAAATACTCAACTTAAAAGGGATCATAAATTCTCTTTTTTTTGGACAACACTGCTGGTAGCATATGGGTCTGCAGCCTAAACAGACAAGTAATGAGATTCAGGCTCATCTCGTGTTCTTAAAACATGCAAGACCAGCATTCTCCCATGCCAGGCAGTCAAGTCCGCGTGCCCTCCTAAAAAGCCATTTGGAAAGTTTCTAAATGCAGTAGGAGAAAAATAATCCTGCTTGGTCCGCACCTGTGTCTCCCTCTCCTCTCATTAGCACACAGGGAGAAGGTTGGCTTAGAGCAACACAACATTTCAATTTGAATATGAATCACTCCTCTGGTAATAAAACAAAACAGAAGCCCATTTCACACAAGCCTTATCTGAAGACATAATGAAAGCCAACACATCTAACAGGAGCGATGGAAGTAAAGCATGGTGAAAATACTGGCTCAGACAAACAAACAACAATACTTTCCATCCTAGAGGATCCCAAAGTGCTTTACAAACTCATAGAGGCAGGAATCATTTCATCTGCCACTGAAACACGGTCAGCTCTGCGCGGGTACTCAGCTCAGCACCACGTCGTAGTTCACGACAGAGGGCAGAAACTGTGTGAGCATTTAGGAAGGCACGATCCTTCAGTGGGAACTGGACCGCTCTCCTGGAAAGTGGAAGCTGGTTTAATTGTGATTCATACGATTCAAAATGGCATTATGTGGGCTGAGCAGCTGAACACCAGGCACACAGGATGTACTTAAAAGTGCCCAGCTGTAAAAATCAAATTCGTGTATGCTGGTGCTCTCCAGCTTCTAGTTCAAAAGGTTACAGAAAACAGCAGCAAGGTAGAGGATTAAAATTTCTGAACCTGCCTGGGGATTACAAATGAATTTCTTATCGTCCACAGGACTGAGGGATCAGGATTTCCTGCCCCTGGTTCAGCTGCTATCTCCACATGGAGTTTAGGGTAAATCGCTTCTCCCCTCCCCAGCTCCCATCCAGCAGGCACAGTGATATTCAACCACTGTTAGGAACAGTCTGGAAGAAAGCAAAGCATTACTATTCAGCATTGCTACTGAAAGCAGGTCTTGCCTATCACCAGCTTTGCCGAAACGTTGACAGAAGCACCATTTTCATCCCTCCCTCCTTTGCCCCTTCACTCTTCCCATCCACCTGCTGTGCCCGCGGCCCATGCTGTCACCTCACTGGAGACAGTCATAGCCCGTTGCTACAGCGTTGGTCAACGGAGACTCAATCCAAACTCAGGCCTTTCACATGCTATTGAAATACCAACAAACAAGAAGCACAGAAATCCTTGAAGAAAGAGGCCCTGAGCAAGTGATCTGCACATTTCCAGAGCTAAATGTGTACTTCTCCTCCTGGCAGCATCTGGAAGCTTACCTGTGACTATTTACCTGTGTCTTGGGAACAGCTATTTAATCCTACAAACACATCAACAATTCACCTTGACTCAAAAGAATGGTTTTCTGAGCTCTGAGGAAACAATGAACAAAATCATCATCTTTCTCTTATTTTTTTGGCCAATGTCTGATAAAGCTTTTCTGAAAGGAGCTTACTTCATCTTTCCCCACATTATATTCTATATACAGCTGCCATTCCAGAAACAAAACAAAACAAAACTTGGTGCACAAATGCAAACAAATCAGGGTTTGGCCTGATCTGCCTAAACCAAGAGCCAATTTCCTCACCTACTGGCTCAGCAACAGAGACCCAAAGCCAGTAAGTTCCTAGCATTTCCGAGAGGATGACTTTTGGATGGGTTTGTGCAAGTTTGTCTTCAGTGCCTTGCAAGTGCAAGACAATTCAAGGGAAAATGCCCTTAGAAGGAAAACAGATGGTGATACATCGATTTGGACAACTACTACCAAGCCATTTCTCTCTGGAATTGACCACTCTCCAGCCACACGGTCATGTTCTTGCCAG
Organism: Aquila spilogaster; assembly: GCA_024606505.1. NCBI lineage: Eukaryota > Metazoa > Chordata > Aves > Accipitriformes > Accipitridae > Aquila > Aquila spilogaster. The sequence goes on along the minus strand of JANHGO010000002.1, from coordinate 16,268,337 downwards.
TTGGAGACTCATCCTCACCTTGGTTTAAACAGAACTAATTAATTTGGTTTTCCTGGGTGAGGGAGAATAATCAACTGATCAATAAACAAGAAAGAAAAGTTACAATGAGCTGAACATGATTTACAGGTAAAGTGAATTGCCAGGGTATTCAGGCAAAAATTCATTGCTGATTCATCAAACAAGTGATTGAGATGTCTTAAGAACAAGCTATCAAGAGAAGTCACTCTTCCTCTTCACCTCTTATTATTAGTTACTGCTGGCAGTGACCTTTTCTGCAAATCTCTAGACCATTTTGAAGTGCTGGAAACTTTAGGAAGCGAAAATTAGTTCTCAAAAGGAACTAAACCGCTTCAAAAACATTTTATTAAAGGCCATATCTTGCTTCTCTCTCACCCATGGGTATTTAGGATGAACTACCCTCTACAAGAAAACAGCCACTGTGCAGTTCTGAGAGTCCCAAATTTGGTGATACAGGTGCTTATTAAGTTGTAGAAACCAAGGGAGAGAGAAGTTGCCCAATGCCACTGGAGCAAGCCCGTAGCAAAACCCAAGGAGAACCAAGGAGCCCCATCCCTCAGCTCTGCCTGCAGCCTTGGGAAGAGCTTAGACAGGGAGCTGGCATTGCCTGCAGCCAGCACAGTGAGCTTGCCTGACTCCAGAATCTGCTCAGCCTGGCAGAAGAGTAGGAGGTGCAATTGCTGGCAGGAGCAGGCAGAGCAGCAAAGCTGGTGGAGATCATAAATGGAAAAGTGTTGTAAAACATGGAGGTGAGCACAGGCTGACACTCACCTTCACAGTTCCCCCACAGAAAAGCACGCCTCGCTAGACTCTCGAATCTTTGAAACGCATCCAGCCTTCGCTGGATTGATCCAGGAACCTCATTCGTATGCGTGTTTGTTCTCACATGCAAACATGGCAAGGTTTTAACCACACACATTTTCCCCAAGTCCCGCAGGCCCAAACTTACAGGTTACTTGGGAAACTTGGTCTTAAAAGGGATTGTAAACCAAAGGAAAGAGATTACAGGTAAAGGCAAAGACCACAAAGAACTGCAGAGCAGTTTGGGTTGGAAGGGAGCTTTAGAGGAGCCCAATACAGAGGTTCCCCAAAACACCCAATCTTCAGAGGATTTTTTTCTTAAAACAGAACTTACTTAAAAGATTGCACTGACTGATCTTCCAAAACTGATTAGTCACAGGAAAATATGGACTAGGCTGTCTTCATTTAATATCGCTCCAGAGTGGAAAGTTCTCAGCAAAGCTATAATACATTCAGTTCCAGAAGAACAATTAGGTGACATTAGATAGGTAGTTGTAACTCTCAGAATTAAATGGCCTTGCTATTTATCAGTATGTGCTGCGCCTTTAAAAGTTTCCAAAAGTGATAGTCTTTTTTTGTGCATGCTGGAATATTCAAGACCATTTCATATCTATTCTCATATCAAGAAAAGAGCAATTAGATCAATAATGAAACAGGAGTGCTCCCTTTTACTTTCTGTGGTTTGCAAAGAGGTTCATGTTTCTGTGTGAGCACAGCTCTTGTTTTAGTGATGTGAAAGTGTGTGGTTTGTGCGATACCCAGTTTCTTCTAATATTTGAGTTTCTGTTGTTATCTACCTACAATTTACAGTAAAGCATCTTTTATTCTCACACCTCTCAATCTCAAAATTAGATCAATTTTCCCAACAGCAAGATTTTATTACCCAGTGTAGACCTTTTACAAATACTGGAAAGCTTGCCGACGACACAGTCTTCTCTAATACAGCATGAAATCACAGAAGACGGCATTAGTGTTACCAAGCCTACCTATGCATGCATCTGTGTATACAGACCCATCAAGCAGCAAACACAAGCTTTTCTTTGGGGAAAAGGACTGATTTTGTGTTTGAAAAAGCAACTAGGATTTGGTTGCAATCCATGCTGAGAGTCCCAAGGCACTACACACAGTGGGTAAAGATTACTGAGTAACACTTGAACTACTGTTTACACATCAGAATTGTGCTATTCATTGTGATTAGATTATTACTATTTTCAAAAGTATTCAAAATATTTAGAACTTCCCCACCACCACTGCAGAGCATGAATCTAATTCTAGCAAAAATTTCTTAAGAACTCTCTAAACGGGAAGGACACTGTGACTACTGGGGATGGATAAGCCACTGGTTCCAGCACCAAACCAAACCATGCCATTTATAGCTTTTTGGCCCTCTCCACAACAGTCGAAAGCACTGATATTTTAGCCAGAAATGTTCATTTTCCAGGCAGCTGTTTCTGGCCATGTGCTCTACTCCAGAATCCTTGACTGTGCTGTCCCTGTGGCTCTCAGAGAAATGCATCTTTGTCGAATATAGGAAGGTCCCAAAGAGAGAATTCACCTGCTGCTACAACACAAACATCAACAATAAAAATCTCAAAACAACCAGAATACTAAATATTTCTGAAGAAGAAAAGTAAATCACCAACAGCAAAGTTTTCAACCCTGTGGCAAGTCATCTGGTCAGCTCTGGAGTCCGAACCTACTACGCGCCCACACTAAGGACTCTCCACTTCTCAGTGATTTCCCTGTTCTGCACCTCTCTGGACCAGCCTCGTAGTTTGCACACAAATATTCTTAATGGTCACAAAATTGTCATGCCCTATCTGGCATTAATTTAACAGCAATGGCATAACACTGCATTACCTAGTCATCCAGCTGCTTCAACTAAGATTAATTTAGGCAAGCCAGGACACAAATGTTCAAACTCCTTGATGCATCTTGCACCCACCCAGGGAGGACTTGGCTTTCAGCCAGTCTGCATAAACCCTGGTGGGATTAGCCAACATTTGAAAGGCTCCTTTATGGGATATGTAAGGAGGTCAAGCGCTGCAATCTAAAAAAGGACATGACGGGTGTGTATAATCCCCCACAAAGCACATCCCTCCACCCTTTACAGCCAGCAACGGGGATGACTAAGGGCACACAGCAAAAACCATTATAACCAAGGCCATGGAAATGAAAGTGGCAAATATACCATTTAGCCTGTCATCTTAACATGATGATAAATTCACTTCAAACATGCCAAAAAGGAAGAGATGCACAGAGAGAACCGTGAGAATACTGCTTACTTGGTTCTAGCTGGAGCAGAACTGCTGAAACCTTCTAGTTTCGTTCCTTTGGATTCCCTGCAGATAGCCCCGATGCTATCATGAGATGGCAGTAGCTAAATCCGGACTAACGCAAGGCACTTTAAAACATTCTTCTCGACTGTTTGGGCAATGCTCCATAAAATTAACATACAACACACTCTGCTATAAAAGCACCCAGTTAGGTGTTGCCACTGTGGGCAGCTGTAGGTCAGAAAGTGCTGTTTGACCAAATGTTTAAATTAAGGGTGGGTGCTAAACCAAAAATATTCTTTTAAATCAATGTCACAATAGATCACAGTGACCATGGAGCTCAAGCTTGCCAAATTTCAGTGGCACTTGGTTTTCCCACTGCTATCTCCACGCAGGAGATATATCTCCCCGCATCCAAGCCCCTCCAGGCCCAGGTATTTCTCAAATTTTGATGAAGTTGTGGGATCTTTCTTTGGAATGTAGGCAAAGACAGACTGGGTACAGCAAAGAGACCATGGGAACAGCTTTGTTTATTTTAACATGAACTCCTTAAACACTTTAGGAGAGCCATCAGCTGGCCTATCCCTCACCAAAACACCTGAAAGGAGCTCACGCTGCTGCTGCAGCTTAACCCAATGCTGGGAACGGCTCCAAACATCTCTCTGGAAACTAGCGTGATGATAAAACTTCTGCTGAAGTCATATGGCTCTCAGGTAGCTCAAGATGGGCTATCAGGAAGCGGGACCCACCTCAAACCAATCACAAGCTCCTCACCAACAGAGATTTCCCATTGGCGACACAGCACCAGCCGCTGCCCTCAGCTGGGCGCTTGGCCATTAGAAAACATTGGAAAAGCCTCTTCCATTTTCCTCCTCCCTCAGACAAGTTTACTAACCACCACCACTGGACACCAACTGCTTTCCCTCACCAACAACCCACGCAGGCTTTGGACCACCACAGATGAGGTGAAAAGTTTTCTCCCCATCCTCCAGACCAGCCTGCACACCCTCTCCCCCATCCCAACATTAACAGAGTTTGTCATCGGCTCTGAGTGACCTTGGCGCAAACAATAATTCTTGCCTCTCTAAGCAAGAATTTGGAAAACCAGCTTTTACTGGACAGATACGTCTGGCTGAGATTTGTGATCAGATGCAATGCACGGTACAGTGTGTGACCTGGAGAAATATTACCATCAGCTAACAACAGCACAAATTTCTTTCCTCCCTGTCCTTCATTAGCCTCAGAAGCTGGCCTTGCCAGCAGCAGTAATGCAAGCTGAGACAACAAAGCACATTAATGATGGGCCCCGTCATGTTCCGTATTAATTACTGTAGCTAGTAGTAAACTGTTGGTTATAAATTATATTTTGATAAACTGCCCTTTCTTTGACAAGCCAGCTCCAATGTTTAATGTTGCACTTAATCCTCAGATAATACCCCAGGAGTCCTCGCTGTGCCCAGCAACAAATCAAAGCAACCTTCAAAAGGCTGGCACAGGTCCCCTTTTCCTACGCACCCCGACCTGAAACTATCCCATTGCACCAACTTCATTATAGGTCAGCTTCAAAAGCTGAGTTGCCAAAACCAGCAGCACGCACAGTTACCGAGGGTCCTACAGAAGTGCCCCAGCACTTCTCTGCAGGGGGGAGCAAGGCAAAAGGCAGTGCAGATCATGTTTATATACATGAGCATGTTTATATACGTATATAACAGTTCTCCAGAAATGCTGCAGTATTACAATGTTCTGCAATGTAAAATAGCAGGGTAGTAACCCCCAGGTTATCTCAACATTCAGAAGAGAGGAGGATTTCTTCTACCTGGGACTGAAATAGTCAACTAAAATCTTTATCCAAAAACATCATATTCTTATTTTTGTTTCTTTTTAATTCAGTGACATTTAGCTAGCAGAACAGCTGTTAGCAAAGGTCTAGGAGAGGTGGAATCCCATTTTCTATATAAAGAAAAATGTTTTGGAGGAAACTGCAATTTGACAAAAATACCTGTTTAGCAAAGTACATTTTAAAAAGTGGAAAAACATGTTTTGTTTTTTTCTAAGGTAGCAAAGATCCATCGCAGCTCATGAAAAGGATCCCAAGTCCTAGGAACAAAGGTATAAAATTATTTTGCAACACACATCCAGGAAAATAAGGAGGACGGACATGCCCTTTGAGAAGCAGCACGGGGAGAGACCCTCCCCCATCTCAGCCAGGTGTCCCCATCACCTCCCACCACCACCAAAGCACATGGAAAAACCAGCCATGGTCTTCCCAAAGAGCGGGTCCAGCTCTCATCCATGACAACCAGGAGTTTGCATCTGGCTTCAGACAGAGCTGGGTCAAGTCTGGCACAGTCAACACTCTCCTTTATTTTACTCTGAAGGCACAACTTACCACACTGAGCAAAGACAAGATGCTGCACATGGGATCTACAGTGCTAAAAACCCAAAAGCTCAGGGAGAGGATCAGCAGTGGCAACTGAGAATCCTGTCCTCTCCTCTGGAGAAGGATGTGAAGCCCTCCAGCCTCGCTGCAAGTTGCAAATTAAAACTGCTTACAGCAGTCCAGGGTTCAGTTTTGTTCTTCCACCACTCATGGCAGATGGTGCGTGCTATTATTAAATCTTGATTTCCAGTTTATAATAGTAATTGTATGAAAACTTCTGCCCTTGGACAACAACTCACTATCTTTATTTTGGGAAAAAGCAGAAGAAGTCTTGCAGTTAAATAACTTTCCTATTTTAACAATTTTCTTAAAAAATCATAACATACTTCTCCTAATTGGAAACACACAGAAAGTAGAATATGGCCCTATTAGTTAAAAGTCAATGCACATTTACCCAACTCTTTCGAAACTGACAGTATTCTCGTGACAGCCATAAAAGCTGCTTTGAATTTTAGTTCCCTAGAAAGTAAATATAAGGAATCCCAAAGCCATAACCACAAGTGCCACAACTCTTAACACTGATGTCATATTCAGCTTAATGTGTGCTGCAGAAGTCAGGATGGTAAAGCTTCAAAATCATCTCATCTATGGTATACAGGAAGAAAACAGTAATTATCCCCCAGCCCATCGCCCCGGGCACCTACCACAATGCCTTCATTTGATGCAACGTTAACAGCAGGACGTGTTTTACTCCCAAGCATTTAGTGTGGGGCACTGTGGGACTGGTGGGACCATTTACGGGGCCTGTTGTAGCCAAGTATCTCATGCTACTGTACATTTTATTTCAGTTTCCAACTGCTCCTTCCAATTCCAACTACCAAACAAATGTTCCTTTTTTTTTTAGGAACCAGTTTACATTCACTTATACCAATTTGTTTCTGTATCAATTAGCCAGGGCAAAGGGGGGGTTACCTTTTAGACCATTTACTGGTACGTTAGACATAAGGGGACAGTGTAATTAATAGATGTCAGCCACAGTCCTCCTTGATGCATTGATTTCTTCCTACTTAGGAAACACTCGGGGAGAACATGATCACCCCTGGCTGTCAGGTGTCCTCATAAAATCCATAGGCCTGGATTTACAGAAACTGCTAATCATTTTGGATCCTGAGAAGGGGGAAGGCGGAGTCTGATTTTGTAAAGCAGAGGAAATCTCTTATTAACTGTAACACCTTAGTATACTTCAAAGGGAGCTTACAGGTACGCAGAGCTGGACAGCCAAAAGACTTCCAGAGCAAGAGGCAACTAGGAAAAACCCTTTCGGTCCCAAGCTGCATCGAGGGAGATGCAAACACTCTCCCTGAGCTCGGAGCATCATCATCTCTGAGGCACCCAGACCAGGCATTACTGCAGCCGCACCCGTTTGCTCCCTGGTTCCCCCACTGTCACACCATATCACAGTCATGACCCTTCCACCACAGACAATTTGGATTTCACCAAGCCATCTATATATAAAGTTGAACTTCTAGGAGAAACAACATTTTATGGCTATACACCTTGGTTATTTCCTTTTAAGGTTTAATTTTTCCATCTCTTACATAAAGTCCTCAAAAAAAATCTCAAGATATTTGAATATTTTCATCACCCCTAGTTCTGCCCAGGAGTGTGTAGCTAACAAACCACACAAGACCAGTATTTGTGCAAAGCTAGTTAAAATATCCTCACTCCACAAATACTAAACCTCCCAACACACACCACACAAATAAAAAGCACAGAAAGAAGACAGTCCGCAAGCACATCGGACAATCTTGCTGAATATTATGCTTAGCTTTGCATAAGCGATAAAGTATTTTTCACTGTGCACAAAGGCTCAAACCCAAAAATGGCTACCAAGAACTGCTCACTCTTTACCCACCCCACAAGGCACAGGAGACCAATCCTAGTTCTAAAGAAAAACTCCCTTTCTTCGACTTGCTGAGTGATGCTGAGTCTCTCTGGAGACATAACGGCACTCTGGCTGGGCAGCGCGTTTTAATACGAGATGATAGAGGGAAGAAAGGTTCTACAAGAAAGGAGATGTCAGTGCCAAACAGCCAGCACGCTGCAATCCTTGTATTCAAACCAATATAGATGGCAAATTGTTACGTCTCTCTCTTTAGAAGTCAGAAAACAGCCCTCTTTAGTGTTTACCTTAAAAATACTGCCCTACGTAGCCATCTAGACAATCCAGTGATCTGGTCTATGACACAGAGAGATGCATAGTGGAGAAGACAAGGAAGTAACGGCTGGTCTGAAACAATACCATATGCACCTGTCCTGCACCACCACCCAAAGTATACATCTACTAGCAGCTCAACTTCTGCAGCCTGCAACTGCTGAATGCCTTTTCCACTGGAAACCTTTCTGCGATGATAATCTACTACAGAAGGAAAATCACTAGAGGAGGACACCCAATAGCTTCCAGCCAGAACACAACACGCCTTCAGCAAGACCTTTGATTTTCACAGGCACACACTGAAGTTGCTCTTCACAACAAAGAACAGCCCGTCTGTTGCATAACTAACCTTAGGCTGCATTAGATAAGTCATGCCTTCTCACAGATCAACTGACCTTAAATAATGTCCCCAGTGTATTCAGAGCCAATAGGTTTCTCTTAGAGCTCAACTGACAGGTCTTCTCCTTCCAGCTATTTCTTCAGAAAGGCACACAAAGAAGGTTTCAAGAGAAATCTCATGCTTACTGTTCCAACAGCAGCTCTCCAGCCCAAAAATGAAGCACGAGATCTCAGTTCCAGAGTCGCCTCTCCCTTTGAAAGCTTCTTCAGCACTTCATTGCAACAGAGCAAGGGAGAGCCTTTGCAGGACAGAATGGGGATTGAAGCAGATGATAACTGGAAAACCCAGTATGCCTCGGGAAAGTTTGCTGCAGTTCTGCCACTGAGTCAAGCCAGAAGGAAAACAGCCAGCCGTGCAGATGAAGCACTGCTTTGTATTCTGGATAAGGCAAAACAAAGGTCTGGTGATGAGGAGCTCTCGTGTGTCATGCAAGGGTCAGTAGCAAAGGCAAATTCCACCATGGCATTTCCGTTCTGTTGCCCAACCCATTACTAAGAGTGGATACAGGAGGATCTTTCATTTCTTACCCAAAAATGCCATTTAACATAGCTCTGCAGCATCACCCTGCTGCCACATTCCACTCCAGAGGTGGCATATCAATCCTTGCACAGAGCTGAAGCCACAGGGCACTGTGCAATGAGCAGATGAGCTCTTTTTACACCATTTCTCCAACCCCCATCCTGCGTGCGAGATGATGCAAGAGCTCTGCAGCAGCCTGAGAGGTGGAAACACTCGGGAAGAGACAAAGACAGTGTGAAAGTAAGCAAGTGTCTGCACCGCTCCTGGCAGGTCATTTCATTGTCCGCGCAGATGTCTGTGCATTCCCTGCTGGTGGGAGCAACGTTTTAGAAGCGAAATGCTTTGCAAAGCAGAGCTGTATCCCTTTGGGAACACAAGTACTAAAGCAACTGCCCAGTAAACCTGCAGCAAAGGCAGAGGCACCAAAAGCCTGGCTATTTTCTGACATCAGCTTAGCTGTCATACAGCCTTCCCTTGAGCACCAATTTCCCTACTTAAAAATCAGGGCCAACAGGGCTTCCCTTCTTGCTACGTGTTGCTCCACTCATGCAACTGCTGCTTGATGAGAGTTTTGATACAAGGGCAGATATAACATACACATCCAGCAACTCCCTGACCTCTTCTGATGGAGCACATTAGAGCAGGAGCCCTGCCTCACCTCTTGCAATCGGCCAAACCGGCCTTCATTGATAAGGCTCTGCCCTAGAAAAGAGCCACGTTATTTTCTGTATAAGCCATCATGGCCTCTCGCTATAACTGCACGAACCCAGACTTGAAAGGGTTGTTCATGCCAGAGGAGCTCCACAGCCACTGAGGAGCTTTCTAGTAAACCAAGCCCTGATTGCGAAGCAAAGGGCTTGCAGAGCCGAGTTACTGGAATCTATTCCTCCCGCATTAGTCAGCATATATGAATACATCCTCTTGCTTCATTAAATTTTAATTGGAGTACATGTGAATAGGTTTTGCTGGTTACTTAATCAAAGGGAGTCTGAGTACAAGGTGTTCACATAAAAATCTAGAAAGCAGCATCCTTTCTAGCTTTTCTTTTGGATTTTTTAAGCATCCATTGTCGATTTCTTCAGGTCAGTTGACATTTTGGGGCTGCTGCAAAGAACCTCGAAAAGCGGCCACAAAGTGCAAATAAAGCACTCTGGAGGGAAACCGGACACAGATCATTAACCCCGTGTTTCTCATTATTATCCAGACAAAAATTAAATGCAAAATCCCAGAGCAGCTGTTGCATTAGCTAGCTGATTGCTAGTGCTAAACACAACGATTGCTTTGCTGCTGTGTGTCATGCATGTTTGGGCTGGACTGTCTGGAATGTCATTATTTTAAGTGTCCTTAGGTACTCTGAAACCACAGCAGATTTGAACCCATAAAAAAAAAATCCTACTTGTAAACTCTGGGATTTCCTCAGTAATCGCCTTCTCTTGTACTGGAACACAGATGCTTATTTGTTCACACACGCTTTCCCTGAGCTTAGAGAAACTTTGCATGTACTTTCCTGCCTGCCTCAAACAGGACAACCATCTCCAGAACTCCTTCCTTACTAAAACCATGAGCTGTATGACTGGATTCTCAACTTCCATAAAATCCACATCGTTAGTACAGCTTCAATTGACTTACAGCAGTTTACACCGGCTGAAAATCTACCAATAAAGTAACTCCAGTCTGCAAGAGGCACAGCTGGGGACAGGACCTCAGTGCCTGACTGCGTGAGAAACAAAAAGCAGCTATGTTGTTCTGCACGGCACTGTTTGCTAAGTGAATCAACAAAAAACAAACAAACAAAACAAACGAACAAAAAAAAACAACAACAAAAAACGAAATCGCAGCCATTTAAAACCACAACAAAGAACTTACTGGACTGCTCCTGCACGCTTGCTCGGAAATGTATATATTCTGTACAGTGATAGGTTCTGGCAGCCTGGGACTCTGACACACTTTCTATGGCAATGTCCTAACATTAGAAAAATTTGGTCATAGGCTAAAAATGTTACAGAAATAGCATAGGATCATAAGTTACCAGCTGAGTCAGAACTCGATCTGCTACTTGACTTTTATACTACTTTATTCTTTAAAAAAAAAAAAAAAGGCAGCACATCACACAGTGGTTTCTTTTAAACAGTTTGCTTCTGCCATCACTTATGAAGAAGAATGAGCCTTTGTAGGGGGAAAGAAAGTCACTCAAAACAGCAAAAATTGATCTGCAAAGAAACAAAGGACATGGATCCCCTCATACACCACAGCCATGTGTGCAGCAAGCCCTTCATTAACAACACAGCCCCTCTGCCTGTAAACTCTGGTGCGCAGGAGGCTGCCTCTTGCTCATGCATGTACAAGGAGTCCTCCATCAGAAACCCAGGGATGATAATGGGATTGTACCTAGTAGTACAGTGGCATAAATCCCAGGAATCCGAGGTGTGCAATGCAGTCTTCAGCATAAAAACATTTTATTTGCACTCTGTACTTGTAAATCTTTGGTAAATAATTAACAGACAGCATAAGCATGTAACAGAACTGAGTCGCAGGTGTTGGCGAAGGAAAACTGCTATAAATGAATATGTCATGGTAATAAGCCGCCTGTTCACCTGTTGGGTGCTGTAGAAATTAATGAAACAATTTAGTTTTCATAAATTAACCCCTGACACCCAGAACCTTACTAGAAAGCACAGCTGTATTCCTTCTCTGTTATTTATGACCATAACTCTTTCTCCTTTCACAGCTTGGGCAGTCTTTACATGAAGAAACTGTGAACCGCCCCAGACTCCTCTTGCTGGGGAGAGCCCCAGGGCCACACAAAGGCCTGTCCTCCCATCCAGCGGAGGGAAGGGGAGGTGGAAGCGAGGAGCTTTGCCCCAGCATCTCACTAGCAGCTGCCGGAGTCGCTGGCTGCAGCAGCGAGAAAGGATTTCCCTAGTATGAACACCTGAACGTGGCAGACAAGGAGACCCCCTCATTCCACATCTCTTCAATTTCTCCCTCCTTCCTGCCCCTCCACGTGTCCTACAGGCTGTTTCTGCAAACACGGCCCAGGAGATTTACTTTTTTTTCTTTCCTATGTGTAGCAGGAAGGCAGAGGAGCAGAAATCCTCCTGCCAGGCGTCACACTGCAAAGGACCCAGCTCTGCAATCAGAGCTGTCCGCACTCCTTAAAACACCGGAGACATTCGGCATCACAACATTTCAGCCACAAACACACAGCTGCTTGAAGAGCAACAGGCAGAAGCCTGCTAAAACGATGAGGAAAGGGGAAAGGATGAGTCGTCAGAGAAAAGCAGATGACTAAAAGGTTATTCAATCCAAAGCAGTGCACCAAGCAAAGTAAATTGTCAGTGTCTCGCAGTTGTTCGCTGTGTGTCCCTCACAAAACACGCAGATCCCGGCTCGTCTGCAGCTCTGCCTGGAAACAAGACCCAAAAAGGCCCTTTTCTGACAACTTCAAAATGTTTAAGCTCATTTTACCATGTTTGTTTTGGTTTTGAATACAGTAATATACAAGCAATGAATTCTTGATTTTTTTTTTTTTTTCCCCAAAGTACAGCTCCCATAAGCTTAAAAGTAAATGGAAGTGCTTAGCTTCCTGGGGTATGTAACTGGAACATTTTTCTAGCACCTAATAAAACATTGTTTGGTTGATACTAACCATTAAAATATGTGTTTCAAGTCATGTAATGTTCCCTGTGAAATTTGCCTTTTTGCTCCATGAAAAAAAGGGCACTGAAAGGAATCCTGCAGCCATAAGGATCTCACTTATTTCATGGAAGTATCATTTTAAAAGCCTCACAACATGATCAAAGCACTGTTGAGAACAGATGTTCCAGGCTTTACAAATTCCAGCATAAGTATTTTTATGACATTTATCACTGCTAAATTCTTTCAGCCAATTTTTTTTCCCTGCAAGAAGCGTGCAGGCACTTTCCTCCTCGAGGAAGACGTGTTCACACACGGCCTCGGCTCCAGCCACCGACCCTCTCCTCCCATCACGCCCCTCCCCATCCATCACGAAGGAGAGCCGTGCGGTTTCCCCAGCGGCTATGGTGGCAGCCAGCCTGCAGAGCTGGGCATGGTGTTCCCCCCTTCACAAGGGGACTTCGATGTAGGACATGTGTCACTGTAGCGCTCAGACGCTGGTTCTCAGCTGACCATTCATACGGACCCTCTCCCAGAAACCTCATTGCTCCACTACCTTGACACCAGACTACAGCCTCCAAAGCCCTCCGTAAGATTTCTTATTGACCAAGGCAGACACCATCACCATCCCTCAAGACCACACCAGACCACCACTGCCATGACAAGCCCTGAGCCACTTCACCCGACCTTGAAGCTAACCCTGCTTTGAGCCAGGGGCTGCACGAGAGACCTCCAAGGTCCTTTCTACCTAAACTATTGGAGGACTATAGATCTCAGGTAGGAGCCACACAGAAATGCCCTCAATCACATCAACACCCCAAGAAAGCTCCTTCCCTGGTCCCCCAGCTCCTCCTACAGATGTGGGAACCTTCTGCCTGTGCACAGAACCTAGAAGGGTGCTTCCCTGGCTGTAGTAGAACACACTCACCACTACCTAGCTAAAAGACTAGATGCAAGCAGGGGATGCTCAGGTAGCTAATGTGTTGGATGCTACTAAAGCCAGACGAGCAGAGCCAGAAGGAGTAATAATAGCGGGGACCTGCAGGACTGTGCAGGAACCTGCTTGTTCTTGGGAGAGCAGCAACAAGTCCCCATTCCTGGAGTCGACCATGGCGGCAGAGAGCGCATATTTCAACTGCAGTTCAAATCACAGCCAATTTTCCACTGAGAGTGAAGTTCCCAGGAAGTTTAGCTTTCCACAGTCAGTATCTGTGTATTCATCATCAGCATCACCAAGCTCTCTGGTTGACAGAAAGTCTAAACACCGTGCAGTACTAGGCAGTTTCGTGAGAGTGAGCTGTGTACCAACACAATACTCGTGACTACCCAAGAATCTGAAACATACAGTTTATCTCTGAAGCATAACATGGGTTTTTGTACCCCCAAAAAACCAGGATCTGAAACAACCAGCTCCTTTCAAATTTCACATATTCGCAGAAGAGGGTGTTTGTGAAGAGGACCCCACAAGCACATCACTTCTCTATATGTGCCCGGTTTAGTTTCACCTGATTCCATACACATCCTTCCCAATTCCTACAACCTGCTTGCACATCCTGTTTCACTATGAACACGAGCTTCTGCCCTGGGGCAGCACTGCCTTCACTTCTCCTCATGGGGTGAGCTTAGATAGCAGTCAAAATGGGAGCAAAAAAACCAGACAAGTTTACCCCTCTTGCTCATCCAGGCTGTCAGCCCAATCTAGGCATTGCCAGGGCTGTGGCAGCTCTTCACAATGAGCATTGGGTACCACCAAAATGGCAGTGACAGGTCCACCATGAGTCATCCATCAAGAAGATGGGAAAGCGACCTCTGAAAAAGCAGCACATGGCAGATGAGGTCCCACGGAACAAGGAAAGATGAGGAAAACACATGAGAGGAGAGAGACCCCAAGTTCCAGTGATGGGGAGGAGAACAGGGATGCTGGAGGTGAGCACAGGTCTGAGGAACAACAAGGACAACTGAGGGTGACAATCTGAAGAACTCAAGCAGAAGCTGAAGGGTGTTGGAGAAGCAAACTGAAGGAGTTGGGGGTCTGAAAAAAGCCTCCACCAGCAAAAGAATCACAAGCAATCACAGCAACAGTCTTCCTCTTGCCAAAATGCTTGAGCTTTTCTTGATGGACCTCTTAGTCTGAGGACTTCCTGTGTTGTTTAAAACTCATTTACTTCTTCATTTATAAGGTACAACTTTGTATTTTAAATGCACATAAAATTTGCCCTCAAAATGCCTTTTGCTGAAAATTAAAATACACCCATGAAATCTTGCCATGCTGGCAACAGGGACTTTCTGCGTGTATGCGCACACACGCATGTATGTGCACAAGCAGCTGCATGCGCACAAACACACGTGCATTCACGTCTACGCTACAGCTTTTCTGGAAAAGGACTGTTCCCCAAAGTGTCCTCAAAGGCAGAACAGAAACAGGGGGAGCGCGCAGTGCCGTCACACAGCCACGCCGTGCTCCTCCGCTCCAATCTCAGAGACAACCAGCACCGACATCAAAGTCCCATCTTCCTGCAGGTCCTGTCCGGTCCCTCCCCTCGTCTGCGGGTGCAGCACACAGCCGCATTGCCTCCCAGGCTGCAGCCACCACTGGGGCATGAGGCCAAGCCACCCGTGCCCTTGCACTGCTCCAATGACAGTGCCATCAGTTACGGAGGGGGAGGATGGTGTCTTCAGAGCCTGGGACGCAGCGAGGGAATCTTAAAAGGGCGCTCAAGATGGCATCAGGACTTACTGAAATTGTTCTGCTGAGTTATTAACGTCACGACCCTGCTCCAGACCGGAGTTTGTTTTGTTATCTCGTCTTCCCACCCCAAGTGAATTTGCTGAGCGATTTTAAGAAACAGAAAAAGGCTGTGACCAATTTTCAGGCCTTCTGATTTAGCCACTAAAAAAGAAAAAAGATCCCACAATGTTTCCCTCTTGTTTTTCTAAATAAAAATAATCTATAGCCCTAACTTGATAATAAATATGCTCAAAAGCTGTCCTTAAGTAAAAGCTTTTGATAACAAATTGCCTGTGCTAACTGCTATTTTACTGTTGAATTTTTTATTGTTGCTTAAGCACCGCAATTATGCTAATAAGCCTGAGAGGATGGTACACTAAAGCATTGAATGTGACAGATATAATACTCAATAAAATGTTAATCTTACCTGAAAATTGGAATCAAACAGCCTTATTAGTATTTATGGATATGGCATCTCCAACATGTTTCTTAAGAGGAATATATCTATGCAATAGATATTTCTAAATATACCTTGCTATTTCTTGTGCCTCCACACTATTTAATTCAAGGTGGCTATTACCCCTGCTGCTAATTGACAGTCACTTATGGAATAAGAAAAAAGAGTGTCGGTGTCTGGGCCATGCAAAACTCCTGCATATTGAAGGGCTTTTCCCCTTGACACCTTGAGGATGGCAGCCATCCGTGGCGATGGGGAGACCTCTCCCCAGCTCATGGCAGGGCCACCAGGCTTGGTAGGGTGCAGCAGCACACAACGAAGGCACTGCCCTGCCACCCTCAGTCATCTATTTTTCCCATATCTCTACTTCTATGTGCAAGGCAGGTAAATCTAACAAAGCGTTAAGTTACTTACAGGCGCTGGAGAAATGGCTTTTGGATTTGAAGATGGGACTAATTTATTTATTTTGTTTTTAAACTTTTCAGATGATGCTGTCAAGGAACCAGACCCATCTGTTTTGCTGCAAGTTATGGCGTTGAAGAGTTGGACCCCGAGCTGCTGGGCTGTCACAGGGGATCTGTCACTGAGGTGCCACATGACTTTTCACAAGTTGCATTGCATTTTGCACCGTTATTTCACTAGGCAGTCCCAGTCCGCTTTCTTAATTGATGGCATAATTTTTTCAGGGAACAAGGTGCCTTTCACCACGTATAGCTTTTTTTTTTTTTTTTTTTTTTTTTGGCCAAACCTGTGGGTCTCCGACCCAACCTTGGGACTCCACTGTCATGCACTTTCCTGTGGGTAAAGCAAGTGCTCTTCAACACCTTCACTTTCTCATCTATGAAAGGAGGAAAAAATAACCTCAGAAGAGCCACATGCTTCTGACAAACTATATTTACATCCACAACCAGGCTCTATAGAGAGACCATTTCTACACAACGGACCGGTGTGGTTTTCAAACACTGCAGGTTAATGCTTAAATAGCAGCTGCTGGCTCCCAGCTTCATTCCTCATGCTGCTCTCGCCCACAGAAGTCAATTCTGCTGACAGGACAGCAGAAACATCGATAATCAGCATTATACTTTCTGATAGACAAGCAAGATTCTTGCCGCTGGACGCTGCAAGCCTCCTTGGTAGCAAACATTAGGTAGGAGATATCTAGGCATTGTTTCAACGAATAGTCACAGTGGGGAAAACCCAACCAGCTGTCCACCAAAACCTGGGATTCCCAAAGCTTTCAAAGATCACAACAAGCAACCCACAGGGCGCAGCTCACAACACACCAGGATGCGCTAGGACTTTCTTAAGCAATGCTTGCAATGCATGCTGGCTTGCACTTGGAGTGCAAGGATAGAAACAGGACTGCTTTGCAGGACACAGAGCTTAGAGCAGCTCCATAAAATGTCATTTACAGCTGTAAGCAAGGAATGCAGTATTAGGGGGGGAAAAAAAAAAAGAAAAAAAAAAAGGAAAGAAAAGACTTTTCAGTTGCAAAATCAAAGAAAACTACTAATTGACTGAGCTTGCACCTCAGAGAGCCGGGAGATGCACCCAGGGCTCTTCTGCCCCAAGTTAGCCCCAGCACAAGATGCCAGACACCAAATCTTCAGGCACAGCCAGCAAGTTAACCAGGCACATAGGTGCAATGTGCTGCGCGACCATAAGGCAACCACTCCCATAAAGGTGGCAGGACTCGTCTCTGCCATGTTAAGTGAGTCTTGTCATTATTTTCAACCCTGCAGGGAAATCTAAATTGAACTTTGGCGTATTGTTTTCTTTTGCTAAGCAGCAACACTTGAATGTTAACTCTGGTCCTGACAGGCATATTTATGGAGTATTCTTTGCAAATAATCTTACCCTGACCAGTCCGAAAGGTCAGAATCATAAAAAATAATAACAACAATAAAAAAGCACAAGGCTGGAAAACCATCACTGCCATTGGCACAACCCCTCAACTATTAACCGTCCTTGCAATAAGGTGAACTGCAAGGTCTTGGATTTATTTGATTGATTGAGATCAAAAGATCAGGGGGCACACAGTAAATCATATCTTTCCATGAACGCATTTCGCTTTCAAGATTTAAGTAGATAGTTGCAGGAATTGAAAAGCTCAAGAGGAAAAAAAAAAAAAAAGGAGAAAAAAACGTGTACAAAGGTGACTTCAGAAAGGCATCCCCTTATTTCTTTCTTGACACCATCTGCATTTCTTAGAGCTATTTGGAAGTTTCTTCCATGTTCCCGTACCCCTGGGACACAACAGCTTATCTCTGCTAAGCAGAAGATGATAACAAACAGTAAGACACTAGTATAACTCCAGGGAAGACACCAGTATTTGCTGACATTAAGTATAAAAGGTAAATATTAGGGAAACCAAATGAATCCCAAACAAAGTCCAACACGAGGTTGAAGAATTTCCCACTGAATTTCAGGTGCCCTATCTCACTGTCCTTCTTAATTGGACCAAGGAAGATGAAGCACCCGAACCTTGTTCCTCTCATGATGATGGCTCAGAGGCTGCCTATGCCCAGGCTATGTTTGTTGTCTGCAGCTCCCAGGGGAGCAAAGGAGAAGCAAGGGAACTAAATGAGCAGCCATCTTCAGGACATAATTTCAAGACCCACTTGGTGACCCAGCATTTTTAAACACAGAAAAAGCCTGCTGCGTTCTCTGTCAAGACAGAACAAAGAAACACAAAGGAGAACAGGAACAGAAGAACAAGAAAAGAAAAATTAAACTCTCCTCCATTTCATCAGCCCCTGGAAACAGAAAGAAAAAGTAATCATTTGGTTCTTCTCTCTGTGTTCCACGTGATATTTGTACTTTGCTCAGTATACCTGTATCTGTAGCATTGTGTTCTCATGTCACAATAAAATAGATGAGATTACCCACCTGAGAGAAGAGAAAAGCCCTTACATGGATCACAAAAGAGACCCAGACTCCCAGGAACTTGCTACAAAGGAACCAGAATTGATACAACCTCCTGTTTTTATCACAAGTTTACATTACATGCCAACAACAGAGGATTAAACTCCTTTTCCATGAGCTTACACTTCCCTCCAGAACATCATCATCGTTCAGGTAACAAAGACACTGAGCACCACAGTTAATTGCTGTTGCATCAAAGCTCATAATCAGACCAGGCAGCTCCTTCTGCACAGATACACTGGGCTTTGCTTTTACCTTATGAGTTTTGAATAAGGTTGTCAAGATAAGAATTTCACATACTCTCATCCCATTTCTAACCATCGTCGGGTTAGAAGGACTCTCCAGAAGTCATCTAGTCCATTTCTCCACCACATGGAAGGATCGGTTCTCCTAAAAGCACATCTGCTAGAGCTTTTCCAACTAGTTCTTAAACCTTTCCAAAGACTGAAACTGCCTAAGCTCCTCGGGCAATCCACTCCAGCACTCAGCTATTCTTAATGCAGGAGATCATTTACTAATGCCTCATCTAAATTTCTTTTGCTGCAACTTAAGCTCATAATTTGTCTTATTTACAGTAGGCAGTTTTACAGTTTATTCCCTCTCTCCATGACAAGTTCACTATTTCCAAAATTTACAAGCTGAGGCACCAGTGTGGCTTGCCCTCTCTTTGCCATTCTGCTTCTGCTCAAAGCACGCTCTTAATCTTGTGTCTCTGTATGTGTATTTCTTTTCTTACCCCGAGAGAACAGGCAGCTGGGATATCACAAGGCTGTTTCAAGAGAAGACGCTCACATCCAAAGGCTGATGCATTCAAGCACACCCAGTTATAAAGTACTCTGAAACAAGAAAAAGAAAAGATTTGTCTTTAGGATGGTAGGCAGAGGGTCTAGTAGTACAGAAAACCCAACAACTCTGAAGTGTAATTTCTTCCACCCCATTATTTAACATTCAACAGATCTTCAAAAGCAACATCAATGGCTGTAGATACATCATGCAGCACCACTCAAACTTGGCCACATTTTCTCTGACAACCACCATAAGGGTTTGATAAATCTGTGTTCTAGGAAACAAAGTGCTCACTGACTTTGCAGAAAGTTCCGCCAAGCTATAAGCAATACCCAGCACGCATCAAAATCAGATGGCTCCGACTCCAAAGCTTTATTCACTATGACAGAGGACAAATCTTAATGTTGCCTCCAGTGACTTTATTTACAGTGTCACTGAAACCAACAGAGGCAAGACTTCTAGTCTATTCCAAGATTTGAGTATGTGTAATTATGGGATAGACCCAGAGGAGAAAAGTCAGGTCTGATGAAAGATTGAGCAACTTTTGTGTTCACAACATAGTACTTACCTCCTGATCTTCAGGATGTCCTATCTAGCAAAACGAAATCTTTCTCCTGAAACCAAGGGTTTGGTGACAATGAGGAAAGAATAAAGAACGGATTTACGTGAGCAGTGTTTGGAAACACAGGGGAGAGCTCTGAATAACAAAAACGTCCCAAATTTCATGAGAGAGAACAAGCAACAAGGCAGAACAGCAATAATGCATTTGCCATCCTACTTTTGGGGGCTTTCAGAAAAACAGAGCTAGATGGTAGCAGACAATTTGCCACAACAGCATCTTTCACCAGTAGATCACCTTTTGCACCCCATCTCATCTAAATTCCTGTCTCCCTGCAGCAGGGGCTGCTGCTAGCCCCAAAGGATCAAGTGGCTTTGTAACAAATATGCCTTTTCAGAGGGCTGAAGCCAAGAAACACTCAATTTGCCACCTGCTGTGAAAACAAGATGCCTGTTGCACATCTAAGGATGTGCCAATGCAAAAACTCAGCGTCTTCTCTCTTGCATGCACTATCCATCTGACTATCCCTTTTGCTACTGTACTTTGTCCATCTCCAAGTTTCCACTTGGGATGTTTTTTTTTTCCTTTGCAATCCTTCTCAGCTGCCCTGGGCTTTTGCTTTCCCTGATCATTGCCACTTCTACCAATGCCAACACTTACAGCCAGCCCAACTGCTGTCAGCACAGGAAGGTGACATGCTCCTATTTAGCACAGATATGATAACAAAAGTGCCGTTTCCAAGGCTAAAGAGGAATACCTGCACTAATAATGACCCTACAGCAGTACACAATAGGTAAGGAGACTAAGCAATAAATGCCTGTTACACCGAAGCTGAAGAACTCAAAGTAATCTCAAAATGTATGATGGCCAACTACTACAAGAGTTTAAATGCATGCTGATCATTAAGGGTGAAAGTAGCTCCAAGGACTTCAGCAAGATCATCTACAGCATCAGACACGTTACCTCCCAAAATACTAGTGAGATAAGGATGTTTAGCAATGGATAGAGATACGAGGAGTGCTTCCACCAAGAAAATACACCCATTTCTATAGTTGAATTATGACAGCTGTTGAAAACCATGGAGTAGCATTGAATGGCAGCCCAGGACAAGGAGCCAAGACGACTACCACATGCAACTGAAACTGCCAAGGGATTAAGTTAGGTCAAATGTAATTACACAAACTGGAACCTGGCCAGGGTACTGGCTGGTTTAAGAAAATTAAAAGAGGTGTTCAAAAGTTTCAGAGATGGAGTCCTCCTCCTGTTAATTATTTGGTGAGTCAGTCACTGAAGTCTCAGTACTCTGGGAGGCTGTCTGAAAAAGGGGAAAAAATGAGGCATAAACTTGAAAGGCATTAGAAGCGATTAGCAAAAGCCTTTGTTCTCCATGGCAATCCTTGCTGCACTAGTGCGCAAAAGCCTTTTATGTTCATGCTGAAAAGTGGCCTTAGTTCTTTTGATACTTCTGGGAGGAAGCATTTAAATTTACAAATATCCCACTGTCAGAAGTTACAGACAACAGTCGAGGAACTAGATCGGCCCTAGCTTTTAACCCAGCTCCCAGGCAGGCAGTGCTCCTGCTGAAGGGAGGAATGCAAACAAGGACACATGGAACTCACTGAGACCTGGAGCATCATCTACTCTACTTGCTACTGGTGCATGAAAGCCAGGTCATGTGGAAAAGGAGGTTGCAACCATGTGGGACAGTGGCCTCCTCACCTTCATTCAGTTTTCGGAAGATGAGGAGCATGCAAGGCAGGCAATGGTAAGGAGACCAGAAAGGATGCTTCGTGGTCTGGCAGCTGAGTGTCACTTTGAAAGATTGGATCCTGTTTATGCCTCTGCCATAAACCTCCTGAACGATAAAAGGAAAGTCACATATATCAAATTTTTCCCAGATATTTATTGCTGTGCCTTTTCTGGCAAACTAGAGACACAGAAAGACCATTTCCGGAAGAGACAAAAACTAGCAGTCATGGATTGAGATTCTCTGTTCAATCTCTAATTGAGACTTGTACTATAACCATGTACAGTGCTAGAAAACATGAAGTATCCTGAAAAAAACAGGCCTTGTAAGTCTCAGTTTTGGCACCTGAAAGTAGAAGCCTCTGCTACCTCTGCATCTGGAAATCATCATCAGAGATACACTCATTACTGTCTTTGAAGCACTTGGATGCAACAGTAAAAGCAGTATGGAATTGGAGATTAACCTTTCTGGGTAGCTTAATCAGTGAAATATTCAGATGATGCACATTAAATAAACCAATTTTTTTACTGATGGGAAAAAAAAAGAAAGATTAAATAACTAACTTCTCAACAAGTACCATACACCAGGCATGTTGAGTGACATGGTTTCCTCTCGAAGCAACAGCAGGTGAACACACAACCGAAGCCTGTGCCATATTGATTTCGTGCTCTTTTTTTTTTTTTCTTTTCCAGAAAACAAGCCAGGAAAAGGCAGACATTTCACAGCACAGATTGGTGCAATTTGTGCTAATGGCCTAAGCATAGATGCAAGCAGCAGCTCGCTTCTCTTCATGCGGAACAGTCAACGGGGACAAGTTCTGGTGGGACAACTGCTGCCACAGCACACCTTGCCCCAGCCCAGCAACACCTCCTCCAACAGCTTTGTAATGAGCAGGGCAAGAACTACGAGCA
>JANHGO010000002.1:16139816-16245879 GCA_024606505.1 Aquila spilogaster | reverse complement strand
GATTTGGATAACTTATTTAAAGCATGCTTGAAGACTCATTAGCATCTTTGGGTTTTGGTGGTTGTATTTGAAGCGTTAAGCCCCAGCAGCTATTAAACACTTGAAAACAGTATGTTAATAGTTTACAAACAGAGCTGGAGTGGAGAAATAAGTTTGTTTTCTGTTTTTCATTGGGAAAATGGTAAAATGAAGGGAGCAAAGAAAATGTAGAAAAAAATGAAAATGAGCTGTATGCACCCACTGAAAAATCATCCAAGTTATTTGATAGATAGTAAGTTAAAAAGAAATACAGGGGTGAGAAGAGGAAAATCATAGCTGAGAAACCCAACCCTCTCCTCCTTTTGAGCCTTGCCACATTATGTCACACCTGGTACACGCAAGGTGCACCACAGAAAAGGCAGATGCACTCCCTTATTCATCACTGGCAGCAGCAGTCGGGTTTAGGTTGGGCTTCTCTCCCTTGAGCCTTCCTGAACCCCTGCAGTACAGCCTCCCAGCAATGGGCTCAAGCTGACCACACTGCCAGCAGCAGATCGATGCTACCAGCACGTCTTACAGCTCCGTCTGAGGGTGGATGCTACCAACCATCACTATGTCCCTACCTTGAGCCCAAGACCTTTTTGTTTAAACCAGCTCACCAAAATGAATTGGTTCCCTTGGGCACAAGGCCACCCTTGTAACTGAGCTCCTGGTCAGGGTGTTGTGTTGTTACAATTTTGCTGGAGAGGGAGAATCTCGTTTATTTGCCTTTCAGTTGCCCTGCCCATGTTCCACTGCCAGGCATCAGCTACAAGCCAAGCTTCAGACAGGGAGAGGTGGAAGAGGCACTGGTACAGGCTACCCAGGGAGATGGTGGAATCACCATCCCTGGAGGTGTTAAAGAAAAGGGCAGGTGTCACATTGAGTGACATGGTCTAGAGTGGTCACACGCATGGGTAGATGGTTGTCTAGATGATCTTAGTGATCTTTCCAACATAAATGATTCTACAATTCTAGGAGTCTTGCCCAACAATCTGCAGAAAAACTGTCGGATTAAACCACAACTATGGGGAAGGACAAAAATAATTCAAAAAAAAAAGTACAGTAGTAGTAATATTTTGTTAAAATCAAACAAACCAGCAAATCAAAGACAGAACAAGGGATATGAAGAAGCGGTCTCGGTCTCTGCTATTGCTTCAGGGGCTCAGAGCAGCTCCCAGCCACAACCAAGGCTCAGGTGATGTAAGCAAACCAGAGAGGTCGACCAACACCATACACCACAGCGCATCCTTCTCTGTCTGATGAGGACCCATCGCAGCAGATCCCTGTTTGACGAGGCCCTGTTTCCCACTGCCCCCCACTGCTACGTAGCTGCTTCTCAGACAGACCAAAGAGAAAGTCAGGCACTGCTCAAGTAAGCACCTGGATCTACAAACAACAGATTAAATTCTCAAGCTACAAAACTATGTTTTAGCAAAAGTGCAATTGGACTCCATGTACTTGTTACATTTCTAAATATACTCCGGTTGTCAAGACAACAAAGAGACTGATGGATCTCTAAAGCGTACTGTATCTATTTAATTGTCAGCATTTCAAACTGACTCGAGGAGGGGAAAAAATGCTGCGTGATAAGTCTAATTGTCATGGTTACCACTGGCTAACCCCATAATAAAAATATATATATTCTAGCTGAATGTGCCAAGCCATGTGAGGAGCAGATGGGAGACATTCTCATTACTGCGACAGCCTCCACTGGAAAACTAAACTTGAGGAAGGATGCGAGAGACTTTACAGAGCTCTCAGACACAACAGACATCGTGGGCTGCAGCTTCCCACCTGCCTGGCAGCAGCCGCTTGGGCTTTTCCTGAGCCCCTGGGCTGAGCCCACGAGGCTGGGGCTCCCTAACTCACCAGCATTCCTCTTTGGAGAGTCCCATCCTGTCCCGTCCCCCCCAGTAAAATGCTTCAGACGTGAAAACGTTACTTCTTAAAAGATGCTAACAAAATGTAACATGCAACTGCCTTGGATTCACGCTCCCACCCTCACCAGCTCGCTCTGATCCCTCCGGGCAGCGCGCAGGCATTGCTCCAACTGTTAACAACCAAAAGGACAGCTATGACCAGCCTCGGAGAACAGGACCAAGCAGGAAGCAGCAGCCAGAACTCAGGCTGGGAGCTGTGACACAGCCCCACAAGCTCTGCACCACATTGGACAAACGTAATCCAGCACCACTACTCCTGTGCAGTCCCTCCTGAAAATGACGCTTTCCAAAAAACCCTCAGATGTTGTTTTTTTTTGCATGGAAGACTTCTACAACAATGTCTAAGGTATCTGCCTGGGTGTGAAATTCTTGTACAATCCAAACTTTCCTTGCCTGATCAAACTCCTCCAGCCACACTCATTTCTCAATTTCCTTTCTTCAAACTCAAGTCTAACTTGCAAGGGAAAGGCACAAGTTTCAAGGTCAGGCTGGACAGGGCTCTGAGCACCTGATGGAGTAGTAGGTGTTCACTGCAAGGAGTTGGATCGGATGGCCTTTAAGGGTCCCTTCCACCTCAAACGATTCCATGAGCCTAAGTTTCAGCCTGCCATAAAAGCAATGGAAACCAACTCATATTCACCTGACCAGCACTGATGTCAATGAACGATCAGTTTCCAACTAGTCTGAAGCTTCCCCAACGTTTTTTTTGACAGAAACTGCACTGAAGTTGAATTATCCTTAAAAATTTGCTCCATCGTGCTTACTTCCATAAAAGCTCTGTATCTCCACTGACAGCTTCATGGAAACTAGACGGCATTGCCTAAATCCCATCTCTAGGAGTGAGCAACAACATCAAATGTGATCTGATTTGAAAACACCACTCAAGAAAAACACCATTCCATTTTCCAAGCCTCTCAAGCAACGGGTCTGAGTTTGTGATATTCTCCCTGGAGCTTGCCCCCGCTCACTATCAAGATGAACAATTTCTGAATTCCAAATATGAGAATCTCAGTGACAGATACCGAGCTTTCGTGCCTACCAATATCGTCACCATGCGGTTCACCATCACGTCCTGCTCCACAGAGCCGGAGATGGGCAGTGAAAATCAAAACAAAAGTAGCACAGAAGTGCTATTTCCGGGGTTTGTGCGAGAATTATTTCAAATACTACTAAAGTTTAGAGCTAAAAAGGACTCTTACACATTATGAATGTTCCTGTCCAAAGGACTCGGAGGCAGCTGGTTATTACAAGGGTCTGGATGCACCTAAAGGGAAGCAGCATCAGCATTTTGTCCCTAGGTGCCTAAATACTTTTGAAAGTAAGCATTTCCCATCAGGAACTTCAGAGAAATGATAGCCCTTCTGAAAGCTGTATCCAGAGCTTAACTGAGCTGAAATCCCGAATAACCAAGAGCTTAAAATCACGGTCCAAATTGCATATTTCAACATCATACAGGTGCAGGAAGCTAACTTTGGTTTTGCCATTACTGAAAGAGCTCGCCTAGGACATCAGGCTCCTATAGTTATGGCTCTGGGACAACTATTACAATCTGTTCTAATAAAGTACATGCTCTCAGGAGCAAACTCCCCAGGATGACTCCTTTGCTTTGGCATAAATGGACTCATTTGGTTGAGATAAAAGGATGTTCCTTGCATCATTTTCATTTGATTTTTTTTTTATTTTATTTTAAGATAGAGAAACAGTTAATTTTGCTAAATGAGTGCTCTGTTGCCATGACTTCACTGCAGACAAACACAAAGCCATCAAGCTCCTTTTTTCTGGGTGTTGCTTTTTAAACAAGTATTTGATTGTCTTCCTCCTCTTTCTTCTCTGCCCAGCACCCCCCAGTCAGGCAGATACAAAGAGGTTATAGCTACTCCTTAAGTCAGAGAGATACTCCTGCACATCTTCATGCCCTCACAATGCACCTCTGCCAGACTGTGACTCCAGTCTGCAGGACAGCGCTGCCCACAACAGCAGGCAGCATATCTCTCCAAAGGAAAGCCAAAGTCTATGGGATTAGTCCCTGAAAGGCAAATTCCCACACTCCCACCATGGACTGAAGGCTCCATCCTGCTCACTGGCAAGCCAGACTTGAAGCCTCAATCAAAAGTCCTTCCTGCTGCCTCAGTTTCCCAGGCAGATGAAGCAGGCTGGGCATACATGTCGTCTGCCTCTGTGGGGTGTTGCGACATGCGCCGAGTTAATATTCATGAAGTACACTGGGGATTAAGAGTATTACAGACTTCACTGAGATGAAGGTTTTTTCTTTTCTCTTTTTTTTTAGTGTTTGCTATTGAATAGACAGACTAAGTAGAAACAGCATTTGTAGCCTGCAGCCATTATCCTAGTAAATGGCTTATTACAGCACGCAGCCTACCAGCTCACCTCCATCCTGTCTCACTTAAACGCATGTAGGTGGAAGCTGTTCATTCCACTGAATTTTTCTTTCTACTGTCTCTGATGGAGACTCTTGATAGCTGGGCTCACAAGACAGGGATTAGGATATAAATACTACAATACAAGCTTGTTCTTTGGTACCTATTTATGACGATCACAGAACAATTAATTACTTCCCATCTAAGACTAATTCCTGTCTCTTCCAAAAAGGCTGGGGAGGGCAGGGGGAGGTCGTCTCAACATTTTCCATTTCCTGATGAGTCACAGCAGATCCACTACAATAAACTCAATACTTCAATCAGACTGTTTCTTATCAAGGTGTATTCAATACATTACTAAGATGTAGAGTGTGCTATTTTAAGGGCTAATTTCAGGCACTGTATGCATACTGCATTATCCGAACAGACGCACCCCCCTGCACCACCACTCCTTCCCACACACCCCAAAATCATACAGACAAACACTGCAAGAGACAGAGAGTGAAGAGCTGTACATTTGGCGCACTGACTTTCACAACACATAGCCCTTCAATACGCAGCCCTCTCTCCCTCCTCATTAGTTCATTCCCTTCCCCCTGGCAATGAAATTACTTATGTGACAGCAGCATCTGACAAGAAGAAAACATTCGCAGACTGCACGGGTTGCAACAAGTCCGCAGCGTCTTGCTTTCTTCATTCTAGGGCCAAGAACCGTACTTTTATTTTTCCGCCCCAGGGAGCAACTCTGCATCCCTGTAACAAATACCGAATTGTCCCCAGTTCCCACGCCACCCACTCCCAGGCTCCCAGGCTCCACAGAGCAGGGGGGAGCCACTTTGCCCAGCCTCCGAGCAGCCCCACGGCTTTTGGGGACGGCAGCAGGTGCCCTCTGGTCCTCATTAATTCCTTTACTTAACAAACGGTTAGATGTAATTTATTGTGTTGATTGGGCAATTGATCCCAGTCAGGTCATTTCAGTCTACAACAGGTTGCGTTCTGCACGAGCCTGACTGCAGTCAGCTGCAGTGGGAACTTCCTCATCCAAGCAGAGGAGACTATGGAGAGCAGAACGACAGTCACATCTCCCTGGACTATGCACTGACCTCAATTCTCACAAGCAATGCTGCCTGAAGAAAGTAAGGCTATGATAACCCATGGATGATGGTTGGATGAGATGATCTTAGACCTTAATGATTCAGTGTGTTAAAGACCATAACATTCAGGTGAGCAGGACTGGGTACAACAGACAAGCAGCTATGCTCTTGCTCGTAGAGGCACTGACGTGCCATCACAGACGTCAGCTGCTGTGAGTGCAGTCACTGCTCAGACATCACCTCAAGACGATGCTGGAACTACTTATTACCATCAGTTTTCCCCGTGGCACAACAGGGCTGTGCGAACAGTTTCTGTGCAAACAGTTGCAGTGCCAGTTTCTGCCAAGCCCATGCTAATTGCAAGTGATTCCAGTTCAAACGCTCTCAAGTCAGAAAGCATTTAGGTGACATGTAACCAAGGCCTCACATCTGTTAGCAGCTCTCCAGCAGTGAATAAACCTGCAATCAGCTCTGAAGACCTGTCAATAGCTCTTTGGTCTTCCTCCTTGGAAGTGTATTTAAATTCCAGTTTTCAACCATCACAAATGCAGAACATTTTGGATCCTTGCAACCTCTTCAGGCTGTTAGTACAACTGAAGTGCCAAAGCAACACAAAGGACATGGCCGCAGATGTCCCATTAAAGTCCACTGATTTTCCAAGATTTAGCGGTTCATCAGGTGTCACTTTTAAAAGCGCCATTGTCTCTTTGTGCACCATATTTACCTAAAAACCTCAAGGCACCTTAAAAGTATTCAACCAGTTTCATACAGACTCTGTGAATGAAAACAGTATGTGAGCCATGGCCAAATCCATAGGTGTAAACCACGGCAAATCTCTTGAGTAGGCTCCGCTGGTTAAGGTCATCTTAATCAAAGGGAGAATATTCACCCTGATTTAACAGATTTCCATGAAATAGACTATCACCTCAGTTTGGATGCTCCCAGAACAAGCAGTAGGCTCCACAAGATCTGCAATGCCATTCACTTCGAGCTGCAGGTGACAAAGCAATACAGCTCTGTGTGTACAAACCCACAGCTGGAATTCCAGCATCCGCTCACCCTGTTTTAGAGTACCTGTGATGAAGTTCTCCAGCAAGTTGGGGCTGGACTAGCCAGCACTCATTTCTAACAAGATGAGAAATGCGTGCAGGACTGTGCAGCTCTCCAGGTGGCAACCAGCTCCTCGGAAGAATGCTTGAAGCAGCAGTGGGGATCATGAGCTGATGCCACAGAAAATGCCTCAAGACACAGCACAAGCAACTTAAAAACCAACATCATGAACAAAGACAAAATACAGGGCCACATTAACAAATACGACCAGAAAAACCCACCAAGTTCGAGGGAAATGTAAGTTCTCCTTTTTTTTGGACAATACTGCTGGTAGCATATGGCTCTGACAGTTAAAACAGACATGATCAGATTTGGGCTTATCTTGTTTTCTTAAAACATACAAGACCAGGATTCTCCTATGCCAGGCAATTAAGTTCCCGTGCTTTCCCAAAAAGGCACTTGGAAAGTTTCTAAATGCAGCAGGAGAAAAATAATTCTGCTCAGTCCACGCCTGTGTCTCCCTCTCCTCCCATTAACACATGGGGAAAAGGTTGGCTTAGAGCAATACAGCACTTCAATTTGAATATGAATCACTCTTCTGGTAAGAAAACAAAACAGAAGCCGACTTCACACGACCCTTATCTGAAGATATAATGAAAACCGAGGCGTCTACCAGGAGCAACAGAAGTAACGCATGGTGAAAATCCTGGCTCAGACAAACAGCCAACGATACGTCCTGTCCCAGAGGATGCCAAAGCGGCTTACAAGCTGAGAGGCAGGAACCATTCCAGCTGCCACTGAAACATCACCACCTCTGGATGGGTAGTTGGGGCACGCTTGTGGCTCGTGATGGAGGGAAGAACATCATCAAGCTGAGGCTGCTGGGAGCTCAGGAAGGCAGGATCCTTCTGTGGGAACGGGACTTCACTCCTGGAAAGTGGAAGCTGATTGAGTTTTGATTCATATGATTCAACATGGCATCACGTGGGCTGAGAACCTGAAAACCAGGCACACGCAATGCTGGATTTGGGAGTGTCTGGCTGTGAAAAGAATGGAAAGAAAATGCATGTGTTGTGATGCTCTCCAGCTTCTCAGCCAGAGAACTGAGGGATCAGAGCTGTCCACGGGGCTTAGGGCGAAACACTTCTCCCCAGCTCAGCTTCCCACTGTCCTGGATGCACAGCAATACCCCTCCTCGACTAGAAGCAGTCTGTGGGAAGGCAATGGTACTACTATTACTGCTTAACATTGTACTGAAGGGCCAGTCTTCAGAAGGCTGGCCTTGCCTATCACCGGCTCTGCTGAAATCCTGATCAAAGCACTGCTGTCACCCTCACTCCTTCTCCCCTTCGCCCTTCCCAGCACACCTCCTGCTGTCACTTCACTGCAGGCAGCGGAGGCGTTTTGCTATAGCACTCTTTAAGAGAGACTCAGCCCAAACTCAGGCCTTTGGTGTGAAATACCAACAAACAAGAAGTTCAGAAATCCTTCAGGAAAGGGGCCCTGAGCAAGCAATCTGCACATTTCCAGCATTAGTGTTTGTTTCTCCTCCTGGCAGCATCTGGAGGCTTGCAGAGTATTTACTTGCATCTTGGCAACATCCATTTAAACCTACAAGCTCATCAACAATTCACCTTGACTCAAAAGCAGTGGTTTTTCTGAGTGCTGAGGAAACAATGAACAAAATCATCGTATTTTTCTCTCTTTTTTTTCAGCAAATCTCTGATAAAGCTTTTCTGAAAGGAACTTCACTTGATCTTTTCCCACACTGTGTTCTATATTCAGTTGCCATTCTAGAAACAAAACAAAAAAAACCTCTGTGCACAAATGCAAACAAATCAGAGAAGGGCTTGGTCTGATCTGCCTAAAACGAATGTCTACCTCCTCTTCTACTGGCTCAGCAACAGAGACGCAAAGCCAATGCGTTCTTTGCATTTCTGACAGGCTGACGTTTGGATGGGTTTGTGCAAGTTTGTCTTTAGTGCCTTGGGACTGCATGACAATTCGAGGGAAAATTCCCTTAAAAGGAACACGCACGGTAAAGCATCGATCTGCACAAGTACTGCCGAGCCGCTGCCCTGTACAAGTGACCTCTCTCCAACCACGCAGTCATGTTCTTGCAAGTCAGAGACTCACCCTCATCTTGGTTTAAATAGAACAAATTCATTTCTTTTTATTGAGGAGGAAAAAAAATCAATACGCAAGAAAGGAAAGTTACAATGAGCTGAACATGATTTACAGGTAAAGTGAATTGCCAGGGGATCCAGGCAAAGATTCATCGCTGATTCATCAAACAAGTCATTGAGATGTCTAAAGAACGAGCTATCGAGAGAAGTCCCTCATCCTCTCCACCTCTTATTATTAGTTACTGTTGGAAGTGACCTTTTCTGCAAGTCTCTAGACCATTCTGAAGTGCTGAAGACTTTAGGAAGTGAAAATTAGTTCTTAAAGGAACTACAGTGCTTCAAAAATATTTTATTAAAGGTTGCATCTTGCTTCTCTCACCCCATCCCTCGGGTGTTTAGGATGAGCTATGTATTACAAGAGCAGGCACTGTGCAGTTCTAGCCAAGAATCCCAAGCTACCTTCACAAACACACTTCCCGCACTGCAGCCCAGGACGGCGCTGATAGAGATGCTTATGGAACTGCAGAAACCAAGGGAGAGAGGGGATACCTGGTGCCATCAGGGCACAAAGACCTGAGGAGAGCCCCAGAGCCCCGTCCCCCTGGCAGCTGGCACTGAGATCTCACTCGGCTCTGCAGCAGAGAGCTGGAGGTGTAAGCGCAGGCAGAGAGAGCAGCAAAGCTGGTAGGGGTCATAAATGAAACCGTTGTGAAACACGGAGGTGAGCACAGCCCGACGCTCACCTTCACAGCTCCCCCTGAGACATGCACGCCTCGCCAGACTGAAATCTCTGAAACTCATCCAGCCCTCGCTGGGCTGATCCAGGAACCTCATTCGTATGCGTGTTTGCTCTCACACACAAACACGACGAGTTTTTAAATCACACACATTTCGCACAAGTCCCACAGGCCCACGTTTACATGGTACTGGGGAAACCTGGTCTTCAATGGAATTGTAAAACCAAAGGAAAGAGCTTACAAAGGCAAAGACCACAAAGAACCATGGATCTGGGTTGGAAGGGAGAATCTTCCATTTGGGATGCAAGTGAGCTCTGGGGGTGTTCAACACAGAGGTTCCCCAAAGTGCTCAGTTTTCAGAGGATGGTTTTCTTAACATAAGACATACTTAAAGACTGCACCAGCTGAGCATCCAAAACTGATTAGTCACCTGAAAACACGGGCTAAACTCTCTTCATTTAATATCACCCCGGAGTGGAAAGTTCTCACCAAAGCTGTAATATACTCCGTTCCAGAAGAACAATTAGGTGGCATTAGGCAGCCAGTCGTAACTCTCTGCATTAAATGGCCTCGCCATTTGTCAGTATGTGCTGCGCCTTTAAAAGCTCCAAAAATGACAGTCTTTTTTTGTGCATGCTGGAATATTCAAGAGCATTTCATATCTATTCTCATATCAAGAAAAGAGCAATTAGATCAATAATGAAACAGGAGTGCTCCCTTTTACTTTCTGCGGTTTGCAAAGAGGTTCGTGTTTCTATGCGAGCACAACTCTTGTTTTAGTGATGTGAAAGTGTGTGGTTTGTGCGATACCCAGTTTCTTCTAATATCCGAGTTTCTGTTGTTATCTACCTACAATTTACAGTAAAGCGTCTTTTGTTCTCACGCCCCTCAATCTCCAAATTAGCCCAATTTTCCCAACAACAAGATTTTATCACCCTGTGTAGACCTTTTACGAATACTGGAAAGCTTGCCAACAACGCTCTCCTAAGTAATACAGCACAAATTCACAGAAGAAGGCATCACCAAGTCCATCTGTGCACGCTTCTGTGTACACAGAGTCATTAAGAAGCTTTTCTTTGGAGAAAAGGACTGATTTTGTGTTTGAAAAAGCAACTAGAATTGGGCTGCAATCCATGAAAGGGGTCCCATGGCACTATACGCAGTGGGTAAAACCACTGAGCAACATCCGAACCTCTGTTTACACATCAATATTGTGCTATTTGCTATGATTAGATTATTACTATTTTCAAAAGTAACCAAAATATTTAGAACTAGGTTGTTGGGGTTTTTTTTGGGTCGCTGCTGCAGAGCTTGAATGCAATTCTTCTAATCTAAGCAAAAATTTCTTAAGAACCCTTCTAAACTGGAAGGGCGCTGCCAGTACTGCAGATGGGTAATTGGCTGGGTCCAGCATCAGGCTGAATCGTGCCATTTATAGCTGTTTGACCCTTTATACAACAGATGAGAGCACTGATATTTTAGCCAGAGAAGTTCATTTTCCAGATTGCTGTTTACAGCCACGTGCTCTACTCCAGGATCCTTGACTGTGCTGCTTCTGTGACTCTGAGAGAAGTGCGTCTTTGTCAGACACACTGAAGGTCCCAAAGAGGGACTTCACCTTCTGCTACAACATGAACATCAATCCAACAATAAAAATAGCAAAACAACCAGAAAAAATTAAGTATTTCTGATGAGAAGGACAGAATTGCCCACAACGAGCATTTCAACCCTATGGCAAGTCATCTGATCAGCTCTGGAGTCCAAGCTGACACAGGACACCAGGGACGCTCCATGTCTTGGTTCTGCACTTCTCTGGAGCTGCCTAGCACTTTCCACACAAATATTCTTAATGGTCGTAACACCGTCGTGCTCTTTCTGGCATCAATTAAGCACTGGTGGCATAACAGCGTGTTATCCAGTCCTCCAGCTGCTTCAACTGAGATTAGCTGAGGCAAGCCAGGACACAACTGTTTGAATGCCTTGATGCGTCTTGTACCCACCCGGGAGGACCTGGCTTTCAGCCTGTCTGCATAAACCCTGGGATTAGCCACTGCTGGAGAGGCTCCTTTACGGGATAAGTAAGAGGTCAAGCACTGCGATCTAAAAAAGGCCGTGACGGGTGTACATAATCCCCCACAAGTTGCATTCCTCCACCCTTCCCTGCCGGTGAAAGAGATATCTATGAGCACACAGCAAAAGCCATTACAACCACAGCCATGGAAATCAAAGTGGCAACTATACCACTTGAGCCACGCAGTGACTTTACCTGGTTTTGTTGTCAAACATGCCAAAAAGGACGTGTTTGAAAGAGAAGCACCAAGAGGAACTGTACAAATATTGCTTACTTGGTTCTAAGCTGGAGCAGGACTGCTGAAACCTTCCAGTACTCCCTGTGAATAGCCCCAGTACTTGGGAAATGGCAGCAGGTAAATGTGGATTAACACAAGGCAATTCAAAACTTGCTTTTCAACTATTTGATTGAATGTTTAAATTGAGGGTAGGCACTAAACTCAAAGCGTTCTTATAAATCATAATAGATCAGAGTGACTATGGAGCTCCAGCATTCACAGTTTCAAGGGCACTTGGTTTTCCCACTGCTTTCTCCATGCAAGAGCCTCTCCAGACCCAGGGATCTCTCCAAATTTGATGATATTGCATGCATTCCAAAGAAACATCCCACGAAGACAGACCTGATGCAGCAAACAGACCACGGGAGCAGCTTTGTTTATTCTAATGGGACCCCCCCCAAACACCTTAGCAGAGCCATCAGTTGGCCTGTCCCTTCCCAGAGTACCGGCACGGAGCTCACGCATGCTGCTGCTGCAGCTTAACCCAGTGCCGGGAATGGCTCCAAACATCTCTATGGAAACTAACGTGATAATAAAACTTCTGCTGAAGTCACGCTGCTCTCATACAGTTCTCAGGAAGCAGGACCTAGCTCTAGCCGACCACAGCCTCCTTAGCAAAAGAGATTCTTACCTGCAACACAGCACCAGCTCTGGCAGCTGGCCATAAGAGATGCCAGGAAAATCTATTCTGCCTCCCTCTTCCCTCAGGAAAATTCACTGACCAGGGCTGCTGGACCCAAGTGCCTTCCCTCTCCAATAACCTGAGCAGGATTTGGAGCACTACAGGTGGGGTGAAGGTTCTCTTCACATCCTGCAGTTCCCCCAGAGATGCCCAAACTTCCCCAGCTATCTCAGCACTAACGGTGTCTGACATCACCTCAGTGTGTGTGCACAGTGGTTCTGGCCTCTCTGGGCAAGAATCTGGAAGAGCAGCTTCTATTAGACAGGTATGTCTGAGGTGACCCCGTTAGTCTGGGCTTTTTAGAGGTCAGCTCCTAAAGTCAAGATGCCAAATTCAGCAGCATGCTCCATTAGCAGAGGTCCTGCAGAGGTGACCCAGCTCTTCTCTGACCAAGGGCAAGGATCAAGGCAAAAGAAGCACAGATTCCAGCGGTGCAGCCCTCAGAGAGGCTGCATAGCTCCTTCCTCCAGGCAGCGCCTCAAGGTAAGGGCTGCAACTAGTGCCTGCAGTACTATAAAATAAAAAATTAAATATATATATATAAAATAAAATATGAGTATGCTGTAGCCTGAAAGCAGCCTGCTGCCTTTGATAGCTCTTCTGCAAGAAAACATTTTTGCTGCAAGGTTACATTTTTGCTGCAAGGTTCTACCATTTTGTATAGCATGTAGTAAGTGGATGCCTCTATTTTATGCTTTGCAATTGAGTTCAAGACAAGGAGAGCATCCTTACACGCAGGGACAACAATGTTATGGAAATACAACGTTCTCCAAGACAAAATAGCAGGGTACTCATCTCCAGAACAACTCAACATTCAAAAGAGAGGAGGAATTCTTCTACCTGGGATTGAAATGGTCAACTAAAATCTATATCCTAATATATCACATTCTTTTTTCTTCTCTTATTTCTGTTTCCTTTTAATTCATTGGCATTTAGCTAGTAGAATAGCTGTTAACAAAGGTCTGAGAGGTGGAATTCCATTTTCTATATAAAGAAAAATGCTTTGCAGAAAACTGTAATTTGACAGAAAGCCACATTTAGCAAAACACATTGTACGAAGTGGAAAATATGTTTGTTTGTTTGTCTTTTAAGGCAGCAAGAGATCCACCACAGCTCATTAAAAGGATCCTCAGTCCTAGGAAGGAAGATACAGCATTATTTCTGAGCACAAGTCCAAGAAAATAAGAAGGCAGAGATCGTTCAGAAGCACCATGGGCAGGGATCTGCTCCAGTCCCACGCTCAGGGACTCATGAGCAGAACCCCTTCCACTCTCCTGCTTCACACTGAGCACTGGAGAAGGATATGAAGCACCGCAGCATCGCTGCAATGTACAAATTACAGCTGTTCCAGCAGCCCAGGGTTTGGTCTTCCTACACCACTGGTGGCAGATGGCGCGTGCTGTTATTAAATCTGTACTTCCAGCTCGTAATAGTAATTGTATGAAAACTTCTGCTTTTGGGTAACACATTACTATCTTTATTTTGGAGGAAAAAAAACAAACAGAAGTCATCTTGTAGTTAAAAAACTTCACTATTTTAACAATTAAAAATCTAACCTATTTCTTCTAACTGGGAACACACAGAAAATAGGATATGG
Source organism: Aquila spilogaster (assembly GCA_024606505.1). Classification (NCBI taxonomy): domain Eukaryota; kingdom Metazoa; phylum Chordata; class Aves; order Accipitriformes; family Accipitridae; genus Aquila; species Aquila spilogaster. Next base: position 16,231,906 of record JANHGO010000002.1, on the reverse strand, counting down.
ACATATTAGATAAAGGTCAGTGCACATTTACCCACCTCTTTGGAAACTGACAATGTTCTCGTGACAGCCGTAAAGCTGCTCTGAATTTTAGTTCCCTAGAAAGTAAATATAAGGAATCCCAAAGCCGTAACCACAAGTGCCACAATTCTTAACACTGATGTCACATCCAGCTTAACGCGTACTGCAGCAATCTGTATGGTAAAGCTTCAAAATCACCTCCTCTATAGTCTATAGGAAGAAAACAGCAGTTATCCTTCACCCGACAGCTCCTGGGCACGCACCACAATGCCTTCACTTGGTGCAGCACTAAGACATGTTTCATTCTCCAGCATTTGGGATGGGGCCTGACGGGGTTGGTGGGACTACGGGATCTCTTGGAGCCAAGTATCTCACACTACCGTACATTTTATTTTCTTTTGTCACTGTTCCTTCCCATTCCAACTACAAAACAACATTTCACTTTCTTCTGGAACCAGCTGACTTTCATTTGTGCCAATTTGTTTTTCTATCAATTAGCCAGGGCAAAGGGATTGCCTTTCAGAGCCCTTTCTGGTACACTAGACATAAGGGGACACTGTAATTAATGGATGTCAGGCACAGTCCCTCCCGACGCATTGATTCCTTACTACTTAAGAAACACTTGGGGAGAGCACAATCAGCCCTAACTGCCAGGGGTCCTCATAAAATCCATAGGCCTGGATTTACAGAAACTGCTAATCACTTTGGATGCTGAGAAGGGGTAAGGAGGAATCTGATTTCATGAAGCAAAGGAAGCCCCTAATTAACTAACACTTTCACATGCTTCAAAGGGAGAACCACCCAGAAGACTTGCAGAGTAGGAGGCCTGTAGGAAAAAACCCTTCTGGTCCCCAGTCCAGACCTGCACTGGGGGGATATGAATACTGTCCCCAGCCCCAGGGCATCCCATCCCCACGGCACCCAGGCACAGCCACAAGGACCACCGCAGCCACGGGCTCCATGCTCCTTACTGCCATGACAACATTGCTGAAAACTATGTTTTGCTGTGCACTAGCATTTCTCACTAGACAGAAAGGATCAAACCCAAATCTGCTTGCTCCTACTGCTTGGGAGACCAATCTCAGCTTTAAAGGAAAATCCTTCTCTTTGATTTGCTGGGTGATGCTGAGTCTCTTAGGAGAGAGAATGGCACTTCTGGGCAGTGGGTTTCCATGTGAGAGGGAAGAAAGATTCACCATGAAAGGAAGCATCAGTGCCATGCTGCAAATCTCCTATTTCAAACCAATACAAATGGCAAATGGTTATAGCTCTCTTTTTAGAAGTCAGAAAACAACCCTCTTCGGTGTCTGCCTTAAAAACACTGCCTTACGCTGGCATCTAGACAGTCCAGTGAGCTGGGCTACGACACAGAGATGTTCAGAGAAGAGAAAGAAGCAAAGTCTACTCTGAAGCCATCCCACGTACTCATGGACCCGCACCACCACCCAGAGCACACTTCTCCCAGCAGCTCTGCTCCTGCAGCATGCAGCTGCTGAGTGCCTTCCCACTGGAAACCTTTTCAGGTTTCTGCAATAAGTACAAAAGGAAAATCACTAGAGGAGGACACCCAGTGGCTTCCAGCCAGAACACAACCCGCCTTCAGCAAGACCTTTGATTTGCACAGGCACACACTGAAGTTGTTCTTCACAACAAAGAACAGCCCGTCTGTTGCATAACTAACCTTAGGCTGCGTTAGATAAGTCATGCCTTCTCGCAGATCAACTGACCTTAAATAATGTCCCCAGTATACTCAGAGCCAATAGGTTTCTCTTTCACAGCTTAACCGACAGGTCTTCTCCTTCCAGCTATTTCTTCAGAAAGGCACACAAAGAAGGTTTCAAGAGAAATCTCGTGCTTACTGTTCCAAGAGCAGCTTTCAAGGCCAAAAAAGAAGCACAAGATCTCAGCTCCAGATTCACATCTTCCCTTGAAGGCTTCTTCAATGCTTTGTTACAGCAAAACGAGTGAGGGCTTTTGCAGGACTGAATGGGGACTGCAGAGGACACTAACTGGAAAGCCAGTACACGTCATGAAATCCTGCTGCAGCTCTACCACTGAGTCAAGCCTGGCTCAGAACAGCCAGCTATGGCAATGAAGTGCTGCTTTGTGTTCTGGCTATAGGCAAAACAAAGGTCTGGGGATGAGGAGGTCTTGCTTGTCATGCAAGGGTCAGCACCAAAGGCAAATTCCACCATGACATTTCCGTTCTGTTGCCCAGTCCATTACTAAGGGTGAAGATAACAGCAGGATCTTTCATCGCGCATCCAAAAATGCCCTTTAATGGAGCTGCTCCACATCACCCCACAGCCACAATCCACTCAGGAGGTGGGATGTCAATCCCAGCAGGAGCTGATCATTCCCACCATAGTGATGCAAAAGTGCAGATGAGTTCCTTTTGCACCATTTCTTCAATGTCCCTGATTGCAAGATGATGCAGGAGCTCTGCAGCAGACTGAGAGGTAGAAGCACAGGGAAGACAGACTGTGTAAGTAAGCAGGGCTCTGCAGCGCTCCTGGAAAGTAGTTTCGTTGCCCAAGCAGACATCTGTGCATTCCCCACTGGTGGGAGCAAGGTTTTTAGAAATGAAACGTTGTGCAAAGCAGGGTGATAATCCTTTGGGAATGCAAGCACCAAAACAACTGGACAGTGAACCTGCAGTGAAGGCAGAGGCACTAAAAGCCTGGCTATTTTCTGACGCTGGTTAAGTTGTCATACAGCCTCCACTTGAGCAGCAGTTTCCCAACCTATAAATCAGGGCTGACAGGGCTTCCCTTGCTGCTACACGACGCTCCACTCGTTCAGTTGCTGTCTGATGGGAGCTTTGACACAAGGGCAGTTGCAACTAATGCACGCATCCAGCAACTCCCAGAGCCCTTCCAATGGAGCACATTAGGACAGAAATGCTGCCTCACCCTTGCAATCAGCCAAGCCAGACTTCACCCTACAACTCTGCCATACAAAACAGCCAAGCTGCTTCCTATATAAGCCATCCCTGCTACTGCAAGAATGCAGATCTGGAGGGCTGCTCGTGCCAGACAAGCTCAATGGCCACAGAGGAGCTTTCTAGTAAACTGAGCCCTGAATGCTAAGCAAGGGCTTGCTGAGCTGAGTTACTGGAATCTATTCCTCCCGCATAGTCAGCATATATGAATACATCCTCTTGCTTCATTAAATTTTAATTGGAGTACATGTGAATAGGTTTTACTGGTTACTTAATCAAAGGGAGTCTGAGTACAAGGTGTTCACGAGAGAAGCTAGAAAGCAACATCCTTTCCAGCTTTTCTTTCTGATTTTTTTTAGCATTCATTGTTGATTTCTTCAGGTCAGTTAACATTTCTGAGCTGCTGCAAAGAACCATGAAAAATAGCCACAAAGTACAAATAAAGCACTTTGGAGGGAAACCGGACACAGACCATTAACCCTGTGTTCCTCGTCATTATCCAGACAAAAATTAAATGCAAAGTCCCAGAGCAGCTGTTGCATTAGCCAGTTGATTGGCAGTGCTAAGCACAATGATTGCTTTGCCGCTCTGTGTCATGCGTGTCTGGGCTGGACTGTCTGGAGTTTCATTATTTTAAGTGTCCTTAGGTACTCTGAAACCACAGCAGATTTGAACCTATAAAAAATACTACTTGTAAACTCTGAGATTTCCTCAGTAATCGCCTTCTCTTGTACTTGAACACAGATGTTTATTTGTTCTCACACGCTCTTCTTTAGCTTAGAGAGACTCGGCATGTATTTTCTTGCCTACCTAGAACAGGACAACCATCTCCAGAGCTGCCTCCGTACTAAAACACAGGCTGTATGACCAGATTCTCAACCTCCATAAAATCCACATGGTCACTATGGCCTGAATTGACTTACAGCTGTCTACGCCAGCTGAAAAACTACCAGCAAAGCAACTCCGCTGCCTCCCCGTCTGCACTCCAGTCCGCAAGAGGCACAGCTGGGGATGGGGCTTCAGCGTCCGACCGCACGAGGAACAAAAGGCAGCTCTGTGCTCTGCTAAGTGAATCAAAAAATGAAATTGCAGCAATTTAAAACCACAACAAAGAACTTACTGGACTACTCCTGCACACTGCTTAGAAATGTATGTTCTGCACAGTGATACATTCTGGCAGCCTGGGACTCTGACACACTTTCTATGGCAATGTTCTAATATTAGAAAAATCTGGTCATAAGCTAAAAATGTTACAAAAATAGCAGAGGATCATAAGTTACCAGCTGAGTCAGAGCGCGATCTGCTACTTGACTTTCATACCATTTTATTCTTAAAAAAAGAGAGAGAGAGAGAGAGACATCACACAATGTTTTTTAAAAATCATTTGCTTCTACCCTTGCTTATGAAGGAGAATGAGCCTTCGTAGAGGGGAATTTCTTGTGTGGCACCCAGAAAAGTCACTCAAAATGGCAGAAATCAATCTGCAAAGGTGCAAAGGACACAGATCTACTTCTGTACCATTGTCAAGTCATTTACCAGCCCCCTCTGTGTGCAAGCTCTGCAGGGCAGGAGGCTGCCTCTTGCCCCCAGTTAGGGGCTCTGGGATCTTGACGGGATTGTATCTGGTGATACAGTGGCATAAATACCAAGAATCTTATACATTCAGTGCCGCCTCTGCCATAAGAGCACTTTGTTTGCATGCTGTACTTAAATCATCAGCAAATAATTAACAGACAGTAAAAGCATGTAACAGAACTGAGTCACAGGTGTTAGCTAGGAAAAAATGCTATAAATTGATATGTCACAGTAATAAGCAGCCTGCTCACCTGTTAGGTGCTGCAGAAATTAATTAAACAATTTCGTTTTCATAAATTAACCCCTGACACACAGAGCCTTACTAGAAAGCCGTACTCTGTTATTTACAACTGTAATTTTTCCTCCTCCCATAGATTTGGCAAACTCTAAATGAAGAAATTGTGACCTGTTTCCTCACGGATACAGTGGAGGGAAGGGGCAATGGGAGCAAGGAAGGGATGTGAAGAAGATGACCTTGTGAAAATAGCAAAAAAGCAGACTCCTGTATTTCCACATCTCAGTTTCTGGCTCTTTCCTGATGTGTGTACATCAGCAGAGCTCAGCGTAGAGCTGCTCCAGGCAAAGATGCAGGGCCGAGCACAGCATCTTCCAGCTCAGCCCCTCTCTGGAGCTGCCCTGGCTTCTGTGGGATCTATGGCAACCTCACCTCACTGCAGGCCTGGACACACTCAGGCAACGACGCAACTTTCCTGCTTCCAGCACTGAAACTATCAAGTTCTTTGCAAGCTCGGGCATCCTCTGCAGTGTACTTGCCTGGAAACGTGGCCTGAGCTCCCTCAAAGAATGGAGATGGAGAGCTCCGTTCCCCAGTGATGGATGGCCATCAGCTCTCTCCAGCAGCCAAGCTCAAGCGATGCTTTCATCTGCACACGCTTCCCAGAACGCCCATTTCCAGGCCTGCTTTCCGAAACCTGGCCCAGGAGATTTTCCTCTGTGAAGGCAGAGCCGCAGAAAGCAGACGATGCATCAGGAAATCCTCCTGTCAGATGTCGTGCTGCGAGGAGGAGCAGAACGCATCTCTGCTATCAGAGCTCCCCATGCTCCATAAAACACTGAAGATGTTCAACATCACAACATTTCAGCCCGAGACACACAGCTGCCTGAAGAGCAATGTGCAGAAGCCTGCTAAAATGACGAGGGAAGGATGACTCTTCAGAGAAAAGCAGATGACTAAAAACTTGTTCCATCCAAAAACAGTGCACTCAGGAAAGTAAATTGTCAGTGTCCTATAATTGTTAGCAGCATTATCCTTCCGCAAACGTGCTGATCGTGGCCTCCTCTGCAGCTCTGCCTGCAAACAAAACCTAAAAAAGCCCCTTTCTAACAACAACTGCAGAATGTTTAAGCTTGTTTCAATGAGTTTGTTTTGGTTTTGAACACAACGATATACAAGCAATGAATTCTGGATTTTTTTTTTCCCCCAAAGTGCAGCTCCCATAAGCTTAAAAGTAACTGGGAGTGCTTTGCTTCCTGGGGTATGTAACTGGAACATTTTTCTAGCACCTAATAAAACATTGTTTGGTTGATACTAACCATTAAAATATGTGTTTCAAGTCATGTAATGTTCCCTGTGAAATTTGCCTTTTTGCTCCATGAAAAAAAGGGCACTGAAAGGAATCCTGCAGCCATAAGGATCTCACTTATTTCATGGAAGTATCATTTTAAAAGCCCCACAACATGATCAAAGCACTGCTGAGAACAGATGTTCCAGGCTTTACAAATTCCAGTGTAAGTATTTTCAAGACATTTATCACTGCAAAATTCTTTCAGCCGATGTTTCTTCCTGCAAGAAGCTGCCTGCACTTTCCTCCTCGAGGAAGATGTATCCACGCACAGTCTCATGGCTGCTGACCCCATCCTGCCAGAACACCTCAAAGGGAATTTGATGTAGTTCCTGTGTATGGGGAATGCCCAGACTCTGGGCTGACTGTCCATATGGACCCTCTCCCAAAAACCTCATCGATCCCTTCCCTTGACACCATACAACAACTGCCTATGCCCACAGTAAGTTGTCTTCTTGTTGGCCATCATCCCTTCTGATTGCCCCACTGCTGCCATGACCAGCCCCAAGCAATCTCATCTAACTTTAAAGCTTAACCCTCCTTTGGGCCAGAGGCTGTACAAGAGACCTGAGAGGTCCTTCCTACATAAGCTACTGGAAGATTACAGATCTCTGGTAGGAGCTACAAGGAAATGCCCTCAATCGTGCCAGCACTCTAAGGAAGCATTCAGCTCTTCCATGAGCGTGGGACCTTCTGCATGTAAGGGCACCCACAGGGGTACTGCCCTGGCCCCAGCAGCAGGCACACACCGCTACTGAGCTACAAGGCTGGGTGCAAGGAGATGCTCAGCAGCTAACATGTTGGACACCATAAAGCCAGATGGGCAGAGCCAGAAGGGGCAATAGCAGGGACCATGTAGGAATCGCCTTGTTCTCTGGACAGAATCAGTGAGTCCGCATGGAAGCAGAGAATTCAAATCACAGCCAAATTCCCATTTCAAGTGAAGTTCCCTGGAAGTTCAGCTCTCCACAGTTGGTTTCTGTGTATTCTATCTTCTTCCCAGGAACATCATCAAGATCTCTAGTTGCTGAGAAAGCCTAAACACTGTGCAGAACTTGGCAGCTTCGTGAGAGTGAGCAACGTACCAATGTACTCATGACTACTCAAGAGTTCAAAACATACAGTTTCTCTGTAGGTCCGAAGAATAACGTGGGTTTTTGTACCCAAAGAAAAAAGGGGATCTGAAACAACCAGCTCCTTTGAAATGTCACATATTCACAGAAGAAGGTGTTTGTGAAGAGAACATCACTTCTCTAATATGTGCCCAGTTTAGTTTCACCTGTTTCCATGCGCTCCCTTCCCAATTCCTACAACCTGCTTGCACATCCTGTTTCACTATGAGCATGAGCTTCTCCCCCAGGGCAGTGCTGCCTTCACTTCTCCTCACAAAGTGAGATGAAGTAACAGTCAAACTGGGAGCAAAAAATAACAGACAAGTTTCCCCTTGTTTGTCCAAGCTGCAAGCCTGACTGAGGTGCTGGGACAGCTCTTTCAACATAGGATTTGGGTACCACCTACCAATAGTCCTCTGATGAGAAGATGGAAGAGTGGCCTCTGAAAGAGCAGGCAGAGCAGGTCTTCCTGCAGGAGGGAGAACAAGAAAAAGGATGTCCAGAACATATGAGAACAAACCCCAGATTTCAGAGATGGGGGATGGGAGGATAGAGATGCTGGCAGCACACAGAGGTCTGAGGAGGGATAAGGACAACTACGAATGCCTATCAGAGGAAATCAGGCAGAAACAGGAAGGTGTGGAGGAGTCAGCTCCAGTGAGGAGTGGTCTGAAAACACCCTCCAACGGCAAAGGAAACTGAGACGAAAAGAGGACACGTTTCACACAAATAAACATGACACCTTGCATGTCTCTGTCTGCTCTCACCTCAAAGGTCTGCAGAAGACTCGTGACTACATTTACCCACCCAATATGGAGCACCTCAACCTGACATGAGGTGACTGAAACCCCCTCTGCAGGAGGCTCCGTCAGCTCTCTTTCACAGAAAGCTGAGCTCTAACTCTGGCACTGTGTCAAATCTCAGGGAGTAACAGCTTCCAGCAAGCTTTGTAACATCTGTCACCAGACTCCCCCATCAGCCGCGAAGGGAGCAGAAGTGCAGCTCATGAAGCGGCTCCCCAGCATCCCCTATGCATGGCACCCCCGGAACTGCTCCTCTCACCCAACACATCTTTTCCTTGACAGACCTCTTCTTTTAGCACTTCTTGAGTTGTTAAACCTCACTTCTTTATTTATGAGCTACAGCTCCTTATTTTAAACATCCACGGCAAACTTGCCCCTCTCAACCATTTGTTATAAATTATAGTACACGCATGAAATCTTGCCACGCTGTCAGCCATTGGCTTTGTGTGCACAGAAACCCATGCACATCACAGCCACAGATCTGGAAAAAAAAAAAGAAAAGAAGTTCTCCAATGTGACCTCAAAGGGAGAACAGAAACAGTGGGATCACCCGAAGCCCCCAAACCCAAAGCCACCATCTATCCGTGCACTCTTGGAAAGAGCAGCATCACTGCCCAAGGACACCATAGGAGCTGTGCCATTAGTAGGGGACCCTGAATACCCATCAGTATTCTGACTCTGGCACATGGGGAGAAGGCTTTAAAGAGGCACTCAGGATGCTGTGAGGAGCCATCAGTATTGTTCTGCTGAGTTCCGAATATCACAACCTGCTCCAGACCTGAGGTTTTGCTACCCTGTCTTCCCACCCCAAGTGCATTCACTGAGGGTTTTTAGGAAAGAGAAGAAAAAAATAAAAGGCCTTGGACAATTTTCAGGCCTTCTGATTTAGCTATTAAAAAAAAAACCCTACATCGTTTCCCTCTTGTTTTTCTAAATAAAAATAATGTATAGCCCTAACTTGATAATAAATATGCTCAGAAGCTGTCTTTAAGTAAAAGCTTTTGATAACAAATTGCCTATGCTAACTGCTATTTTACTGTTGAATTTTTTATTGTTGCTTAAGCACTGCAATTATGCTAATAAGCCTGCAAGGATGGTACACTAAAGCATTGAATGTGACAGATATAATACTCAATAAAATGTTAATCTTACCTGAAAATTGGAATCAAACAGCCTTATTAGTATTTATGGATATGGCATCCTCAACATGTTTCTTAAGAGGAATATATATATGCAATGGATATTTTCAAATATACCTTGCTATTTCTCGTGCCTCCATATGATTTAATTCAAGGTGCCTATTACCCCTGCTGCTAACTTCCAGTCCCTTCTGGATCAGGAAAAAAGCATTTTGGTGTTTGAGCCACACTGAACTCCTCCTGCACTGCTGAATGCTTTTCCCTTCCAAACCTACAGGTGAGATGGACCCTGACCCGGCCGTGGGCTCCGCTGCTGTGCCTTCACTTGCTCATCTATGAAAGAAGTCAAAAACAACCTCAAAATATTCACATGCTTCTGACAAAAGCTGCGTTTACGTCCATGATCAGGCTCTATCAACAGACCATTCCTACACAGCACACTGGTGTGGCTCTCAGACACTGCAGGTTAATGCTTAAATAACAGCCTGCTGCCTTGCAGCCTCACTGCTCGGCTGCTCTCACCCAAAGAAGTTAATTCTGCTGACAGGACTGCAGAAACGTCAATAAGACACCATTATGCCTCCTGACAGACAAACGAGGTTCTTGCTGCTGGATGCCGCAAGTCTCCTCTGTGGAAAACACAAGACAGGAGCCATCCAGGAACTGCTTCGATGAATATCGACAATGGGAAAAACCCAAGCGGCTGCCCACCAAAACAAGCCATTTCCAAAGCAAGCAAAAAATCACAGTGAGCTGCCCACACTCCCTGCTCACAACTCACAGGGACTTTCTTGAGCACCGCCTGCAATGTACACCAGCTTGCCCTCAGGTCAGGATGTCCCTTCTTACGTGTATGGAAGGAAAGAGGACTGCAGGGCAGTTCCACAAGACCTCATTTGCAGATGTAGGCACGGAGCACAGCATTAGAAAAAAGAATTTTCAGTTGCAAAATCATTCAAATAAAACTACAGAACTGACTGAGCCTCCACCTCAGAGAGCTGGGAGATGCACCTCGGGGCTCCTCTGCCCCAGGTTTGCCCCAGCATGAGGTGCCAGGCCCTGGATCTTCAGGTTCAGCCGGCAAGTCAAGCACCGCACCGCTGCCATGTGCTGCAAAGCAACCACTCCCACAGAGGTGGCAGAGCTCAGCTCTGAGCCTGGTCGTTATTTTCAATCCTGAGAGGAAATCTAAAATGAACTTTGGCATACTGTTTTCTTTTGCTAAGCAGCAACGCCTGAATGTTAACTCCAATCCGGACAGGCATACGTATAGAGTATTCTTTGTAAATAATCTTACCCTGACCAGTCCAAAAGGTCAAAATCATAAAAAATAGTAACAATAAAGAAGAACAAGCTTGGAAAACTGTCAGTATCATTGGCACAACCCCTCAACCAATTAACCATCCTCGCCACAAGGTGAACAGCAAGCTCTTGGATTTGTTTGACTGACTGAGATCAAAAGATCAGGGGGCATAGAGGAAATCGCATCCTTCTATGACTGCATTCTGCTTTCAAGATTTGAGCAGATAGTTGCAGGAATTTTAAAACTCAAAGGAGTTTTAAAAAACAACAACATGTAAAAGGTGATTTCAGAAAGGCATCCCCTTATTTCTCCCTTGACACCATCTGCACTTCTCAGAGCTACCTGAACAGTTCCTCCATGTTCCTGCAGCCCTGGGACCCAACAGCTTATCTCTGCTAAACAGAAGATGCTAACAAACAATAAGCCACTCGTATAACTTCAGAGGAGACATCACTATTTGCTCACATTAAGGATGAAAGGCAAATTTTAGAGAAACCAAACAAATCCCAAATGAAGTCCAAGGCTGAAGAATGCCCTACTGCTACTCAGGTGTCCTCAGACACAGGACACGCATCTCACTACCCTTCTTAGCCGCACAAGGAAGATGAAGTGCCTGCACTTTGCTCCTCTGGAGATGATCACTCACTGGGGCTGCCTGGGCCCTGGTGAGGTTTGTCACCTGCAGCTTCTGGGGGAGCAAGGGAGAAGCAAGGGGACTGAGTGAGCAGCCATCCTTAAGACAATTTCAGCACTGAACACAGAAAAAGCCTGTGCTGCATTCGCTGTCAAGACAGGACAGAGAAACACAAGGAAGGACAGGAACAGAAGAACAAGAAAAGAAATATGAAACTCTGCCACCCCGTCAGCCCTGGAACCAAAGAGAAAAGTAATCATTTGGTTCTTGTGCTTGTGTCTCACATATTGTTTATATTTTGCTCAGTATACCTGAATCTGTACACTGTCCTCTCACATCTGAACTATATAGGTGTGATTACCCACCTGAAAATAAGAGGAAACCCCTTAACATGGATTACAGAAGAGACCCAAACTTCCAAGGATTTGCTACAAAGGAACAAGAATTGGTACAACCTCCTGGTTCTGTCACAATTTCAGATAACATGCCAAGATCAAGGACTGAACTCCTTTTCCACGTGTTTCCACTTCACTCCAGAAGGACATCACCCTTCAGGTAACAAAGATTATTGCCACAGATTTGAAGCTCATCACCGGACCAGGCAGCTCCTTCTGCACAGGTACACTGAGCTTTTTTTTTACCTTATCAGTTTTGAATAACATTGTTAAGATAAGAATTTCACCTTCTCTGACTTCTAACCTTCAACAGGCTAGAAGGACTTTCCAGAAGTCATCCCGTCTGTTTCCCCACTACATGGAAGGATCAGTTCTCCTAAAGCACATCTGATGAGGCTTTTTTAACTAATTCTAAAACCTTTTCAACAAACAACTGAAATTCCAAGAGCTCCTCAGGCAATCCATCCAGTGCTCAGCTCTTCTTAATGCAAGAGATCATTTACTAACATCTCATCTAAATTTCTCTTGCTGCAACTTAAGCCTGCAATTTGTCTTACTTACAGTGAGTGGCTTTACAGTTTGTTCCTTCTCTCCACAAGTTCACTGTTGCCAAAATTCACAAACTGAGGCACCAGTGTGGCGTGCCCCTTCTTTGCCATTTTGCTTTTGCTCAAAGTGTGTTCTTAGTTTTGTGTCTCTGCAGGTGTATTACTTTCCTTACCCCAAGAAAACAGGCAGCTAGGGTATCACAAGGCCGTTTCAAGAGAAGACGCTCACATCCGAAGGCTGATGCAGTCAGGCACACCCAATTATAAGGCACTCTGAAAGAAAAAAAAAAAAGATTTGTTTATAGGACGGTACACAAAGGGTTCAATAATAAACCAACAACTGCGAACTGCAATTTATCCCACTCTTTTATTGAACATTCAAATAGATTTTCAAAAGCAACATCAATGACTGCAGACACATCATACGCCACCACTCAAACTCAGCCACGTTTTCTCTAGTAACCACCACAAGGATTTTAATAGATATTTGTTCTACCAAACAGAGCTCTACTGACTTTGCATAAAGTCCTGCCAAGCTACACACAGTAGCCAGCACACATCAAAATCAGATGGCTTCGACTCCAGCACTTTATTCATTGTGACAGAGGACAAATCTTAATGTCGCCACTGGTGACTTTATTTTCAGTGTCACTGAAACCAACAGAGACAAGACTACTTTGAGATTTGAGCGTGTGTAATTATGGGATAGACCCAGAGGAAAAAAATCAGATTCAATTGAAGGCTGAATAACTTTTGTGTGTACAACATATGCCCTACCTCCCAGTCTGCAGGATGCTCTGCACAGCAAAAAGAAATCTTTCTCCTGAACGAAAGGGTTTGGTGATAAAGGAGAAGGAAAGAATTTATACAAGCAGTGTTGGAAAACACAGGGGGAGAGTTCTGAATAGCAAAAGCATCCCAAATTTCAGGAGATAACAAGCAACAAGGGAGAGCAGTGATAATACATCCGCTTTCCTATTTTTGTAGGCAATCAATTTTTCACAACAGCACCTTTCAATGGATAATTTTTTGTACCCCATCCAGTCACAATCTCTTTCTCCCATTAGCATCCCATTTGGGATGGTTTTTTTCTCCTCAGTCCTTCTCAGCTGCCCTGGACTTTTGCTTTCCTTGATCATTTCCCTCTTCCCAATACAGCCCAACTGCTGTCAGCACAGGAAAGTGCCATGCTCCTATTCAGCATAGACTTGATAACAGAAGTGGCGTTTCCAAGGCTAAAGACAAATACCTGCACCAATAATGTCCCTACAACACACAGTAGCTGAGAAGACTAAGCAATAAATACTTAAAAGATGTAGAACTCAAAGAATCTCAGCAATGTAGATGGCCAGCTAATGAAAGAGTTCAAATACACGCCCGTCTTTAACAATGCAAATAGCTTTGATGATTTCCACAAGACCACCTGTAATATCAGAGACATTACCTCCCAAAATACCAGTGAGAGATATGGATGTTCAACAAGGGATATAGACGTGAGGCGTGCTTCCACAAGGAATATACACCCATTTCTATGGCAGAATTAGAACAGCTGTTGAAAACCATGGAGTAGTATTGAATGGCAGCTCAGGTCAGGGAGCCAAGAAGACTACCCCACATGCAACTGAAACTGCCAAGGGATTAAGCTAGGTCAAATGTAATTACACAGACTGGAACTTGGCCAGGGTGCTGGCTGGTTTAAGAAAATTAAAAGAGGTTGTTCAAAAGTTTCAGAGATAGAGTCCTTCTGTTAATTATTTGGTGAGTCAGTTGCTGAAGTCTCAGTACTCTGGGAGGCTGCCTGAAAAAAGGGGAAAAATGAGGCATAAACTTGAAAGGCATTAGGAGTGATTAGCAACAGCCTTTGTTCTCCATGGCAATGCTTGCTGCACTAGTGTGTGAATGCCTTTCATGTTCATGCTGGAAAGTGGCCTTAGCTCCTTTGATACTTCTGGGAGGAAGCATTTAAGCGTACAAATATCCCACTGTCAGAAGTTCCAGACAACAGTCGAAGAACATCAACACATCCCAGCCAGGTCAGATCCAGCTCTTAGGCAGTGCTTCTACTGAAGGGAGGAATGCAAATAGACACATTTGGAAGCTCATTTAGACCCTAAGCAATGTTTACTCTACTTGCTGGTGATGTATGAAGGCCAGGTTATGTGGAAAACCAGGCTGCAACCATGCAAGACAGCGTTCTTCCTTTCTTATGGTTTTGGGAAGATGGGGAGCACTTAAGGTGTGCAATGATGAGATAAGAAAAGTTGCTTCATGGCCAATATGGTCCTCTACAATGATAAAGAGGGACTAGAAGGAAGCAAACAGACTCTTTAGCAGGGTCTGTTGTGATAGAATAAGGGAAAATGGCTGCAAACTAAAAGAGGGGACATTTAGACTGGATATAAAGAAGACTTTTTTTTACACTAAGGGTGGTGAGGCACTGGCACAGGTTGCCCAGAGGTGGTGATGCCCCTTCCCTGGAGATACCCAAAGTCAGGCTGGACGGGGCTCTGAACACCTGATGGAGCTGTACATGTTCCTATTCATTGCAGAGAGTTGGACCAGATGGCCTTTAACTCAAACATTTCTATGATTCTATGAACAACAGATAAGAGGAAAGGCACACCTTTTTTTTTTTTAACTCAAGATATTTAATGCCTAAATTACAGAGGGATCGAATCCAGAAAAGATGAGTATTAACAGTTAATGATGAACAGTCCCAAGCTCTGTTCCATTTCTGAGACTTGTACTATAGCCATAAGCAAAACATGGAGTTCTCTGGAGAATAAGAATAAAAAAAAAAGCCTTCTAAGTCTCAGTTTTGGCACCTGGTATTTGTAGCTGCCTCTGCTACCTCTGCATCTGAAATTTATCATTAGAGATACACTCATTACTGTCTTTGAAACAGCAGGATTTGACAGTAAAAGCAGTATGGAATTGGAGATTAACCTTTCTGGGTAGTTTATTTGGTGAACTGTTCAGCTGACGCACATTAAACAAACCAATTTTTAGACTGATGTGAAAATAACAGAAAGATTAAACAGCAATCTTCCCAACAAGCGCCGCGCACCACGCAATGAGTGACACGGTTTCCTCTGGAAGCGATGGCAGGTGAACACACAGCCGAAGGCTCTGCCATATCAATTTCATGCACTTTTTTTTTCCTTTTCAGAAGACAAGGCAGGAAGAGACAGGTGTTTCACAGCACAGCCTGGTGCAACTTGCGTTAATGGCACAAGCAGAGATGCAAGAAGCACTCCATTCCCTTTGTGCAGAACTTGTCAATGGTGACGAGTCCCGGATGGGCCAAGGAAAAAGCGTTTCTTGCTCACTGCCAAAGGGACAAGAGGGCCAGCGTGACCAGAGCATGCAGATACAGGTTCTCTGCAGCCAAAGCAGTGACGAACCAATGCACTGATGGCCTCCAGCGCCTCATACAAGGCACAGGGAGGTGGAATGGGAAACGCTGATGCTAAGCAGTAATAAGGATTGAATCACAGCTGCTTCTCAAATCAGATTTTTTTTGCCTAGGTTACTTCTTATTAAAAAAAATTATAAGTTTCAGCATGCAGGGACATCCTGTTCGCTGTATTAAATTAAAGGGATGATTCAAGAGGGAACAGCTTTCAGGAGGCAGGGAGGGGGGAATCAATTTCAGGTTGGTACAGACAACTGGGCCGTTTCCTGTAAGACTAAATCCGATTCAGCTCTATGAACCCACAACGGAACAGTCCCTGAAATACGACACACACACATGCACTCTAAATAAATAAATACACTAAAATACACACTCATGTCATCTCCCGAATTTTACCAGCTGAACCAAGGGCATGCTCAAACCTGCCAACCACAACACAGTGAGAGCGGAGCTTTGGCTCAGCACTGACTTTCTGACTGCAAGTTCAACGCCTATCGCTGCCTTACAGGGAGAAAGGTATTTCATGGCAAAGTGGCATTCAGCACAACAAAGCAGAGCGGAGCACGGTGTTTTGGGCCGCCCTTCCACAGGCTCCGGGCTTACAGCGAGGTCTAAAGGCTGTTAAGCGACCAAATAAATCCATTTCGATCAATCCCTCCGTGAAGAACACAGGAAACAGTTCCATCCTACAGTATTATGAGTCTTAATTTTATGGAGCAGTTGATGTTTTTCCAATGAAAGGTACCATTAAAATATAAGATTTTATTAGCAAAATCAATGATGTGCGCAGAGACAGTCCCTCACGGCTTTTAAAAAACGTCTATGAATAATTATAAAACTGATAGCAGTAGAGAACACTGTACAATTATTACTGCTGTTTTACAGGATTCTCTAATAGCGACGGCCCCTACTTCTGGTAAGACACCTTCAGGCAGTACCACAAAAAAACATAAATAAGGACAAGGCAACAAAAGCTCAGCGTTCTCTCGCACTTAGAGGGTGCAAATACATTGCTTACTTTGTGTTCACTGTTGTTGTTTTTTATTTTTATTTTTTTTTTCCCAGCAAGAAGTAAACATTCTGGAAACAAAAGCATCACAGCACTTACAGAAATTTTCACCAGTTGCCCGTGCATTTCACTTTCTCTACCAATTCCAATGTTTTGTCGCATTAGAAAAGCAAGTGGGGGGAGATTCGCTTCCCTTTAAACCCATCGGAAGTGGAACAAAGAGAGAGCCACCGACCTCACGGCGCTCCTCAACCACAGGTCAGGTGTGTGCAGCACCTGAAAGCCCTCTGCAAGCAAAGCACGTGCTGGGGACAAAGCCCGGACACCTCTATCTCCAGCAGGGACTCCACTCAGTCCCAGCACACCAAGCTGCTGCTGCTGCTGCCCTCCCCCCGTGAGGACTGAGCACACTGGCAGGGTCCCCAGTCCTCCAAAGCCTCCTGCTCTCACATGTTGGCCATCACCCATATCAGTACCACCATAAAGAGCTCACACAGTCAAGGCACTGAGGCGTACCAAACTCAACACTCACCAAGCCTGCCTACTTCCCAGCAAGCTCTGGCTAATGCACACAGAGCACCGTTAAGTCAAGAATGTGCTTGTGTGAATTGGAGCCAAAAAATGACACCAGTCAGTTCTACCCCAAATGTTTTGGCTTTGCACCCATAGCTACACATTTGCAAGAGCCGAGGGTATAGGCAGAGAAAAAAACTCAAGTCTCCTTACTCCACCTGGCTTTAAACAACCTCCGGATGTGTGTGAGGATGGATGAGGAACGAGTGGCAAGAATACTCAACAGATGTTTTCATTAGCATAAATTTGCCATTCATTCCTCTTTCTTCTACCATCACAAACTCCTCTATTATCCTCGCTGGATAATTTACAGAGCTTATTGCAAAGTACAGTCTCAGAGAACAGAGACAGCACACACTCAGTAATGTACAAGTTCAAAGAGCTGAGCCACGCATGACCTGCCAGCAGACTGTTGCTATTTTCTTGCATATATAAAAGAGCATTGCCTTCATGCAGCGCTGGAACTTGTCATCATGAAACACCCTCCTATTACAACATGGCCCAGAGGAGCTACTATTTTGAGTCCTAATAACATGCCTGGTTTTACAGGAAAGCATGAAGGCAAGTAACATGGAATAACTCAGATGTCAACTACAGAAACAGATGGGAATCTCACAAAGCTACACAGATTGCCTCGTTCGAGTGCTGTCATAGCCCATCCTCTATATGGGAAAGCACGGTGCAGCAGTTAGATGAAAGGAGCACGTGGAATTAAGGAACATCATCACCTCTACAAGACCTATGAAGAGACAGCAGAGGGACTGCTTTCCAGGCATGTGGAGCCCAGGGCAATAAAACATGACTCAAAGCTGTGAGGCTGTTTTCTCCCCCACCAGAAACACCTGTTGGCCAAGTTATGGTCACCCAATTCTCCCAGCTTTCTGACCCCACAAAATGCAAACGGCATTGAAGGAAAGGTGCACTGGGAAGCAGGTCACACCCCGGGACTGGGAAAAGCTCCTTCTTAGCAAGTGACTGGAGATGGGACTGGCTGGAGGTGCTCCTGTGAGCATGGCCCCAGGTGCTGCAGGCAGGCCGCCTGCAGACTGTGCCGTGATTCGCCCTGCTGTGGCTTCCCGGCCACAATTTGCCTTCCAAACAATCTAGGAAACCACAGCACCTGCAGTGGTGGTTCGGCTCCTGTGACCTACAAGAGGTGTCTGCAGACAATGAGTCAGTGGCAAACCAGGAGAGGTGATGGACTGGCCTGACCTTCCTCATTCGAACTCATGAGAGGATCCAAAACTCAGGCTAACAAACCAGAACTTCCAAAACTCACGCAAATTGGGAGAAATCAAGACTCCTGTTTAATAAGCATAGGGCTGATGCTTCGTACCTGAGGTCCAAGCTCACCCAACAGCCCTGGAGCAGCCGGCCATTCATGCATGCAGCTGCTGCAGGGGAAGGCTGAAGCCAGAGTATGAATGAAGCACTGGGATCGATTCCCTTATCTACCCTCTGCCTACCGCTAACTGGATGATGCTATTCAGGGAATATATAATTTAAAGATGGAGGCTAATGGTGAATCAAGATTGATTTTTTGGACAACCAGGACAAGAAAATAAATGTAATTGCAGTCTACCTGCTTACAGCTTGCCAGGAGTCACAGCGAGTTTCAGAACAATCTGGCTCCTTTCCGCTTCCTCATCCCAGCCCCTCTCCCTCCTGTATTCCACCAAAGAAGGAAAGACCCTCACAGAAAGGGAATTCACTTAGACAAGACAGTAAGTGCTGCTGGAGCCAGCTCAATGCTGGCTTCCCTCTCCCTGCTAAGCAGTACAGAGCGACTTAATGGATGTACAGAGGGTTCGCTTTCTGGTGAAAAGCAAATTCCGCGTGTGCAGTTGCGAGGAATGCATTGCATGTCTGGTATTCACGCTGCACTCCCTTTTCCTGTTCCTTTTTTTTGCCGTATATGGAGCTGAGCGCAGCCGGCAGGGCCGGGGAGGGCAGTGCTGTGTGCTCAACGCCTTTCTACTTCCGACTCTGTTTGTCTTTACTGGAAATCCAATCGATCCGTCTAGGAAAAGGGCGAGCGCACACACTGCAGCGTGATGGGCTCAAACACCCCACTGCTCCCACACAGGGCAAAAAGGAGCAAGCTGAACCAGCCCAACCCAGCTACAATCCTGAAGGGCTGTTTCCCAGGCTTAGCAGCACTCAAGTTATAAAGGCAACCCGGCCTCTGGTGCACGCAGCTGGAGTTGGGAGGATTACGTGACCTCAGCACAGCGATACACGCCCTCTGTAACACAGCTGGGTCAGAAACAGAAGTGTGGGACTGTGCAGATGCAAATCGCTGGGAGTTCTTTGCTAGTCCATCACAGCAATTTCAGAAGCAGTCTGGGACTTCCGTATCCAGGATGCAATTATAATACTACGTGCTAAAAAATAAAACCTTTTGCCACTGCTGCTTCCTCAGCAATCAACAGACTCCTCCTGTGGGCACCCAGGATCCCAAGCAAGGCCATGCTACAACTGACTAGGAATTAGGCAAGAACCTTTAAAGGAATCAGCACCCTGGCCCATTTCCTCCAGTGTCTCATCTTGACCTTGGCTGGTTCTTGACCCCTTGAAGGATGATGCAAAACCTCCACAGCAGGTATGCAGCACTGTGACCCAGATGCCATCCCATTCCAGTGTCCAAGAGATAAAGACGGACTAGAATCTGAGTCAGGAGGTTTAATATAGCTTCCAATTTTATTTTGTTCCCTTGCCAGTAGTCATTAGCACTGAAGTAATTCTTTACATGCACAGAAGCATCCAATCTACCTTTGGATCTAACATCACTGGCTTCAACAACCCCCAAGCTCTGAATTACAGGACAAGTGACAGAGCTCAGTCTTTACCAGTTTCAAAACTGTCACCTTTCAGCTTTCACCATTACTCAGCAGCAATGAGCCCACCCAGCCAGTCATCCTGTCCTTGCCTTCTGCCAAACATGCTACATCCCATCCCTTCCCTTGCACCAGCACCTTAGGCTCATGCAAAAAATGCAAGAAAGAGCACGGTCAGGTAGCAGAACCACATGGCCAGGAGTAGGTCCAGGCACTGCAGGACCAGCTGTCACTCAGCCAAAGCAGCCACAATTCCCTGGGAGGACCAGTCACATCTCCATCTGTGCTGAGTTCCCTGCACTCAGCCAGGAACTTCTTCTACCAGTTCTGCCACTCACGGATTCCCTATGTCAAAATACTGTCTTCTTCTACCTTTCGCCCAATGGATTCAAATGGAGTCAGAGATGCTTGGAAGCAGCCATGGAGTTGCTTGGATGAAGACACACAGCTGAAACTTGGCCGGGGGAGGGGAAGGTTTCTAGCCTCATTAATAACAGCCTGAAATTAAAAGCAGAGCTTGTAGTACAGCTGTGATTCCAGCTACCCCGCTGCTAGTGTTAACAGTGCGGCTTTATTATGGTCAGGGATTAAAAACAGCTCCAACAATTAAAAGAAAGAAAAAAATAAAAATACGGAAAGAAAAAGAACAACCACCAACAAAAATCAGTTAAATACAAAATTCCTGTGGCCTGGAATGATTAGCAAAAATAAGCTATGCGGCGTCAGGAGAAAGAGTGAATGCTTCCTCCCCGCTGCCAGCCGGCCTGCTTTCCACATGTGCCCCACTAAGTAGCCATGTCCCGTGCCCACAGGACCGCCCGGTGCCCTGCAGGGCCAGCACCAGCTACGGCCACTAGTCCCTCCAGGGTGTCACCTTCTGCCCCAGCGTGGGTTCCCAGCTAGCACCCCACTCCCAGCCAGCAGCTTGTATGTGCTCCTCGCTTCCACTAAATGCTATGGCAATAAAAACAAAAGGTCTTGCAATCAGTGACTAATGCGCCTGGAACTTGTCGGGAGCCACCAGCCCTTTCAGAGCAGCTGGAGGAGGAGGAGTGATGGGAGGATTAAGGCCAGAGTGGCTGCTCTTAAGGGCCTGGATGAGGAGCACTCGTTCCTTCGAGGTGAGCTGGTTGCCCAACCATTCCTCAAGAGGCGAATACCTGCTGCTCCATGTCAGATGTGTTCCTGGAGAGCAGTGGACAGTGATGGGATGGCACACATAAGCAACCCAACTGAGCACTTGGTCATAGAATCATAAAGTTTGGAAAAGACCGCTAAGATCATCTAGTCCAACCATCAACCCATCTCCGCTGCGCTGTTAAGTAAGCCTATTTCTTCCTTACATAAATTCAAAGCAATAAATTCATGAGAAACACAGACCTCCCACCATCCCAGCAGGACCTGCTGCTCCCCTCTGGCTCCAACACACAGAAGCAAGAGGTCCAACATCACCGAGGAAGAGATGGTCTTTCAGTGTTTGTGTCTTTTTTTTTTTTAAACCATCATTAGCACCAAAATTGCCGTTTCTTGTCCTGCCCAGGACAAATGCAGTTCACATCACCGCAGCACCCTAGCAGTAAAAGTGACAGTGAGAGCACCCAACAGATCTCAGAGCCCTGCCCTTGCTCTGTGACACAGAATCACATTCAATTCACAGCTTCCTTACGATGATGTGACAATTAAATGGCATAAAAGGTCTTTGCTATTTTTGGAGGCAGAATGGAGGATTCAGGTGAGTTTTTGCTGCTCTAATGAGAGACGATGATGCCTGAAGCAAACGAAGAGTGCTAGTTATATGACAATGCATGTGTGTAGGCAGCTGTTCTCAAAAGCATGCCAAGAACATTTTACACTGTTTAAACGAAGAAACTCTAAGCCAGTCTGTGCAAACCCTTTAACATTCCCTTCACTGTAGGGCTACAAAGTGCTTCAATAGAACTACACTTTGAGCAGAGTCTGCAAAAATATCACAGCTAAGGTGGCAAGTCCCCAGTAACCACACAGCTGTCTGCACCACGTCCAGGGCTGGTGTGACAGCATTAAGAAAACCCAAACCTCCTTTTTCCCAGCAGAAGTCTCCAGTATTTTGAAAACATTTAGATGAAAACTAATAAGCCCCACAACACGCTTGCCTTCTCAGACACCAGAGCACTTTCTAAATACCAAGGTGACTGCAATCAAGAGTTGCTGTGGCTTAGCAGATTTTGGTGAATTGACTTTCCAGCGGTTTCAGCCGAAGCACTTTGCCTCCCCCATTTGCACTGGGCTGGGTGCATGCAGCTGCTGCACCTCGGCTATAGTTCAGCTGCAGTGGCACACCAGCTCCCTGCAGCCCTGCGATGGGAAGCATTATCCCCTCTTTGCAGGAAGGCAAAATGCAATCTCAAGAACTACACCTCACCAAAAAATAATAATAACTTCAAGAGAAAAAAAAAAAAAAGCAATCACCACTGCCTGCCTCCCACAGTCCAAGAGATGAAGTTGTAAGCTACGCTGCCCCACCACACTCAGCTTCAGCCCACTGCAATCAATCATGCTTTTAACCAGACCATTCACAACCTGTACCAGAGGCAGAAATAATAGGGTGTCACCCAGCTACCCATGAACAGGAGGTGGAGCCCATGGTGTATCTCATCTAGAAACTGCCAAGATGCACTGCAAGGGCATTTGCACTTGGATGATTCAGATCCTGCCTTTATAATCTCTATCCTATGTAGGAAAACCGCCTGAAGAAAGCTTTCCTCTCTTGTCCCCACATTCATTGATTCTTCACATCACAGATTTTTGGGTGCAAGCCATGCCCAACCCAGCACAGACAGGTGGGGATCAAAGCACTGGCTGGTGTCAGGGCTGCTCCTAAGGACCTACGCTGTCAGCACATGGGAAGGAATTGCCATGTGCTCAGACACCTCAAATGCCAAACTCAGGCAAGTGCTGAGCACTGCCTTCCCTTAGAGACTTCACCAACAAATACCTGATCAAAATGAGGATGTACCGTATACATACACTCCTCATTCCCACCAAGACTTCTTCAGTTCAAACCCACTCCTATTTCCATAAGCCTATGTTCTCAGGAGTCTGTATTTTCCCTGTTGACAGCTGAAGTGCTGCTGACACACCAAGGAGGAGGGTGACTCCCTTCCTGAGCTTCCAAGTCTTAATGAAACAACCAGTTTGAGGTCAGGGTAGAAACCAACACTGGAACCAGTGGCCTTCATGAACCTAAACAGCTCCAGAATTAGAGTTTAATTGGAATTTATCAGGCTAGACAAGCTAATGTATCAATCCCATCAAGGACTCAAAACTTTGCACCTATACAGTAGAAGAACACATTGATTACAAATGTCATAGCACACCTACAATAAACTATTACTGCTTTTCCAGGGAAAGAAATTCAGGCACCCGCATCAGCAGTGGGTTTGTCAAAGAGACAAAGTCAAGAAAGTCAAGGTTTGCCCCATTTTCCAGCCTATCACACAGACGTGTGCCGCCCAGCTACTCAAGTCTTTCTTCATTAAATAGCAAACCAACAACTCTTCTGGAGTGAAACTTCAAGCTTTGTTTTACTTTCCCATTTTAGGGTGTGCAAGCCACAAGGACTTAAGGGTACCTGTGAGTTGCTGCTTCTCAGAGAGACCAGACTGTCCCGGACAGCACCTCTCAGCGGCTCAACGCTGGTACCTTCAGCCAACCTCCCCTGGGCCCCAAAAGATTAGCCACAGTCCTCCTTCTGGATTGACAGGTCTGCTTTAATGGACACCTGAACCAAAGAAACTTGCACTGATATAGCAAGTAGATGTCAGCAATGCTTAAACAAGCTTCCAGCTCCACATCACAAGGGGTAAGGAAAGCTGAGATACATCCTCCTCCTGTGAAAGTGGCACTTAAAATGGACTTTAATCATTAGCTGAGGATGTTCCTCAGTAACTGGGGTCACGCAGGCACCTTTACATGAGCAAACACATTCCTTAGAGCAACCTGGAGCTGGAAGTTTTTGTCTGGGCCAACACCAGAGAGGGTATACAATCAGAAAAGCATGTAATGTCACCACTGGTCTTGGCAAGGGAGGACTTACTGCATTGAGGACTAGAAAGAGGATCTGCCTGGTCTGGAGGCCAGAGGTCCAAAAGGCAAGCCAAAAAGTAACTAATTCCCTTTCCTAACAAACTGTGTTTTCAGCTGGAAGTTGCTTGGCAGTCATCCTACCAGAGGATGCGGCAGGTCAAGACAAGGGTTCATTCCCGGCCAGGCCGAGTGGGGACACGGTACACAAGAACAGACGGCACTTTGCAAACAAGGGCTGAAACGCTGCAAGGACTGCATCTGTGGGGCCTTCCATGGACAGCAAGGGACGCTGCCGGCCAGGCTGCTGGCCGCTGGGAAACACTGACCTGACTGAGCACAAGGACAAGGGTTAAGTACTGAGGTACGTGGAGAAGTAGCCCAGTGAAGTCTTACGGCACCCAGCTGCACTGCACCTGCCTCGCAAACACCTCTGGTTTCTCTTTTCTGTGAAAATTAAACACAGTGGCATTCTCTAAGAAAATTGTCACTTAAACTCCTTATTAAATGTAATTTCCTCTCCCACCCTTTTTCATTAGCAACACTCAAGCGTTCATCAAATCACACTGTTATTTCCAGGCAAAACGTTAGTCTTCTTACAAAGAACTCGCATATTAGCATTGTCTATTGTTATAAGTGTACAGTTCCGCCAAAAAATCAATTCAGAAGCAAAGTGTCCCATTCACCTGAATGGGAATTTAAGTAAATAAACCTCACATACAGGGAAACCCGTAAGTGGTTGGAGAACAATGCTTTTATGAGGAAAAATGCAGCAGCATCCGCATTACTTTTCCCTTCTGGGCAATAGCTTTCCCCTTTAATATTATACAGTGCACCTCCTTACTATTCTTGTTACACAATATCACATTCAAATCCATGCTGCAAGCATCCCACTCATTGCAAGAAGACTTCATGAAGGGGAAAAAAAAAGTGACATTAAAGGAAAGCAATCTATAGTAGCACATTACACCACACCAATTTCAAGCAGGCTGTCATTCTGATCACACCAGACGGCATTTTAGCTCCAACAGTATCCTTCAGAGAAACATCCTTGTTACTGCATTTTACTGAGCCCTTTTGAAATGAATGGTACAAATTCTCTCAGTCATTTCAAAAGGACTGCGCTGCTCAGAGCGCTCTAACTTTTCACATCATCTTTTCCAATAACCTGCAGAGCTGTAAGGCCAAAACAGGCTATCTCTAAAGAAGGAATTAAAAATAAATAAGCCAGCACCTGTCTCGGGAAGGAGCTACAAAACAGGGCTGTGAATCGCCACTCAAAGGAGCCTTATGTGCAATCCCAGATCCAGGCCAACTGAGAAAATCACTTAATTACATGATTAACTTTAACATGTGCTTAAGTTGCTTTGACTTCCGGGGGACTTAAACATATACTTAACGTGCTTTCCTGTACAGAAATACTCTCTTAAATCAGATCCTGTTTTGAAGGGATGCCGCATACATAGACACACATACACACACACACATACATACAACTCCTGCCCTAGGAAAGCCCTAGCTCCCCAGCTGAGCTGCAAATCAGACTGCCTTAACTTTGTGCCTGTCTATGGACCGAAATGTTTCACCAGAGCTTCAGAAAGGCATCTGAACTGGTCTCATCATGAAGGAACCCTGGTTTTTCAATATACAGCTTGAGCCCCAAAAAACCCCTTTGCTCAAATCCCTTCCCACACCAGCTACTCTCTTGCCGTTACAGTTAATTGCAAGAACATTGCTCCTACAGCTTGCCTGATAGAAAAGAACTCCTACTACGTAGAGGCTTGGTTTTCCCATTTTGCCTATTCTCATTGCAATGCAATAAATTATTATTATATATGTCGACGTTGCAAACAACTACAGCATCCATGCTGAGTGCCTGCGCAGGGGCATGCTGTTTCTCAGTGTGAACCGAAATAGCCAAGATATTAAAATCCCACAAAGAACTGTGTTTCTAATGGAAGAATTGATGGGCCAGATGTTGACACTAATGATTATTTTGCCAGCCTGGGGCAGAGCTCAAACCTCTCTAGGTTAGAGAGCCTTGCCCTTCCGCATTCCTCTGTGCCCACATTACCACCCTCCCGAGATGCTTGCCCACCAGATCAATGCATAACATCCCTTCCAAGCACCAGCCCTTCCCCTCTGTTAATCATCACTCCCAAAGCACCCAGAAAAGGGATCAACAAGCTCATCAGTGCTGAAGTTAGTACGGGAAAAGAAACATTTTGCATTAAGGTATCAAGTGCTGCATCTAGGTTTTGGATTCCACCAGCTCAATAGCTCCATGTAGCCTTCCCTCATTTGAGGTAGCCCTGGCTGAACAAAACCCAGCTCTGCCTTAACGCTCTGTTCAGCAGTGCAAGATGGCTTTATGCTTACCTCCTGAAATCCCTGCCTTTCTTTTGGATGCCACTCAGTCAAAATACGATGGGAAATCCCCGCAGCTACCCCCCTAAGCACTTCTGCCAGATGACAGAGAAGGAATTTGGAAGGTCCCTCTGTGCAAGTCCTGCCCTAAATATGAGATGCTCCAATTGAAGGCTAAACGCCTGTCTTCTCTCAAAGCACACAGATGCAGCTATACTTGCTGAGCAGAGGAATTACAGGAACAATTAGAGACCAGGAAGAGCACTGATCCCCTCTGCCTGAAGAGAGTGCCTGTCCTTACAAACGCACCTACTAAGATTTACTGTAACCAGGTCAAAGCATTGCACTGATGTTGCATACCTCTCTCCCAGGGTTGCAGTGCCCCAGACAACTGAGAACACCAGAGACTGCTTTGGCACAAGGCATACATTTTTCAAAAACAATCTTTAACGAAGCATTAGGCAGCAACGCTCAGGGCTTTTACTCATTTATTTACAATAGCCTCCAAAAAAGCAGGTCATGGTGCCAGCACATGCCAGGTAGCAAATGCAGGTAACTACTGCTGTTACAGAGGCAGCCATCACAGCAAACATGCCTTGGGGAAGTACTACTTGCAGAAAGCGATCAAAGAAGATGAAGTGATCGCATTCTGTGTGCATCCCCTGTACCCACTCTGACCCCCAGGATCTGTACGCACCCCTTTCCATGGCGCTCTGTGACTTTCCATTTCAGTGCTTGTCAAGGAAAACTCTACTGTCAAGTTCAATTTGGCATCAGCAAAGGAAAGACTTGAGAAATGTATAGGTAGTTTCAGGACCTATGTTCGTGCCAAGTCCCTTGCCTGCATTTTCAGTATATTAAAAGAAAACAAAAACCACAAAAACACAGTGGTTTTCAGTAATTTCTCTCTCTCCTGACAGCTGAGGGAATGACCTGCTCAACCGCTGGAGAAACTAAATACTTCAAAACACAAAAGTGATGGCATACATCTATTCAACATGAAACAAAACTGAAAGACACGGTTTCCCCAAACTATAGTGGAAAAATTTAGATAGAAGGGATCGTATTTCTTTTCTTTGGAGCCAGCACTGCCCGTCTGCCTAAATCATATGCCGAGGTCCACCAACATAATGCAATTTCTATCTTTGTTCTTGCAGGATTTACTCATTTAAGCTGCAAGAGAGGGAAGCAAGTTACACATTACTGCCAGTGAGCAACTGCACGTGTGAACGCAGATGAGGATGAGGTGAGATCAGGACAAGCTTGCAGAGATTTAGCCCAGTAGGTGATTTATTCCATGACAGCCCAGATTAAGAGGGCTGATTGCCCCTTTGGCCTTACAAGCACTCACGTGAGTGAACAAGCACGTTCTGTATCAGAGGGAAGGGGAGGAGGCGTTACCATTCAGGTAAATACATCATGAAAATAAACACAGGAATGGCACTTTGCATGTGATTAGCATGGCATCTCCCGGGGAGCCCAGTACAATTTGCAAAGAAATGCAGTAGGAAACAGGCAGCCTCATTCCTACCGCCCTGCTCACACTGCAGCGTATTTCTTTCATTTCTGAGTGACTGGCTGTTCTGGTTAATATTATTTGTATCTTAATGCTTTCTAGGAACCATTCCAGCTTTACAATACAACAAATACCACTCAGTAGAGGAAACACTTAATCTGCTTGGCCATGCTTCACATACATCACTTTAGGAACTGGTTCATGCAGTCAGATAAGCTGCCTGCACCATGGCCACAGCTCTCCCCACACACTGAGCCCCATGGGGACATGCCCTGCTAGCTCTCAAGGTGGCTCTCATTAGGGGTGATGCTGGGTTGAATTCTGGAGCTCTTCCAGAAATCCTCCAAGGAGCGTGAGCAAGCAAAATAAAGAGAAAACCACAGAAGCTCGAGATCAAAGGACTTTTTTGGTTCCGTTTCTTACTTGCACTTACATCGGGTATTTCCCATTTTCTTCCTCTTGGTCTCACCAACATTCAGGTCTTTCCATAGCCATCACTGTCACAGTACACACCTGACCGAGGGTGAGTAAGTTCTGCATAACACCCAGGAGGTTTCCAGAGCACGACTTACCAGAAGGGAAAGCTGAGGCACAGAGAAAGCATGGGAGGTGTTTACTTCTTTTTTTCCTAATCTTCAAGAATTAGTTCACTTGAGACTATTCGTTGTGGTTCTACATTTCCACTTGAACCCCATCAAAACATAGGCCGAGGTAGGTCATTGGCCTTTTAGGAAGCACTGAAAGGGCTCAAAGTTACATAAGGAATCCATGACAGAGCTGAAAACAGTTCTGGGATAATCCCAAAGTTACCAGGACAGCAAGCAACTACGCTTGCAGCCTAACCGACACCTCCTGCCCCAAGCACTGGTGAAGCCACATCACCTCTGACAGTCTCAACAACTTCCCAACAACTAGCTCAACCTGAGCTTCTTTGCTATCCAAAGTATCACTTTCATTCATAGCATAACCCAAGGTCTTCCCAGTGAAGAACAGAGGACACAGTTCAGTTGCACTTCACACTGTAACTGACTGCAAGTCCTCCCGCAGCAAGTCCACCTCCTGGAGAAAAGCTGACGCACTCCTTGAAGACATGGTGTAAAAAGTGGGGAGGGTGCAAACTGGCTTTTCCACAGCCATTTCACAGCCCTTCCAGCCCTACTGTACCAGAGCACTTTCCGAAAGCAGCAGGACAGCTAAGACCCACTGCCTGTAACCCATGGAGTCAAAAACCCACAAGGAACTCACACAATCACAGACTGGAAGGGACCTCTGGAAATCACCCAGTCTTGTCCTTTCCATCATCACTTCCAACTCACTAAAATCTTGCTGTAAAGCAGCCAGAATGACTTAGCTCTGAATGATTCTCTGCAAACCTCAAACCAGACCCCAACCAAGGGCCACTTTTTGCTGCTCGTTTTATCCTGGCACCAGCTTGAACCCAAAGGACTCACTTTACCTTCTTTCAATTGTGAAGCTGTTATCTCCACTGGGCAGGGATATAACCAGATGAAAGACGTATAGGTCAGCTCCTCCTCTGCAGTTCCACCTCTCATTTGCAGCTGAGCATTATTTACTCTCACAAAGAGAAGGTAAAAGAAAACTGAAAAGAAAAAGATATCCCAATCAAGGAGATCTGTTCCTTAAGGTGGGCATGACAAGCTAAAAAGGGAAATATTTACTGTCACCAGTCAGTTCCAGTGAGGGGAGAAGGCAGATCAGTGTTACAACCATGTTAATTATTTACCCACAGATTTTCTCAGGAGCTCATAACTCACACCCAGCACCTCAGGAGCCTATCTGCAGGGTGCAGGCAATGAGGAAATCGGGGGTAGAGGCTGAGGAGATACCTTAACTCAGCAGGAAAGCATTACACTTCAAGGCCACAGACTGACAACTTGCCAGAACTACTCAGTTAGACAGCTGAGAAGATGGTAAAAACCCAGAGGAAGGCAGAGGGCTGTTAGGTTCCCAAAATAGAGAAAGCCTAGATGATGGCACAACTCACCAAGCATATTAGAATACTGCGCATCAGACAGTGTCTGCCAGCATTAAAAGAATCCTCAAGGAACTCACTCTGCTTCCTTCCAGCAAACCCGCTCAGTGCTATGGAGCAGCAGGCAGGCCCTGAGCCCCGGGCCATACCCGGAAGCCTCCTGGAAATTTATTCCCCAGAAAAACTCTTGTTTATCTCCCATCAAAAGCAACAAAAAGTTGTGCATGCTTTTTAGAACACATTTTGGTGTTTCGAAGGCGACGGAACTTTGTGCTGCACTGTTTTTCTTAAACTGAAGAGGAACTAGAAAGTTCAGATTCTGAAAAGGTCTGTGGGTTTCACTGGGGGCAATGGGGAAGGTGTTTAGGAGTTATTTTTTCTCAAAAACAGGACGTGCTTTTTCCTGTTTCTTTCTAATTTTTCCCCCACACACACAAAACACTTCCCATTTTCCAGCCAAGCTCTGCTTTTGAGCTCTGTGCAGAAGCAGTCTCCACCAGTGACAGTGGGGAGTGCTTCAACTGGCTCGCACTATCCCTGTATTTGCAATGCCCTCCCTTCCAAGCTTCAAATTAATCCCCTGCTCATCTTAATGTTTGTTTTCTTCTATTAAATTAACCTGTAGTTTCCCTCTCATGTATTACTAATCAGTGGATTGAATCAACGCATCTCAGTTTGAGGCAGAGGATCTACTTGAACTACTTAGTTCTCGTACCAGAACCATTGTGAGGCCACATCCAGCCCAGGCACATCGCTCCTTCCTGCAGTCAATCCAACAGCCAACTCCAAAGCTCTGTTTTTGTGCAGGTCCTATAATTCTACTCACCGCTCATCACAGTAAATGCTTGCTTAGACTTTTTGGTTGTTTGTGTTGTTGTTTTTTTTTTCTTTAACCAAGTAATATTTTCAAACCACGTGATGTTTTCCAGTTCAAATGTTAACAAGATAGTGGGGAAAAAATGAGTGAGAAGGTTAGTCAGCTCTCCATCAGCTTGATGCAACACTGCCCTTGCTCTCTCATGCAGCAGCAGCAGTTTTCAAATGCATTTCTCTCACCATGATGTTTTATCATCACCAAGATTATACTAAATTTCAGTAGTGCTTTTACATACTAAAATGATTAGTATATATATTCCCTGTTTCTATCACTTTTCAATCACCATTTCTGACTGCATTAGAAATAGCTGTTCTCTCATCTTTGACCAAGTTTCTACACGTTTATACAGTATTCTGCTTTCAAGTGTCACAAGGTTCAGAGGGGATCAGATAGGAACACAGAGCAGATGAATCTCACAAAGTCCCTCCAGGCTAACTCACAGGGATCACGTATGCGAGATTTAGGACAGAAGTTGTAACTTACAAAGTCCATCATGTTTCTCAACTGTTGGCCACAAAGCAAACTAAGAAGGAAGCACATGGAGATTATGTCCAGGCCAACCAAGTTATCTTCCCCATATGATCCGCCCAAAGCCTATAAACTTTTGTTTTGCTGACTTCTGGTCACCAATTACATGAAAAGGGCTCAAGCTTGTAGGTAAAAAGTAAAAACCCCTGTTTTGTTACCCCTGTGGCAACAACTCAAGTGTGTGTCTTTCAGCTGCCAAGAGCAGTTCAGCCCTGGGCACTGGGCAGCAGAATCCATTGCTGCTCATCACCCTAAGCCAAAACCCAGCCTACATGTTCCTGTTACTGTTTAACCAGCACCTTGCCTTCCAGACCAGTGCCCAAAAGCAAGGATTTGCCAGCACTTTGTTCAAGTGAGTGCTTTTTAAGAAAGGGATGGAAAGGCACTGGAACAAAGAGGAGAGGATTCCTCATCAATAAGGAAAGTTGCTGGCTCTTCATCAGAGTACCCTTCTGCAAAGATGGGGTTTGCAAGGTTGGGAGATGGGGACATATGGTTTGGCCACGCATCTTGGATACCACGGAAATGTTTACCTTTCCTCTTCTTTGTTCTTTTATCTTCTGTTCTTTTCCAAAGGCAAGAAAAAAGAAAAAAAAAAGAAGAAAAAAAAAAACAGACTGGAGGTGCCACACTGCTCATGGGAGAAGAGAGTAGCAGCCAGCCCACTGCAGCACCCAGGCGTGGTGCAGTCAGGAAGAAGCTTTGCCACTGGTCTGACTGCTTGATCCCAACGGAATGCCAGCAGGTGAGCGGGCAACTGGCCCAGCTCATACCACGCACCTTTGCTTTGCCCTGGGAAACACAAGATGCAGGATGCAAACATGTCACTGGAGAGGCAGTGGGAAGTTACACAGCACCCTGTGAAAACAAAACTCAACCTACAGCCCTCACATCCCCTCTCCCTCCAAGGATGGGCCATTTCGTAAGCCCGGGCCCTGCTGCAGAGCACCAAGTGCTGCTGCAAGCCCCACCAGGGCTGTGACTACTGGCAATCTCCTGCTGCCCACCCAGAATGGCAGCACCGCCTGCCAGCTCGCTGAAATCTGTGCCTGTTTTACATAAGCCAAGCAAAACAATCTAAATGTTATCTGCTGTTGAAAACCCTTTCCATGGGTAAATGCTTTTGGGATCAGGGGCACATCTTTATTTAAATGGCAGCTGTATAGCAGGTGGAACATCAGCTTCATCACCCCATTCATTTGCGTCAGTCCCTTATGCAGCCAGGTGCGAGAACGTTCCATCACTCACCAGCCTGGTCATACAAAAGGACCACATGCCAAATGGGGCACAGAAGGCGAGCATGATGGCCCCTCTATTAACACCAGGATCATCCAACTTTTTGTAGGAAACGTGATCTGCTAAGAATGCTGTGTTAACATAAAATGAACTGCAAAAATTCCAGGTTGTCACGGCCAGCTGCATGGCTTGGGATCTCCCGCTCAGGTAACAACTTCCAAAGACAAACGCTTATGGAAAAGATGCCCAATGCAGATCAATTTACTTTGGGAAAAACTGAGAATTTTTCCTTCTTGCTTTAGTTTGCTCCACCTTCCAAAACAACCTGAACGAAGTCAAAAAAGGCATGTGCATTTTGTAATGAAGTCACACGCACACAAGGTGCTTGCAGGACAGCTATGGCAGAACAACTTGTTCCTCTACAGCTCTTCTGAACCAAGGCTTGGAAACAGACTAAGAATACTTCTCTGTAAACAAAACATTCTGACAAATCAGTTAAAGAGGTGCGTAGAAGCTTAAAACCTCTACGAAAACATAAGGGCACCCGACCCAACAAAATCCAGATAACATTCATCTCTCTTCAAGAGATCTGCTTTCCAGTCTTGAATGTAAGAAATCATCAGTCCACCCCAAAGCTGATAAGATTGGCTTAAAAATTAACACAGTAAGAGTTGGTATACATAGCGAACCCCCCTTATTGGCTCTTTGTATAGAGAGCACTTTTCCAAAGCTTTTCTATGCTACCGTGAGGTCTGGAAACGTAAGTTTCTTTGAATATCTAATCTTTACAAGAAAGTAATTACAGATTTAAGGAAATGAGAGTTCTAAAAGACATCATATGAGGCAGAGCTTACAACAAGATATCAGTAAAAATCACTGAACACCTTGAACATTAAAGTCAAGACACTGAACATGTCAAACCAAACCTCCATTCTGTTACTGGTATTTGTGATTTCAATATCCTAAATCAACAAGTGCTTCAGAAGAATGACCTTTACCCCCCTCCCCTTTCAACATCTTGCTCCACAACAACAGCGCAACTTGCAGTCACCTCCTGTGCGTACCGGTTCATTTTCAGGCTCTTGGTGCCACCATACCCAGGTCCACAGTGGAGTGGGAAAACCTTTAGAAAGCCATGCTTATTTAAACTGCAGAATTTTTCCCAAAAGGTTTTTCAGGTTTAGAGCTTTATAAAATTGATTGCTTTTACAAAATGGAAATTAAGGGCACCGTCTCAATCGGTATCTCATTATAGCCACCCTGATGAAAACACGCACTTATTTCTTTATTGGCAATGTGAATTCATTCACAGTGGCCAACTCAGTCCACAAGCATACGGGCATCTGTTAGATTCACACTCACACAGATGCAGGTGCTGCCTTGTATGGTGCTAGCCACGACTGACACGAGGCTGATTCAGACCTGGGGAGCATTACTGAAGCACTATCTGCACTCGAAGCGGTTTAGTGTTACTGGGCTGAAAGGAAGCAGTGAGACATCCTGTTTATAGGCTGCAGAGCCCCACTGGATAAACAAGTGCACCTCAGTTAAAACCCAAATGGAAAAAAAAAAAAGAGAAAGAAAGACTTGGTGGGTGTCAGGATAACGAAATACCGGCTCAGCTACATGCCTGAAAGCGAAACGCGTGGCTGCCGGCCTGCTCCGCAGCCCCACGTGCTGCAGGGCTGCAGAATGTACAGAATGTGCCGCCAGCCCCAGTGCCGCGGCCCTGCTCGTCTGCGGCCCTGCTCGTCTTTCACCCCAATGCTGGGCTGCTTCCTGGCATCCGGTGACACGATGCCCCAGCTATTTTTCCACCCTCCCCGTGCCACCCACGCTCCCGAAGCTTTCTATGCATTTTGTTTTTCATCTGTTGCCAGCGCCCGCCAGGGCTGCACTGTGGATGCCCGGGGTTTTTGTGAGGTTGGGAGCGGGAAGGGCATCGCACAAGGTCAGGGGAAGCTGTGGGCTGCCCCTCGGTGGGACTCCACAACATCTCCAGTTAAAGGGAGGCTCAGTATCATGAGTTAATTGCATACAAGGTTGGGCAAGAGTAAGCAGGACCGGGCCAAAGTTCTGGGAGGGATCTACAGGGCACCTACAAAAAACACTACGGGCATCCCATTGCTTGTGACCATAATGAGTGATTGAACAAAATGAGAGAAAATATCGAGGCCCCATCCTGCAAAGTACTCCCTCAGCAGAGCTCCCTGGAGCAGACCCAAGGGTCTCTCGCTGCTCCAGTGAGCCCAAACCCATCACACTTGTGTTTCACTGGTTACCCCCAAAGGCAGACAGAAATCCTCACCCATTCAACACTTCCCCTGGCACTGGTGCAGTGCAAACGGTAAATGGAATAGGGAACACCGTTCACCTGCCAGGCTCAAGAGGCAGGAACCAAACTCCAGGCAAGTGCCACAGGGACTCCGCCTAGCTGGTCCATCTTCATAGCAACACCTGACTGCTCCTATCCCATCTTCAACACATACACCTTTACTGCTCCACTGATCATTTCTGCCCCTCACCAGTGAAGCCTCCATGGTCATCAGCCGACCCAGAAGGAATGCTTTGGCTCTCATCCATTTGCTCACAGGACAAGCATCCCAACCTGCAAAAAAAAGTCCCAGGTCTGATATGACTCTTCACAGCTCTGTTCCCTTTTCTTTTCACTGCCTTTCCCTGTTTACTAGACCTCTGCAACGGAGGTAACAAACCCCAACACATTCTCTGGCTCTGCCAGTCTGAAGGACTCCACCCAGATCTGGTCCAAAGCCTGAGCAACAGAGAATTAGCCCTGCGTGTATGAGCAATGCTCACCGGCAGTGCCAGTGCCCCCCTCCAACTGCTTCCATCACAGCATGCCTGGCACAGCTCTGCCAGCACCTCCTGACCACCACACAAAAAGGGCTGTGCCCATTCTTACAGATCCTGCAGATGAGGCAGCATCGCCACATCCCTGGATGATGAGCTGAGGTCTGGGGAACCAGAGAACTGCTCCCAAAAGAAAGCCCTGAGAATGTCATCTCTCATTTGTTTCCTATCCTACTCCATCCCGTGCTGCCGAGACAGGTCTGACTCACACGAGGTTTCCACAGTGCCTGACACAACAGGTCTGTGGGCTCACCTCAAAAACAACAGCGAGCATGGGGTGACCGTGTCTTGGCTGGGCAGCCCTGCCAGGCAAGACCCTAATTCTCAGAGGCATG
The DNA here is from genome assembly GCA_024606505.1 of Aquila spilogaster. Lineage (NCBI taxonomy): Eukaryota > Metazoa > Chordata > Aves > Accipitriformes > Accipitridae > Aquila > Aquila spilogaster. The sequence continues at coordinate 16,196,236 of JANHGO010000002.1, read as the reverse complement.
ACTGCAAGGTAAATAAGTAATTGTTAATGAACTTGCTCGTTAGATCCGAGTACTCCCGAAACCTTTATTCTGCCTCCCTTCCAGCTGGAAAGAAAGTTCATTGAGAATGAAAGCAAGAGACTTGCAGGGAGGAGTGACAGATGCTGCCTGACTGGATGTGTGAAAAAACTGACAGGCAGAAATAATGCACCTCACACGTCTTATGGTGGCAGTGGAGCAATAAATAATCTAATAGACTACTAAGGCTCATAGTACGCTCATAGCGTTGTGTTCTCTTTTCAGAAGCCACTCCCCACGCCAGATGACATCTGTCATGGTATAGAAGTTCCTGGAACAGGGAGATATTTTTAATTCTCTCAATGTGGCACAAAACTGTGAGTGTATCAGCCAAAATACCAGCCACCAAAGCATTTATATATAGCCTTGCACATACCATATATAGATGGGAACACAGACAGATACGTGGTATCTAGCAGCACTGCAAACAGACATTCTTCTGCCCGTCTCCAAGAAGCACTTGACAAGAAATGTCCCAGGCTGCTGCTCTGCCCGCGTCACCTTGCCTTGTGCATCTCTCTCCATCAGCTCCTGCTCCTCCAGGGCAGTAAGTGCTGTGTCTCAGTTCTTAAGGATCATCAGAATGTTGTCCTTCCTATCGTACCTTCTTGCACCTCCTCCTGCCCCTCTCTGCTTTGAGACACTGAAGTCTCAGTGATTTAGTTTCCCTGTGCCCCTGAGTACCTCTGTGTACACACACTTTCCAAAGCAGAGCCCAAGGGCCCCAAAACTTCCCTCACCTTATTGAGAAAGGCCCTGAGGAGGGATTAAAAGACCTTTAAGGCAGGCCAGTTCGCTTTGGATACAGCTCCCTCCAACAAGTGCACACTCTGAGCATGGTTCCTGTTAGAGATACTAACAAAGAGTTCGTCTGAATAGCAAAGAAAGATTTGCAAGCTCACAACCAGCAATAGCTCCCCATGGAGCACCTGTAATCACTTCCCAGGAACTGCACTGGCACTGAAGTTATCGCGGGGGGAAAATACTAAAAAAAAAAAAAAAAGAAAAATTAAAAAGAAAAGTGGTTTCAGACCGTGCAATTCATTTTCTCATAAGCATCAAACGTGCATCAGCATTTCAAAGAGTGCTGCAGCCCTCACGGCCAGGTTGATGTTTAAGCCCTCGATACAGTTATCTACCTAATAATAACCCCAGAGAGCACTCCTTGCCTGGCTGCACGCCAGACCACATGCAGCCTCTGCACATTTTTTTTTCTTCTTCTTCTTTTTTAAACTTTGTCAGACGTGGAAACGTTGACTCTGAGAAATTCAGACTCTTCCGTGGAACTGATTGGCTGCGACTTCTTTTTTTGTTGTTGAGGAAACCATGACTGGGGGGGTGTGGGGAGCAGAGACGAAGGGGAAAACTCGTGTATTTTGCTTTCATGTGTACTTTATTTTCTCCTGTCAGGAAACAGTGAGAAAGGATCTGACCTAGTTGCTGTCAGCTGTGCTGGAAGTGATTTTTATCAGCTCCACCTGCTTAATGTGGGTATTATTCAAGACTGCAAGGACAATGATTAGGAAACAAATGAGCACCAACCTGTGAGTTCTCCAGGGGCAAATGAAGAACACTTGTGCAGGACACAAGCAATCAACAATAGTGGGACAGTCTCGAGGCTGAGGGAGGAAGGGCTGAGTATCTCTGTGCATTTGCCTGGGGAGAAGAGATATTACCAGGCCAGCTCAGCTTGTTCAAACATCTCGGAGTTTGCTCCACATTAATTTCAGCAGTCAAGAGCAACAAAAGAACTGCTCTGAGAGACGCGGCAGCTACATCTCAGGAGGAATATCATGTCCATGTCAAGCTTTCAAAGTCTTATAAACTGCAAGGAGTTCAACACAGTTCCTTAACAAGCAGTGAAGAACAGCCTCGACAGAACAGACTGTAATGTAAGGTACCACAGTGCCACTTACACCTGCTATGGATCTAGTGTGCATCACCATGCTCAAATATAGCATAGCCTCAGTGAAGCACGTTTTGCAGACCACTCTTTATAGGTGATCTATTAAGGGAAAAGAAATCTTGTGGCATCAGAATAACAAAGGAGCCTCCAAAGAGCAGGTGAACAACAGTATATGGTGAAGCAACCACTGCAGAAAGCACCACAAAGATACTTGACTGTTGTTTTATAAAAAAAATTATGAAAGGAAGAAAGAAAAAGGTACCTTTTCATGTTCCAACATGAGCAGAAAGCCCCAAGTCACTGCCGTTCCAACCATTAGGGCAATAGCGGCACTCACTGCGGTGTTCTAAGCTCAACAAGAACGCTCCGAGCAGCAGTGTCACTGTGACCACTCTGCACAGTGCTCTGAAATATCCTTGTATTTTATATATATCTTAAACTAACAGCATGTAAGCACAAAGAGCATCATGCACACAGCCAGCCGGTGCTATGACACGCGTGTCACCAGGAAGACCCCGTGAATTTTTAGTGTGCAGGTCACACCCAAAGATTTCTCACCATCTGTTCTGTCTCTGCCATGTATCCTATTCCCCAAAGGATTTACTATGACAACTCCATGAGCATCCATCAGTAAGGATGAGACAACCATCACCCACAAGCACAGTGCCTACAGGTCAAATGGGAAAAAAGCCCTTCAGCACTGGGACAGGTCCCTTCTGGACCTTCTCCCTCTGGGATTACAGCAAATAAGGACATCTGGTACCTGGTCTGGAGCCCTGAGAAACATCAGTGTGGTACACCTGCCTCTCTCAACAGCTGTACATACTTACATATGTGTATCCCTACATACACATACACTCAGTGAGACCAAACAACTCCACCAAAACAAATGCCAGGCATTAGATACCCATGCATGACACAAACGGGTGAATTTTTGTATGAATTCACCAATTTTGCTCTGACACGGTCAGGGAGGTGGATCAAGCCAAGGAAGAAGCCAATGCCCTTTGCAAACAGGCACAGCAAGGTGCCAATCCAACTGAAAACGCCATCCCCAGCACCTTTGGAGACATTGCCCAGGGGGCAGGTGGTTAGAGATGAAAAAGACACACCAGGAAAACTCTTCCATAGGAGTTGATATTTCAGCTACTAAGTAAGTTTCTGTTTAAACAGGCAATAATTATGTCCACTCAGGAATTTCTCATTTTCACCACTTAAAAACACCCAAAGCTGCTTTGAGGCTTTTCCTTTTTTCTCCCCCACCTTTATTTGCTAGGTAAACACATTTGTGTGAGCCCTGGATCCCACAGCATTCAGTTTTTGCAGCATCAGCTTAGAAGCAGAGCAGCAGCGATCCAGACAGCTCCAGCAGGGCATCCTGGCTCCTGCTCCTGACACTACAGCTCATCAGAGTGCAAAATCCCAGACCACCCAGCTCCTCATAAGACATTTTCCCAGTGCAGGATGAGGAAGATGATGTCATTTTTGCTATTTGTGCTAAAACATATTGATACCAGGATTGCCCGTGAACTCCCTCACAGGTTGAATTGGTCCCATGAGTCAGTTTTGTTTCTGCTTATAAAGCAGTGCTGCAAGTTTAACAGCAGATCAAGGCCTCGCTTGAGGCAGGTGGAAGACGTCCTGTTACTTCAAACACTTTGCAGCCTTTACAAGAGGATGCCTGGGTCAGCGCAGCGATATCTACCATCTCCTTCATGGACAGACATGGACGTGCCACGCTGATGGGTACAGCACAATTGAAAGGGCCCCAAAGAGAGCAACCATGTCAGGCTGTGAAAGTTGCACAACGGCACAATCTCTTGCCTACTGCTACATCATTCTGCCCATGAAGATGCCTCTGATAATCACAAGAAGACAGACAAAATAAAGGGAAGGAGGAAATTTGGATCAGTCCCTGGCCTTGACATATACATACATATACATACAGACATATGAACGCATATGCATGCCTGTGCCTGTATGTGTAGCTTTGGGCAAGTCCCTTAGCCTTCTCACTTACTGGAAGTAGAAGGAGGGTAATACCACTGCCCTAAATGCACTGTAAAAGCCAAGAGCTGTGTAAATATCCGTAGGCACAAGGAAGCCCAATATCTGCATCTCCACCCCGTAACTGCAGATAACGAGAAATTTCAGCAAAGACGCACCACTGAAATGTCTCATCAGCCCGAGATCAGTGGCAACAGCCCAAGGAGGTTGCTGGCAGATATCCCATGACACTTTCTATTATGTTTCTTCATACTGCCTTATGTTTTGCACATCTGTCGGCCTCCTTGCCAAAAAGGAGAGCAGGGAGTGACTCCTCATCAAATAGGTCTGCTCCATGCCCTCAGCAACATGAAAGCCCCGCCCCTTAGAGTGGCCCAAAACCTCTTTCCCTCTGAGAGCAGATCATCCCCACCACATTCAGCCCCAGCTCATTCAAAAAGTAAGTTCTCTGCTAAGATCTGGATGCCATTTTGCTGGGCTGGCCACACCATCAACTGATGTGCACCATGAGACCCCATCTCTGAGCATCTTCTGCAGCATCTCACAGGAGAAGGGGAGGGTGGGAAATGGGAGTCACTTCTGACAATGAAAATGTAATGGAACATTTTGTATCGATCTACAGTGGAATTAGTCATTTTTAGAGTGACTCGCCTCTTCTTTCCACCCCCAAATTATGGACTACAAGAAATGAGCCCAGATAATGGGCAATTTCAGATGCTCTAAGCTCAGGTTTTTTCCTGCTGAAACAGCATACCATGATAGTAGATGGACTGAGCTCCAGAGGAGATGTCCTTCAAGTTCCCACTCCATTTACCAGCTACAATGAAGTTGTCTCTAACTAATGGGGAAAACAGAAAAGGACCAGTTTGGAGAGAAAATGAGAAACCAGAAGGAAGATCTGGAAAGCATCAGCAGTGCAGGGAGACATACAAAAAACAAATGTGGATCAGGCATGAGATCCCCCAATATAAAAATTTAAAAAAAAATTAAGAAAGAAGGAGGGGAACTAGATCTGGGAGAAAAGGTGAAGTTGTTATTGCTGCTTCAGAAAAACTCAGGGGGCTTTCCAGTCCATGGACACTGGCCACAGTATAAACATCAAAAATTAAGGCCAATTATTTCCAAAAGGAGAGAAGAAACCAGAGAAAAGGAAATAAGATTGATGACAGTAAATTTTTCCTTGACTCCTTCGGTCCTCATGACTGGAACAAAACCTCTACAGAATCTGTGAAAGTCCCAAGGTCTTCTTCATGAACTGAGAAGCAGGACACAGGAACCAGATGATCCATCAGATTTCAAAGCTCACTTCCATGGAAGTTAATGCACAAGGACCTGAGTGCAAAGATTACTTTTCTTTTACTAGGGAGTGGATACAACACAGCAAAACCCACTGCTCCCACCCATTTTCCATTTGATGTCATTGAAGTGCAGCCTGTCTCACTTGAAAACCAATTCATAACTTATACATCCATATTAAATATGTACACACGCATACAAGCTCGCCTGCGATTTGTTTTCTCTGGAGGACTAACTTTGATAACATTGAGCAGAATGTGGCAATTTCCTTATGCACTTGCCTACTAGGGTTTTTGCAGTGGTGCACACACAAGATTGCACAGCATGTAACCACCCAGCTCCTCACCAGATGCACAAGGCATTCAAACCCAGCCAAGAGATCTTCCAGCTCTGGAATTCAGATGGGACCAACACCCTCCATTCAAGGTAGAAACTGGTACTTCATACACTGAGAGATGACTAATCCCAATAGCTGAGTTATGCTGTAACTTTTAACACACAAAAAAGAAAAGTTAAGGTCATCTTGACTCTCATCTACAGCATCCCACAGTGCCCCCTCCCACAGCTACCTCACTGCTCTTTTTTCCACCCACAGCTTTTTTCATTTTCTGCCCTCCTCTTCAACCTTATTTCCTTTCAGGTCTTCTCACCTCCTTCCATACCCATTCACCCTCCTCTGTCTATCCACTCCAGCACATTAAATACCCTTCCCATCAGCCACAGTTCCCACCTTTGAAGTTCTTTTCTTCTAGGAATCCCCTTTATCTGGATTTCTATCTCCAGCAACCACCCATGCCCTCCTTCACCCAGCCCTCAAGTGCATGTTTGTCCATCTTGGTTTGCAGACTCTTAAGGATGAGGACTGGCTTCTTCTCCACTTTTAAAGCACAATATAAGTTTATGAGGTGGGTAAATGATAAACAAGCAATCTCAGCATTCCAGGGTAGCTCAGTGTCAGTTCCCTCCACCGAGCTCCCTTGGTGTTTGCCTTCCCCCCACAGCAAACTAATCTACTCTTAAGACTTTTTCTTCCTTATCTCTCAGCTACAAGGCTATTACTTAAATTTTATCAGCGTTCTTCAAAAATTGTTGAGAAAGGGAGGGGGGCAAACAAAGGGCCTTTACCTGCGCTGCTCACCCTTAAGCTCCAACCACGAGACACACAGAAGCTTGTGGGAGCATTGCACGTACTAACAAGGGGAGAAGATGGCCAGAAATAATGTACTGGGATTACTTCAAACCCCAGACACCTCCAGTTTTCAGTGGGTTTTGGTACTGCCAGACACACAGATACTGAAGGAGCAGCTATCAGATATATATTGACTTTTGCCAGCCAAGTGTCTCTGCTTGGGGGAGAGGAGATGGGTGGACTGCTGATATGGAAAACTGTGGCAAGAAGAAGTAGTGAGGGTTAGGCACAACACACAAGGCACCAAGAGGTGACCAAGAGGCCCACGCACCAAGAAAAAGAGCACACAACTCTCCAAGTCAGTGCTGAGCACTGAAGCAGCTGTCTGTTTGGCAACAACACCCACGCGTGATAGGGGATTTGTGCAGTGGGTGCAGCACTTTGCAAGAATCATTAGGATGCTTATTCAACCAATTTAAAAAAAAAAAAAAGAAAAAAGGCAAGAGTACTTGCTAGACAGCTCACTGGGTTGGTGCTATCAGCTGGTTCCTTATATCAGCAGAATCTGAGCTGTCTGAAGTTTCCCAACACCGCATGTTGCTGCTCTCTGTCTCCTCTGCACCACGTGGACCTCCCCCTGCCTTCCCTCAGCAGCCCCCCTCCCACACGAGGTCACTGCCTCCGTCACCCCCAAATGCTGACCTTCACAATCCCCAGCTTTAAATATTCTACACTCACCCACTCAGAAGCCACATCTCTCTCAGTCCCAACAGCTTCAACAGTGAGATTACCTGATAGAGCCTTCTGCACTCATGTCTCTGCAGATAACTAGCTGATAACTAAAAGAACTGTGGATAGCATCTGTGCTGGGAAGTATCAATGATAAGTCTATTATGCTATTAGAAACCTCATCCTTACCCTTAGGAAAAATTACATTTTTTGTTATCGGTTTCATCTGAACTTAGCCATCTTCAGACTGCACAACAAACAGAAACACATGCAAGTAAATCACTTGGAGGGGGAACACTAAAAGCACCCCGTGATTAAAGGAGATGGTCATTGCAGGCAAGGCAGCAACAAGAAAGATGAAAATAAAATTAAAAACTGACGTTAAAGCAGTCACCTAGAAAACAACAGAACATAGTCATGGAATCGTTTTGAATTGGAAGGAACACTTCAAGGCCATCTGGTCCAACTGCCCTGCTATAAACAGGGACACCTACAGCTCCATCAGGTGCTCAGAGCCAGGTCCCCCTGACCATGAGTGTCTCCAGGGATGGGGCACCCACCACCTCTCCGGGCAGCCTGTGCCAGTGCCTCACCACTCTTACCATAAAAAACTTCTTCCTTACATCCAATCTGTATCTCCCCTTGAACATCCTATGAGAACAATCAAACCAACAAAGCAAAGGGAGAGCTGCACGAAGGCCATTCTCTGCACAGCAGCCTTCCCCAAGACAGAGGCTGAAGGGCTGATGCTTAGTGCTGCCCTGGATACCTGCCCAGAAGTTCTCATGCAGTTCACAGCCTCGTGCATAGAAGGGCAGTGGTGGGCACGCTCCTGGTGAACCCATACTGGCTGAGCTGCCTGGCAGGTAGAGCTTAAAAAACCATTTGGGGAAAATATTGCCTTTTTATAGCTTATCTAAGTGCAGACAGCTGCCTTGCTTCTCTGAAATAGAAGAATTTAACAGCCACGTTCACAGGGACAGATTTTAAAGGTTCCATCTTCTAAGAAACAACCTACACATCCAGAAACAGAAGGCCAGATTTGTTTTTACACTGGAACCCCCTTCCATATGCTAGTTGTGCCCACGGATTTGCAAAAACCCTGCTCTGAAAACGAGACGTTCATTCAGCAACAGGCGACAAGTAACTTGCCTCTGCCTTGCCAGAAAGCCCATTCCCACTAAAACCAGTGGCAAAACAGCATACTGTTTACTGCTTTTTGCTGAAAATCCCCGGTGTTTAAATAGTACAGTGGTGGAAGAGAGCACTAAACGTTAAAAAACAAACCTAAGAAGTTCCATAAGAATATCCACAGCTACAGCTGATCCACACCTCCCTGTTGTTCCCTTTCAGATCAGTTCACAAAAGGCTGTTGCCGTTTGTTCTGGGTGACAGAGACACGGGCTGCATTCCCAGGTCAGCCCCAGCCCCATACTGGGGTCACACTGTGGGGCCAGGGAGGACTCTGATGAGTGGGATCCTCCACAGGACAGCTTACAGATCCCACGTCAACCTGGAGCAGCCCCTGCAGCCGTTCTACCTCCAACACGTTTGTAAGTACAGCAGGGATAATGTCATTTTCCTGCCTTTTAGCAATAGCAAGCCCTGCAAGCTTCTTCAGATCAAAACCAATGAATTCCCATGAATTAAACACTGGACAAGCTGATGCTAATGAAGCAAACAGTTCTGAATGCAACAGGATCTTACAAAATTTTCACAGTATCACCTTTTACCAGCAACAGTTGGACCAGTTATCTACAGGACAAGGGTTTTTATTTATTCCTTTTCTTTTAAGTGAGTGAAGGGGTACCAAAGACAAGGGCCTGCTGTGAAATGACCAAAATTCTCATGCAAACAACCCATTAGCAGTGTTCAAATGCAATTTAAATTACTAGTTGTTAAAGTGCCCCTCAATTTCATGGTAAGTTTCCAAGGAAAATTACATGCTATGTACTATTTAATTGATTGTTTTCTACTTCTCAGCATCCTTTTATTCCCTCCTCCTGTCTTTTCCTTAATTTCAAGAGCTGATAATGACTTTTCAGGGAGGAAGGGGGAACGGCTGGCAGAGCTAAGAGGGATTTACCTGAAGAACAAGCACGTAGGAGGGAAGGAGCTGCCAAAACAGACAGCTTCTCTGGGACACGTCCGTGTGATATTTTCACAGTAGGGGTGTGAGACAGCACAGCACAAGAACTCCTTCCCTCCCTGCTTCAGGCAGCCACGCTTCCAAAACCTGAAATGTCTTTAAAATGCAGTCACCCCCCCCACATCGGGGAACTGGGAAGCCCTGTGCACGGTTAGCCAGTAAGGAAGCAGGAGCAACTCGTTTGTCCCTCCTGGGCACGCGAGTCCTTGAACTGACATACTCACCAGAGGCAAACAGGTTTTTCTCATCTGAGAGATCTCACCCCAAATGCAAATACCTGGTTCACAGGAGCGAATTTCCCTCAAAGTTGACTGAAGAATTAGGCCGAGAGTAAGGCCTCCTGCTGCTCCCAACAGCTGTTACACAGGAATGTGCATTATAAAGCTAATAACCACAGACATTTCTTAGAAGACTGCACTCTGCTCAGATACTAAGGAGGAGCAGCGGCACAATTAGGTAAAGTGCCATCTGGAAACTCCGGAATAACGATGCATGTTGGAGTCGTGTCACATACTGCCAACATACATCACCTTTATGAAATACTCAGGATGACTTGGTTTACATTTAAGCAACTGATGTGGAAATACTACTTGCTCAGAAAAGTATGGCTTTATTAGAGTAAGAGAAATGGGTTTAACAGCACTATTCAGCACGCAGTTGTGAAATGCCTGCCTGCAGGAGCTGAACATCAACAGTCACATGGAATCAGGAGATTTGCACTTGTCCCACATTTGCCACATGGTGCCTCAGTTTCTATACCTGCACCCACCAGGAAAACACGGCTTCTCTACCTGCAGACATCCTTGAGCTCTGAAACCTCTGCAAATCATCAGACATGTAGAGGTATCTACATATAATCTTGTCTCCTTGCCCACATGTGCTATCCCCATGCTATCTGGGGCAGCTCCTCTTACCTGCTGTGGGACAGGTACACACCAATGCCCTTATAGCAGCTGCCACATCCTGCGTGGTGCCAGCCCGGTGAGTTGTGCTGTGATAGTGTGACGCAGCAGCCAGGCTGAAGGATGGGCAGTGAACCAATCCTGCTTACTTGGAAGCTAAAGCAAATCCTCTGCATTTAACGCATCATTACAAGAGGCTTGAGAAACACAGGCATGGAGCTCTCTACACTTCCATGGAAGCCATAGAAAGCTTCTCGGGCTTGAGTGTTTACAGGGTGCCAGGATGAAGGAGGAAAAATCTTTAGAGAGCTGTATTAGTTTACAAGTCAGCCCTTAATGGCTCCATTCCTGGAGCAGAAGAAAATCCTTTCTGCTCATCCGCTGCAGATCCTGGTTAGCATCAGCGATCACTGGATCTGCCCAGGTCCCAGAGAAACACCAGAGGGAGAACACTGGTAGCTGTGCTTCCAGCCCTGGGCCCAGCACCCACAGGGACTCTCAGCCTTCGGGTCCATCCAGCGGAGACGTCTCATGGAGAAGGTTCTACATAGAAGGTTACCAGCCCCAGTGCACGGCCCTGAGGCCCTGGGTTCCATCACCCACCAGGTCTTGTATTGCTCATCCTGGTCCTCCAACAAGCACAGAAAGGGAGAGACTGCGAGGGGAATAGAACAACATCACTTCCAGCCCTGCAGTGCTGCCACCAAACACCAAGCTGGGCTACAAGCAGCTGGCGAAGCCTGGACATGCCACAATCCAATGCCACCGACACAGGGCTGAGCTGGAAGCACTGCGCAGGAGGCACACATGGGCAAAGCGCAGTGCACATGGGGTGGTGGACCTTGACTCACCACGCTGCCACACACGGCCAAGGAAGCGGGGTTCCTCCAGCAGGTTTCCAGGTGAGGCCTTGCATGCTACACAGCCCCATATGCAGCCCCAGCAGCCCATTTTCCAGCCCATCACCTCCTCTCTCTGCTCAGGCTCTGAACGCCTTTGAGCAGCAGTTGTTCTTTGGGCCTCTCACTACAAGAAAGACATTGAGGCCCTGAAGTGTGTCCAGAGAGGGGCAACGGAGCTGTGAGGGGTCCAGAGCACAATGGGGACCAGCTGAGCAAGCTGAGATGGCTCAGTCTGGAGAAGAGGAGGCTCAGGGGAGACCTTATTGCTCTCTACAACTCCCTGACAGGAGGTTGTGGCAAGGTGGGGGTCAGCCTCTGCTCCCAGGTAACAGCAATAGGACAAGAGGTGATGGCCTTAAATTGTGTCAGAGGAGGTTCAGGTTGGATATTAGGAAAAGTTTCTTCTCAGAAAGAGTGGTGGTGCACTGGCACAGGCTGCGCAGGGAGGCTGGGGAGTCACCATCCCTGGAGGTGTTCGAGAACTGTGGAGATGTGGTACTGAGGGACATGGTTAGTGGGCATGGTGGGGATGGGTTGGGATAGGTGATCTTAGAGAGCTTCTTCAACCTCAATGATTCTGCGGTTCCATTTGCAGGAGGACGAAGCCCAGCACAGCAACTCCATCCCAAAAGCTGCAGTAATCCAAGTAGCTTGTTGAAACAACAAGGATTAAAATGTAACTGAAGTCTGCAAGCTCCAAACCCATCCTGGGGTAGGAATACACCCCAGCAATTCCTCCACTACCGCCTACGAAAGAATGCTCTTCAGCACACATCCTACCTTTGCTTGTGCAAACTACGCCAAGCACTTCTTGCCCAGAGCAACCAAGCCAGTTGTGCATCTAAAAGTTGTGATCCACATCTCCAGGAAAACCGAACCTCCTAAAAGTACTCACCCTCATTTAAAAGGGCAAAAGAAAAACAAATAAAGATGTAACTTTCTAACAAGAGGACTAAGCTTAATATCAGGAGAGTACCATAACAAGTTTGAATCAGCCTAAAAACACCAGTTAGCAAAGAAGACGCATGCACCACTAAGCAGGGGAGGAACTACACATTGTATTTCAGCAACGGCCCTTCCCAAGCACAGGATGAGGTGCAGTAATTGTGTCTGAGACACAGGGTTCGCTGCTAGGCAGCCCCCAGAGCTGCCATTAAAAGCACTCTGTCCGTGTTACATGCTCCAAATGACAAGAGGAATGCAGGACGGTGGATCTCCACTCCAGATTCCTGAGCATAGCCTTAGTTGCCATGAATAAAACAGGAAGCCAAGCATGCTCCAGGTTCTTCTGTATCCCTGACTTTCTGGATGAACTGCAGTTTCCTTTCAGGAAGGAAAAAGGAAAGGAGGGAAAAATAAAGAGAAGCAGACAGCTGCACTATCAGATGGATAAAAAACTTCACACTAGGGAAAAATAAAGAGTAACAGGAAAAGCCATGTGCTTTTCCTTCATCCAGTTAAAGATGCTAAAGTTCCGCAGTTCTCTAACAGGACGGTTAAATATTAACATTTGAAATAAATATATCCACGTGTTATACAGCCCTTTTAACACACACACACTTGCTCAGGAGACAGAAATCTTTCTTAAGCTATATTTTACTTGCTGACCACATGCATATATATCCATTTAACTCTACACTGCTTTGCAGCCTCACTGCATGATCCAGAAACTAGAAGGAAGAGCATGACTGAATGGGAGCTTAAATTATCTTTATACCTAGGCCTGGAGAAACATTTTGCCTTCAAGCCCAAACCACTAAGCTCTCTTTCCCTGCTACGGGAGGCTTTGCCGGGTCAGTTTCTGCTGACTGCTGATCCGCATGCCTGCCTCCACCAGCAGCCACGCACGCACGTTGATGCAATCCCACTAAACGAAACAAAAAACCCCAGGTTGCTCGCTAAAGCAGCAATGATGCACTTACCAGCATCCAGGCAAGCTCCTTCACTAATACGCTTCCCTCTCGCGCAGATCAAATTTGGAACAAGGTCCAGCAGCAAAAGAGAACTGAAAAGTGACCACAAGAAGCTTCCAAAACAAGAAAGAAAAAAAAAAAAAAAAACCCTTACTAAAGGAATTCAAATCCTGCTTCCACCAGACCCTGAGTCACCTCCCATCCCTTGCAATAGATCAGAGCAACGGGTAAACATTTCCAAATATGGAGATCAAAACTCCAAAGGATGTCAAAAAAATCACCCTTCTCTCCCTGGCTTTGGCACGGGGACGACTTGCCCCTCTTGAGCCTGAATTCCAAACACGGAGCACATCACCGTTGCTGACCCGAGCGCAGTCTGAACCCAGGGCTGCGTGTTGCTACCGCATCCTGCATTACGCGGTTCCTGGCTTGATGCGTGACAATAGGCATTTCTGTCCCCTGCCAGGGATGAATGGAGAGACACAACAGGGGCAGGTCTACGAGGCACCATCCTTCACCCACAATTGCTACAGCTAACGTCCCTCTCAACCCTCAACTTATCAGAAAACCCAATAGGCAAATTCAGGCTCTGTTTATAGTGACCAGAAAAGACGAGACACAGCAACCAGTCCCACCTGAGAGGGGGATCAGAAACCCAGACAGAAAGACTGCACATGGCCTTGAGGTCCTGCTCCCGCTGCTCAAGTGGGACAGGGAAAAGCTCTCCTCATCTGACTCAGTCAGTCAGCCCTTTGCAAAAAGCACACAGTTCATCCTCTGGAGAGGAACACGTCCTGGACAAGCAAAGACCTCCCTGCATCTAAAAAGAGCCCCAGGACAACAGCATCCCTAGATCCCAAAGCCATTCTTCCAGCCTGTAATCAAAAGCCTCTCTGTCCCAACAAGGAGCCCTCCAGGCTTCAAGAGAAAAGGCTGACTGCTACCTGGGCAGAGATGCACGACGCAAAGATGCCACGGCAGACGGAAGCAGGTTAACACCGAACTTCTCCACTTCAAGAGCAATGCTCAGCCTGCGCAGCAAGGCGGGGAGGTGGATGTTTTGCTTCCAGGGCAGAGCCTGCCCTCACACAAGAGCAATTCAGGTACAGCATGGCCCTCTCCCACCCACCCACAGCTGCCCTGTGCCAACCTGCAGCCCAGCAGGAGGGGAATGTACCCACCAGCACAGAGAAACGTTCCCAGCCCCTCTGCCCCGGCAGCCTCGGGGTAGCTGCAGCCGGGAATGCAGCACTGAGGAATGTGCAAATCAGGACGTTTTCAAGGGGAACGGGCTGCCCAGGCAGTGCTACCAGAGTGATTCCCCAGCACCACCTATGAGATGCTATTGAATTTGTAGGAAAGGAATTCCAGAGCTGACTCTGCCCATGTATGGCCACAAAAAGCAGTTAAAAAAAAAAAAGAAGTGACATTACGGCACATCTGGCTTTCACTGATACCAAAGCACAAACTGCAGGAGAAGCCAAAATCCTGCAGTAACCAAGCTGCACATTTACCTCCAGCAACAGGGGGTCAGGGCCCAAGACAGTGTGAGTTTAGTCCCTGGCACCGCAGGTGACAGAAAACATCTAAACCTGCACATCACAAGAAAACAAAGCTTTCCTTCTTTTGAAATACATCATTTAACTCAGTCATCTGTCACTTCCACTGCAAAAAGTAAACCTTACAAAGCAGCACAGCACGCGTCCTTACAGTCAGTTGTAGAGGCAGCTCTGAACAGCCAACAGCTCAGGTGGCACTGAGTGGCACAGCTGGGCAATGCCAGTGCACCGTATTCCCAAAATGCAGGCTGGGACCAACTCTCTGTGGGCAGCTAATCAATTATTCCTCTTAAATTCCCTCAAACCTTTCCCCAGAGCCACGTGCCGCACCTAGCCAGCGGGAGGAATGTCCTCCATGGTCAGAAATGGGGATTTTTTGAGCACTGCAGCCACCACGGCAAAAGATGCTCCAGAACCATGGTGAGACGGGTTGTGAATGTGCCTGGGAAAGTTTTGCCAATTCTCACCTTTTCAGCCCCTCACAGAAAACAATTCCAAGGTATTGTCAGTGCCAGGACAAGCAGAATGAAGCAGGAGTAAGGTAAGGAAGGGAACAAAAACGCGTCCTGGGAACGCACCAGCCCCTACTGCTCCAGGCTCCCACAGAACTGTCGGAGCCAGGATCTCCTTAACAGTTAAATGTCACTACCTCGCCTGCCCTGCCAGCAGGGGAAATATCAGCTGTGTCAGCTCGAGAGGCAAAGGGCTTACCGAACCAGAGAGGAATGCAGGCGGCAGTGGCACACACTGGGGACAGGAAAATGAAACCCCAGGGAAGGCCGTTAACTGCTGCTGCCTTTGCACAGGGGTCAGGCGAGGTATGCTTTATGGCTCCTGGGGCTGAAGCCTGGCTGCATGACCTTAAGTGGGACTTCCATGCCAGAAATGAATATTGCTGTTAGAGGGGCTGGGAGCATGGGGACCGAGCACACGAGGACAACGCAGCTACTGGCTCCTGGCAGACAGCCCAGTATAGCCCTTCTGTGCCCAGAACTTGGGAGACAGTGTTACAGCCTCATGGGGACAGTGCCAGGGATGTGGCACAACAGAAACCAACATCCAGGAGTAAGGATGTATGTCCCTCCAGCAGCATCTGCTGATTGCAGACCCCCTGTGTGGCATTAGGACATCACTTTGGGTTCCCAATTGAAATGGCATTATGACTTCTCTTGCTATTGTGCTTAAACATTGGTACCTAAGCATGAGCTGAGTTCAGTGCTTCTGTTTTAGAGCACCTTTCATTCCAAATGACAGAGGAGAGAAACCAGAATGATGCACATATGCATGTGCAACCACAGTCGAATCAGCAAGCTCTCAGCTGCACCACCAGTCCCTCTCCTTACCATACTCCCAACCCTCCAGGGTAAAAGTAAAAGCTCAGGGGTCTGGGAATAAAATCCAACCCAAGCCTCCTGCACAGCAGCACAGCTCATTATCACTTGGACACTGGGTTAGGTGTGGCTAATTTCATTTAAATAGCATTACATAAGCAGGACTCCCAGAATACTTGATTCATAAAAATGTCTTGAAAGAGGCTGAAAGCACAACTTGCACAACAGACATAGTATGGGGACTGCTGCAGCGTCATGGAGATGCATACACCCACACCCCCTCCCACAGCACGCACAGAAGCAGGCTTAAGACTTGCAAGCTGAAGTCAAAAGTTAACACAAATGTTTGGGATAGCTCCGCTTTGCAGGCAAATGCAAAAATCGGGTGCAAGGGAATAAATATAGAAAGTAAGGCAGGCAAAGCAGGTGCTGGCTTGTAAAACCTTGGCCAGAAAGGCTCCCCAGGAGGTTGAATCTGGTAGCTTTGCAACAGCTTCACAGAGACACAGAAGAGACAGAAAAAGAAAAAAAGAGAACATGAATGCATATGCATTCTTTATTGCCATATATAGTATATACAGACATTTGGTATATACACCCTCAAGCTCTCACATGCCATCACAGAGTATATACTACATATGCATTGCACATCCTTCGTTCCATGTGCCTGGATTTGTACTGCACTCGTGTACATATGCACATGTCTATATGCATTTCTTATGCATGCGTTTGTCAGCACACCCGACCACCACCCATGGACGTGTGCTGCCACACAATTCACCACACAGCACAGTGTAACCACAGCCTCAACACTCACAGCTTCTTGCTGGTGCCCTTTCTCTCCCAGCTCTCACTGAGCAAACAGCACAAGGAAATCACCATTTTGCCCCATTTTCTAGCAATCCCAACCCCTCCGCATTCAGTTAAAAGACTTTTCTCCCCTAAAAGGGTCACAAACAACATGCTACTGTCAGAAAGTCACAAATCCTTCTGAGAAGTCACCCCATACGTCTGTGAAACGTATTTACATACCGGCTCCCGCGCTGCACAGCCTTGCTGGTGGGATGAACTCAGACCAGGGCTTCTAGAGACACGCAGGGTGTTGCTGGAGTCACGACTTTGGGTTTCTTTCACAGCCCTGTGAAGAGAGAGAGAGTAACCGTGTGATGCACGCCAGGTGGGCTTCCAACGGCTCTTCTCTAAAACTTGCAGCTTAACCCACACAACTTCTGGGAAACGAAGTGCTTTCCTTCCCCAGCTTTTTCAGACTGAAGCCTCCATACTTCTGGACTGCTTTACAGCAGCCACCCTCTGTGCCCCATGAAACCAAGCATCGCCACCTAAAACCACCGAGCTTTAAGGTGCCACAACAGGAATGTAAAAAGACGTGACGATTTTTGAAGGCAGGGATGCAAGACTGTACAAGACATAAAATGAAGCACAAAATGTGAGAAACGGGTTAAATCTGTCCTTTGAGCCAACAGGGGAGCTAGGAGGCATTATTTCATTCTGTTTTGAAGCTCACGGGATTTGCTGTTACCTTAACTGAGTTGCTGCTGTTTTTCCCTGTGCAGCAGACGCAGGTAGAGCAGAGAGGTCAGCCCACCATCGGCCAGGCCATACAAGTGGCCTTCTGCATGCGTGACACCAGGACATGCTGCCAAGTGCATCCACAGAGATAGGCAGCATCTGAACAGAGCACTCCTTCCTGCCCCTGCCCAGCATCTCACTCCAGCCACAACCCCAACACCCCGACATCCCCATCTCTGCTAATGACAAGCGCAGGCTCGCCTCATTATTACATCTCAACACAAAAAAAAACTACTGCTATTTGCTGCTGTAATGATGGAAACACTCAGTTCAGGCTTGTGCTTGCTTTACCTGCACTGCTCATGAGGATGCATGTGAGCCCACAAGTCCACCACCAACACACAGCAGAACATGAGCTGGCTCACAGTCCAGATCTCTGAGCACTGGTACATCTACATCTCACACCAATGCCACAAGAGCACAATGACATCCAAACTGACTCCGATGGCACCCCCCCAGCTCACCCCCACAGACCCTGTGTTGGCACCCAGCCCACAGGGCCCAGGTGTGGGTAGGGAAGGTACACTAGTCCCCGGGAGCCACAGCGCTGCCTTCGGATGCAATGAGGACAAATGGGACTGTGATAGCAGTGGCCTCTCCCACTCACCACAGGCTTGGGATGAAGATGAGTTACTGCAAGGTTTTATTGCTGCTGAATTCAGCCAAGGAGCAATTTCTCTTCATCCATCAAGGAGGAGACAAGTACAAGCAAATATTATGGTTGTGCAAGTTTACTTTTCATTTTAAAATGATGTAGTTATATACAATTTAGGTCCTTCCCACAGGCTCCTGGCAATATGCCCTTCGGTCTTATCTGCAAAGGCAGAAGACAACAACATTCCCCTCTGGTTCCAACACTGTTTCAATTCAGTCCACAACAGCACCTCCGGGAGCTCCAGGTAAAACAATATTCTTGGGATCCAACGTGCGTTTAGAAGACCTTGGCTCGGGTTTGTCTTTCAGCAAGTTTAACTCAAGAAATGATTATTAGATCAGTCACAGGATGCCAGCAGACTCAGCTCACTGACCCACACCCTCTCCTCGCTGCTGTAGCTGTCCCCATCAGTTATCCCACTCCATGGGCACAAGCATGCAGCAAACCTGTTCCTGCCTGCCTCGGCTCTCCCAAGCTCATGGCTACTCATGTCCCAGAGCTGATGTGGGGCCACAGGACAGCACCCCATCCCAAAGAAGCACCTGCCCCTCTCTCTGACATGGCTCCACAGGTCTCCTCCCAGCCTTCCTTATCCCCACTTTGGCTCAGGGGAAGAGCACAACACACAGACATACCACAGTGATCACCATCAACACACACAAGTCTTTGCTCCACTGGAATCCCAGGGAAATACTTCCAAAGACCAGCCCTAAGGAGACACCTCTAGGTTTCCCACTTCTCCCAACAACCTTTGCAGGGAATGTTCAGCTGCTTTTGCAGCAGAAATATCACTAACAGACATCTTTTTGCTTTACACAACTTCTCCAGCTTACCACAATGGATGCTCAGTGGTCAGCGCGTGTCTAATTCTCATTACAATCCTGAGCCAAGAAATTCCAGATTGCAATTCAGCACTGTGAGAGGTAACAGCAGAAAGTCCCTTTGGTAACACAGCTTTGCAGAACACAGTTCCCATCTGGCAGAACCCAGCACAGCGGTGTGCCCATGCCTTCAGAGCAGCAGCTGCAGGGACAGACTTCTCAGCCCAGGCACATGGATGTGCACACACGTGCATCTCTATTTTTATGCCTAGTGCAGTACAGACCACTTATTTTAACGCGCCCTCAAGCATTTCAACAGGCAGTTTGTCACTGAAAAGCATTTTAGAGCAAAGCCAAACAGCAGGAATCGGTCAGCATGGTCAGAGCACCGAGCAGTCCCTGAACAAAGTACTGGAACAAGGACTTATTAAAAGAATGACTTTCATGGAGCGTTTTCTTCTTCTTTACCCAACTGGCTAAATTTCAGGTACAGCTCACAAAAAGTTGATCAGAAGTTATAAAGCCATCCCAACTAAAAAATTCAAAGGTGAAAGCGATGTAACTGCAAAATCCCAAGGTGCGATGACCAGAAGCAGCCTGTGCACTACTGCTGACACCAATACAGTGCCACTGACGGCACAGATCAACACCTCGTGATAAAAAACACATTCATTTAAAGCACAGGAACAATACATAAAGCAAGGCTTCCTGTTTACTGATTCACCTTTAAATCTGGTTTATGCTTGAAAGTCTTACAAGTACCTGGAGTTCAATTCCTACTATTGTTTCCTTAAATCAATACTGCTGTACTTGTAGAAGCCGCAGCCTGAACACCAGTGTAATTGGGATAAAGCAGCCTCATGTTGGGAAGCTCAGTCTCAGCCTGAGCACTACGAGGAAAATGGGAGTTGTAAGTGTTTTGGCTGCCAGTTCTCAAGCACTGACAAGTTCAGAGAGTCAACCACCAGCGCGGCCTGACAGGGGTCTGCTCCTGTAGGGCTGGCAGGTACATGTACAGGTCCCCACATGACAGCCCCACTCAACCTGACCTTTTCATTTTAAATGAAAAACACTTAAAAGCCTGCACTGCTTTGACATATGCATTTTTATGTCTTTCCCACACGGTGCCAATATTTGTTTGCTGGCCAAAGTCCCCAGCTCAGAAATCTCAAGTTATTTCCTCTGCTCCAGCAGCTCTGACCATCACTGGCAGAGGTATCCAAGCTCCCCATGCACCGCACATAGGACAACAAGATCCTTTCTATGCAAATCTCAGTTTGGAGTCTTATGCTGATTTAAAACTCAGGTTATATGCACAGGGAGCTCTACATGTGAACACATGCCCTGAGACACAGACCCATCTTGCTAACACAGGACACTGGTGCCTGCAGGATCCCTATCAGCTTTCTGCCCTTACTTGCTCCTGTGCTTCTCAGGTTTCATTTATTAAACTGTTCAATTCAAAAGAACATTGCTGAAGCTAACACAAAGATCATGCAAGATAACTAAAGCTGGAGACATTTCCTCTGTGCTGCTCTTCAGCATTGCCAGCAACAGCACCTGCTCAGAAATTCACCAGTACACACACCAACAACTAATGGGCCCGGCTGCTGCCTTCTCTTGGAGGCCAGATCCTGTGATGGTGTAAAGCAGCAAGCATGCCATGGAAATGCGGAGTTTCGATCTGTGGGGAAGCACACACCCTTTGTTTACTGTCCTCAGCCGTGAGCTGTTTGCAAATCTGCCACAACCACACGTGTCAAAATGGGCAATCACCGGACTTAGCACTTCCAAACCCCTGCTCCTGGTTGCAGCAGGGACTTGCAGCACCAGCTGTGATGGGAGGAGTTAGCAGTAACTGAACAGCAAACCTGCAGGCTGCAGGGCAGAGTTCAGCCTTCAAATGTCATCAGCTCCTGGGCCAGGTGACACACTTCTACTGTCACACCCAATATTCAGGTTTGTCCTTGGGTTCATAAACTGAGAATAAAACAAGAGGAAAAAAAGGTACAGGGGGAAGAAGGAGAGGAGACCGTTCCAGCATGCTCCTTCGGACACAGCAGGGCTGGATTTAGCTTCCTCAGATAGACTGCAGTATTAAAACACATGGGAAGTTACTCAGGCATGACACATTCAGGCTGTGGACAAGGAAGCTGTGGGCAGCTGTCCCTGCAGTGCCCCAATGGCTCCCAGTTGGGGCAACTACGTAGGGATGGCAATCCAGCAGCAGAAACAGCCACAGCCCTGTTATCTTAAACACACAAAAAGATGAATAGGAAAGAAGAGTGGCTAAGGAATGAGAGGAATCCACGTGCCCATGCCAGGAAGCCCGCGGGTCCCATGCTGGAGCGACGTTTCAGCAGTTCCCTGTGCTGCCAGCTGTGATTTATGGATCTGTAACGCACACCAGGACTGGACCCCCTGTTTTCAAGCACAGGCTGCTGGCCTCATGCTGTTTGCGTTCCTGGAAGTGGAAGATTTTCAGAGCAGCCTCATTGATTCCCCCCCGCACACACCGTTTGCTGTCTGCATTTTGCTAAGCCCCGTCAGAGAGACTTCGAGCAAAAGGGGGGCAGTTCACTTTCTCACTTGAATGCACCCCAGCTTCTTGATCAAAGAAGGATAATTGATTTCACTTTCCAGTTCTCATGCAGTATAAGAGTACCTTGGAGCCTGGGTTTCAAACAAAGGATAACGTTTTGCAATTCAAAAGCAAAAAAAATGTCATTCTTTTCCCCCAAGAAGAGGCCAGACTCACTAGGCAGCCCCAGCAGAACGCTGCCCTAAACACATCTCCCAAGTCTGAAGTCACTCAGTAAAGAAAACAGACTGAAATAAGACCAACAGTGATCAAGAGCACAGGGAAGCAGAGGACAAACGCTGCATCCCCATTCCTGGAGACAGAAGGCATCCAGCTGCCCTCAGTCTCAGCTCAGGGTCTCCAGCAGCCCACATTCAGGCTGAAATACCACAGCACAGAGATGGCATTTCTGTGCCCATATGCTGTCTAATGGTGTCGCTTAGGATTACAGGAACAAAAACAGAAGTTAAATGTTATCATAAAGTACTATCTTTCTTTATACATTTGGAATTTTAAATGGCAAAAATCTGAGGGTGAGGGTCACTCCTTCCCAGGCTTGCTTGAGTCACACCACAACTAAACCTTTGGCACCATGGTGGGTTTTCCCTCATCACTCTTCTTAAAACCCTTGGCAAATGAAACCTTTAAAGCCCTGAGCCAACCAGATAGTCTCTGTGGTTCAAGGCTTTTGTTTTACCCAATTTCTGCCAGGTCATTTGAGAACTGCAACAGCTACTGGGCAGCCAGCTGGACTCCCCACCACCACGGCCACTTACAAGCACTACAATCCAAAGCAATGTTTTTGAAAAGAATAGTAATGTAGGACCAGCAAATCTCTCCATATGGTTTAGAACCATCCATTCCCGCCTCATCCCCATCTCCACAGATGCCTGAGCTTGAGTTATCTTCTTTCATTTTCATCTTACTAGCAAACTTCTATAGTTCCAGACTTGGGAGGAATACTTTCAGCTGGGGTTACAACATCTATTTCCCCAAAAACAGAAGAAAAATAAAGAGGAAAAAAAACCAATGGGGCAGAGGCAAAGGTTAAAATGGCAGCATGGCAATCAGCAGCCTTATGAAACCTTATGAAAACTTGTTTGTTTCCAACAGATGTTACCATCACAAATGGTAAAATAAGAAAATGAACTTTTCTGCTTTACAGAACTAGGACTGAGTTGTAAGTTGACGCTTCCTGCGGAAAACTCAATCTTGACAAAAAGTCACTTATACCAAATATAGATTCAAAATCTGGAGAAATTCTGACAAGCCCCAGTAACTAATCTTACTACATTTCAAAGCTAGGAGGAACGCAGGTGTCTGTAGACGCATCCACCCTCTGAACAAGAAAATACAATTACTTCCATTATAGACAAGGACTGAGACATAAAGAAAATCTATTAAAAGGCTGTTTTAGTTCAGGTTACCCAACTCCAGTCGGAATGCAGGTCTCTCACTGTATTAGGCCCTTTGAAGGCAGTTTTTCAGGCCATGCTCTGTACCAATGCACTTCTCTCTGCTGCCACAGAGCCCAAGTTCCCATGTGGGGATGGGGAGAAGAGAGGACAAAGTCCACATGCGGTGTCTGTCCACATCTCACCAAGAGGACACCAGAGCATCATTCCCCACCACCCCAGGGTGCACGAGCCTCAGCTCAGTATCAGCAGCTAAAATAAGGTGCCACATGATATCTCCAAAACAAAAACCAGAGGAGCTCAATCCAGGCCATGGTGTTACAATGGAAAGGAAACGTGATCCTAATCCCCCAGCTCAGCACTACTGTGAACCCAACGTCCCACAGCACAGCTGTCAGACACACATCTATCTTATCACAACAACCTGATCACCTGCCTGCAGCACGACTGCAGCTCCACACCATTCTCCTATGTGTCAGGGAGCCGCTGTTGCATCATGACAGTGGTGGGGACAGCAGGGACATGAGCCCTCACATGCACCTGTGATGCACTGGTTGCATAGCACCAGCTCTGCCTGCACTCCTGTCTTCCAGCTGGGCAAACAGGGCTCAAGTTCAAGCTCCAATAGGCCAAAAGCCCCATGTAATAGAAGCGGCCTCACAGGCTTCCATGGGAATGTTGCAGCTTATCCTCCTGCCAAAGGAGTAAAAAACGGGTTGCAGTTTATAACACAACTTCTTTCTGCATGGTAAATGTAAGTATTGTTTTTTTCCTCTCCTGCTTAAAAATTAAGAGTCTTCAGTCACTCTGTGCTACTTCATCTATACCTAGAGAAGTAGATACTCTGGATTTGTACCACATTTCCTTCGTTATTTGCCCAATACAAAGAGTGGCTATAGCAGCCGTACTCCTGGACCTGTACAACTCAGTTCACTTTGTTTTCTTGGAGAAACAGGAAAAGAATGAGGCTTTTGGTTTGCAGAATGGTGAAGTTATCAATTCACAGAATCATAAAGGCTGGAAAAGACCACTCACTTAATCCAACTGTCAACCCATCACCACCATGCCCACTCTCTAAAACATCTCAACATCTCTCAGCTCCCTCACTGGTATTCACAGGCAGAGATCCCACTTCTGCCCACGTACCTGACATTTCCTCAGCACAAAGTTCCCTTGACCACTAATTCTCCACGTTCTTCCAAGAGTTTGCCACACAAATATTCTCCAGCCTGATGCACCTGAGCACGGTATTTCAGAAAAGCACAGCCTACTTGTTTCACATGCTAGCACTGTGTGGGTGCAATATCACATCATGGTGTGAAACATTTTGAGACCAAGGAGTCTCTTCAGCCTTCTTCCATCTCGGTGGTGTGATTCACAAGAGCACCAGACAGCATAACGTTGCAGTCGTACCTGTCCTCACCCACTCCTACTCTGCCATACTGTGCTTGTCAGCAGGAATTTCATCACTGGCACTGAAGCCAGCACTTCATTTATCACACCAAGGGGTTTGTTTGTTGGTTTTGTTAACAAAAAAAAAGAAAAATCACCAAAAAAAAGTGGTGAGGGAGAAAAACAGAAAGGAACTGCAGGAACTTCTGGAGACAAGGATCTCTCTATCAGACTTGCCAGCTGATGTTTTCAAAGACTCACTTGGCACAGCACCATATCAGCTGGCATCCAACATGCAAACAAGTGAGACCAGCTCCAAACCAGCCATCCGCCTGGCTCCAGGAGAGGTAGCAACTGCAGTCAGGAGAAAAGGAGGAGAAAGATTCACACTGCATCCATCACAAGAGGTATGGGCACATGCCTGGCCATCACCCATGAAGAACACAAAGAATAAAGTCATGGAGGAAAAAAATATCTCTGTGAGCAACCACTGTCAGAGAGCAGCGGTCATGCAACAAGCCAGCAGTCACAGGGCTGACCATATAGCACTGAGAGCTATCACACAGCCTTCAGTCCAGAAACAGGAGACATCTGCAGGGGAAAAACTGGCAAGGGAAGACAGTTTCCTATGAAACCAGCAAGGCTGCACATTGCAGAGGCTCACAGTAGCCTTGCATAAGCCATTTGCCCACAGCCACCATATATCCAGTTACAACTCCCAGAAACACAGCTGACTCGATCCCCAGCCTTTATCAGCATTCACAGAGACCAGAGAAGGTCAACAGAGTCGTCATCCAGGAACAGAAAACAAGCACAGTGAGCTCAATGGGAACTTGACAGGACAAGAATGACTGCAGTCACGGAGGAACGAGAAGAGTTCACAAGCCTGGCCCTCTTTTGCTGAGGCTCTCAAAGAAGACAAAACCCCTGACCTTTGATTAAACTACGCTACTCTCAGAAGAGGGGGCGGTTTAGGGGCCCAGGGACTCAATAAGAAACTATTTATCTCAAGGTCATGGGTTCATCCCCTCTCCAAGTTCTTTCTGCTTAGTCAATTAAAACAGGGGACCCGATCTGCATTAAAAAACCTGTTACTAAGGGCACAGTCAGATTTTGCCTTGTGAAACAGGCAGATTAAGAAGATATAGCAGCTCTGCTGCTCCCTGCAATCACAGCAATGCTGGGAATGCTCTCAGTGCAAAGCACAACCTGCTTTTGTACCCAGAGCAGCAAAGCACAGGAGAGCACTACAAGCAGGGCCTCCAGCACTGGCCTCGACATCCCCACGAGGAACACTACAGATGGGGCTGATCCTGTCCTGCCCTCTGAGCCTGGTCAAGGGAGACTCACAGCATCCCTGAGGTGCTCAGAGACCAAAAGCCCACCACAAGGTCATGGTGGGGACAGGGAGCCCTTGCTGCCTGGAGCCCCATCACATGGGACCAGACATCTTCCAGCCCTCAGCCCTGTGGTGCTACAGGACATTCTCACACAACCCCCAGAAGGGGCTGCACAAGCCTTCCCTGTGCCTGCCCTGCTCCCCAGCCCTGCCAATGACACATGCAGAGAGAGCAGGGAGGAGAAGGCACCTCTCACTGCACCACCGGGCCCAGAGCAATGCATGAATCAAAGTTAATGCATATCTGAAACCAATTACTGATAGAAACCAAACTATCTAGGAACTCCAGCTGCTGTATTCGGAGTTCCTGGTAATAAGTGTAGTCAAAACCTTTTCTTATTTTCTAACCCAGAAAAAGCAGAGGCTAAACATGCTCCAGCACATGGGGTGCACACACACCTCTCCTGCTTTTAATAGCTTCCCACCAAGAAAACCCAATCCCCCCCTCCAAAAGATGCTATGAGGTTTCATAACATTTTTAACAGCTCCATGCTTTTTTCCTATTTATCCTTTCATCCAAAACTAACTTTCAGCAGAGAAAGGATTCAAGCACAAACTCATGGCTGCTCCAACAGCAAGACCTGGCCCTCCTGTTGTCAAGAGAATGAGCTCCCCATGCATCATGGCCAGTGAGAGTAAAATGGTGAAATGGAGGAGTCTGGAAACAAGTGGGAAGCAAGCAGAGCTCCCTTCCATTTCCCACAGAGGGTAATTATTGAGGAGAGGACCGCATATCCTTTTGGCTTTTAATTAGTGGCAAACTAAGTCAATCTTGGCTCATATTAGTGAGAAACTATTAGGGACCATGGATCTCCAGTCAAGGAAAACAAATCCACACCAGTCCTTCACCCCAAGAATAACTCCTGATCGTCAAGTACAGTTACCAGGGGAATGAATAGCTTCTCTTGCAAGTGCCTCAGTCAATTAAACTAATGCAGACAAAAAGACCAGGTAGCAGTGGCAGCAGAAAGCACAGGGAGAGTCAGATGCACGCGCCTGGCAAACAGGGAGCATCAGGAGCAGGTTCAGAATGATGATGGAGATCAGCAGTCCACAGCCCCTGTGCTACCAGAATACACTGGAGGCTTCTCCATGGGACGCTAAACAGCAAAAGCTGCCCTGAGGAAACTTCAGGAGGCTTTAGCTGAGCAGGACAGAAGCACACACTGATATCCTGAGCTGTGATTCATATTTAACAGAGAACGGCGAAGACTAGAGTGAGAAAACACCTACAAAAAGTCCTTGATTTATCAGTAATCCAGAACTGTCCCATTGCTGCTTCACACTCTACTCAGCAGCCTTACAACCCTGCCTGAAAATCAGGGCAAAAAATCACCACAAAATAGAAGCCAGGAGAAACAAGTACAATCCTTGGCCCTTTCTGAATACAAAAGCCAAACACCTAAAGCATCCTGATCATCTTCCTAAGCACCCACCAAAAAAAATCCAGTTGCAACAGGAACTTGCTTTAGGTCAGGTTGCTCTTTGCAGATGGGCCACAAACAATCCATACAGCACGAGGATGATTTGTTCTTTTTCTCTTGTGCAGCTGAATTTTATTAAGAAGATGAATATGGATCTTGGAGGCTACACTGACTTACAGAGCCTTCCTTATTTCTCGCTCTTCTGTGATGTGCCACAGCTTCATTCTCTTCGAAAACAATTAGCCAAACAGTCAAATTTCCCTTTAAAAAGTGGGGGCAATCAAAGCAGCGGGGAGTTTCTGGAAAAAGGCAAGGCAGCAAACAAAATTCACTGCTACCTCCTCCTAATTGGGTTTTAACCAAGTGTGTATGTGCATACCCATATCCTACCTCCCCCCTCAAAAACTGAAGGAAGTTCTGCTGTGGTTGGTACAGCCTGACATCACCATGGCAGTGCTATGCAAAGCTGAGCCCACGCTGCCATGGATGTGCCCCAGCTCAGACGTGCTCCTCCAGCAGGTGCTGCTTGGATCCCAGGTCCCTCTAACAAAGCACAATGCTATTTAGCTTCCTCACGAGCTCAGGATGCTGCCAAATATCTGCTGTGATTAGCTGGTTTGTGTTTGTGAAATGCACACAAAAGTTATCATAAGGAAGGAACTGGCTTATTTATGGATGTGTATGCTGGACCAAGACCTAAACCCACATTCTGTATTTGCACATGTGGCCTTATCCCCGCTGCCAGATTTCACCGTCTGAAGGGAGGATGGAGGCATGAGGTGCTGCCTTGAGCGCTCTCAGCCAGAAGGTCTCCTGCGGGCTCCTCCAAGAAGCCACTCTGCAGCCAGTGAGCCACCCAAATTCCTGCTGGCAGGTGACTTTGAATCAGGTTACACATTACTCCTGGGTGTCCCTCCCTCCCACAAAGGCCTCCGGTGACTAAGTGCTGAGGAACGAGACAGAGGAGTGTGCACAGCTCAGGGGCCACCATAAAGAGCACCGCAGGAGATGAGCTCCACAACTCAAGTATGTTCTAAATGGACCCAAGCAACTTCGTGAAAATAATTATATATGCTAATTGCCTGCAATAGCACGACCACCAGAGCCTTTATGTGACTTAGAATTAGACTTACATGACTCAGAATTGCTTTGCACCACACTGCAAGTCCTAGACATACAGCACTGCTCTGCCAGAAGCTGCTGCTCTCCCTTCTGGCGCAGATACATTTCAATACTTATCAGGTCTCCATCTTAGTCACATTCTGCTAACACACACTTCTGACATCCTTTTCATCTTCCCCCATAACCAAACTCTGTCCCCATGTCAAACTCTCTGCCCTTCTCCCAGCACTCTCTGAGTTATCTTCAGCTCCAAGGGCTGGAGCTCTGCAGACCCCACTGCAGGCGCAGCCTCTGCTCAGGTTCCTGGGACTTCCAAGGAGCACAGCTTGGTGAGCTCACTGATCTCCTCTGGATACTGTAACAACCAAGAGGCTACAGTTCATAGTTATAGATACAGACAACACAACACAAGAGTGTCCATGGAATAGGGAAGCAGAACAAAGAGAAGGGTGAGCAGGAGTCCTCAAACACAGCAACACCATGCCCAGAATTACTCATGCCATTCATGAGATGGATAGGCCTTGTCTTGTTCTGAAGATCAAAAGCGTTCAGAATCATCTCCGTTACACCTCCAAGTAGAACGTGCGCAACTGAAACACAAAGAAAATATTCCTGTCCTAAAAGGTGCTTCCACCAGAACAGCTGGAATTAGACCAGAAGGATCCAGTGTGGGACTTCCTGATAATACACAGCCAGCTTTGTACATCCAGTTCCACCCATGATTGAGGGCACACCCTTAACCAGGTATGAATCAAACCACCTGAGACATGAGAAATTTATCAAGAGCTGTTGAAAAAAACCCATAAGGTTGTTCCTGCTTCACTGCAATCTGCCGTCAAGGTATGGGGAGCAGCTCTGAACACAACAAACCTAGAGCCAGCAGATCACTTAGGTGAGAACTTCTTGGACGCGACCGCACAATCTGAGAGCTAAAACACCACCCCAGGCAAAAAAGAAAGAAAGGGTTACTGCATACAGAGAGCTCAGCAAAGCAGGTATGGGTATGACACCCCTGTGAGTGGCCTGACACTCTCCAAGGTGAGGCACCACCCGAGCAGGCAATCACTGTAACATCTTGGAGCAAGAATCCTCTTTTTCACTCCAAGGTACATGGCAGTAAAGCAATATACAAGTCAGTGTAAAAAACTGATGACAACCCGTACCTACTCATAAATTAAAGGAAGGGAGTGGAGAACACAAACCAACGTACATATGCCGTAAGTACAATAAGGGGACATATGCTGATCTCACGCAGAATAACTCACAAATAAAGATGCCCTGCAGGGACCTCTGTGTGCAGTAAGGAAGCGAGCTCTGCTCTCATAGCTCCTTCCCTTCTCCAGCTCTCCACTGATAGCCACAGCCTCCATATGCACACACATCCCGATTTCACAGAACTCCCCCTCAGCAGAGTAAAACACGCTGTGCCAAGCAATGTAACAAGGAGCAGAGGCACTTCACGAGCTGCCACCCTTTCCCCCAGACACTTCAGATACCTGGGTGGGTGGAGTGCCTTGGAAAGGCATGCCTTCTTGTACTGTTTTGAACTCAGCTGCTGCTCTGGCCTCATTCCCAATTGTCTGTTCTGAAAGAGGAGTTACTTGCCAGGAAAGCTGCCCTCATCTCTACAGTGGCACAGAGGTGCACCTAATGCTACTGTTAGAGGTTCACAACTTATCTGATGCACTCACAACGTTATCTCCTGCACGGTATGAGGATGTCTATTGCAGTGTGGCTACCACTATTCTGCATGGCACAGCATTGTTTCAGAAGAAAGGAAGCCAGACTTCTCTCCAGATAACATTAACCCTTTTGCCCACTGTTTCTTCTCCATCTGTCTGCATTTGAAGCAAATTAGGATTCTGGTTCAGGAACACATTTAAAACCCCTGCTTATCTTTAGGCACACAAGTAGCTGCAGAGAATTCAGCTGGATTACTCATGCACTTGAATTTCAGACTTACTACGCCGAAGGTTCACCAAGCCTTCCTTAAATGGCAAAGATGCAGCTCTGTGTTTCCCAAGCACTGTTCTGCATATCCCCAGGAACTCTAGGAAGGAGAGGATCCCCTGTGAACACACCAAAGTGGGGCTGTGTTGGGGAAAGCAGAACAAGCACTGTAGGAACATGCAGTTCTCCCACAAAACAGCCCGCTATACAAAACGTGATGGAGAACCACTACAGCTCTAAAGGAAGCTTAAAATACCATAAAAGTGGCGGTCTTACTGTACACAGGAAAAAAAGCCACTGAAGAATATACAGATGACGATGTGGAGCCTCCATTACCCTTACTCCACACCTTGAAATATGTTATACATAGATACCACCTGGACTTCAACCATTCTCATGGTCCGCTTTTGGACTTCCCACTATCATAGTTTAGATTCAACAGCATTAAACTGCTCTGGACTCAAAATGCCAGAGGCAAAGACCAGCTGCCAGGCACTTTGACACCCACACACAGTCCTTGCCCCCCAGTCAAGGGTGACAATAACGCACATGAGGCTGGTAAAAGCAGAAAAGATGAGGGAGATGGACTGTAAAGATAAGCCCATCTGCAACGCACAGTTCAGAGTAATCTTCAGAGTTGGGTGGAAAGATGCTAAATTCACTCTGTAATTACAAACTTCTTTTTTAACTATTATTCTCTGTTTGATTATCAGTTATGACTCCTTGCCAAGCCTTGATGTCCCATCAGTAAAATGGCAAGAATAGTTTTCCTTCACCTCAGGAGGGTACCACAAAAATAGTCACCCCAATGTGCAAAATGCTTCAATGGAAGAGTAAAGAGCACTCCAGAAAAGCATAAAAAAAGGAAATTAATAATTCTGCATTCAGCCTTGAGTTTGAATGGTATGCGGTAAATAAGGCTTGGGGTCAGAAACTGCACTAAAAAGAAAAGAAACCAAATAGCTGTTCATAAAGTGTCACCTTCCATTCTGAGCACTAAGAATAGGTGCTCTAGCAATTAAGTGCCCATATCATAATACCTAGTTGCAGGGGGGTCAAATTAAAGCTTCACTGACAACTCTCATCCCTATATTTTGTAGTTTTGAAGCACCTGGACTCTGCAACTTTAACACCACGATTTTAACCAAGTGTGTAGCTTTGTAATTAACTACAGCATTGCCACGTGGCTACTGCCATCACCATCTGCTTGTCTTGTGAAATCTAGATTAAAGGCTTGTCTTGGCTACAGTAATAGCTTGAGGTATCTCTCAAAATTTGCCCAAACCCACGAAAAGCAAATCAGTCTACCTCAAGCCATGAGGTGTGCTCCCTTCCAGCCAGCTGATCTCCTTCAGGGCTGAGCTGAAACACAAACACGGCTGCCACCACAGTAAGGCGGGGGAGATGTGCAGCAGGAGCTACAGCCACTTATCAGCTGCTAATCCAATCAACCTCCCAACCAGCCCCTGCTGCAGAATACTGACTGAGAGACTCCTTGCCTTCATTCAAGCTTGCCTCATTAAGGACAGTAATTGAAGTCTGTTAAGGTAAGGTAATAAACTGCTGAAACAGAGAGAGAGCTCCTTCGGGTACGGGCACATGGCACACAGAAGATGCACGCCCAGTGCCATATAAAACCACAGCAGTCAGGGCACAACCAACATGGGAACTGCAGCAGGAATAGCTGCAAGTCACCTGTGAAACAAACCAACTTTCTCCAGAAAACTGAGTTTCATACAGCCAGCTTCACTGCTGAAAAAGCCCTAGAGGATGTCTTTTACATTTGTTCTGCTGTGCTTAATCAAGGCATGCAGTTGGACCGCTTTTACCTCCTCATGCAGAGCACCTGTACCCACCCCATAGCCTCTTCTCAAACAAAAGTCTGTACCAGAACCTATCAGCCTCCTCCATCCTCCCTGCCTTGCCCATTGGCCAGGCTGCCGGGGAACCCCAAACAGCAGCGGGGTGCTGGCCACCGGGCTGTGCAGCCCTGGAAGATCACCGGAGCAGTGATCAGAAGCCCAGGAGGAAAGAGAAGAGAAATGAACTGCAACTCCTGACACTGACATCCACTGGCCCAAAGCAGGGGAGGGGGGGAGTTACAAATGGATGCATAAACAAGACCTGACTGTGTAATTCAGAGCTAACAGGGTAGTTTAGTGAATGTTAATTAAATCCTCAGTGCCTGTTACCAACTGTGGAGATCAACTTATTTTTAAATTAAATAAGCAATAAATGCTTAGCTGAACTTCTATTAAATTTCACCCAGTCAATGAAGTATGTGGGGCTTTTAATAGACATTAAACAAGATAGTTATGGCAAGTTAGTTGATATTTTATTACCTTAAGATAATGGCTGTATTAAATCTCAACTAACTATTCCACTGGCGGCACAGTCATCCAAGATTTGGCGGAACTTTGCCTGCCTTGAAGCATCACTGGGCAGCGGCAGCAGGGAGAGGAAGGCAGCCAAGTGCTGAACGGCACCTACTCAGAGGATGCTCAAGTGCAGAAACCCACTTACATGCAAAATGGGATCCCCCCAACTAGCCAGACTTGGAAGTCCCAAAGAGCACCGTCCATTTCACACTGAACCAAAAGTGGCGTAACAACGGCAGAGACCCTCAAGCATCCCAACTCATCGAATCACTAAAGCTGAAGAAGACCTTTAGGATCATCCAGCCCAACCATCAGCCCATCACCACCATGCCCTCAGCTCAAATAAAGTAATTACGGGGTTACTGAGGAGTCACCGCATTATGAGTAGCCCTCAACGCCATAAGGGAACCAATAAGCATCCTCACTACAAAACTGCAATGATCAAAACTTGTATTTTTTTCTAAGAAAAGGTTATCAGCAGCCCACAACTCTACCGATGTTTGTTTTCCTTTCTTGAGCATATTGAGATAGTTTGGGAGCGCTTCTGAGTGACTCACACGTGTGTCACTGTCACCCACAGATTCCAACAACAGATATCGACAACCTAAAAGGATAGAGACTTGCTGACAGCTACTTAAAATGATCATTTCCATGCCAGCTCTCGCGCTTGCTCAGAACGTGATTGAAACCAACTCTTTTGAGATTAAAGCAGTCTCTGCAATAAGGTGTCTCTACCAGCAACCTTAATCACGATGATTAAGTGTGGGTAGTGTGTTTTTTTTTCACGTTTGGTTAGAAACATTCTGAACTCTACCTGCTTGCCGTGCCCAGAAGTAGGAGGAACAGAAAGAGCAGAGCCCTGCACGCAGCTAACCCCTATTCCTTGGGCAGGCACAAGCTGTCAAAAGCTTTTTAACTCTGTGGGCTCTTTTTGGTCTGTGGTTTTCGGTTTGATTTGTTGTTTTCTTTTCTGTGTTTGTTTCTGTTTTACAAAACAAAACGCTCCTTACGTTAAGAGGAGTAGAACGCTGAGCTCTCCTTACCTTACTGGCACCATTCTTCAGAGACGCCCGGTGCACATGTAAAAGTTGACTGCAACATCTGCCCTCCAATATCTTCTCTGAAACTGTTGTTTATAAGTTATTTCAAGTCCTGTATTTTCCTATAGAAAACCCACACTCTTTAAAGGTATTGTGCCTTCCAAATCAGTGTCTCCGGTAACCCACATCCTCAGATAAAGCATGGTTTCCATCTCCCCCACTCTTGCCTGCTTTTCAAACGTGGCTGCAGTTCCAGTAAGCTCTCTAGCTTTTAGCAGAATTGCCCTGCTGTGAAAACAGAGGGAGATGATGATTTTAGTGGGGTAAATCATTATCCGAAAAAAGATGAGAGTCTCACTGTCTTGTTCACACATGCATAAAGCAAGCACAGGTGCTGAATCCCAGACTTCTGGTAGATCATATAGACATGAATTTGTATTCATATTTCTTCCCTCAAGCTTCATGTATGTCTAAAAAGTACCATGCCTTAGAGACACAGACATACCTAAGGGAAACCCACTTTTCTTTGTCATCACTACAACACCTCAGTGCATCCTCAGGGATGAGCATTTGGACTTCCGCACACCTGTAGGGCTTCCCAGAGCTTCAGGCAGCCAGAGGCTGCAGGATGAAGGACCAGCCCATGGGTGAGACCCAGCTCAGAGTCCAGTGGCCAGGCAGGTTTATAAGGAGAAAGGCACTGCTTTGTGGGTCTACCGTTCAGATGCCTGACAAGGAATGAAATGTCACCGAGTACGCATTGTTCACACAACCACGATGAGCAAGGAATAGAGAGACTGTTGTGGGCACCCTGAAGGTATGCGTTCCCACAGATGCATGGAAACTGTCTTATTGCAAACCATTTGTCATCCACTCGAGCTACTGCTTTTCTCCAGCTACAGCCAGCAAGAGATGCTTCACAGACACCTGTGTGAAATGTTTTTTCTTTCCAATTAGATATTTATGATACAGAAGGCAACACTATCACCTGGTAAAGCACCTGATAGTCATACAACCGTCCTATCTTCTTTCCAGACTTGGCTCAATTCTTGCCCTCAGCAACATTCTTCATGACAAACTCAACCATTTAGTTACACATTACACTGAAAAGCACTTACTTCTTTTCACTTTGAATCGCTCACTTTCATCCAACATTTCCCAAGCAGTGGCACAAGGGAACAGACTCCTTTTCTACAGCATTTATCACTTCTGTGACACCTTTCTAACATGTGTCCTTTCTGTAGGAGCAAACCCAAACTGCTGATTTTTGATAGGACAAGAGGGAACGGCCCCAAGTTGGGCCAGGGGAGGTTCAGGTTGGATATCAATTCTTCTCAGAAAGAGTGGTGGTGCACTGGCACAGGCTGCCCAGGGAGGTGGTGGAGTCACCATCCGTGGAAGTGTTCGAGAACTGTGGGGATGTGGCACTGAGGGATGTGGGTCAGTGGGCAATATTAGTGGTAGGTGGACAACTGGACTAGATGACCTTAGAGGTCTTATCCAACCTTAACGATTCTATTGCTGCATGGTTCTAAGCTCCCTGAGGTTTCACAGCTCCCCAGCATTTTTGCCATCATTCTCCAAGACCACTGAACTCTCCACCAGACTTCACAACGCAGAAGGGAATCGCTCTGGGTTAGTAGGCAGACATTATACAGTCAAACCCAAGCAACGACATTACCAAACAAAGCAACAGTCAGGCACTAAAATGAAGTGACTGTTGCCTCCACTCTGACCACGGCCCTCCATACCGTAATTTGTACTATAAACTTTTAATTAAAAATATATACCGATGATCATTATATATTTAAAAGCACTTCAGCTCTACTGAGAGCGTAGCTCACACCGTGCCTTGGTGCACTGCAAAACTCACTGCTCCAGCTCCAGAGCTTCACGTCCTAAGGGAACAAGCTCTTTGGCAAGCAGTGTACCACTGAATCTGCACTTACACCGCTTGGAAATTTGAATTACCAGAATCCGGAACTGCTGCAGCGTAAGAGAGCCCATCATCTCTCAGAAACGCTGCCTACAAGGTCGCTGCGGCCTACATAGGGCCTGCGTGCCCTTGCAGCACATGTGGTGGGCCTGGTTCTTGGGGAGGAAGCCTTAAAGACTACTCCAGTGCTCACTGTGCACAAAGAGATCACCTCAAGGCCCAGCTGACCCACCACACCACCCTACCCACGACCTCCAGCTGCTCCTGAGCTCCACTCTCTTAACAAAACCCAAAGCAACCAAAAGAGGGGGATAACAGAGTTAATAAACTCAGGAGCAACGGGATGAATTGCCGTGGGTGGGCAGGGGGAGAGAGTAGGACAACGGGTAGAGAAAAGTTTTCAATGGCACATCTTTGTTTTCAGATGGAAATATTTCCTGAGGGAAATCCCATCTTGTGGGGCACTACTGAGCCTCGTCTGGGCCAGACCTGCTGCGTGGAGAAGCAGAAAGTCCCTCCCGTCCCCAGATCACACTGCTGCAGGTGGGACAGGGAGCGGCTGTTGCCCAGTGGTATTGGTAATGGGCAGACGAAACGTTGGGTCCCATACTGTGGCTCCAGGCATTTCCCTGCCTTCCTCAGACCCCATGCAGGTAATTAACTGCGTGGTTGCCAACACCTGCTACATGACCCAGGGCCCAGGAACTCCCTGATTTCACAGATTTTGCCCAAAAATTCATTCCTGGAAGGTATGAGCATAAGCTCTGCAGGAAATAGATCCAGGAAGCAAAGAACGTCTCAATTCTGGATTGCTTCACCAAAATTGAAGGCTTCTGTGTGAAACTGCGCATTCCAGATGGGTCACGGCTACGTTCCGCACAGTACTGTGGATGTGTCGGAAGATGCATCGGTCAGCACAATGGTTCCCGTAAACTCTTAATGCTTTGTGTAACCAAATTACCCAGGTCAGAGACAGCCACCAAACAGGAACCTGAACCCCGAACCGAACAACGGGGCCAAATTCACGTGAATGTAGAAACCGAAAAGCCCGTAGGAAAAGAAAGCAGCAGAAACCAACACTCCGTGCACCCGTGGGGCCACGCTGCTCCTCGACGTACAGAGCAATTACAGCAGTTTTCTCCATCAACACCTCCTACTCCGGAGCACTGCCTTCTCCCAAGCACAGCCCCAGGGCGTGGAGACTGCTCAGCGCTCCTGCACAACGGCAGGAATACAAGCTGTCTGTTTGAAAGGGGAGGGAAATAGGGGAGGAGGGGGAAAAGGAGAAAAGAAAACAAAAAAGAAAAAAGAAAAAAGAAAAAAGAAAAAAGAAAAAAAAGCCCTCGGGTGACGTAAGGGTGTGGGAAATTTCTACAGTACTTACCTGTTGGGGAAGGGTGGGCCTCCCCTGGTGTATAAAAAGCCGCCAGGGCTTTGCTCAACTTGTTAGTGACTACCGCCACTCGGGCGAAGGGCGGGGGGGGCACGGCCGCCCTTCGCCCCGGCCCTACCCCGCTTTCCGTGCCGGAGCGGCCGTCCCAGGTCTAGGAAGGGCCGGGCCGGGTGCCAGGTCCGTGGCGGTGACCCCGCCGCCCTTCGCCCGTAGGCTGGAGCGCGGCGGAGCTCGACGGCACCGGCGTTGCTGGCGGCGTTGGCGGGTTCGGCGACGGCGGGCGAACCGGCGGCGAGCCGAAACGACCGGGCGGTGGGGGCCCTGTTAGGGCTCCTGCTCTGTTTGGCGGTGGGGTTGGCGGTGGCCTGGCACCACCTCTGCCGGCTCTCGGCCGGCCGTTACCATCCCCGACCCATGGGCCGGAGGGCTCTGGAGCTGCTGCGGGGACGCTGGCGCCGGTTGCGGGGACGCGGCGGCCCCACGGCGCAACCCTGCCGGGGGGACGGGGAGCTGGCGACGGCGGCCCCCCAGGATGAAGAAGAAGAAGAGCTGATGCCGTGGAGCCAGGACCGGCGGCTGGAGGAGGACGAGGACGAAGAGGAGGATGAGGAGGACAAGGATGAGCAGGACGAGGATGAGCAGGACAAGGATGAGGAGGACAAGGACGAGCAGGACGAGGATGAGGAGGACGAGGATGAGCAGGAGGAGGAAGAGGAGGCCGGGGGGAGCCCCCCGGGCGGGGGGCAGGCGGCGGGGGGCAGCGCCGGGGCCCTGCTCAGCGACCTCCACGCTTTCTCGGGGACGGCGGCCTGGGGGGACGCGCGACCCCACGTCACGGCCCTGTGACCCCCCCCGGTATTCCCCCCCCCCCGCCCCTGCCCGCGCTGCCCTCCTGCCCGCTGCCCTGCCTGCAGGCGCTGCCCGCTCTCAGCAGAGGCTCCCCATTGGCCGCACGGGGGGGGGGCACCGACCAATAAAAGAACGGC
The DNA here is from genome assembly GCA_024606505.1 of Aquila spilogaster. Classification (NCBI taxonomy): domain Eukaryota; kingdom Metazoa; phylum Chordata; class Aves; order Accipitriformes; family Accipitridae; genus Aquila; species Aquila spilogaster. Next base: position 16,158,274 of record JANHGO010000002.1, on the reverse strand, counting down.
TCTGGCCATCTCTGGCTGCTGGTTTTGGGGTGCGGGGGGGCGTGGCTTGGGGAAAAGTGGGTGGGGCCAAGGGAAAGGGTGTGGCAGGGGGAAGGCACCGTTATTTTGGAGTAAACCAGATGCAATTTCAGGCTAAACTCAAACAACAAAAAAAGTAAAAGTACTTAAAGAAAGATATTGAAGGGACAGCGTTTACAGAAAAGAGAATGTTTAACAAAGAAGAGAATTTGTGCTAAGATGTGCTACTACAGGGTAAGGGAAAAAAAGTGTATTAATAGTGTATTTTATTGTTACTCTCCAAACACTCTACTATAGGTACACAGCATAGCATTTTTTAGAATAAAAACACTTCAAAAATAAGTAAAAGGATGAAATGTGTTTGGGCTGGTATTTCAACTTGGATGCCACTGGCATCTTGATTCTTATCAAGAAGGAAAGGTGGAAAGTGTCAGAAAAATGACAGAGCAACAATCACAGTCAGCAAATCTTTAATTTTAGGTTGGGTGGGGAGGCTTCTCCTAAGTACAGCTTTGCAAATTACGGTCTAATTGCAGAATCTTCTTTAATTTGGTAGTCTTCATGCAAATACTGATTTGAAGCTACTGCAGGTGATTTTATGAGCAAGTTCTTATAATCAGAACCTTGCTACAATTAAGTCTGCACTCATTCTACAAAACCCAAGATACATTCTGGAAAAATAATGACTTTAAGAAGGATCAAGGGCGAAAAAGCCAGTAGAAGAAATTTTCCACTACATCCTATTGGGAAGCAAATCTGCCTATCATAGAAAGTCCATCTGAGCTTGTTTTGAGTCAGGCTACAAACTTTAACGTGTGCAGATGTCACCCTAAAAATCCACCTTGTTTTGGCTGAAAATATATGAAGAACTTCCTTCCCTGCTTCTTTCGCCTTTTGGAATTAGGATACAAGAAGCTGATTTAATTTTGCTTACAGGATGTCTTAGCATCATCATCAACTGGCTTCTCAGCTTGCTTCTTCTTCAGGTATGTAACTTTTTCCATAAGGTATAGGAGGCGACCCCTAATGGTTAAATCACTGTTTCCATCCAAGGTTCCATCTTCATCTAGTTCAATTCCTGAAATAAAAAAAAAAAAATACACTAAATAGTAAAACAATAAAATTAACTAAGTTATACACGTTTTGTATCTTGTATGTACAAACATAACAGAAGTGAACTATGTTGCTGTGCTTTGTTAGAACTACAAAAGAGTTTGATGTGGGATATGGTTAACCAGCAGTTTGGAACAAGTACAGATCAGGTATATGTGCAAGGCAGGAAACTGCACATAAGAATCATGTAATCTTATTAATTTATTGTATAAATTGTGTGTTATTATACATAAAGTATATAGTAAATATATTTCTGTGGTCAACTCCCCCAGTATGCATGTTTCCATGCTAACGCTGATGCCTGTGTTTTGGACATATGTAGCTTAGAAGTGTAGATATAGTCCCTACTGACACAGTATGATTCAACTGATACTAGTAAAGACTAGGAGATTTTTAGGTAAAACATATCACGGAAGTGAAAGAACTGAAGTTACAATAAGTATACTTTCTAGTGACCAGTCAGAAGAAAGCAGCCACCTTCATAAAAGAGAAGCTCTTTCATGAGAGTCCCATAACAAGCTATAAAAATGTAAAAAAAAAAATGCATGTGAGGCTTTATAGAATCACAGAACAGCTGAGGTTGGAATAAGCCTTTAGAGATCATCTAGTCCTGCCTCCCTGTTCAAAGCAGGTTCATCTAGAGCAGGTTGCTCAGGACCACATGCAGTCAGATTTTGAGTATCTCCTAAGGTGAAGACTCCACAACCTCTCTGAGCAACCTGTTCTTGAGTTCCATCACCCCTACAGTAAAAAAAAAAAAAAAAAAAAAATATATATATATATATATATATAAAAAAGTAGAATTTCTTGTATTTCAATTTGTGCCCATTGTCTCCTGTGCTGTCACCAGTGCCTACCACTGAGGAAAGTCTGGCTCAGCCTTCTTTACTCCCCCTGCCCAACAAGCATTTATACACATTGATACAATCCCCACCATGAATTTTCTCTTCAAGTTAAACAACCCCAGCCCTTTCAGTCTCTCCTTGTACAAAAGATGCTCCAAGAATTTAATCAACTTTGATGGCCCCTCCCTGGACTCACTCCAGTGTGTTCGTGTCTCTCTTGTACCGGGGAGCCCAGCTGTTGGCTTTCTTTGCCACAAGGGCGCATTGCTGCTCATGTTCACCTTGTTGTCCACCAGGATCCCCAGGTCCTTTTCTGCAAAGCTACTTCCCAGTTTGGTCCCTAGCCTGTCCTTGCTGCATGGGGTTATTCCTCCCCAGGTGTAGGACTTTGCATTTCCCCTTGCTGAACTTCATGGGATTCCCGTCAGCTCATTTCTCTCATGTTTTTAACTTTATTCATTCATGCATACATTGTCAAGGAATTAAAAATCTTGACCTATACCTATTACAGTAAAATTAGCTCAAACTAAAAAGGTCATTCAACTATTTTTTCTGGGTTTTTTAGTTTCCAATATAAGTTCTGAAGTTAAGGGTTTTGTGGGGAGTTCTTTAGCAGTCATGAATTTTATAGGATGTTTGTTCACAACAGTACATCATTCTTCTCAATTTATTGCATGTTTTTAATTGTCTGATTTTTTGCATTAAATAGAGTTCCATTAAAAGTTATTTTTTTATATTTTGTCCTATTAGAGTAACGGACACTAAAAAAGGATCATCAGTAACTTCATATTTTACACTAAATCATATTACAAAATGTTTTGGATAGCAGTGTCTTCAACCAAATTAATTAACAGTAAAGACACTGAAATATCTTATCAATTAGAAATTACTGAAATTACTCAAATGAAATGTCTGTTTTCCCACAGTTATGCTGTTCCCTGAGCTCTAGTTGTACTTTTCTGATTTGCAAACCGTCAGTATAATTGTCTCTCAACCATTTCACAAGGTCTGAATCCCCACATGGTGGCTGGCTAATCAACCAAACACAGGACTCAGGATGTGTAATTGTTTTACCGATTTTGCAATAGCCATATTTTGAATACACAGCATAATTAACTCTGCTCTACTGTAATGCATCCTCTGACCCACAAAATTAATCTTCTACTTGTAGATTATGCAAATTACTATTTCCCCATACGAAAAAACAACAAAAATTACAAAAATAGAACAAGTAATTTGAACAGAGGAGAATGATGGTAAAAGACTAAAGAAAAATGGAAAAATCAAAGAGAAAGATAAGGCCTCTTCTCCTTTCAAATGTTATTTCTAAATTCATTTCATCTTCATTTTCTGTCAATTGAGTTTACTTTGAATTTTCCTTTTTTTTTTCTTTTTTCATTTTTCATTTAAAATAAAAATATTTCATTTGAAGTGTCATAATGCACCTTCATCAAGTTTGTGGATTATACAAATCGGGGGGAGCAGAAAACACACTCAAGGGCAGGAAGCTCAACAGGGTAGAAGAGGAACGGGCTGACAGGATACTCGAAGTTCAGCAAGGACAAATGCAAAGTTTTGCAACTTGGACAGACCAACCCCAAGTGACAATACAGGCTGGGCATGAACTGGTAAAAAAAAAAAAAACATCTTTGCAAAAAGAACTTTGGGGGTCCTGTTGGACAGCAAGCTAGAGACCAGTCAGCAGTGCACTCTAACAGCAAGGAGAGCTAAAAATATCCTGTATTAGCAGAAACATAATCACTAGCTCAAGGCAAGTGATTATTCCCCAGTACTTGGCACTCATGAGGTGACATCTGGAATACTACATCCGGTTTTGGGTTACCCAATACAAGAAAAACATTGAAAAGCTGGAGAGCATCCAACAATGGCCCATAAAGATGATTGGTGGCTAGACCACTTGTCCTATAGGGAGAGGATGAAGGAACTGGGTTTGCCAACCTGCACAACAGAAGCTTTATGGTGGACCTAATAGCAGTCCATCAAAACCTACAAGGAAGTTAGCAAGAAAATGCAGCCATGTTCTTTTCTGAGGTGAACAAGACACAATTACTAAAACAGGCAGGGTTCCAAACTGACATAAGGAAAAAAGAAAAAAAATCACCATTAGGACACTCAAGCCCTGCACCACATTGCCCAAAGACATTGTGGAATCTCTATGCTTAGAGGCTTTCAAGACTAAGTGCAAAAATCACTGAGCAGGTCCGAGTTCAGCCCTGACTCTGCTTTGAGTAGGAGGCTGCATTAAAGACCTTCCATGATATCTGATACCTTAATAAATGTGATTATTTTAGTCACACAAATATCTTTGAGATGGACCAATCTAAACAAATTGTCTTGTGATACACAAGAATATCAACGGTGCTTGCTCTACCAAAAGAGAAAATTCATGTATTAGAAAGTCAGATATTGATGTCATGTTTTTATTTATTTGAATATTTTAAGGTAGTGAATTAAATAATTAAACGTGTTATTTCCTGTTAAACTGGGATCAATAAGGAATGCAATTGAGGAAGAAAAGTGCAGAGATCTTCCTGTCCAAACCTCCTTCCTTCGCCAGAGTTTTAATTTAAAAAATACGATCACACATCCCTGCATTAACTTCTTCTAGCTAACGGGACATGACATCAAACTTCAGCTGCTTCTCTGCTCATGCTGCCTGCTAAGTGTGTCTTTTACTTATTATTTTAAAATAGTATGCTGAAGTAAAATGAAAGGATGAGTATCCTCCAAACAGGAAAACAACAAAGTCCTCAATGTAAAGTGTAAGTAAGCATGCATTCCAAACAAAACTACTCTATAACTGAATTTGCAGTATTCATGGATATGAGCTTGACATTTAAGATACACATTTTGGAGCTTCATTTTTATATTGGTATTTTTGTATTTAAATTGTTAATATTTCACATTTTAATATGACATATAATTTAACCATTTTTTATTAACTAAAGTGAAGAAATCAAAACCACAGAATTTTAACTGTTCCTTTTGATTATTAGTCTCTTTCAATAGATAATAAACTTCTATATCTTCACTCATGTCTGAGAAGAATCAGCCACGAATACAATGTTATATTGCGGTTAACATGGCCATAGTCAGCTTGATACAGCAAAGATGACCTATAGCGACCTATGCAACGGAGTGGGAATAGGGCAGAGGAACCGCTTGAATAACAAGTGAGCTACAGCGTTATCCAATACATTAAGCCCAAAGAAATTCCCACAAAGTTATATGGGTGAAAAAAAACCTTTTCCCTCATGAAGAAAAACATACTGCATTCCCTTCTAGTTTGACCAGATAGAGGATAAGAACATTTCCTTGGTTTTGATAGTATTTATAATTGATATAGTGCAATCTATAGACTACTTAGTTGGTGTTATGTAAAATTATTTAGAAAAATTGCTTCTAAAGCTAATATAATTTAAAAAGTAAAAATATTCAGTTACAAGACTTACCACAGTGTGTCATTAGGTCTTCATGGAAATCCAAGAGTTGATCCCGAATTTCTTCAGGGCAAGGACAATCATTTTTATCATCTTTAAAGTTCAGCAGCATGTTAATCTTAAAGGATACAAAGGAAAGGCAAATGACACTGATCTCCAAAAGGAAAACCTTTGAAATCAAACAGAAGTCTGCCACACATAGAGCACAACAAAAAATAAACTGTCCATTGTATGCTGTACCTGCTCCTGAGGTGGGGATCGAAATTCTTTTGTTTTTCTAGCAGTCAGGGCAGCAGACATGTTCAAGGCCTGCATCACTTCATTGTACCGGAAGCGTTGATTCTCTTGAAGCTTGGCCACAAAATCATCTGAAAATGCTACAATGGCTTCTATTCGGTGTCGTACTTGGCAATCACACAGGTACTGGAGTAGATGGCACATCTGAGAAAACAGTATCATAAGAGAAAGAAGAGTTGGCAAGCTAAGAAATATCTTCTGTATATTACACAAATAAGGATGGATGCCTTAAAGCAGCAGTTACTATCAAATAAAGTGACTGAAATCTTTAATGCTGTCATTTACTACATGTGAAGTAATCCTACACCAGGAATATCTGGCATCTGCAGGAGATTTATGTGCCTCAGACATATAAAATGTAAGACTTTTATTAAAGTTACAAGAAAACAGATTTACTCCTTGCTTCTAGGCCGCACCTTGAGTACTGTGTTCAGTTCAGGGCCCCTCACTACAGGACAGACATTGAGGTGCTGGAGTGTGTCCAGAGAAGGGCAACAAAGCTGGTGAGGGGTCTGGAGCACAAGTCTGATGAGGAGCGGCTGAGGGAACTGGGGTTGTTTAGTCTGGAGAAAAGGAGACTCTGGGGAGACCTTATCACTCTCTACAACTACCTGAAAGGAGGTTGTAGCGAGGTGGGTGCTGGTCTCTTCTGTCAGGTGGCTGGAGATAGGACAAGAGGAAATGGTCTCAAGTTGTGGCAGGGGAGGGTTAAATTGGATATTAGGAAAAATTTCTTTACTGAAAAGGTTGTCAGGTATTGGAACAGGCTGCCCAGGCAAGTGGTTAAGTCACCATCCCTGGGGGTATTCAAAAAGCACGTAGACAAGGTACTTCAGGACATGGTTTAGTGGGCATGGTTGATGGTTCGACTCGATGATCTTAAAGGTCTTTTCCAACCTAAATGATTCTATGATTCTAGGGAATATTTTTTCTGTTTGGATCCATAAGAATGAAGAATTCCCTGTTAATGTCATTGAGAAAGTAATTCTCTTTAATGAAACAACAGTTGTTTGATCTATGATGAACAAGTTTATATCATCAGGGAGATACTAAATCTTGTTGTTTCCTGTAAGGAAGTTATTTATCTATTTAACTAACATCAAAATGCTGCATTCCTTGAAAGCGAAATTACCAAGTGAAGAAAAAAGGATCTGTGAAGAAATGGGAACAACCACTATCACAGCAGTACTGTTACCTGTAATTTAACAGGTTCTGGAAGTTTCATCTGAAGGAGTCCTTCCTTTGGCACTTGCTCCCCTCTGGTTTCTTCTTCTCCTTCTTCTGACTTGAGTTCATCTGAACTCAGCTCCTTCTCTGAGAAATCAACTTCATCCTCCTGGCTCATTGCTTCTTTGAAAACCCTGGGCTCAATCAACTGCAAAATGTGTTTCAGATCCCCATTGTGGAAGATTCCCATAATTAGAAGGGTATAAAAAAGCTTGATGAGAGGGACAAACAGAAATTCTGTAGAACCTCCAACTGGATCTCTGACATGGAGGCTGCCCTCCTGAACAGCTTCAGTCAGCATCTCTATGGTTTTGGCCTTTAAGATTTCCAGAGGGAATTCAGGACTGAACTGAAAGCATTCACTGCTAATGCTTACAAAACTCGGAGAGGAGAACTGCATTCTTGGCCTTAATGAAGTGCTAAGTCCAATACCAGGGAGGCCATGTTTTTTGTTTTCATCAGGAAACAAAGTAATACTCTTGGTCTCATCTGTCATTGGAACTATAAATTCATTATTCATCATTAACCTGGCAGTTGCATAGGTATTGAGATGGATGTCAATGAGTAAGTCATAATATCCTGCACGTAATAATCCTGGCATATATTTATTCTCAATAGCATACAGGAGCTGAGATTCATCCACATGGCTACACATAGCATGGGCCACTCGGTTGTTGCCTAAAGCACAAACAGCTGAATATAATCGGAGGGTATGGTAGTGAAATTTCAGCAATTCTTCTTGTTCTGTCAGCTCTAAAATATCAATTGTTCTGCAGAGAAAAAAACAATACAGTAAATTCCGTATCAGTGCAAAAACTTACTTAAGTGAAGGAATTCAAAATTCTCCCTAAGGGTAACATTGGCACAATATCAGTTCTAGGGATGGACTTGTTCCATGTTTCAGCTTTCATGTGAGAAACACTGTCAACCTAAGAATCAAGGATTAACAACAAAGTTCAATCAGGAATATATTCAAGTCACTCCTAAAGCACAACTTCAATTACCTTCAGTGGGGAAAGATCAAAATTATTTACTTAACACAGAGTACTTCTTCATACTACAAACAAGAATTTGGGTAACTGAAAATGAAGGTTTTACAACGAGTATAGATTGAGATATTTATATCATTTATTGTTTTTAGATCTGGGGCTGCAAAATGGCAACAGACTAACCAGTTCATTTGCAGGGGGTTCAGGGCAGGGTTGTTTGTTTAGAATTCTTACCTAATTTTTTAGTGATTTTATTTTCAGTCTGGGCACTGGCAAAATGCTGAGACATTTGGGTAACAAGGAAATCACAAAGTTAAATTTCTTCAATTGTTAAAACTGAATTTCAGAAAATTAAAGTAATGGAATAATTAAATTGGTCACAAATCTTAAAAAATCTTTACAAAAACAGATCTTTGCATATCTTACAGGTTATGTTTAATAATTTATAAACAGAGTTCCTTTCATTTTCATTCAAAACCTGTATATACTATTAAAGAGTTTGGAGAGAAACTAGGAGAGGTTGGCAACACAACAAAAGAAGGCAGATTTTAAAACTGAAAAATAAGATTAATGTTTATTATTAGCTAAATCAATACACACTGCCTTTATTTACATGTGTTATAAATACAGAGAAGACCTTGGGCTTTTCTTATAGAAATTTTATTACGTCTAGCTTCATAATCCCAACCTAATTCTGATATACTTCAACACACAAACATCAACCTGTTTTCTTCAGGAATATGAAGGGCCATGAACTGCAAAGGATTCAGGCACTGTATCATCCAGCCTTGACGTTCACTGATCCGAGAGACATCAACCTTCAAGAAGTGGTTTGGCACTCTGCTCCAAAGCACATGAGTCAGAAATTGGACATGGAGACGTGGAGGACATTGAGAGACTGGGTTTTTGTGTTCACTTTTGAATAAGCCAGCAGATAATGGCATTACATTCTGGAAAATTCCAACAGAAGAGACAATCGGTTTCTTTACCAAACAATTAATATATTATATTTTTCAATAAATATATTCAACATATAGTACAGTGAAGTACAGTGCAACAGGAAATTAACTTTTTCAGTAGTTTGTAAAACCAGCTGGGAACTGTTGGCAGATCAGCAGCAAGAGAGCATTGTCCATAACAAATTTTTTAAAATAGCTAAATTTGAAATAGAAACTTGAATGGAATGTGTGGTCACTTCCTTGGACCAGAGATCTGAATTCTACTCTTTTACCTCCTCTGATTTCTTAGACATCCATTTATCCAAAGCAAGGAAGTAAATTTCAGCTCAGTTTTCTTAAGTGTACTGTTTGAATGTACTTTAAAACTATTTTAAAACCCTAACCTAATCTGCAGATACACCGGTCATCCACGGTCTGTTTGTAGAAAAAGAGATTTGCCTTACCAGCCCCAGTGATTTCATTTCATCATGAAGGATGAAATTCAGAAAATTCAATGGGACTTTGCAATATCATCTGCTAATTCTAATCAGTTACAACCCTTCTCATCCAATGTACTGTATTTTAAATACATGAGGTATTTAAAACTGAGTTAAGAATAAAAATGGCAATAGTGCAAACACTTGGAATCATAAAAATGTGCCCAAACCCAAGAACACATTGCAGGCAACAAATGGCCAGGAAAAAAAAAATTATTTGATATGATATACTAGTCCTAAACCTGCACAAAACCAAGCATTATTTACCTTTATTCTTCCCAATTCAAACTGGAAAACATTGGGGCTTGTAGCTTGAGCAAATACAGCAGGAAATAATTTTGTACTCGGTTCAACCTAAATCAAAGATGTACAAATATGTAACCACTGAAGACAGCAAAACACTATTACTTATAAAAAAAGACCCTAATATCTGTATTGACAGTGAATAAGTGCAAGCTTTTGAATAAAACCCCAGAAAATCCAAACAGGATGGAAAAAATCACTGTCATAATAGCGACAATTACTTTTTCTTCCAGTCTTGTACAAACATTTCTAATAAGATGCAGTCTGAGGATTAAGTTTTCCCCCTTCCTGCTGGACAACATCATCAAAAAATACTCACCTGATAGTACGTGCCTAGTTCCTTGCCATTAGCTGTGAAGGTCAGCAAGCCACTGGCAGCATCAACCAAGCAACCAATCTCCAGACCATTATTATTACGTCCTTGTCCCGGGCTCATGCTCTCTCCTGCGCACACCATATAGCAGTTGCTGCGTTTTATACTGAATGTCAAAAGACAAATTTATTCATGGATGGCATGTAAACTTTACATAGTGGACTAAGAACAACTTTGCATGGCTGCAACCAACAGGGCCTTGTGGCTGAAAACAGCAGATCCCACCATAACCAATGCCAAAATTCAATGAAACCTAGACTTCATAATTGAAAAAATAAAAACTGAAGATGACAAAATATGAACGAGCTCAAGTCTTCTGTAAAATTCCAAGAGACAAAACTGACTTTGCAAGTTAATGTTTTAAATTGTTTGATGTTAAGCATAACACAAAGTTTCTGGCATGGATCACAAACTGACATGCTGAGAGGAGGTGCTGTTGTACTAATCTGGCCTGCTCAAAAATACTACAAGGTATTTTGCTCTACTTTGTACCAGTTCAGAAGTCAGTATTTGCAGGATCATGGTCTGAAACTACATAGAAAAGCTGTGCTATTTTACTTTTCAGTGCCTACTGATTTGATTAGATCATTACTCTACAATTTCTTCACAAGCAAGAGAACAAGCAAAGTTACACTTTTTCCTATTACTTTTTTTTTTTTTTTTACGTCAACCCAATTACATTAAATGGGCTGCATTTACAGTTTATAAATTGTTAGTTGCTTTTATGGATATAAAATATGTATCTTTTTAAGAAAATTGTAACCAACCTCTCATGAACCTTCCCTTTTTCATCTCCCAGTGTAACTGTGACAGTACGCACTCTGTCCAAATCAAAGCTTGTGTCATACTGGTGAAAGTCAGATGTAATCCAGCCCACCCAGACATTGGCAGGTTCTTGACCAGGAAATATTCTCACTGAATAATAGTACTGTCAATAGAAAAATAATGTCAGTAAATGTTAGTATTTGGTTTCTAGTGTATCGGTTTGATTCAAAATTAATTTGTTGCTCTAAAATCTGAAAACATGTCATCTCTTCAAAAGTAGCATAGGCTTGTTCAAGCGCAATTCATAAGCAAAGCAACGACACAAATCAAAATACAGCCAACAAAATATGTATGTTAAAACAAAAAATGGAAAAGATTAAAGATGCGGCTCATACGCTTGTATTGTAGGCTTCTACATCATAGCATTGTAGGCTATTTTTGTACTGCAGCTACAATTTTTATACCGTAGGTGACTCAGTTTCTAGTATCTAATATCTTTCAGAAAGAGGAGAATACATCCAGGAGGAGAAAGTATTTTTGCCTTTCAACATTGAAGAGTCAGTGCTTATGAAGCTGATCTTGTCAAAGATGCACAAAACCTGCACAAAACTTTCACTGGGAATTCCATGAAATACATGCTGAGTAAAATTAGTATGGATGTTTTCAAATGCTCCTGAACACTGACCTATTAGTTTAATGCATTTTTTCCTATTTATTCCATTATTATGGAATTCCATTACTATTTATTCTTCCTCTTATCAATAGTAATTTCAAAAATGGATTCAATTAATTTATGGCTTTCCATGTGGAAATTGTTTTAGACTGACAACCAAGTCAAAACAAAAGGAACATAGTAGTCTTAACTTCAGTAGTACAGGACCACCACAGACATTTAAATTAAAAATTTTGCCCGAAAATTACACTGTTTCTGAAACTCTTACAAGCAAAAACATGTAGTTATTAAAAAAAAAAAAGAAAAAGGAAACAGCTAAAATACCAATCCTATGTTACGATACCGTGGAAGTTTGCATCAAATAATCATAGTCATCCCTATCATCTGCTAGCACATCCTCAGTAAGCCGTGCAGAGTGACTAGTGCTATAATCTGGCTTTGTCCTTCTGAGCATAAATCTGTAATAAAATAAGTAAAATCAAAATCTATATGAAAAGCATGATACATCAATATATATACACAAAGGAATTTTACATTGATACATTATCCCTAAATGCATTATATTTATTATGATAGCTCTAAATACACAGTATTTATTACATTATTAATACATAACACTTGTTAGTTTATTACTTACATGTAGATTAACACAAAATAAATTATTCAGAAAAGAGACAAGCTCATTTTTAGAAGCACTTAAATGAATTCTGAGCTTGAAAGTTATTTGTAAACTAAACTCATGGAACTTAATAAATTATCAGACTGTTAAACACCTATGTCACTTTGGAAGAATGTGGAACTTTAAATGACCTTCATGCGTTTAAAAATACCATCCATATGCCCTGATTTATTCTGCAATTGAAATATTTAACAAACCAATTTTGGAAAAGAAGAGCAGAAAAGGAATGGAAAGCTGCAGTAATATTGTCTGGGTAATGGCCTAGTGTTTGCATCTCCACAGCATCATCAAGTTAGGTGTTCTGCTCCTGATTCCATAAGAAAAATTAGGGAGAATGAACATGTCAACTACAGAATATTCTTCTGATTATTTGGTTCACTGAGTGAGATAAGAAGCGAATATACATTTCTAGATAAAGATTATCTTCAGCTTTTTGGAAGCCATGTGAAAAAACGTTCCATGTCACTTTGAAGACCTCCTAGTTCTGTCAGTATGGATCTCCATGGTTTTAAAATGCACTTCACATGATGATCTCAAAAGCCTTCAAAATTAACCAAGTGATAGGTTTCCAATAGCTTGAAAAATGTTTTCATTTTTCTGCTTAATTTTAATGTATATATTGCATATGATGTAATTTAACCACATGAAGGTTAACTGTCCCGCCTACTGTGTTATATCCAAATCTAGGGCAGAATTAGGGAAAAGTCTCTAAAAGACTAGCATTTTCCTCTACTATTCAAGAAACAGGAAAAAAAAAAAAAGAAAAAAAGACAAAAAAAGAAAAAGAAGAAAAAAGGCAAGCCCAAATGTGCTACTAACCTTTGTTTAAGACGTGAAGGCTTTTCTTGAACATAATCTTTATGGTTGTTTAACTCTGGTTTTGTGGCATCTTTTTCTCGTTCTGTACGGTCAGGAACTAGATGACCATGAGCAGTTTTCATTAGAACCTCAAAATCAGAATCAGCATCATAATCCTCCAAGTCATTCTTCGGGCCAAAAAGACCAGAGCCTGGTAACCCTCCTGCAGCTGATCTGGAGAATACCTCAGCACACTCAATGGGCATGCTTAATCGAAAAAACATGACGTCTGTTTTACTGTTCTGTGAACCAAAGGACTTCTGTGTGACCTTCAGGCAGGGGCAGCTGTCTATGGTGCCATCAATTCTCATCACCTATCAAATGTAAAGATGTAGTTGTTTTGAAGCTGATGCTTTTTCCCCCTTGTAAATATTCAATTTCTATTTCTAGAATAAGCATCCATGACTTGAAAAACTTGCAACAGTATGCTGTCAACGGTCAAATGTATTGTAATCATGTGCTGCCATTTTAAGGGGAAATAAATACAATGAGGAGTGGAGGTTTTTATTGTTCTGTTGTTAATTAAAAAAACCCCACTCACAAAGGAATGACCTTTCTCATCATAACTCTGCAACATAAATCCAACCCTGCCCAGAACAACACAAATCAGCTAACATAAATCATACATGTACATATGCATGAACAGAAATTATTTCTTAAATACTACAGTGTGATACACATCAGCTGAAAAGGGTTCTTATTTCATCAATTTCAGAAGGATTTCATGGTAGACTTACAAGGCATAAATTCAGTTCCATCAAGATGCACAACTGATTGGGACATAAGTGTTGACACAATTGGCCAATAAGTATTTATTAAAATCAAAACCAATTAGTTATGGAAAAATCACTTCACAAAATGTGTGCACCAGAACACATGGTATCTGTTATGTAGAAATGCCCAATTTCTGGAATTTGTTTACAAACATAGCTCTCTGCACAAGAAGCTCTTAATGAGCACATCTTGTAGAATTTGTCTCTGAGACTCTCATGTTTACATACGTGACAGATTCCACAGATAAAAAAATACTATCAACCAAATATTTATATTATTTGCAACTCCACTGAATGTAAGAAATTTGTAACAGGTGCAAGGTTCATCCAGAATTGGGTCAATATATCACAATAAAAATCTTGTCTAAAACCGCAAAAGTAGAAATGTAATTCCAACATATTCATGGAAGAAGTCTCTGGAAACATTGTAATAGGATCACAGACCTCAATATGTTCATGATTTTGTGGCACTGGTAGAAACTGAGGGAGCCTTTTACTCAGCCAAATGGTGATGTCTCTGTTTGTATTAACAGCAAAGGGTTCATACCCTTCCTGTAAGCCACAGATAGTGAAATATTTTAGCGTGCTGACATCTTTTCCAAAGTTCATTCTTCCCACTTGAGATGGGCCCAGGCTGCACACAGGTAGAAATCCTTAAAACAAGATGAAAGAACACATTGGTTATACATCATCAACATCAGAGAACTGCTCTCTTCCATAACCCAATTAAAAATCATTTGAAAAAAAAAATTAAAAATAATTCCAAAAATGAAACACTATAAATGCAAGCAGTAATCGATAGCACACCTCCTCTTGCATGTCACCAAGTACTGTATCTTAAATATCACTCTAAAAAAAAATTCCTCTGATAGCCACGGATCTCTTCATGCAACACTGAATTTACTTCACAGAAATCTAAGAGTACTTCAGGGAGTCTGACAACCACCTCTTAGTTAATCTCTCTACTAAACTGGTAGAGTGTTGTCAATTTTACTCCAAGTCTTACTACTTTTGATATTCCTCCTAAAATTCCATTAGTCATGGTATTTTGAGAGAACCTCAAAAATTACTTTGAAAGTAATATAGTGCTTGTCCATGCAGCTATAGTAGTGAAAAAAATTACAAATATACACCAAGTGCATGCTGCAGATTAAAGAAAAATATATATAAAATTAATTTAAAAATTTCATAACACTGTGTGGCTCTGGATAATGAGAACTGACAATATGATACTGGAGCTTCATGAAACTTATGGTAGGTTTGGGGGGGTTTGGGCTAGGTTTTTTGGTTTTATTTTTTAATCAGCTTCACGTTTGTATGCATCTGCTCTCTTACTGTTTCACTAGCACAGGGAACTCACTTGTGACTCCACTTTTTAAAAAAAGGTTTGGGTTTTTTTTCCTCAGGTTCAGCACCACAGCCTAAAAACCTAAGAAAACCTCTTGTTTCTTCTGTTCCTTTTCATCCTGATTTTGAATTTCCACAGCTACAAACCACTTTGCAGATTCATTTGACCTAGCTATTAACAAAATGTTTTCTTTCGTATCAGCAAGAAACATGAAGCTCTGTTCAATGATTCTGGTTCAAGTGAACGTACCAGGTATTGAAGGGCATAAGGACAAAATACAACTAGTTCTTCACTTTTCTTTAAGCTGCCCAGATTAAAAAAGGGCAGAATATAAAGATAGGTTCTTTAGACAAAAGCAAACTCCGGAGCACCATCTACAGGAATGACTGCTCACCAGATAAAAAAAAATCAGTCTTCAGTACCACCTTTTGAAGATTTTATTACAGATACACAAGATTGGTTATCATGTGTATGTGTACTAGGCAGGATAAATTTAAGGACATACACTAATAGATGTAAGTTTAAGTCCAGATTTTTATGTTCACAGCAAGGCTCTTAAATCACAAGGCATCAACTTCTCAGATAACATAGATGATTTAGACAACATGATTTATGTCCATTCTGCTAATGCAAATCCAATGGCAGACAATAATAAAGAATATTTTCCAGCACTAAATGAAACAAAATCATATTATACAACACATAACTAGGAAAGTTATATTTGCATATATAGATATATGCTGTGGCAAAGCCCAGCAGCTCTAGTAGGGAGAATTTACTAGGCTCCCTGTTGAGTGAAAGGAATCCATAAGCTGTTGCAAAAGTTTTTAAGCAAAGACAAAAATCAAAATTCTACTTTCAATAACCTTACAAATCTCAGCTCATCACTCAAGAATAGTAATGACCTTCTATGGACATCAAGTTGTTTGAGAAGGGGTTTTCACAGAAACAGTTGTGACAGCACGAATCCTCACAATATTAACCAAAAATGACATAAGATTTGCTATAAGCCACATAGGTATATGCAGCCTAAAGCATGTGCTTTGTCTGTCTGAATCAACTCACCATTTATTTTCCAATTCTTATTGATGTAGAACATTTTCAGATGTTTCCAGGATGTATGGCACCTACATTTAGAATCTTATGAAGAGTATTGTTTTCCACATCTCAAAAAGGATATTATAGATCTGAAAATGGCCAACATGAATGAAACTCCTTTCTTATCATCAACAATTAAAGAAATTAGGATACTTCAGCCTCAAAAGAAAAAATTATTAAGGGGGTATGATACATACCCCCATTATGAGTGGCATAGAGAAGATGAATGGTAAATGATTTTTCAGTGTCTTTTGTAACAAAAATTATGATCAAAGAAACTGGTAGCAACCTTAAAAAAAATGGGAGAAACTTCCTTATACACCTCATAGCAACGCTGTGGAATTCTCTGTCACATAGCATCATGGATGCTAAAAGCTCACATTGATTCAAAAAGTGTTTAGAGACCTTCATGTGGGAAAGAAAAAAAAAACCCAAAAAAACCCAAAACCATCAGGGCTACCAACACAAACATACTGTGTTTGCCTCAGAAAGCTCCTGAACCAGAAATCACTGGAGCCTGGGTGACCGTATCACTGTCTGCTTATCCTGTTCTGACATGTACCCACAGGCATTTGCTATCCACTGCTGTTGAAAACAAAATAGTGACCTAACTAGACTTTTGGTACAAACACGGTTACTTTTTCATAAAAAACAGAGGAACAAAAGCTTAAAAAAAAAGTGTTTGAAGAGGAGGTGTAAACTGATTAGTTGTGAACATGCCGTATCTATATGTATGTCTTTATTTATTTTTGGTATGTCTTTATTTATTTTTGTATTTATGTATATGAACAATTGTTTTATGTTTCTGCACAGGTCAAATATTTCCTAAAAGGAAGTAGCAAGCTCTATCTCCAGCACCTTGAGAACTAACACATAGCCAGTTCCTCTTTATTACAGCCCTCAAATAAAACAGGAAATAATTGTTTTACAAAACAAAAAAAGCAATAGCAGCTGATGTTATCAGCAGAATTCAGTAAGCATATATTATAGAAAAAGCTGATTAGATAATTAGATGCCGTCCAAAATCCAAGAAAAGATAATCAACTCTATTCATGAAGACTGAGATGTATACGTGACACAAAACTAAATCAAACAGGAATATTTAAAATATGTAAAATATTTAAAATATTACTAATAGTTACCCTTCCTAAATAGAATGCACATAAACTGTTAATTCCTCTACCTACGCATTTTCCTGTGGGCTCAGAAAAGAAGATCTCACAGATAGATTCATTCTTAGATATGAAGCAAATATTTTACACGTACACAAATAAAATGTAAATGAGCATTTGCAAGATTCCCTGAAAGAAAACAAAGAAACCCAGAATGAAATTCCTACAGAGGTAAAACTCTCATTGATGTTTTTTACTCAATCCAGTATTTTCCATCAACCCTGTAACTGTAGCCAATATGGAATCAAGATGACAATCTCTCTCACCAATACAAATTTCAATGATGCCGGAACGGTACTGTACATGTAGCTAATTCCTGCAAGTAATCATAACTACACATTAACTGTTGCTCTGTATGAATGGACTATAAATACCAGTGCCAGTCCTAATCATGGAAGCACTACTTCCATCTCTGGTGAAATTCTGCACTGATTTGCCAATGGTACAGGTGTCATTAAGGTGTTTCAGGTCTCTTCCGTATCTGGTAAAGATATAGCATCTCATCTTATAGGGAGTGTGCGTGTGAGGCTGTTAAGTGTCCTACTGTGGAATAAAAATTAACTTTCAGTACCCTTCTCTAAATGGGTATCCAGCCATTTTAGATGTGATATTTCGTAGACCTTGTGTAGCCCTTGGATGCTGGAGGCTACATAAAAAGATGATTGTCCCATGACCTAGCTCTTAATCTCCAGGTGCATAACTGGGCTATGGAACAAAACTTTTATTTTACTATATGAAATAGCAAAACAAGTCAAAAGATTTTAACATTACCACTTGTATTGG
The DNA here is from genome assembly GCA_024606505.1 of Aquila spilogaster. NCBI lineage: Eukaryota > Metazoa > Chordata > Aves > Accipitriformes > Accipitridae > Aquila > Aquila spilogaster. The sequence continues at coordinate 16,140,064 of JANHGO010000002.1, read as the reverse complement.
CTTTGTGTGGCAAAGTTTTGGTAGCGGGGGGGGTGTTACAGGGGTGGCTTCTGTAAGAAGTTGCTGGAAGCTTCCCCTGTGTTTGAGAGAGAGCCAATACCAGCCAGCTCTAAGACGGACCCGCCGCCGGCCAAGGCCGAGCCAATCAGTGATAGTGGTAACGCCTCTGTAATAACATTTTTAAGAAGGAAAAAGTTGGGACAGGCAGTATACGGCAGCCGGAGAGAGGAGTGAGAACATGTAAGAGA
>JANHGO010000002.1:16077347-16139716 GCA_024606505.1 Aquila spilogaster | reverse complement strand
AGACACACTGCCAATGTCCGGACTCTCTCCAGTTCAGTCCTGGCTTTTCCTCCCATACAGAAGACCTGAAAAGATCTGCACAACCATCTATGCTGTGCCTTACCCTCAGCTACATCACAGCACCGTGCTTCTGTCTGTTTTCCTCAGCCAGGCATTGGGGTCCCATATGAGGCCACAATAGAGCTGGCCAGGAAGAAGACGGGGAACCTTAAAGAAATCAGCAACTTGGCCCACTTACCGAAGGGTGTTGCCTTCAACCCAGGCTGGCTCTCGATGCCTTGAAGGATGATGCAAATCCTCCATAACAGGCAGGTTTGCAGTCTCCTGTCCCAGATACCACCTCCTTCCAGTGTCCAAAATACAAAGATTAAACCTGCTGCCTCAGGATTAAGTTAATCTTACTCCCAATTTTATTTTGTTCTTTTGCCAGTAGTCGTTAGCACTGAAATAATTCTTCACACACACAGAAAAGCATCCAGCCTGCCTTTGGATCTTAAGTCATCAGCCTCAAGAGCCTCCTCTAGCAACTACCCCATGCTCCGAATTACAGGTTGGGTGAAATATCTTTTTCTTTTTTTTTTTTTTTTTTTTTTTTTTTTTTTTTTACCAGCTTCAAGATTCTCATCTTTCAGCTTTGACTGACCACTGTATGTGTCTGTGTATTGAGACAAGGAGAACAGACACACCAAAACTGCCTCCCCACTTACAGACATCTCTCCGTGCTTCAAAGAGGATGATCCCAATGCTTCCAGTACGTCTGCACACACATTTAGAGGGCAGGGCGCTGCCTGGGCAGAAGCAGGACCCCATCAGCACCATGCTAGCTTCCCTCTATGGAGACTGACGTGTGCTGCCCCGTTGGATGACAATGCCAACCATCAGAGCCCCTCATGCTTGGCCCCAGGACCACAGCAGTGGGCAGCAGCTCATGAGCAATGCGAACCCACCCAACCGCCCTGTCCTGTCCTCCCACCTCTGCCAAGCACGTCAAGTCCCATCCCCTCCCCAGCACCAGCACCTTCGGGGCTGCGGTTCCCCATTGCCACCCTCTCCTTGGAGGTCCTGTCCCACCTCCTGCAGCTGCCTGCTCCCAACCCTCCACCTGTGCAGAGTTGCCTGCACCAGGGAGTGGGAAGGACAGTGGCCAGAAACCTCTTCATGACATCCAAATACAGTCTTCAGACTTCACCTCTTGTATTCATATGGAGTCAGGGATGCTCTGAAGCACCCAGTGAAGTGACTTGGATGAAGACACGGTTGAAACTCAACTGGGGGAGGGGAAGATTTCTAGCCTCATTAATAACAGCCTGAAATTAAAAGCAGAGCTTATAGTACAGCTGCAATTCCAGCTACCCTGCTGCTTGTGTTAACAGTGTGGCTTTATTATGGTCAGGGATAAAAAACAGCTTCAACAATTAAAGGAGGGAAAAAAGAAAAAAAAACAAACAAAACAAACAAAAAACGACCAAAAGAACCACCACCACCAAAAATCAGTAAAATAAAAAATTCCTGTGGGCTGGAATGATTAGCAAAAAAAGTTGTGTGCCATGAGGAGCAAGAGTGAATGCTTCCTTCCACCCTGCCAACAGGCCCACACATGCTCCCTGCCAAGTGTATTTGTCCCCTACCCGCGGGAAGCCACCCAGTGCCCTGTGGCTCAGACCAGCCACCGGTCCCCCACAGCATGTAACCTCCTGCCCCAGAGTAGGTTCTCTGCAACCACCCTGCTCCAAGTAGAGGGCTTGGAAACCTTCCTCACTCCCGCTGCCTAAATGCTACAGCATTAAGGAAAAAAGGGAAAAGAAAAAGTCTTGCAAGAAATGACTAATATGCCTGGAACTTCTCAGGAGGCACCAGTCCTCGCCGAGCAGCCAGAGGCGGAGAGGATCAGTGGACCCATGCAGCCACTCTCAAGAGCCAAGCAGAAGCATGCCCATGTTTCGTGGAGGTGAGCCGGTTGCCCAATGGTTCCTGAAAAGGCAATCACCCTGCCTGCCCCAACACCTGCCCACAGCAGCCTGGTCACCAGCTGGGATGAGAAGCCAGTGGGAAGCCTCAGTTTGTCATGTCTCAATACAATAGTTGTTGCCTTTGAGGGCTTGGTCAATAATGCTGAGATTTGAACCTACCTTCTCCTCTTTATAGAAATTAAAAGCAATAAATTCATGAGAAAGAGGAAAACTATCTCCCTTCTCCTTTTTCCCCCCACTTCCTGATACAGAACATGCCCCTCTTTCTTTTCAAGCACTGGCAGCTCACCAAGAAGGCCAAATCTCTGCAGCTGAATCAGGTTTGTCAATCCAGGCACAGGTTTGGCAATCAGCTGGGCTGCAAGCCCAGCCCTTCCCAAGGGGAGAGACCCCCCAGACCTCCACAGGAACAGCTACAGGGACCAGAGGCTATGCACAGACCTCAAAAGCCCTGGGAAGCAGTTTGCACAACTCTTGTGCGAGCAGGAGGGAAAATAAAAATAAATTAAAAACAACGAATCACCTCTGTGCATGCACATGAGCCAACAAACAGAATGGGAGCAGGCAAAATAGTCATTCAAAGCTGTTTCTCCATGTCTCCAAGGATTAGTGATTCTTCACACCCCAATATCCTGAGGAGGGGCAGCCCCCAGCCCAGGCAGGGGGGCCACAAGGAGCAGCCCACCCTGATGCTTGTACAGGACCTCTCCCCATCTCAGTATGCACAGCAGACTCGCTGCTCCCCTCCAGTTCTGGGAGGCACAGAGGCAGAAAGTCCATATTCAGCAAGGAAGAGATGATCTTTCACTCATTGTTTTTACCATCACTGCCATGAAAATTGCCATGGTTTGAAGCTTGGCACCTTTCATCTCCATCAAGATGGGATAAAAACTAAAGGTGATGTTTCCAGGGAAATCACTTACGTTCACTGCAAAGCTACTAAGGACCACAAGACCTCTAAGGGCCAAAAATATCACACGCGAGGTTCACACTTGCTTTTTCTCAACAGTGTTTCTCCTCTCTGCCCTCACAGGTTTGTAGCCCAGCTGCCCAAAAGCTTTGGAGTTTGGGATTTCTTTTTCTTCTTTTGTTTCACTGTTGCTTTTGCCTTTGAACAACAAAAGAAAGCGAGCACAGCCACAGCACTGTGGGAAGGCAAAAGTTTCCCCTCAGCCAAACACGGCCACTCTACAGCTCCTCCACCACTGCAAAAAGCTTGGCCTTCAAAATCAGCCTAAACCTGGCCCATCAACCAAAGATGCCTTCTTTGCGCCATGTGGATATAAACCCAAGGACCAGAGGACATCCGCAGAGATATGCTCTGGGCAACAAATTCTTGCAGCTACCACAGAGCTGCAATGCTCCAGAGCCAACCTCCCGACACATTGGTGGTCATCTGCACCCAAGACAACAGACCCAGATTCCTTCAGTGTTTCCCATGGGGACACAGAGGACAAATTTGGTCCTCGTGGCTGCAGCACCCCAGCAGTAAAAGCAACACTGGGAGCACCCAACAGATCTGAGCTCCGTTCTTGCTCTGGGACGGATGCAGAATCGTTTTCCTTAAGGGATCAAAGCTCCCTTAACAGGGATGTGACTATAAGTTGACAGAAAAAGTCTTTGCCATTTTTGGAGACAGAACGGTGGATTCAGGTAAATTCCTGCTGCTGTAATGAAGGACAATGATGCCTGACCCAAACGAAGACGACCGTCATCATATGACAATGCATGTGTCTAGACAGCTGCTCTCAAAAGCCTGCCAAAAACATTTTACACTGTTCATTTTCATAAGCTCAGAACTCCAAGCCAGGCTGTGCAAACCCTTTATAATTCCCTTCACTGTAGGGCTACAAAGAGCTTCAACAGAATTGTACTTGAAGCCGTGTCTGCAAAAATATCACAGCTAAGGTGGCAAGTCCCCAGCAACCACACAGCTGTCTGCACCATGTCCAGGGCTGGTTTGGTAGCATAAGAAAACCAAAACCTCCTTTCTTTTTCCCAGCAGAAGTCTCCAGTATTTCGAAAACATTTAAATTAAAACTAATAAACCCCACAATACACTTTCTTTCTCAGACACCAGAGCACTTTCTAAATACCAAGGTGACTGCAACCAAAAGTCACCATGGCTTAACAAATTTGGGCGAAGTGACTTCTCGGTGGTTTCAGCTAAAGGGCTTTGCCTCACTTTTGCAGCAGGCTGGGAGCACAAACAGTCACCGCAACTCAGCCAACATTCAGCTGTGATAATGAACCAGCTCCCCGCAGCCTCGCAGCACCACGAAGGGAAGCATTATCCCCACTTTGCAGACAGAAGAAATGGAAGCTCAAGTACAACAAACCACAAAAAAATAAAAAAAAATAAAAACAAACAAACAAAAAAAAAAATCAAAAAACCCAAACCCACCCCAGAAAGCAAAAAAAAAAAAAACCCCAATCCAACCCAAGAGGTGAAGTTTGGAGCTGCACTACACCATCACGCTCACTCCTGGATGGAAAAGAACAGGATGCTTGAAGGATGTGGGAAGGTGGATGCACTAGGTACAGCCTGGCAGGAGGTAAATGGCCTGGGCCTTAGGGAAACCATGTGGGACCAGGACAAGCCGAGCAAGTGTCAGCCAACAAGGAAGATGCTGTGGCCATAAGGCACGTGGCAAAAAAGAGCAAAAAATTGGATGATTCAGGTCCTGTCCTTACAAATAGATGCTACAGTATTTATCCTATATAGGCCAACTGCACTGAGAAAGATTCCCCCTCTCATCCCAGAATTTGTGACCCTCTACATCACTGCTTTTTTGGTGTAAGTAAGTCCATTCCTGCACAGGCAGATGGGCATGAACACTACGGCTGGTGTCAAGCCAGGCTGCTCCTTCTCTTAGAAATCTGTGCTTGCAGCTCCAGTAGAAGAATCCCCATAGGCTCAGACACCCCAAATAGCTAAAATTAGGCAAGTGCTGAACACTGCCTTCCCTTAGAGACTTTACCAACAAACATCTGAGTGAAATCACGATGGGCCACCTGCATATACTCCTCCAAAAATGTATTCAGTTCAAACCCACTCCTCCCTCATCTCCTCTGACATAAGCCCATGTTTCTCCATTAATAGTTGAGGTGCTGCTGACACCCTGAGCAGGAGGGTGTTCCTTTTTCAGAGCTGATCCCCTTCCAGAGCTTCCAAGTGGCAGTGAAATAACCAGCTGCAGCTCAGGGTGGAAATCAACACTGAGACCAGTAGCTACATAAACTACAATAGCTCCAGAATTTCCTTTAGAGTGTTACTGGAATTTATCGGGTTAAACACACTAACGTATCGAACCCACCAAGGACTTAAACTTTGTACCTATACAATGCAAGAACACGCTCATTATAAATGTCATAACACACCTACAATAAACTATCACTGCATTTCCAGAGAAGGAAATCTAGGCACCTATAGCAGCAGTGGGTTGTCAGAGAAATGAATTACTACAGTCAAGGAAAGAACTCAGGTTTGCCCCATTTTCCAGCCTATCACAGACACATGCTCCCAAGAACCCAAGCCTTTCTTCATTAATTGAGGAACCAACCAACCTTCTGGGGTGACACCTCAAGCTTTGGTTTTTGTTCACCTTTTAGCATGTGCAAGCCACGAGGAGCTAAGGGCACCTGTGAGCTGCTGCTTCTCAGAGAGACCAGACACTCCTAACAACAGCTCTCGGTAGTTCAAAGCTGGTACCTTCCAGTTTCTGCCAACTTCCTTGGTTCCCAAAAGATAGTCTATGGTCCTCCTCTGAGATTGACAAGTCCACTTTTGCACTAGTCCTCTGACAAAAACAAATGGACGTTTGATGCAAAGAAACATGCATCAGTACAGCTAGGAGATGTCACCATTTTGCAAACAAGCCTTCAGCACCACATCATATGTGGAGATGAAAGCCCTGAGATCCTGTCCTCCTCTTGCTAAAGTACCATTTGTATTAGTGGGACTGACAATGTTTTTTAAACATTAGCTGAGAACTTTCCTCAGTAAAGGGGGTCATCCAGGCACCTTCACAGGAGCAAACCTCCTCCTTAGGGTGACCTGAAGGTGGAAGGCTTTGCTCGGGCCAACACTGGAGAGAGGACTCTATCAGAAAAGCACCCAACATCACTGCTGGTCTTGGCAAGGTTGGATTTACTACAGCAAGGATTAGAAAGAGGATCTGCCTAAGTCTGGAGGCCAGAGGTCCCAAAGGCAAGCCAAAAAGTAACTCACTCCCTTTCCTAACAAACTGTGTTTTCAGCTGGAAGTCGCTTGGCAGCCTTCCTACCAGAGGATGCAACAGGTCAAGACAAGGGTTCATTCCCGGCCAGGCTGAGTGGGGACACGAAACACAAGAACAGATAGCGCTTTGCAAACGTGGACTGAAACACCAGGAGGACTGCATCTGCTGGGCTGTCCTTGGACAGCAAGGGACGCTGCTGGCCAGAGTTGCCAGGCTCCAGGAAGCACCGACCTGCAGTAGAGCAAGGATGGAGTAAGTACTGAGGCACACAAAAGTAGCCAGAGCAAGTCTTCAGGCACTCAGCTGCACCGCGCCTGCCTCATGAACACCTTTGGTTTTGTGTTTCTGTGAAAATCAAACACGGTGGCACCCTACAAGAAAAAATGTCACTTAAACTCCTTATTAAAGGTAATTTCCTCTCCCACCCCTTTTCATTAGCAACACTCAAGTATTCATCAAATGATCCTGTTATTTCCAGGCAAAATATTAGTCTTCTTAAGAAGAACCTATATATTAGCACTGTCTATTGTTATAAATGTAAAAAGTTCTACCAAAAAAATCAATTCAGAAGCAGAGTGTCCCATCCACCTGAATAGGAATTCACCTTAAATAACTTCATGCACAGGGAAACCTGTAAGTGCTTGGGGAACAATGCTCATATGGGGAAAAGATGCAGCAGTAACCACATTACTTTTCCCTTCTAGGCAGTAGCTTTCCACTTAAATATTATACAATGCACCTGCTTATTATTCTTATTACACAATATCGCATTCAAATCCATGCTGCAAGCATCCCACTCATCACAAAAAGACTTCAGGAAGGAGAAAAAAAAAAATTACATTAAAGGAAAGTAATCTATAGTAGCACATTGCACTGCACCAATTTCAAGCAGGCTGTCATTCTGATCACACCAGACGGCATTTAGACTCCAACAGTATCCTTCAGTGAAACATCCTTGTTACGGCATTATTCTTGCTACGCGGAGCCCTTTTGAAATGAATGGTACAAATTCTCTTAGTCATTTCAAAAGGACTATGTTGCTCAGAGAGCTTTAACTTTTCACGTCATCTTTTCCAATAACTTGCAAGGCAATAAGGCCAAAACAGGCCATCTTTAAGGAAAGAATTAAAAATAAATAAATCAGCACCTGCCTTGGGAAGGAACTACAGAACAGGGCTGTGAATCCCAACTCAAGGGAGCCTTATGTGCTATTCCAGATCCAGGCCAACTCAGAAAATCACTTAAGTACATGATTAACTTTAATATGAGCTTAAGTTGCTTTGACTTCCGTAGGACTTAAGCATATACTTACGTGCTTTCCTGTACAGAAATACTCTCTTAAACCAGATCCTGTTTTGTAGGGATGCTGCATACACACACACGTGCACGTGCAGCTCATGCCCTCAGGAAAGCTCTGACTCCTCAGCCTAGCTGCAAACCAGACTGCCTTAATTTTGTGCCCACCAATGGACCAAAGTGTTTCACCCAGAGCTTTAAATAGCCACCCTGAGGTTTGAAAGTGCTTTATCTGGGACAGGGACTTTATGAAGGATCAGGTCTAGGTTTTAGACTTGCTAAGTGATGCAAAGGCTGATGAGAGACACTACAACACAGTGGAGTTGCAGATCTGTCCAAGAAGAGATGATCTCCCTGGGCCCAATTGTGTCTGCCCTGGACGACGCTGTGGACCAGCCCTGGGCTGGACACACACAGCAGGTACCGGGAGGACCTTTCACTGGTCCCTTCTGAGCCACCACTTTGCCTGGTGGGGTATGGGTTATGGCTCAAAATGCCACAGGGTTTTGTCCACATGTACAAAGATGTACAGACCCACAACCAAGAAGCCTCTCAGCTTCAAATGGGACACCACGTTTCAATGCCTCTCCAAGCTACCCATGAAGAAGACAGAGATTTCCTCCCAGTCTTCCACCACACTCCTTTACCAGGCATCCGCAACTGCTAAACTTCCATGTCATTTCTGGTCTCTCAGATGCCTGGGGTCTTCTGTGGCCCAGGAGAGCAATATAAAGTAGACACATGAATAACAGGTGTATCAGGACTCCGCTGGCATCCTTTTCCTCCCAGGATGCTCCTTGCCAAACCCAGCAAAGTCTTGGATTCCCAGGACAGATGTTCCCAGTTCACTGTGCCACAAAGGAGAAGAGTTATGGCATGGTGCTGCAGCTGACCACTCCCAGAGGACCACAGTTACTGGCCCACATCATGCTCGCAGCCACCACCATGCAACCCAGCATATCCCCCACCATGGCAGCTAGTGCCACATTGTCTCACACAGGCAACTGCAGAGCCAAGAGCAAAGAAGGATGCAAAAAGTGACAGAAAGCATTCTTTAGTCCTGCCCAGCAAGGTGGGCTGAAGGACTACAGCAATGACCAAAAGGCATCTGAAATACCCCTATCATCAAGGAGCTCTCATGTTTCAAAACAGAACCTCAGCCAAAAAAAGCCCCTTTGCCCAACCCCTCCCCTCACCAGCTACTCTCTTGCTATTACAGTTAATTGCAAGCACATCATTCCTACAGCTTGTCTGATAGAAAAGAACTCCTACTACATAAGAGCTTGGTTTTCCCATTTTGCCCATTCTCAAGGCAATGCAATAAATTATTATTATACATGTCGTCTTTGCCAACAACTAAAGCATCCATGCTGAGTGCCTGCGCAGGGGCATGCTGTTTCTCAGTGTGATCCAAAATAGCCAAGATATTAAAATCCCACAAAGAACTGAGTTTCTAATGGAAAAATTGATGGGCCAGATGTTGACACTGATGATTATTTTGCTAGCCCGGGGCAGAGCCCAAACCCCTCTAGTTTAGAGGGCGTCACCCTTTCCCATTCCTCAGTGACCCACATTACAGCGTAGCTGCTCCCACATCCACACACCCCTCGGTTTATTTGCCCAGAAGAGTAATGCACACTATCCTTTCCAAGCCCCAGCCCTTCCCCTGCATTAATCATCACTCCCAAAGCACCTGGATAAGGGATCAACAAGCTCTTCAGCACTCAAGTTGGCATGGGAGAAGAAACACGTCACAGTAAGACATCAGATGCTGCATCCAGGTTTTGGATTCCACCAGCTCAATGGCTCCACACAACTCTCCATTTGGGGAAGCCCCAACCGAACAAAACCCAACTCTGCTTCAACATTCTGTTCAGCAGTGCAAGATGACTTTATTCTACCTCTTGAAACCCCTCTCTTTCTCTTGGATGCCACCCAGTGAAAATATTATGATGAGAAATCTCTGCAGATTCAAGATCTCAAGGTCTTAAGATCAAGCCCTTTGCCAGGCAGCAGGAAAGGATCAGGACATCAAAACGCACACTCCCACTGTGCCTACAACTCCTCTGTGCCTGTGATTGTTGTCTGATTCAAACCCACACTGGCCTTTTTAAACTACTTCTCCCCACAGTGGTGAAACAGGCTCCAGGAGCAATGGATACGCCTGACCCATCAGCTTTGTGCCCGAAGCCAAGTCCAAAGGTGCTGCTTACCAGGGCTGCTGCATGGAGGAGCACCAAGCGACATCATTCCCTGCTGCAACACAACTTCAGGGCTTTTCCCCCCAACTCTGGGACCTCCTATACCCTGTGCAATGGAATCCTGCATCTCCAGTAGCAGAGGGGCTCGCAGAGCTGGGGAGAAGTCTCAACCTGCACTCCCACAGAGGGGCGAGGGGGCTTGAACTGGAGGGTCTCTGTGCAAGTCTTGCCTTGAATACGAGATGTTCAGTGATGTCAAGCCTTGCTCCAACTGAAGGCTAAATGCCTGCTTTCCCCCCCCTCAAAACACAGATGTCGAAATATCTGCTGATCAGACAAATTACAGAAACAATTAGAGACCACATAGTGACTGCAGGGAGAAGGACAACCATTGCTGAAAGCCTGCCCTGGGGAAGTGCAGCATCCCAACATGCCTCCCACAAGAATAAAACCAAGCACCATCCAAAAGTGAAAAGAAAATAGAAAAGTTTACTGCCTGTGTCATTTAAACATGGATTTCTATTACAGAAACACACCAGGAGCCTGCCTCCCTCCCTCAGCCCCTGCACAGAAACACATCATCTTCCTCCAAAGGTGACAACAGAGCAAATAAGATCAGAAGTGCCAAAGAGGCAGGAGTAGGAGAGCTGCAGGGTGCTGCGACTTCCCGTTTCAAAGCAACAAACTCTTTCTACTATCAAGTTCAATTGAGTATCAATAAAGGGTAAGATTTGAGAAAAATACAGGTAGTTTCAGGACCTACACTTGTGCCGAGTCTCTTGCCCACCTTTTCAGTATGAAAAAAAAAAAAAAAAAAAAAAAAAAATCAGTGGTTTTCAGCAGTTTCTTTCTCTCCTGGTTGCTGTGGGAAAGTCTTACATAAACCATGGTAGAAACTAACTACTTTGAAACACAAACATGATTGCACACACCTATTTAATAGAAGCAAAACTGAAAAACATGGTTTTCCCCAAATTATAGTGTGAAATTTCGATAGAAGGGAATGTATTTTCTTTGAAGCCAGCGCCGTCCTTTCAAGCCGTGCTTCAGTCGCCAAATCACGTGCCCAAGACCACCAACGTGATGCAATTTCCATCTCCAAAGCTTTGGTCTTGTAGGATTTACTCATTTAAGCTGCGAGAGAGGGAAGCACATTACATACTGCTGACGGCGTGCATTTGCGCGTGTGAACACAGATGAGGATGAGGTGAGATTAGGACAAGCTTGCAGGGAATTAGCCCAGTAGGTTATTTATTCCATGACAGCACAGATTAAAAGGGCTGACTGTCCCTTTGGCCTTATGAGCACTCACGTGAGTTATCAAGCACATTTTATTTTGGAAGGAAGGGGAGGAGATGTTATTATCCAGGTAAATTTCTCAATAAATAAGCAGTTTGCGCATTCATTGAACAGCACTTTGCATGTGATTAGCATGACACCTCCCAGGATCCCAAAACATCTTACAAAGAAATGCTCTTTTTAAGCCTCCCTGGGGTGTGTGTGCTGGATCAGTCTCAGCTGACAGGCAGATATGTTGAGTCAGAGGGACCGACTCCCCAGCCCACGATTTCAGGGTCCTCAGGCAGGACCAGCCTTGCCCAGTATGCTCCAGTTCAGCAGCATCACCTGCAGTTGAAGCCTCCCAGTCCCACCTCGGCATGGACAAGCACCTTACTCGTGCCCTGTCCTACTGGACCGGGCTTCACCGAGGCTCTCGAGGGATTTAGTAGTAGGAACCAGGCAGCCTCATTCCTACTGACCCATTCTCACTGTAACATATTTCTCATTTCCGAGCGACTGGCTGTTCTCTCTCGATTCTGGTTAATATTATTTGTGTTTTAAAGCTTTCTAGGAACCGTTCCAGCTTTACATCACAACAAATACCACTGGGTAGGGGAAACACTTAATCTGCCTGGCCATGCTTTGGGTACTTTGCTTTAGGAACTGGTCCAGGCAGTCAGATAAACAGCAGTGCCTGCCCCGTGGCCAGAGCTCTCCCCACACACACTCAGCCCCACTGGGGACATGGCCCATAGGTCTGAAGGTGGCTTTCAGCAAGGTTGAATTCTGGAGCTCCTCCAGAAATCCTCCAAGGAGCATGAGCAAGCAAAATAAAGGGAAACCCACAAAAGCTTGAGATCAAAGGACTCTCTGGGTTCCTTTTCTTTGCAGACACATTGGGTATTTCCCATTTTCTTCCTCTCGGTCTCACCAGCAGCAGGTCTTTCCACAGCCATCACTGCAGTACACATCTGACTGAGGCTGAGCTAGTGTTGTACAACACCCAGGAGGAGGTTTCCACAGCACCACTTACCAGAAGGGTAAGCTGAGACATAGAAAAGCATGAGAGGTGCTCTTCCAAATTCAAGAATCAATTTACTTGAGACTATTGATTCTGGTACTAACCTTGAGCCTGGCCTTTTTAACTTACAAATTTCCACCAAAACACAACAACAGTCACACTGGCCTTCTGGGAAGCACTGAAGGGGCCCAAAATTAGACAAGGAATCTGTGACAGAGCTGAAGACAGCAATATTGGATTTTGTGGGTTCACAACCCAACTTACCCTATAAAATAAAATATTTCTGCATCTCTCAAGGGCATCTGTTTTATAGGATTCCTAGGATTTTACACACAAAGTGGCACCCAGGAGAAACAAAACAGAAAAAACCCTTGGCTGGAGCCAGGTGGACTCTCACAAGGACAGGTACCAATGGTTTGGTGCCCCAGGAGGGACAGCAGAGAGCACAAGGTTTGGTCCTATTAAAACATACGAATTGTCATCTCTTCTCCTCTCCTTCCACCTGCCTCGAAAGAGGGCAGGAAAGATAGCAAGTAAGAGGCCCACCTTTGTAGGAAGACAGCAGGCCTCTGGGTAGGGGAGCTTCTGGGCAGGACAGACCAAGCTCTGCATGGACCATGCTGCGTGTCCAGCTCCTATGCTGGGACCACACAGGACCCCAGCAATGCTGCAGGAGCACCACATCTCCTCACTTCCCTGGAGCCCCAGCACACAGACTGACCTGTGCAGGCACTGCACAGCCTGACAGCATGCCTAAAAAACAGAGCATGGGCAGAGCCATTGCTCCAGCCCATAATATACCTTTGGTTTTAAATCAGCCCAGAGCAGTGGCACTTTAGGGTGACATCCAAACCAGCTGGCAGTGTCCCAGGTCTCTAGGGAGCAAGTGGGGCTGACACAGTTGCACACGGCAGGGATTTGGTGTACAGATGAAATGCCCAAAGGAGCTGGAACCTCTTGCTGTTTCATGAAGGGCTTTTGGACAAATAGAAAAAAAATGGGATAATCCCAAAGTTTCCAGGACAGCAAGCAACTATGTTCACAGTCTAATCCATACCTACTGCCCTGGGTGCTGGGGAGGCCACACTGCTTCTGACAATCTCAACACGGCAGTTCCCAACAACCTACTTGCCCTGAACTTCTTTGTTACCATAAGTATAGCTTTTATTCATAGCGCAACTCTTCCCAATGAAGAATACAATACAGAGACCAGTTGCACTTCACGCTTCACTGCAGCTTTCAAGTGTGTGGCCTCTAATCAATGCAACCAGGACTGATGCAGAGACTTAGGGGAAAGGATTTCAGATATCACTTCCTTCTACTCTCTCGCCTCCTGGAGAGCTACCACCACTTGCCTTTTCGAGATGGTATCACAAGCAGGAAGGGATAGTGCAGACTCTTCCACTGCCATTTCCCACACCCTCCATCCCCACCATACTGAAGCACTTTCTGAGAACGGCAGGACAGCTCAGATCCCTTGCTTGCCATCCATGGAGTCACAAACCCATGAGGAACCATCATACTGGCGCATGCACAGCCCAAGTCAGCAGACATCACCTACCCAGACTCAGCCAAACAGGACACAACATTTCACTCATTTTCATATGAATATCATATCAAGAGAGTCAATCCTTGGTATCTTTATACACTACCCTGCTGCACAAGCACTGACCGCTCCAGACCCTTTTTGCCATCACGTCATGCTAGGAGCTTGCACTGAACTGCTCATTGACACACACCTCAAAACTCCTTTTCAGAGCCACTTCTTTACAGGCCACAACTCCCACCAAGGTTCTAACTCCCACTTGTTGTCCCTTCCTTCCCATCCTCATGTCCAGCTCATGAAACTGATGCTTTACAGCAGCCAGAATGACCTTCAGGTCTGCCTCCTGCCAGAGGAAGAGCTGTTCACCCAGATGAACCTTTCGTTCCAGCCCACGTTGGTTATGGAAGGCTTTTTGGAGTGATGTTTCTCTTTGCAGCATACACCCTGCTCAGGTCAGGAGGAAGCAGGTAGTAGAGGGGAGCACGCATCAGGCACATCCACCACGGAGGTCTGGGTGCTGCTGCTTCCTGATGTAAGTTTGCTCTGGAAGCTCAAACCAAACCCTAGCCAAGTGCAGCTGTTTGCATGGAGTGGCTTTATCTTTGCACCAGTTTGAGCCAAAATAACTCACTTTACCTTCTTTCAAGCGAGAAGCTGTTTTCTCCACTGAGCAGGGATGTAACCAGATCAACAAAGACTTATAGCTCAGCTCCTTGTCTGCAATTCCACCTCTCATTTGCAGTTTGTGCATTATTTACTCTCACAAAGAGGATGCAGAAGAAAACAAAAAAAGAAAGAGAGAACCCAATCAAGGAGATCTGCTCTTTGGGACAGGCAGGACAAGCTCAGAAGGGGAATATTCACTGTCACCAGTCAGCCCCAGGGAGGGGAGAGGAGAGGGAGAGCTCAGTGTTACGCCACGTTAATTATTTACCCATAGATTTTCTCAGGAACTTGTAACCCACACCCAGCAACTCAAGAGCACGTCTGCAGGGTGTAGGCCATGAGGAAATCAGGGAGAGAAAAGAGGAGGAGATACCTTAAATCAGCAGGAAAGCATTAAGAGTTCGAGGCCAAGGATTATCAACCAGACAGAATTACCCAGTTGCGCAGCCAAGAGGAGCAGGAGGGTAAAAACCCCAAGGAGGTCTGAGCACTGTTAGGTTCCCAAAATACACAAAGCACAGACAACAGGCGCAACCAACCGAGAGCATTACATTAAAATACAGATTACATAGCATCTACCAGCATTTAAAAAATCCTCACAAAACTTTATCTACCTCTTCCCAGCAAACCCACACACTGCCGTGGAGCAGCAGAGAGCATCTGAGCTCCGGGCAGCACCTGGAGGTCTCCCATCAATTTATTCTCCAGGAGAACTCTGCCTATCTCCCACCACCAAGTAACAACACTTGTGCATGATTTTTAGTCAGTATTTCGGTGTTTTGGAGGGGAGGGAGCTTTGTGTTGTAGTGTTTTTCTTAAACCAAAGAGGAACTAAAAATCTTGAAAGTTCAGATTCTGGAGAGGTCTGTGGGTTTAACCACTGACTGTGCCACATCCAGCCCCAGCACATCACTCCCTTCCCCTCCTTCCTGGGCCAGTCCAGCTCCCAAGCACTGTTTTTGTGTAGGTCCTATAATCCCACCCACCACACGACGTAGTAAATGCTTACTTAAGACTTTTTGGCTGGTTGGTTTTTTTCTTTAACCAAGTGACATTTTTCAAACCAGATGACTTTTTCCACTTTAAATGTTAACAAGAGTGTAGGGGGGGAAATGGTGAAGAAACTAATCAGTTTATCTTTCTTCTCTGGTTTGATGCAACACTGCCCTTACTCTCTTACGCAGTAGCAGCACTTTTCAAATATATTTCTTTCACCAAAATGTTTAAATACTGCAGAGAAATTATCTACTAAGATGATTGGCCCATACATTCTCTCTTTTCTACCACTTTTCAATCAGCATTGCTCAATGCAATTAGAAACAGTTGTTCTCTTGTGTCCTCTACCAAGCTTCTTCACATTGTATACAATGCCCCTCTTGCTTTTAAATGCCACAAGGTAGAGAGCAGCTCAGGCATCAGGAACACAGTCCAGATGGATCCTCTAAAGCCACTCCAGGCTAATACACAAAATCAGGAGTGCAAAGTCTAGGACTAAAGTTTTTAACAACAAAGGTAGCAGCACTTAAGAGATTATCATGCCACATCTCCTCAACCTACTGGAGCATCAGCAAATGTTTGACACAAGACAAAGGCAATTTTTGTCCCCTCCCAGGCATGCCAATGCCAACAGTTATCATTTTTAGCCCAGTTCATCTTCCTGCTCGAGCAGGAACCATGCACTGGTTGGTCCTGTCAGATGAGAGCACCTCATGTTTGCCAAGGTGAGCAATGGGGAAGGAAAGCTTCTCTACATGATACAAGAAAGGGAAACATACAGTTCTTGACCTTGATGCATGGAGCATGGAGCAGCTTTAACCATGGAGACCACTTCAAGAGATGGCCAGGACAGCAAGCAACTGCTTGGGCACAGGGAGAATAGGGAGGAGAACCACCTTATACCCAGAGTGACTTCTGGCACAGAGAAGTGAAGGGGTTGTTCTAACATCCATCTCTTATGCATGGATGCAATATTTTTTGTTTTCCTCCCTCTTCAGGTGCTCTCCTCCCAGTCTCCGAAGTTTCTAAAGAAACATTGCTTTCTCTCCTACAGCACACATCAATATTTTGAGTGCTCACCAGCAAGTCCAGTCTCCTCCTGATCCTGATAAACTGGATGGTGAGCCTCCCCCGACTACAAGCCCCTGGTATGCTCCACACACCACTCCTAAAGCAGCTGAGGTTATCAGAGCAACCTCAGGAAAACAAACGTAGGTCCTCCCACACCCCCAGCCTAAAAGCTGTTCCTTGTGATTACTTTAGCTCAAGTCTGTAAAATACAAGACTTACTTAGAATAAGAATAGAACATGGCAGGATTAGACCACAGCAGTCACCAGTATACTCCAAGAGCCTCACCAATTTCCACTCCAACTTTCTTTTCCTCTAAATCCTTCCCAAACACACTTTCCAACCCCCTGCCCACCTCCAAAAAAAAAAAAAAAAAAAAAAAAAAAAAAAAAAAAAAAAAAAAACAAAAAAAAAAAAAAAAAAAAAAAAAAAAAAAAAAAACAAAAAAAAACCAAAAAAAAACCAAGCTGGGACGCAGCCTAGATGTTCTCCCCATATAATCTGTCCAAATTCTACAAACTACTGACTTGTGGTCACACATTACATAAAGAGGACTCAAGCTTGCAGGTGAGAAGTAAAACCTCATCTGTTTTATATACCCTCATGGCAATTCGCTGTCAGCCACTGGCATGTCTGTCTGTTGGCTGCCAAGAGCATCCCAGCTTCTCAGCGCTGCCCTCCTTCCAGTGGGAAGGCATGGAGCAGGCACCATCCCTGATAGTCAATCTGAGAGGAAACCCAGCCTGCACATTTCTGTTACTGTTTAACCAGCACCCTGCCTTCTGGATCAAGGTCCAGTACCCAAAAGCAAGGATTTGCCATCACTTCGGTTCCAGCAAATGCTTTTTCATAAAGGAAAGGAACAAAGCGGAAAGGATCCCCCATCACTAGTAAGGAAAGCCACTGGCTCTCCATCAGTGCACCTACCGTGGTCACTGGGCTTGCAGGGACAGGAGGTGGGGACAAGCAGTTTGACTGTTGACATTGGGCACCCATGGGAATTCAGCTTTACTTTTCCCCTTCAGTCCTGCTCTGTCCTTTTCCAAAATAAAAAATAAAAATAAAAAAAAAAAAAGGTGGGGGGAACCACACTGGAGGTCCACACTGCTTGTGCAGGATGAGCGATAAGCCCTGCTGCAGCACCCAGGTGTGGCAGAGGGAAGAGGAAGTTTTGCCACTGATCCAACCGATCCCTCTGATCCAAATGCCAACACGTGAGCAGGCAACTAGCCCAGCTATGGATCACACCGTTCAGCTCTGCTTTCTCCTGGGAAACATGAGACGGGGGGATGCAAGCGTGCTACCAGAGAAGAATGGCGGTTGGGTAACGCCACACCGAACAGGAGGCAGGAGGGGTTACACAGCACTGCGGGAAAACAAAACCCAATCTCAACATCCCCCGCTGCCCCGGCAGGCTGTAGGGACAGGCCATTTCACAAGCCCAGGCTCTGCTGCAGAGCATCAGCCATCCCTCCAGCACCGCCTGCTCCCCTGGCCACCAGCTCCACCAGGATTTTTCACCGGCCAAGAGGCCCATGACCGCTCGCAATGTCACACTGCCTGCCGAGAAAGGCAATGCTGAAATCTACTCCTGTTTTCCATGAGCTAAGCAAAACAGCTTAAATATTACCCAGCGCTGCCAGCCCTTGTGATGGGTAAATGCCTTCAGGATCAGGGGACATCTTTATTTAAATGGCATCTGTATGGCAGGTGGAACATCAGCTTGATCACCCAATTCATTTGTGTCAACCCCCTATGCAACCAGGTGCAAGTATGCCCCGTCACTCACCCAGCCTGCTCATACAAAAGGATGATGTGTCAAGCCAGGGCATGGAAGACAAGCACCCTGACCCCTCTGTTAAAATCAGCATCAGCCAGCTTTTTATAGAAAACAGCTGATCTCCTAAGGACTCCCTGTTACCATAAAATGAATTGCAAAAATTTCAGGGCCAGCCACATGGTTTGGGATGTGCCCACCCAGGTAGGTAGCGACTTCAAAACACAAAAAGCTCACAGAAAATATGCCCAATGGAGATCACCTTATTTTGGGAAGAGCAGAGCTTTTTTCCTCCGTGTGTTAGCTTACACCACCTTCCAAAATAGCCTGAACTAAGTCAAAAAGGCATGTTCATTTTGGAATGAAGCAGCATGCATATGAAGCGCTCGCAAAAGAGCTGTGGCAGAACAACTTGTTCCTCAATAGCTATTCTGAACCACGGCTCAGTAACAGATCCAGAGTACGTCTCCATAAACGAGATGTTGTGTTGATCTGACAACCCAGTTAAAGTGGTGGGTAGAAGCTTAAAACCTTTACAAAAGCATAAGCTCTTGCTGACAATTCCTTTGAACTAAAGACACACCAACCCAAGAAAAATCAGACATCATTCGCTTCTTTTCTAGAGACCTGCTTTCCAACCTCAAGCGTTCGAAAATCATCATCAGTTCAGCCTCGAAGTTGGTAAGACTGGCTTAAAATCTACACAATAAAAATAAATGTTTTTAAAGTTTTGCCCCTATTGGCACTCTGTATAAAGAGCCCTTTTCCCAAAGCTTTCCTACACAACCATGAGGCCCAGAACCTTAAGTTTATTTTAAATGAAAGATTAGCTATTAAAGGAAATTACAGATTTAAGTGAGCAGGGGCTGTAAAAGATTTGATATAGGGCAGAGCTTACAACAAGATCACAATCAATAGAAATCACTGAACATCTTGAACATTAAACCTAAGACATTGAACATTTCAATTAAAACTCCGTTTTGCTCGTTACTATTATTTGTGATTGCAAGGTCCCAGATCAAAAAGTACTTCAAAAGAATGACCTTTATCCTCGCTGCTTTCACACAGGCTGAACACTGCCTTCCTGAAGGGAGACAATTTCTTGAAATACAGTGTTAGCATTTTTCTTATTTCCCCCCCCCTTCAAAATTTCACTCAGCATTACAAGCACTAGTTAATGCAATGCCTCTCCACATGCTCTGTTTCACTGTCAGGCTCTCAGTATCCAGGTCTCCAGTATAGTGGGAAAATCTTTGGGAAGTGACATTTTAACAAAATAAACGGCAGAATTTTTTCCCCAAAAAGGTTTCACAGGCATAGGGTTTTATACAATAGCTTGTTTTTACAAAATGTAAATTCAGGATCCAGTTTAAATCGGTGCCTTGTTACAGCCACCCTGCCTAAAACATGCACTTACTTCCTTTTCAGCAACGTGAGTTTGTTCACCATGGCCAACTCATACCACATCCATATATTAGATAAATATGCATATACATATACATATAGGCGCGTGCTGTCTCATCTGGAGCTAGCTATGACCGACACAAGGCTCATTCAGCCAGGAGGAGGGTTACTAAACTGTTATCTGCACTTGAAGCGGTTTAGTGTTACTGGGCTGAAAGGAAACAGAGAGACATCCTGTTTATAGGCTGTAGAGCCCCAATGGATAAACAAGTGCACCTCAGTTAAAAGTAGGGGAGGGGTGGGGGGGAGCAGAAAGAGAGACTTAGCGGGTATCAGGAGAACGAAATACCAGCTAAGCTGCATGCCTGGCAGCACAACCCAAGGCTGCCGGGCGGCCCCACGTGCTGCCGGGCTGCAGAATGTACAGAATGTGCCGCCACGCCGGGGCTGCCGGCTCCTCCGACCCCGCTGCAGCCGGACCCTGCTCATCTTTCACCCCAATGCCGGGCCGCTTCCTGGCACCCGCTGAGGTGACACCGGAGCTATTTTTCCACCCCCCTCCTCTCTGTTCTCCCAACGCAAGCCCACGCTGCCGAAGCTTTCTATGTATTTTAGTTTTCATCCGCCGGCAGGGCTGCGCCGTGCACGCTCCGGGGTTTTGCAAGGTCGGAGCGGGAAGGGCGTCGTGCAAGGTCAGGGCTCGCTGCAGCCATGCCTCTCTGCTAGCAACGCAGGGAAGCTGACAGTCTTCCCTCGGCATCCGCTGCTGGCCACGGGCTGGACGGACGTGGTCTGATCCGAGACGGTGTCGCTGCTGTGAGACCAATCCCCAGCTACAGCAGGGAGCAGACGGCCCCAAGATGCGTCCCTTCCACTCCTCTCCTGTCACGAAAACACTGAAGGTCCATCTCCAGGCTAGCGGAAGGCATCAGGCTTAATCTCATTTGAATTATCACTTGCATATGTTGGCCTGGCAAGAGTGAGTGGGTCTGGGCCAGAATTGCGGGATGGATGCAAGAAACGAGATCTACAGAAAAACCCTACAAACATCCCTCTGCTTCTGACATTAATGATGGACTGAACAAAGTGATAGAAAAAGTTGAGGGTCTACCTTGGTCCAGATCCAACAGTCCCTTGTGCCTCCAGTGAGCATAAACCCACAATACACCCCTGCTCTTGGGCTGCCCTTGAATGGGAAGCAGAAACTTTCTGGCCATTCAACACCTCGCCAAGCACCAATGTCATGGCAATGGCGACTCACTAGGCCAGTTCCATGGAGCTACAGGCTACCTCCAGCCTCTACAGCAAACCTTCCCCCAATAACACCGCAATTCTGCAAAGAGCTGGCAGACAAGGATGCCCGGCCAGTGTTGACAACACCCTACCAAGCCACGGGCAAACTGGGCAGGGAACATGGCACACCTGCCAGGCTCAGACAAGTAACAAGCCCCACAGGGACTCTTCCTACCTGGTCAATCTTCGTAAGAAGAGTTGACTGTTTCTAATCCCACTTTGCACACCTTTGCTGCTCCACTGACCGTTTTTTCCCCTCACCAGTGAGCGTGGGAGATGGACCCACATCCAAAGCCTCCATCCTCACCCACCAACCCAGAAGGGAAAGTTTTGGCTCCCTTGCTTTCAGTTACAGGACAAGCATCCCACCCCAGCATGCAGAGGAGGATTTGAACAGAGCCCCGATACCTCACAGGATAACCCAAAACAAGAGACCCAGGTCGAGGTTCAAGTGTGACTTCTCACATCTGTTGCCTTTTTATTTTTCACTGCCTTACTTTCTTTACAGGCCCAGGAACTCTCAGCAACGGAGGTACAACCCCCAACACATTCTCCAGCCGTTCCAGTCTGAAAGACTCCACCCAAACCTGGTCCAAAACACGAGCAACGGAGAATTATCCGTGTGTGTAACAACGCCAGTGTTCACCCTCTGAGCACTTCCATCAGAACATGGCTGGCACAGCCAATGCTTCACAACCACCACAAAAACCCCACAGCTCTGCAAGAACACACAAAAATGGGACTTGCGCACACTCTGACAGGTCCTGGAGATGAGGCAGCACTGCCAGGTCCTCAGCCGATGAGGCCCAGGGAACCTGAGAGCTACTCCCAAAAGAAAGTCCTGAGCAAGTCATTTCTCATTTGTTTCCTATCCTACTTTTTGTCTCGTGCAACCGAGACGGGTCTGACTCATACCAGGTTTCCGCAGGGCCTGACACAACAGGTTGATGGATTCGCCTTGAAATAAAACAACAGCAAGCATGAGATGACTGTGTCTTGGCCAAGAAGGACCCAAATTCAAGACAGCCCTCAGAGGCACAACTCCAAGGTAAATAATTGTTAATGAACTCCTTGCTCATCAGCTCTGTGTAGTCCTGAAGCCTTTATTTTGCCTTCCTTCCAGCTGGAAAGAAAGTTCATTGAGAATGAAAGCTAGCGACTCGCAGGGAGGAGTGACAGATGCTGCCTGCCTGCATGTGTGAAAAAACTCTTGACAGGCAGAAATAACGCATCTCACATGTCTTATGGTGACGGTGAAGCAATAAATAATCTAATACACTACTAAGGCTCATAGTAATAACGTTGTGCTCCCTTTTCAGAAGCCACTCCCCATGCCAGAGGACATCTGCCATGGTATAGGTGTTCCTGGAACAGGGAGATATTTTTAAATCTCTCAATGTGGCACAAAACTGTGAGTGTATCAGCCAAAATACCAGCCACCATAGCGTTTATATATAGCCTTGCACATACCGTCTGTAGATGGGAACATAGACAGATACTTGGTATCTAGCAGCATTACAAACAGACATTCTTCTGCTGGTCTTGAAGCACTTAAGAAACTTCCCAGCCAGCAGCTCTGCCCATGTCCCCCTGCCCTGTGCATCTCACCATCAGCTCCTGCTCCTCAAGTGTGTTAAGTGCTGCATCTTGATTCCCAAGGATCATCAAAAGTCTGTCCCTCCACCTCCCCATGTGTACCCTCTACTACAGGACACTGCAGTGCCAGTGATAGGGTTTCCCCACACCCCTCAGCACCCCTCTGTACACACACCTTCCGAACCAGAAACCATGGGCCCCAAAACATCCTCTCTGCTTGCTGAGATAGGTCCTGAGAAGGGGTGAGAAGATCTTCAAGGCAGCCCAATTCACCTCCATCTGACATGTGAAAACTCTAGGTATGGTTCCTATTAGAGGCAAGAACAAAGAGCTGCTCATAAGAACAGAAAAGGATTTGCAAGCTCAAAACTAGCAATAGCTCCCCATGGAGCACCTGTAATTGCTTCCCAGGAACTCTACTGGCACCCAAGTTATTTTCAGAGGAAAAAGTAAAAAAAAAAAAAAAAAATTAAAAAAACAGTGGCTTGAGATAGTGCAATACATTTTCTCACAAGCATCAAACGTGCATCAGCATTTCAAACAGAGCGCTGCAGCCTTCAGAACCAGGTTGATGTTTAAGCTCTTGATACAGTTATCTGCCTAATAATAACCCCACAGAGCACACTTTGCCTGGCTGCCTGCCAGACCACATGCAGCCTCTCTGCCCCCTTTTTTTTTTTTTTTTTTTTTAAACTTTTTTAAACTTTGTCAGACATGGAAATGTTGACTCTAAGAAATTCAGCCTCTTCCGTGAAACAGACTGGCTGAGACTTCTTTTTTGTTGTTGAGGAAACCATGATTTGGCAGCCAGGGAGGGGAGACAAAGGGGAAAACTCATGTATTTTGTGTTCACGTGTGCTTTATTTTCTCCTCTGGCAGGAAACAGTGAGAAAGGATCTGACCAGTTGCCGTCAGCTGCGTTGGAAGTGATTGTATCAGCTCCACCTGCTTAATGTGCGTATTATTCAAGACTGCAAGGACAATGATTTGGAGACAAATCAGCAGCGACTGGTGTGTTCTCAAGGGACAAATGCAACACACTTGTGCATGACACAAGCAATCCACAATAGTGGGACAGTCTCAAGGTTGGGGGGAGGAAGGAAAGCGGGGAGGGCGGGCTGAACATCTCCGCCTGTTTGTCTTGGGAAAAAAAGAGATATTACAAGGAGAGTGCAGCTTGTTCAAACATTTCAGAGTTTGCTCCACATTAATTCCAGCACTTGGAAGCAACAAAAGAACTGCACTGAGAGATCCAGCAGCTATGGCTTGGGGAGGAACATCGTGTCTGTGTCAAGCTTTCAAAGCCTCATAAACTGTGAGTTCAACAGGGTTCCTTTATATTCAGAGAACAGCCTTGACAGAGCAGGCTGTGAGGTACGACGCTTTGCCATTCACACCTACTATGGATCTGGCCCCATGCACCACTGAGCTCAAGTATGGTGTAGCCCCACTGAAGCAGGTCCTACAGACCATTCGTTACAGCTAGTCTACTTGTGAAAGTGGTATCAAAAATAAAAAGGAGCCTCCAACCAGCATGTGGACAACAGTACAGGGTGAAGCAACTGCTGCCAAAGCACCACAGAGGCATTTAAATGGTGGTTTTAAAGGAAAAGATAAAAGGAAAAAGGGAAAAAGTGTACCTTTGCATGTTCCAGCACAAGCAGAAAGCCCCAGGTCACTGCTGTAGCTAACCAGGAGGGTGACGGCAGCGCTCACTGCACTCTTTTAAGCTCAGTGAGGCTGTTCTGAGCAGGTGCCCCACTGTCACAGCTCAGCACAGTGCTATGAAACATCCTCATGCCTTTTTTTTTTTTTTTTAATCAAATTAACTACACACAAACAACATCGTGTCCATAGCAGGCTGCTGATACGACATCCATATCGCACCAGTAAGACCCTGTGAAGTTTTAACAGGCAGGTCATGCCCGCAAAGATTTTGTCACCCCCTGTTCTGCCCACCACGTACCCCGTTCCCCAACAGGTTTTACTCCCAACAACTTCATGGGCTTTCACCAGAACAGCTGCTCAGAGACAGCAGCCTGGGCGCAGACACAGCGCATACAGCTCAAGTGGAAGAAAAGCCCTTTAGCCCATTCTGCACCTTAGTCCTGCGGGATTAGAGTAAATAACAACATCTTGATATCTTGTCCAAAGCCCTGAGAAATGCCAGTGTGCTTGCTGTATGTACTTAAACATATGTACCCATATACACACATAATGATGCCAAATGACACTCCACCAAAACACATGCCATCAGACATCGGACCCTCATAACCCAAATGGGTGGCTTTTCATATGAATTTACCACTTTTGCCCCTACACAATCAGGGAAGTGGAAGCAAGCTGGGAAGGAAGGCAGGCATCGCCCTTTGCAAACACCTAACAAGCCTAACCAAAAACACCAAGTGCAGTGCCTTTGGAGACATCCCCTGCACACTCCAGCGGGGCAGGCGGTTAGAGATGAAAAAGACCCACTGGGAAAGCTCTTCCGTAGAAGCTGATATTTCAGCTATTAAAGAAGTTTCTGTTTAAACGGACATTAATTGCATACACTCAGGAATTTCTCAGTTTTACCACTTAAAAAACACCCAAAGCCACTTTGAGGCTTTTCCTTTTTTCTCTCCCGCCTTTATTTGCTCTGTAAACACATTTGTGTGCGCCCTGGATCCCGTAGCATTCAGTTTCTGTGACAGCAGCTTCGAAGCAGAGCAGCAGCTACCTAGACAGCTCACCAGGGACCGCCAAGCATCCTGGGTCCTGCCCCTGCCGTCATGGCACACCACGATGCAGAACCTCGCATCACCTGACTCCTCGCAAGACCTTCTCCCAGTGCAGGATGAAGCGGAAAATGTCGTTGGTGCTGTTTGTACTAACAGATAACATTATCAGGAGTGCATACTCGTGAATTCAGCCACCTCCCTCGCAGGTTGAATTTCTCCCAACAAAACCCTATCTGTTAGCGGTGGGGTTTGTTTATTAAAGCAGTGTTGCAAGTTTACCAGCAGATCAAGGCCTCAATTGCAGCAGGTGGAAGATGTGCTATAACCGCAAATACTTTGCAGCCTTTTGAAGAGGCCATTGAGGTCAGCACAGTGATGTTTCCCATCCCATTCGCAGGCAGGCAGCACGAGCTGTGCCAGGCGAGAGCAGCAGATGGGTACCACCTGATGGGAATAGCCCCAGAGGAGAGCACCCTCCTGTGCGCCGATACAGTTATGGCTAGCTGCTACTACAGTAGGGCTGCCCATAAAGGTACCCCCGAAGATCCCAGGAAGAAGGTCAGGACAAAGGGAGTCAGGAAACTTGGATCAATTCTTGGCCTTGCCATATATGTACAAACCCATGCATACATACAAATGCTTATACACATCTGTGCACATCTGTGTGGCTTTGGGCAAGTCCCTTAGCCTTCCCTCCTTACTGGTCAGTAAATGGAGGGTAATATCATGCTCTAAACATACTTTAAAACCCAAGGACTGTGTAAGCACCCGCAGGCAAGAGAAATCCCAACATCTCCATCTCCACCCCATCACTGCAAACAGCAAGAAACTTCAGCATGGACACACCACTGAAACATCTCATCAGCCCAAGGGAGTGATCAGTAGCATCAGCCCAAAGGGGCTGCTGGCAGATATCCCGTGGTACTTTCTATTATCTCTCTTTATATTGCCTTATGCCTTGCACATCTGTTGGTCTCCATCCCAAAAAGGAAGGCCGGGAGTGACTCCTCTCACCAAACATATCTGCTGCATGCCTTGAGTGACATGAAATCCCCTGAGAGCAGCCAGGAATCTCTCTCTCTTCTGAAAGCAGGTTATTTCCACCATGCTCAACCTCAGCCCACCCAGAAAGTAAGGTCTGAACCAAAACTCAAGACGCCCTTTTGCTGGGCTGGCTATGTCACTGACCTACATGCACCAAGAGACACCACCACAAGGTCTAGCACAGCAGCCTCTGCAGCATCTCACAGAAGTGGGGGTGGGAAAGGGGAGTCATTTTTGGCAATGAAAATGTAATGGAACATTTTGTATCGATCTATTGTGGAATGAGTCATTTTTAGAGTGACTCGCCTCCTCTTCACCTCACTTCCCCACCCCCAAATTATGGACTGCAAGAAATGAGCCGAGATAATGGGCAATTTCAAATGTTCTAAACTCAGGTTTTTCTCCTGCTGGAACAGCATGCCACAACAGTAGATGGACCGAGCTCCAGAGGAGATGCGTTTCATGTTCCCACGCCTTTTACCAGCTACAAAGAAGTTGTGTCCAACTAATGGGTAATTAGGAAAGGACTAGAAGGACGAGGGACTACTTTGGAGAGGAAATGAAGAATCAGAAGGAAGATCTGGAAAGCATCACCAGTGAAAGGAGACCCAAAAAACAGATGGAGATCAGACACAAGCCCCCCAGAAAAGATAAGCAAGCTGGAGGGGGATCAAACTGGGGAGAGAAAGGTCTAGGTTAAACTACTACTGCTGCTGCAGGAGAACTCCTCTGTGGACTTTCCAGTCTACAGGCCCTTGCCAGCGTATAAATACCAAACATCAAGGATAACCACTTCCATAAAGACAGAGAAAAAAAAAAAAAATCAGAGAAAGGGAAATAAGGCTGGTGACAGTAAATTCTTCCTTGACTCCTTCAGTCCTTGAGGATGAAACAAAACCCATAAGGAAGCTGTGGAAGTCCCAGGGTCTTTTTAGGGAACTGAAAGCTGCATACATAGCAACCAGGTGACCAGTGAGTTTTCCCAGCTCAGTTCCAAGCACAGGGACCTTTATGCAAAGATTACTGCTCTTTCACTGGAGAGTGGGTATGGTGCAACATAAACCACTGGTCCCACCCATATCCCATCAGATGTCACTGAAGTGCAGCCTGCTGTAGTCAAAAACCTACCCATACCATATACATCAATATTAAATATATATACACACACACACACACAAGCCAATCTCTGATATGCTGTCTAAATCTCCAGAGGACTAACTTTGATGGCATTAAGCAGAAGGTGGCAAATTACTTACATGCTTGCCTATTAAGGTTTGGCAATGGTGCACACACAGGATTGCATGGCGTGTAACCACCCAGCACCCCACCAGCCGCATGGGGCATTTGAGCCCGGGCATGAGATCTTCCAGCGCTGGACTTCAGCCAGAACCAGTACTCGCCATTCAGAGAAGAAACTGGTACTTCATACACTGGGAGATGACTCATCACAGTAGCTGAGTTATGGCATAGCTTTTAACACATGACAAAGAGACATTAAGGTCATCTCGACTCTCATCTACAGCATCCCCTCCCACAGCTGACTCGCTGCTCTTTTTTTCCTCCTACTTCTTTTCTCGCTTTCTACCCTCCCATTCAACCTTCTTTCCTTTCAGGTCTTCTCACCTCCTTCCATAACCATTCACGTTCCTGTGTCTATCCACTCCTCCAGCACCTTAAACACCCTTCTCATCACCCACAACTCCCACCTCAGGAGTCCTTTTCTTCTAGGAATCCACTTTATCTGTATTTTGATCTCCAGCAATCACCCATGCCGGCCGTCCGTCTGTCGTTCCCCAGCCTTCAAGTGCATATTTGTCTGCCTTGGATTGCAGGCTCTTTAGGACAAGGATTGTCTTCTTCCCCACTTGTAAAGCACAGTATACATTTACGGGGCGGGTAAATGATAAATAAGCAGTCTCAGCATTTCAGGATAGCTCAGTGTGGGCTCCCTTCACCAAGCTCCCTTGGTGTTTGCCTTCCCTCCACTCCAAGCTAATCTACCTATAAGACTTTTTCTTCCTTATCTCTTAGTTACAAGGTTATCACTTAAATTTATCATCGTTCTTCAAAAAATAGTTGAGAAAAGGAGGTGGGGAAACAAAGGGCCTTTACCAGCCCTGCTCACCCATAAGCTCAAAGCCCAAGATGTAGAGGAGCTCGTGGGAGCACTGTGAGGGGAGAACACGTCCAGAAATAACTCACTGGGATTATTTCGAACCCCACATGCCTCATTTCTATTCAGTTTTCAGTGGGTTTCTGGATGAGCAGACACACACGGCTGTTTGCTGGGGGAGTATCTATCAAATCTACATCAACTTCCACCAGCTGAGTGTGTCTGCCTTTGCAAAGAGGTTGGTAAAGAGGCAAGTGGGCTGTTGAAATGGAAAGCTGGGGTAAGGAAAAAAAAGTTATGAAGAAAAGATTACCCACAACACATTGGGTATCAAGAGGTGACTAAGAGGCAGCCCATGCTCCAAGGAGGGAAAAAAAAAAAAAAAAAAAAAAAAAATCAGTGAAGGCAAAACTCCCCCCTGCCCTGTCCATGTCAGGGCTGAGCTAATGCATCAAACCAGCTGGCTGTTTGGCAACAACACCCATGCATGATTGGGGATTTGCATAGCAGGAGTAGCACTTCTCAGGAATCAATGTGATAAAATGCTCATTCAACCAAAAAAATAAAAAAAGAAGGCGTCAAGAGTACTTGCTAGACAGTTCACAGAGTTGACGCTATCAGCTGGTTCCTTATCTCATGAGAACCTGAGCTGTCGGGGGTTTCCTAACACCCCAAGTTGCTGCTGTTTGGCCCCCTGCACTCCTCCACCACGTGGACTTCACCCCCTGCTTCCCCCTCCACACCAGTCCCCCGCCTACAGGAGGACATCACCTCGGACACTTTGAAACACCCATCTCCAGTGCCCTCCCACCTTTCAGAAATTCTTCATTGGGAGGATGCTCAAAAGCCACATACTTTTCTTTCCCTACAGTCTTATCAGCTTCTACAAGACTATCTGATGTAGCTTTCTTACACTCATACATCTTGGCAGAGAATTAGCTGATAACTAACAAAGCACTGCGGGTAGCGTGTGCATCAGGAAGTATAAGCGATAACGCCATTATGCTGTGAGAAACCTCATCCAGACCCTTAGGAAAAATTACAATTTTTGTTATTCATTTCATCTGAACTTACCAGCTACCCTCAGACTACACAGCAAACAGAAATGCCTTCAAGTAAATAATCTGGGGGAGGGGGCATTCAAACCACCTTGTGATTAAAGGAGACGGTCACTGAGTCGGCGACAAGAAAGATGCAATGAAAATTAAGAACGAAAGTCGAGGACAAAGCAATCACCTAGAAAACAACAGGAGATCGCCCAAGAACAAATCAAACCAACAAGCACCCCTTCCTTCCCACTGAATACACTTTCCTGCGTAGCAGCATTTCACGAGATAGAGAGACAGAAGAGCTGGTGCTTAACACTGTCCCTGGAGACTTGCCCAGAAGTTTTTACATTGCTCAGCACCCAGTGCATAAAAGGGCAGCAGCGACGACACTCCCGGTGAACTCCCGCTGGCCAAGCTGTCTGGCAGGTACAGCTAAAAAAGCCATTTTTGGAAAATATTGCCTTTTTATAGCTTATCTCAGTGCAGACAGCTGCCTCGCGTCTCTAGAAATAGCAGGATTTAACAGCCATGTTTGCAGGGACAGATTTTTAAAGGTTCCATCTTCTAAGAAACAACCTACACATCCAGAAACAGGAGGCCAGATTTGTTTTGATACTGGAACCCCTTCCATATGCTAAGCGTGCCCACGGATTTGCAAAAACTCTGCTCTGAAAATGGGATGTTCATTCAGCAACAGGCAACAAGTAACTTGTGCTTGCCTTGCTATATAGCCTGTTCCCAGCGCAATCAGCAGCAAAATAGCACACAATTAGGCTGATATTGCCTTTTGCTGAAAAATGCTGGCATTTTGTAAGTAAAATAGTGGTGGAGGAGAGCATTAAACACTGGAAAAACAAGACTAATAAGTTAAGTAAAAAATACCCTGCAGCTACAGCTGATCAGCACCTCTCTGTTGTTCCTCTTCGGATGGAGTGAGCCAGGATCAGATCCCAAACATTGTTATGATTCGTTCGATGTCATAAAGACAGAGCCGCAGGCTGCGTTCCTAGGTCGGCCCCATGGCTGCAAACCCCAACCCCATGAGCCTGGAGGAGCCTCTTCAGCCACCTCGCCTCCATCATGTTTGTGAGTGCAACAGGGATAATGTTATTTTCCTACCTTTTAGCAATAACAAGCATTTTTAGATAAAAAGCACCAAATTCCCGTGACTTTAACACTGGAAGAGCTGATGCTAAGGATGTAAATGGCTCTGAATGTAAAAGGGCCTTGTAAAATGTCCATGGTACCACCTTTTATTAGCCACAGTTGGACCAGTTGTCTACAGCATCTTCCTCATTATGAGATTTTTTTATTTATTTTTTTTATAACTGAATGAAGGGGTACTAAAGACAACGACCTGCTGTGAAATGACCAAAATTCCCATGCAAACAACCCATTAGCAGTGTTCAAATGCAATTTAAATTACTAGTTGTTAAAGTGCTCCTCAATTTCATGGTAAGTTTCCAAGGAAAATTACATGCTATGTACTATTTAATTGATTGTTTTCTACTTCTTAACATCCATTTATTCCCTCCTCCTGTCTTTTTCTTAATTTCAAGGGATGATAATGACTTTTCAGGGAGGAAAGGGGAACAGATAACACAGTTGAAGAGGGATTTACCTGAAGAACAAGGATGTAGGAAGGAAGTGGCTGCCAAAAATGGGCAGCTTCACTGGAACTTGTCCCTGTGATATTTTCACAGTAGGGGTGTGAGACAGCACAGCACAAGGACTCCTTTCCTCCGAACCACAGGCAGCCAGGCTTTTGAAACCTGATGTTTCTTTAAAACGTAGTCACACACCCCACACACACCCCCCCCATGTCAAGCAATAGGCACAGTTAACTATTAGAAGACAGTGGTAAAACAACAAGAGCAACTTGTTTCCTCCTCCCGGGCATGCTAGTCCTTGAACCGACACGCTCGCTAGAAGCAAACAAGTTTCTCATTTGGGAGATCTCATCCCAAATGCAAATACCTAGCTCACAGGAGCAAATTCCCCCCCTAAAGTTGACTGAAGGATTAGGCTGCGCATGAGACCTCCCGCTGCTTGCAACAGCTGGTACAGGAGAATGTGTATTATAAAGCTAATAACAACAGACATTTCTTAAAAGCCTGCATTCTGCTCAGATCCTAGGAAGGAGCAGCGGTACGGTTAGGTAAGGTGCCATCTGGAAATTCCTGAAGTAACGATACATGTTGGGATCGTGTCACACACTAGCAACATATATCAACTTTACAAAATACTCAGTATGACTTGGTTTACCTTTAAGCAACTGAGGCAGAAATATTTTGTGCTTAGAAAGGTATGACTTTATTAGAGTGAGAGAGATGGTTTAACAGTACCACTCAGCATGAGGCTGCAAAGCACCCACCTGTCTGCGGGAGCTGAGCATGAACCATCACGTGGAACCTGAAGATTTGCACTTTTCCCAAATTTGCCACACGGTGCCTCAGTTTCTATGCCAGCACACCAAGATAATACAGCTTTCCTCAGCCTGTGGGCATGATTTAGTGTTTAAGGGCTCTGAAACCTTTGCCTACAGAAATGCAAAGTATCAGATGTGTAGAGCCATCTAGGCTTGTAACCTTGTCTCGCCTTCATCCATTCCATGCCCACATGTGCTAGCCCCATGCTATCTGGGGCAGCTTCTCTTACCTGCTGTGGGGCACGTACACCCAGCCCTTAGCGCACAGTAAATCCTTCACAGCACCCAGGTCACACAGTGACAGTGTCACCGCTTCACCACATCCTCTGCGGTGCCAGCCCTGGATTGATCGGTGCAACAGCTGGGATGAAGGATGAGGTGCGAACCAATCCTCCTTACATAGGAGCTAAACCAAATCCTCTGTGTTTAATACATCATTAGAAGTGATTGAGGGAAGCTTAAGGCAGGCAGGCATGGAGGTCTCTGAGCATGCTCAAGGCCCAGTGCCATGGAAGGCTTCTCAGACTTGAGTGTTTACCAGGTGCCAGGCTGCAGGAGGAAAAATCTTTAGACAGCTGTATTAATTTACAGGTCAGCCCTTAACGGCTCTGTTCCTGGAGCAGAAGAAAATCCAGTGTGGATCCTGGTTAGCATCAGTGATCACTGGATCTGCCCAGGTCCTGAAGAAATACCAGATGGAGAGCCCTGGCAACCTGCGGTCCTGGCAGTGGGCATCCTCCAGAGCTCCCCCAGCCCTGCCCAGCATCTGTGGTGGGGAGGACATAGGCGGCACACGGGGAACTCATCCTTCACAGTCCATCCAGCTCTCACGTCATGTCCTCGCAGCGATGAGATGTTGCAGAGAGAAGGATCAGCACATGAAGGTTAACAGCCCCCAACATGCTTCCCCAGGCGTGCCAGACTAGCACTGTCTGGAGCCCTGGGTTACAGCACCCAGGCACTGCTCGCCCTTGTCTTCCAACAAGCAGCCTGTCCTGGTGAGCAGGAAAGGGGGGAAACTGCGAGGAGAACAGAACATCATCATTTACAGTCCCGCTGTGCCGTCCCCAAAACACCAAGCTCGGCCACAAGCAGCTGGCAAAGCCTGGACACACCACATCCACATGCCGCCAGAAGCAGGGGCCGCCCAGGGCACGACGGAGCAGGGGAAGTGCTGCGCTGGGAGGAGGTATCGCTCGTCGCACGAGGCCACGTGTGCACACGCAAAGGCAAAGCGAGGTGCACGAGGAGCGACACAGACCGCCGGCTCGCTGCCTTCCACAGCTTGCCACCACCATGCGCAACGGAGGACGGGTGGCTCCTTGGCGAGTCGCTGGGTTGAGGCTTCGGGTGCTGCAACAGCTCCATACGTCTCCCCAGCGCCCTGTTTTCCAACCCATCACCTACACCATCTGTTCAGGCTGTACACTCTTTAGGACAGCAGTTCTTTCCTTTGCGCTGGTACCAAGCCCAGCCCAGCGGGACCCTGACCCCAAAAGCTGCAGTAATCCAAGTAGCTTGTTGAAACAACAAGGACTAAAATGCCGCTAAAGTCTGCAAACTCCCAACACGTCCCACCTGCAAGAACAGGCTCCAGCAGTCCCTTCATCACCTTTTGGGGCCAAGTGCTTTTCAGCTCACATCCCATCCTTGTGCAAACTAAGCCAAGTATCTTCCCCTGCCCAGAACAATCAAGCCAGTTTCGCACCGCGGGGACCTGCAGCAAATCCATATCTCTGGAAAAAACAAACCTCACACTGTGTATTAATCCCTATTTAAAAGGCCAAAAGAAAACTAACAAAAGATTTAACTTTCTAACAAAGGTCTTAAATTTAAAACAGGAAGAGTATAATAACAACAGGTTTGAATCAGCCTAAAAATACCAGTTAGTTGAGAAGATATAAGCATCGCTAATCAGCAGTAGGAATATAAAGGGTTTTCCACCAACACCCCTTCCCAAGTAAAAGGCCGAAGTACAGTGCTTTCTGTCCGAGGTATGGGACTGGCTGCTATGCAACCCCTGGAGCAGCGTTAAAAGCACTCTATACGTGTTACATGCTCCAAATGACAAGAGGAATGTGGGACGGTGGATCTCCGCTCCAGATTCCCCAGGATAGTTTTAGCTGCCATGAATAAAACAGGAAGCAGAGCATCTTCCAGGTTCCCCCCAAGCCCCTGACTGGATGAACTGTAGTTTCCTTTCAGGAAAGAGAAAGGAAAGAGGGGAAAAAAGAAAAAAAGAGAAACAGCCAGCTGCAATACCAGACAGATTAAAAACTTCACACTAAGGAAAAATAAAGAATAACAGGAAAAAACAGACACTGAACCTTCATCCAGTTACAGCAGCTAAACTTCTTCAGGTCCCTAACAAAACAGGGTTAAATATTAACATCCCAGAGAAATATATCCATACGTTATGCAGCCTTTTTAACATACACTCTTGCTTAGGAGACATAAATCACATTTAAGCTATATTTTACTTGCTGACCACATGCATATATACTCATTTAACTCTACAGTGCTCTACTGCCTTGCTGCATTAGCCAGCAAAACTAAAAGGAAGAGTGTGACTGAATGGGAGCTGGCTTAAATTATCTTTATATCTAGGCCTGAAGAAACATTTTGCCTTTGAGACCAATCCACTAAACCAACTTTCCCTGCTACAGAAGGTTTCATTGGGTCCCTTGCTGTTGACTGGTGATCCACATGCCTGCCTCCACCAGCAACGCACAACACTTTGATGCAATCCATCTGACAAAACAAAACAAAAATCCCCCAAGTTGCTTGCTAAAGCAGCAACGATGCACTTACCAGCATCCAGGCAAGCTCCTTCGCTAACACGCACCCCTCTTGAGCAGATCAAATTTGGAACAAGGTCCAGGAGCAAGAGAGAACTGAAAACTGACCACAACAAGCTTCCAAAACAAGAAAGGGGGAAAAAAAAAAACAAAAAAAAAAAACACCCTTACTACAGGAATTCAAATCCTGCTTCCACCAGACCCTGAGTCACCTCCCCTCCCTTGCAATAGATCAGAGCAATGGGTAAACATTTCCAAATATGGAGATCAAAACTCCAAAGGATGTCAAAAAAAAATTACCCTTCTCTCCCTGGCTTTGGCACAGGGATGACTTGCCCCTCTGGAGCCTGAGCTGAGCACATCACTGTTGCTGACCTACACACACCCTGGACACCGGGCCACACGTCTCCGTCTTGACCTGCGCTTTGGAGGCTCCTGGCTTAATGGGTGACACTGCATCTCTGTCCCTTCCCAGGGATGCACAGGAAGATGCAATGGGGGCAGCTCCAGGAGCTGTCGCCCCTCACCCCCTACAGCAAACCTCCTCCTCATGCCTCAACTCATCAAGAGAAAACCTCCTAGAACTATTTTTTGGAGTGCTCTTTGAAGGCAAATAGGCAAATTCAGGCTGTGTTTATAGTGACAGCAGCTCCCTACCAGAAAAGGCAAGGCTCAGCCATCGGTCCAACTACAGAGGTCCTGCTGCCAGGTCCCACGCCAGCTGCTCACCTGGGGCAGGGAAATCTCCCCTGACCTGGCTCATCTAGCTGGTGCTTTGCAAAAAGCATGTATTTGATTTCACATTATGAAAAAAACCCCCCAGCTCTGAGGAAAGGAACATGCTGCTTGGACAAAGCAAGACCTCCCCGCAGGGACAAGGAGCTCCAGGATGGCAACCCCCCGATCCCTGCTGCAACACACAATACAGCATCCCATGGCAGACGGGAACACAGGAGCACTCAGCCTCCCCACCCCTGGGAGAGGGGCTTGAGGGCCAGTGCTCAAGCCCATATAACAAATTTCGGAAGCAGAACAGTTATGCTTAGAGAGCACAACTGTCCCTGCAGAGCCTGCCTGCACACAGGAGCAATATACCCATGCCACCACTCCCACGGGCATCACTCCTCGGCTGCAACAGCCGACCTGCGGGCAGCAGGGAGGTGACTACGCCTGTCAGCACAGGACGACAGCCTCCTGGTAGCTGCAGCCATCGGCTACAAGAGCAGGCAGCCTCTCAGGAATGTGCAAATCAGGACGTTTTCGAAGGAAACGGGCTGCCAAGGCGATCCAACCAGACCAGAGTGATTCCCCAGCACGACCCACAAGATGCTATTGAATTTATAGGGAAGGAATTCCAGAGCTGACTCTGCCCATGTATGGCCAAAACAAACTGTAAAAAAGTGACATTATAGTACATCTGGCTTTCAGTGGTACTGAAGCACAGGCCTTGGGAGGAGCTGAAATCCTGCAGTGACAGGGGCTGTACAATTACCTCCAGTAACTAGGCAGAGTTCAGGGGCCCGTGGCAGCATCAGTTTAGCCCCTGATAGCACAGGTGACGGAAAATGTGCAAACCTTTTCTTCAGAAGAAAACAAAGCTTTCTGCCTTTTAGAATAAGAAGCACATTTAACTTAGTGATCCATCACTACCACTGCAAAAAATAAACCTTGCCAGGCAGCACCAGCACATGTCCATTACACTGGTAGTTACAAAGGCAGGTTTATAGAGCCAACAGTCCAAATGGCACTAAGTCATACACCAGGGCAATGCCAATGCAATGCAGGTTGGGACTAGCTCTCGATAGGCAGCTGATCAATTACTTTTCTAAAATCCCACTAAAACCTTCCCCCAGAGCCATGCGCCCCAGCCAGCAGCTGGGCCACCAAGAGCATTCTCCATGGTCAGAAATGGAGATGTTCTGAGCACAGTGGTAGAAGATGCTCCAAAACCAAGGTAAGAAGGGTCAAGTTTTACAAACTGTGACTCAGTTTTCCAGCACCTTGCAGAAAACAATTCCCAGGGCATTGGTTTTCTGCAAGGACAAAGAGCAGGATGTAGTAGAGAATAAGGTAAGTCAAGAAAGGGAACAAAGGCAGGGTGGAGGAGAACTGGAATAGCAGAAACCCCGTCCCAGGCATGTACCAGCCCTTCTGCTCTGGGCTCCTGCAGCATGAACAGATCGAGGTTCTCATTAACAGTTAAATGCCACTACCTCGCCTGCCCTGCCAGTGGGGGAAATATTAGCTGTGTCAGCTTGAGAAGCAAAGGGCTTACCGAACCAGAGAGGAATGCAGGCTGCAGTGGCACATGCGATGGGGACAGGGAAATGAAACCCAGGGGAACGCGGGCCGCTAGTGCTGCCTCTGCCTTTGCACCAGGGTCAGGCAGGGTATGTTTTACAACTCCTGGGGTTGAAACCTGGGACTAATGGCTTCATGACCTTAGAGGGACTCTCATACCAGAAACAAATATAGCTGTTAGAGGGGCTGGGAGCTCAGGGGCCTGAGCACAGGAGGACAAGTCAGTTCCTGGCTCCTGGCAGGCAGCCCAGCACTGCTTTTCAATAAGCACAAGTCATAACCCATCGGACTGGGAACAAGTGCGCATCTGAGCGGCACTTCCTGATGGGAGACCCACCATGCAGCTATTCCCCCACCTTTACGTTCCCAGGGATTAGAATCTCCCCTTAGTTTCCCAGCTAAAATGGCATTATACCCTCTCTCTTACTACTGCTCTCACTTTAAACAGCGGTACCTAAGCATGAACTGGGGTTCAATGCCTCTGCTTTAGAGCACCTTCCACCCCAAACGACACAGAGAAACCAGAGAGATGGACACATCCATGTCTAACCACAGTCTAACCAGGAGCTCCCTGCTACATGGCACCCAAAGTCCTCTCCTTGCCACAGTCCTAACCCTGGAAAGTAAAAGCTTGAGGGCCTGGGAATAAAATCCAACTCAAGCCTCCCGCACAGCAGTACAGGTCATTATTAATTGGCCACCGGGTCAGGTGTGGCTAATTTAATTTAAATGACATTACATAAGCAGGACAACTGAGAATATTTGATTCATAAAAATCCCTTGAAGGGGCAGAGCACAACTTGCATGGCATACATAACACAGGGACTGCTGCAGCATCACAGGAACACAGACCACATAATGCACACAACAAGGACCAAGGATGCTCATATGTACACATCCACAACTATGCACACATACGCCTCCTTCCCCAACATGCATAAAATCAGACTTAGGACTTGCAAGCTGAAGTCCTGTGCAGCCAAAAGTTAGCAGAAATGTTTGTGACAGTTCCACTTTGCAGGCAAAAGCAAAAAACGGGTGCAGAGGAATAAATACAGAAAAAAGTCAGGCAGGCAAAGCAGGTGCTGGCTTGTAAAACCTTGGCCAGAAAGGCTCCCCAGGAGGTTGAATCTGGTAGTTTTGCAACAGCTCCACAGAGAGACAGAAGAGACAGAAAAAGAAAAAAAGAGAACATGAATGCATATGCATTCTTTTATCACCATATATAGTATATACAGACATTTGGTATATACACCCCCAAGCTCTCATACACCACCATATAGTATATACTATATATGCATTGCACATCTTTGTTTCCATGTGCCTAGATTTGTACAGAGTGTGTGTGTGTATATATATATGTATGTATGTATGTGCATTTCTCATGCGTGCATTTGTCATTACCCCCACAGCACCTATCTGTGCGTGCTGTCACACAACACACCACTTGACAGAGCACGTCTAAAGCCTCACCAGTGTAGTCTGGGATGACTTCTGAACACTCGCACACTGCATTACTGAACCCTCTGCTAAGCCCTTCCCCACCAACACCTCTGGGTGCAAGTACCACCAGGAAACCACCAGTTTGTCTTGTGTTTTCCAGTGATCCCACCCCACCTCCACACTCCGTTAGGAGAGGATTTAATTTCTTTTTTTTTTTTTTTTTTTCCCCCGCAGAGAACCACGAACAAGGTGCCACTGTCAGAAAAGCCACAGATCCTTCCAAGAAGCTTTTCCTCACGCTTGTGAAACATGTTTACGTACCAGTTCTCACGCTGCACAGCCTTGATGGTGGGACAAACTCAGAGCAGGGCTTTTGGAGACACGCAGGGCTCTGCCGGAGTCACGACTTTGGGTTTCTTTCCCAGCCCTGTGGAGAGAGAGAGAGGGAGAGGGAGAGAGAGACAGATACCCGTGTGATGCATGCCGGATGGGCCTCCTGACGGCTCATCTCCAAAACTTGCAGTTTAACCCACACAACTTCTGGGAAATGCAGCATTTTCCTCCCCAGCTTTCTTAGGCAGAAGCCTCCATACTCCTGAACTCCTTTTGGCACCCCCCAAAAGCAAGCATCACCACCTCAAACTGGGCCAACGACCAGCACCTGCTGTCAGCTGCCACAGCTAGGCCAACAACTTGCACCTCCTCCAGCCACAGCTCCTTTACTGCTCTTAATGCCCCGCAGAAGGGGGAGGTAAAAGGAGGGGTAAAATGAGGCATAAAATAAGGGAACGGGGTGAATCGATCACTCATCTCTGACCTCAGGCACAGTGAGGGAGCTAGGAGGCATCATTTAGTTTGGTTTGAAGCTCATGGAGTTTACCACTACCGCGAACGGACCTACACCACCATCCAGTTCACCAGCCCTCCGCCTCGGCGCAGCCTTTTCTCCGAGGAGCTCTGCCCAATTCCCATCAGGGACTGCCTCACTCTTCCCTGTAGCTGCAAAGCAGACGCGACACTTCCTTGAAGTGACCGACTCGGTGTCGCGTTTCCCCTCTGCAGAAGACGAAGGCAGAGCAGAGGGGACAGCCAGGCTGTGACCGCCACCTTGCACGTGGCACGCCAGGACGCGTGGCGGGTTGCATGCCGTGGAGATAGGCAGCATCTGAATTGCACACTCCTTCCTGCCCCCACCAGCCCACGGCCAGCATCCCATCCCAGCCACATCCCGGTCACTCCGATGGCCCTATCTCTGCTCGTGACAAGCACAGGCTTGCCTTGTCATCACCGCCCAGCAGAGAAAGTTACTGCTGTTTGCTGCTGTAACAGCGGAGATGCTCGGTTCAGGCTGGCGTTCGTTGTATCTGCGCTGCTCGTGAAGCTGCACGTGAGCCCACAAGTCTACAACCAACATGCACCAAAACGCAAGAGTGCTGGTGGCTCACAGACCAGGTCCCTCGTCCCTGTCACACGGTGAGATGGCTTCCTGCCCCTGCCAGCACCCCTTGTCCCCCACGCCATGCCTGCTGCTACGAGCAGCCAGCAGAGCGAGGCGGCTCTCGCCTCTCCCAAGCAGTGGCAGATCTCCATTACGCCGACGCCACAAAAGCGCACCGAGGTTCACCCTGACCCAGGCAGCACCCTCCCAGCTCAGTCCCATGGTCCCTGTGGTGGCACCCAGCCCTGACACCCCACAGGGCTGGGCAGGTATAAAAATCCCCAGGACGCTCAACACTCCCCTCGGGTGTGATGAGGACAAATTCATATGGAGATCACAATGGCGTCTCCCACTCACTGCAGGCTTGGGATGAAGATGAGTAACTGCAGGGTTTTATTGCTGGTGAACTCAGCCAAAGAGCAATTTCTCTCCATCCATCAAGGAGGAGACAAGTACAAGCAAATATTATGGTTGTGCATATTTACTTTTCATTTTAAAATGATGTAGAGTTATATACAATTTAGGTCCTTCCCACAGGCTCCTGGCAAAATGCCCTTCAGTCTTATCTGCAAAGGCAGAAGACAACAACATTCCCCTCTGGTTCCAACACCGTTTTGATTCAACTCACAACAGCACCTCCGGGAGCTCCAGGTAAGACGGTATTCCTTGGGACCCAACCTGTGTTTAAAATATCTTGGCTCAGGCTTGTCTTTCATCAGGTTTAACTCAAGAAATGTTTACAAGATCAGTTATAGGACTCAGCAGACTTGGCTAGTTGAACTGCATCTTCCTGGCTTTACTTTCCATGC
The DNA here is from genome assembly GCA_024606505.1 of Aquila spilogaster. NCBI lineage: Eukaryota > Metazoa > Chordata > Aves > Accipitriformes > Accipitridae > Aquila > Aquila spilogaster. Next base: position 16,099,216 of record JANHGO010000002.1, on the reverse strand, counting down.
CGACTGTCCCCATCACCTTGTGACTGGGGTTCCTGCAGCAAGGTCAGCCACCCTTCCCAGCAGCAAGTGGGACCCAGCATGGTCCCAGAGGGGCAGCAACCCACCGATACACAGGCAATGCACTCCCTCCTGGCCACACATCCACAGCTGGGCAGGACAGGGACAGCCTGACTGGTCATACCAATATCCACCTGAGCCGGTCTGTCAAACTACTCCATTTGTGACCCCATTTCTTTAGCAGAAGGCTGAAAAAGTCAGTCTTGGTATTTCTGCAGTGAAAGACACAGAAGACAGACCTTGAGGACAGACCCAAGGTACCAGAAGAACTGCACATCTGCTGCATCACAAGCCATCAAGCCATGATGCCACCACCAAACCAGACCTCTTCAAGACACTCTCAAAAGCATTTCCCATTGAGGAGCTTTGCTTGAGACTCGAGGCCCCCAAACTCCAAGATAGCAGAGCTCCTCTCCCCAGAGTCCCTCTTCTCAGCTGCCTGTACACATCCCTCAGTAAGGAGCACCCCTGAGAGCCTCACACAAGAGAGGACTACACAGAGGACTAGCAAACCAATGCCTTAACCATCCCAGCTCTGCTGGGGAAGCAGGCAAGGGATACAGACCTTGAGAGACAACAAGAAGTCCCAAAAAAGGGTCTGCCCCTCAGTCATGCTCATTCCTGCTTTGGCTCAGGTGGGGAAAGACAAATGAGTGCACAGTACAGACATACCCAAATCGCTGCCATCGATTCCAGCCCAAGTCTTCCCCCCACGGAAGTCCCCGGAGAAATACACGCAAAGCCTGTCCCTAAAGAGCCACCTCTAGGTTTCATACATCCCCCAACAACCATTATGGGGAATATCCAGGTGCTTTTACAGCAGAAATAGTAACAAAAGGCAGGCTTTTAGCTCTATGAAACTGAGGTCCTCCTAGTTCAGAGCCACTGCAACAGATGCTTAGTGGTCTGTGCACAGCTAATTCTGATTTTCATCTTGCAACAAGAAATCCCAGCTTTCTATCACGGTCCTGCAAGAGATAACAGCAGGAAAGTTTCTTTGGTAACACAGCTTTACACTGTCAAGCTCCCATCTGGCATAACTCAGTAAAACTCTTGTGCCTCCAGATCACCAGCTACAATGGCCGAGACTTTGGAGTCTGTATACACCTACGTGCGCACATCTGCATCTTCATTTTTATGCATAGCACAATACAGACCACTTATTTTAATGCACCATTTCAATAGGCAATTTATCATTTAAAAGTAATTTAAAGCAAATGCCCAAACAGCAGGAATCAGCTATCACAGTCAAAGCACTAAGTAGAGTCTGAACAAACTACCAGAACCAGCATTTACCAAAAGAGCACATCTTTTACAAAAGATTGTTTTCTTCATTTGTTTCTTCCAACTAGTTAAATTTAAGGTACAGCTCAAAAAGCTGAGAAAGCGATTAGAAGTTATAAAAGCCATCCCAAGCTGAAAGGAAAATAAGGTGAGAGGCTGAGATCTACGAACTCTAAAATCCTTAAAGACGTGATGATCCGAAACAGTCTGTTCACTCACTGGCTGATAATACTGATGCTGTATTATCAACAGTAAGAATCAACATTTCTCAAGAAAAAATAAAAAATACAAATTTAATACACAAGTACAGAAAGCAAGGTTTCCTGTTTGCAGATTTAAATCTATAAGCAGTAGTTTACAATGCCTGAATTTAAACGTCAGTCCTCTGTTATGGTTTGAGTTTTCTTATATTGTTCAAATTTTTCAGAAACAGACAGTTTAAAACCTCTGCAAGAATTCCAAGTTTCAAAGAAGTGCAGTCAGCACTTTCAGAAAAACGGGCGTCCTTAGCATAACTTTACAGTGGTCACTTAGAAATTGAAGTAAACAGACTCCCCAACCCCTTTAAAAGAAAACCTTACCCGTGAAAATAATTTCAGCAAGCGCTAATTACACTTCTCGCAACAGCCTGGCTGAATGTTATCTGTTTTTCTGACTATTCGAAAGTTGCATCTACATTTAAATCTCCTTTACACTTGAAAGTGTTACCAATACTCAGAGCTTAATTTTTATTTTATTATTTTTATCAGTATGGCTATACTGGTAGAAACCCAAGTGTAAACACCAGTTAAACTGGGATAAAGTAGCCTCGCACTGGGGTCCTTCATTCCCATTCCTCCGTAGAGCAGATGGCTCAGCCTGACTGCCACAAGGAAAATTGTCGTTTTAACCGTTCCAGTCACCAATTTTTAAGCGCAGACAAGCTCCCAGCAAGTCAGCCATCAGCATGAACTGACACGGGTCCCCCCGTATGACTGGCAGGTTCACGTACAGGTCCCCAGACAACAACCCCATTCAATCTGACCTTTTCATTTTAAATGAAAAACACTTAAAAGCCTGCCCTGTTCTGACATATGCTTTTTTATGTCTTTCTCACGCTGTGCCAATATATTTGTTATTTACTGGCCAAAGTCCCCAAACTCAGAAATCCCACGTTATCTCCTCTGCTGCTGGAGCCCTGATCCTCAGCTGTTCTGGCCACTGCCAGTGCCGAGGGAGCCGTCTGAGGTCTCCACGTCCTCACACATTGGAAAATCAGACCCCTTATATGCAAACCTCAATTCAGAGTCCAATCCTGACTTAAAATTCAACTTATATGCATGGGTACCCTTACACTTGAACACAGCTGCCTAGAGACATGGACTGATCTTGCCACCCCAGGACACTGATGCCTGCAGGATTTGGCCCTGACTAACAGCTTTCTGTGTTTGCTTCTGTGCTTCTCAGGTTTCATTTATTAAAATTAAACTGCTCGATTCAAAAGAATGCTGCTGAAGTTATCTAATAAAAAGATCATGCAAGATAACAAAAGCAGGAGACACGTTTCCTCCACTCTGCTGCCAGCAGCAGCACCTGCTCAGAGAGTCATCAACACAAACAGCAACAGCTAGTATGCCCGGGTGCTGCCTTTTGGGAGGCCAAATCCTGTGTTGGTGTAAAGCAGCAACCATGCAAATGGCAAGTTTCGATCTGCAAGGAAGCACACACCCCTCTATCTCATACTCAGCACGGAGCTGCTTTCAAACCTGCCGCAAACCCATGCGTCAAAATTAGCCATAATGAGACTTATCACTTCCGAACTCCTGGTCCGGCCCTCACACTGGAGGAAGGCTGATGCCAGCCACAGCACAGACCATCAGCTCCAATGGAGAAAATTAGCTCTCATAAAAGAGCAAACTCACTGGCAGCCCCTACATGCTGCAGGGCGCAGAGCCTGGCATTAAAGCATTGACCTGCAGGAGCTCCAGGGTCCTGCAGCAGTGGCACACTGACTTCAGTGCCAGGGGACTCATTTTTATCTTTGCTGTCACATTTGATTTTCAGGTTTGTCCTGGGGTTCATAAAATGAGACTAAAACAAGAAGGAAAAAAAGGAGCAGGAGAGTAGGGGTAAGAAGGAGGAAAGACCGCTCCAGCGGCACAGCAGCACCAAAGGGATGCCATCAACCTTTCCCAGATGGAGACTGCTGTATTAAAACGAACAAAAAAAATCACTTGGGGCAGAACAGACTTAAGCAGTGGCTGAGGAAGCTGCGAGACAGCCCTACCTAGAGCATCCCCGTGGCCGGGAGCCACCCCACTGGCTCTCAGCTGGAGCCACTGGGCAATGGTTGGGGACCAACCCATCAGCAGGACCAGCCATGTCACAACCCTGTTATTTTAAATGCACAAGGATGGCTAGAAAAGAAGGGTGGCTAAGGAACGAGAGGAATCAGCACGTCTATGCCAGAAAGCCTGCAGGTCCCATGCTGGAGCGACCTTTCAGCAGCTCCCTGTCGCTGCCTGTGATTTACGTGTCTGTAAACGACACCAGGATCGGACTCTGTATTTTCAAGCACAGACTACTAACCTCACACTGTTTGCACTCCCTCAGTCTACTGGGAGTGGAAGATTTTCAAAACAGCCTCACTGATTTTAATTTCTTTTTTCTTTTTCCCCCACCGTTTGCTGTCAGCATTTCACTAAGCCTGGTCAGAAAGACCCTTAGCAAGAGGGGGGTAGTTTCACTTTCTCACTCGAATGCACCCCAGCTTCTTGATCAAAGAAGGATAATTGATTTTGCTTTCAACTTCTCATGCAGTATCAGAACACCACAGAGCCTGGGTTTCAAACAAAGGATTATGTTTTGCAATCCAAAAACAAAAAAATGTCATTTTTTCCCCACCGAGGAATGGCCATCCTCACCAGGCAGCACCAGCAGAGCGCTGCCCTAACACGCCTCCTGCATCTTAAGATGCTCAGTCAAGAAAAACAGACCAACAGTGACCAAGAGCACAAGGGAGCAGAGAAGTGCTGTGCCCCAAGGCACAGAGGTCAGGAAGGTGCCCGACTCTCCCCACTCCCAGCCCAGGGTCTTCTGCAGCCCACCTTTAGGTTGCAATCTCCTAGGGCAGAGATGGCTTTTTTGTCCACATTTGTTCCAGTCTAAGGGTTTTATTATAAAGTTTTATTACAAAGGACGATGTTCCTTTAACCATTTTAGTTTTAAATGGGCAAAATTTGAAGGCAAAGGTCACCTTCTCCCAGGCTTGCTTGGGTGCCACCACAATGAAACCCTTGGCACCTTGGCGGGCTCTCTTATCGCTCTTCTTAAAACCATTTGGAAGTGAAACTTTTAAAACTTAGAGCCTACATGACCAGACAGTCTTTGTGTTCAAGGCTTCTGTTTTATCCAGTTTGGGCCAGATCATTTAAAAACAGCAACAAATACCTGACAGACAACTGGATTCCCCACTCCTGTGCCCATTTAGTCAGGCTAGGTATTTTTGAAAGCATTATAATCCATCATGATGTTTAAAAAAAGCACAATAGGCCAGGACCAGCAAATCTCTCTGGTTTGGAAATGTCTGTCCCCTCCTTCCTCACCATCTCCAAGGATGACCAAGCATTAGCTATCTTCTTTCATTTTTATACCTTAATAGCAAACTGCCCTGGTTTTAGCCTTGGAACAAATACCTTCAGGTGGGATGAGCAACAAAGGGCCTCAAACACCTGTATTAAAAAAAGAAGAGTTTCTCAGTGTAGCTGCTCCTCTTTCCAAACAGCTGGATTGAGAGGCTGAGGAAGCATATTCCTTAAAAAGAGAAAAGCCCCAATGGGGCAGAGGCGCCCAGGTTAACATGGAAGCATGGCAATCAACCAGCAGAGAGTGGAGCCGCCTCACCACCGACCGCTCTTCATGAAAACATTTTTGTTTTCAACAAATGTTGTTACCATCACAAATAGAAGAATTAATTACAAAAAAAACAAAAAACCAAAAAAACCACCTAAACTTTTTTTCCCTTTACAAAACAAGAACTGAGTTGCAAGCTGACTCTTCCTGCAGAAAACTCCATTTTGAGAAAGGAGCCATTTATACCAAATATAGATAAAAAATTCTGGAGCGATTCTGACAAGCCCTAATAACTACTCTTATATTTGAAAACAAGAAGGACCACAGATGCCTGTGGATGCGTTCGCCTTCTGAACGAGAAAGTATCATTACTTCCATCATAGATGGGGACCGAGACATACAGAAAATATATTTAAAAGCTGGTTTAGTTCCTAAAGTACCCCAACTTCAGCTGGAAGCCAGGCTCCTCATTGAATTTGGCCCTTATCGCCAAGGGAATTAAAAAAAAAAAATAGCAGAGGCAGTTTTTCTGGCCATGCTTAACACTGATAAACTTTTCCTCCCTGTGACGGGGAAACTGGCCTGCCACCGCAGAGCCCCCACTCCCGGGCTGGGATGGGGAGGGATGATGGCAACGGTGCTCTGTGCCACCCCTCGCTCCACTGCAGGATAACACACACGGCTGCTGTCACACAGAGCCACCAGACCTTCACCACAGACAAAGCCGCTGCCCCTTCTTCTCCCTGAACCTCACCACCACTATCCCCAGGGTGTGCAAGACTCAGCCCGGCACTAATAACTAAAATGAGGGGACAGAGAGGGTCTCCAGCGTACACAGCAGCACAACAATGGGAAGGAAAAGTGATCTCAATCCCCTGGCTCAGCAGGACCACGCACACACCATCCCGCGGCATAGCTGTCAAACACCCATCTATCTCAGCACAACGACCCGGGAAACTGCCTGCAGGAGGACACGCAGCTCCACGCGCTTCCCCTACATGTCAAGGAGGGACATTCTCCCCCAAAGGTGACAGCGGTGGGGATAGCAAGGACACGAGCATGTAGCTGTCAAGCTGTTTGCCCAGCATCCAGCCCTATACACGCTCCCATCCTCCCAGCTGGGGCTTGGGCTCAAGCAAAGAGAAGGTGGCAGGGCTCAGACATCCCTCCACCACCTTGTGCAGAAGAACCTGCACTCGGACTTCCACAGGAATTCTGCAGACTATCCTCCCCTCAAAGGAGCTTAATTAATTGCCTGTAAAAGGGGACTGGGATTTATCACACAACTTCTTTTAGCACAGTAAGCGCAAATATTGTTACATCTTTCCTCTTCTTAGAAATGAGGGATAGCAAGTCTTTAGTCCCTGTATGCCATTTTATCTTGACCTGGAGAACTATATACACTGGAATTGCACTGCATTTTGTTTATTTTTTTGCCTAGCACCAACAGTGATTATAAAACTGCACTCGTGGACCTGTACAATTTGGTTCACTTTGATTGCGTTCCTGTTTCTCAGTGGAAAGAAGGAGGCTTTTGGTTTGCAGAATGGCAAAGTTATCAATTAAACATCCTCAGCACCCTTACTGGACCTCATCAGCGCTCACAGGGAGAGATCACACTTCTTCCCATGTACCTGACAGTTTCTCAGCACAAAGTTTTCTTGGCTCCTAATTCTGTGTTCTTTCCAAGAGTTTGCCACCTGTTATCCTCCAGCCTGCTGCACCTGAGCTCTGTATTTTGGAAAAGTACATGCCTATCTGTTTGAAACAATAGTTACAGTGTGTGGGTGCAACATCACACCGAAGGTACAAAACACTTGAGAGCAAGAAAGGTCTTTTCAGCCTTCTTCCACCTCGCTGGTGTGATTCACAGGAGCACCTCACAGCGTAACACCACCATCATACCTGTCCTCGCCTACTCCTACCCTACCATACTGAGCTTGTCAGCGGGACTTTTGTCAAGAGCCCTGAAGCCAGCATTTATGTTATCAAGCCAAGTGTTTTTATTTTTTTTTCCTTGGTGATAGGGAAAAACAGAAAGGAACTGCAGAAGCTTTTGGAGACAAAGATCTCTTCAGGATGTGCCAGCTGATATTTTCAAAGACTGACTTGGCACAGCATCAAGGAAGCCCGCTTCCAACATGTAAGCAAGCAAGACCAGCTCCGTGCCAGCCATCAGCCAGGCTCAAGAAGCATTAGTGACTTCAGTCAGGAAGAAGGACGGGCAGGAGGAAAAACTAATACTCCACCTGTCACAAGAGGTACAGCCACATGTCTGGTCACCACCCAAGAAGGAAACGCAAAGAACAAAATGAGGGAGGACCTCTGTGAGCAACCACAACGTCTCAGATCGCAGTGGCCACGTACAAGTCAGCACTCGCCAAGACTGACCACGCAGCGGTGCGTGAGATACCACACTTGGCCTTCAGCCTAGAAACAGGAGACACGCGTGGGAGGCTGCGTGGGGAGAGCTGGCAAGCGAAGACTATGTCCTATCAAGCCTGCAAATCTGCACGCTGCACATAAAGGCTCACAGCAGCCTCGCATAAGCCATTCACCCGTAGCCGCCATATATCTAGTTACAACCCCCAGTAACACATCTGACTTGATCACCAGGCTTTTATCAGCATTCACAGAGACCAGAGAAGGTCAAGAGAGCCATCACCCAGGAACAGAGGACAAGCACAGTGAGCTCAATGGGAACTTGACAGGCCAAGAATGACTGCAGTCACAGAGGACCAAGGAGAGCTCGCTCATGTTGCCCTCTTTTTCTGAGGCTCTCAAAGACGACAAAACCTCTGACCTTTGATTAAACCACGCTACTCTCAGAAGAGGGGGCGGCTTAGGGGCTCAGGGACTCAATAAGAAACTATTTATCTCAAGGTCATGGGTTCATACCCTCTTCAAGTTCTTTTTTCTTAGTCAATTAAAACAGGGGACTCAATCTGCATTAAAAAACCTCTTACTAAGGGCACAGCCAGATACTGCCTCATGAAACAAGCAGATTAAGAAAGTACAGCCCCTTTGCTGTTCCTTGCAAGCCCCACAGGCAAGAACAGCAACTGTGCGAAAGCTCCCTGTGCAAAGTGAACACGAGCGGCTTTTGCGCCCAGGGTAGCAAAGCAGAGGATGGGACTGCAGGTGAGCAGGCACGGCTGCCATAGCCAACCTCCAACATCAGGTTGGGCGCATCCCCGTAAGGAGACTTCTGCTCATCCCCATACCACCGCTTTGAGAGGAGGTACGCTCAGCTGGTCACCACTGCCCAGATGGCTACTCCTCCTGTACCAGCTGGTGCTCAGAGGCCAAAACCCAACCACGAGTTGGTGGTCATGGTGGGGATAAGTAGCAAGACTAGAGATGTGCTTCTGCCTTTGCACGCACAGAGCAAACAGCATCCACAGGGCTCCAGCCCTTGCTGCCCAGGAGCCCAACCACTTTGGATTGGACATCTTCCAGCCCTCAACCCAGTGGTGACATTGGACAGGCCCTCCGATTTGCACTGAAGGAGCACAAACACTCGGGTGGACACTGAGGACCAGCTGAAGGGAGGAGACCCTCTGTCCTCCTCCTGCTGCAGGCCCAGCCCCAATGGTGACAGAAACGTGACAAACGCAGAGGTTGAGCAAATGGCGAGGACAGAGGACACCTTCCACTACGTCACCAGGCCCAGAACAACGCATGAATCAAGGTTAATGTGTATCTGAAACCAATTACTGATAGAAACCAAACTATCTAGGAACTCCAGCTGCTGCATTCAGGGTTCCTGGTAGTGAGCACAGACACAGCCAAAACCTGTTGCTGTTGCTTTTTAGCCTATAAAAAAGTCAAGATAAAAATGTCCTCCTGCATGCAGGGTGCACACACTCGCCTCTGTCGCCTTTAGTGGCTTCTCACCGAGAAAAAACAAGCCCCTTCAAATGCAGCTATTAGGTTTCATAAAATTTTTGCTAACTCGATGCTTTTCCTATATTTACCCTTTGGTCCAAAAGCAGAGAAAGGATTCAAGCACAAACTCCCTGTGCACCAGGATGGAGCTGCTGGCCCTGCCCGGGCCCTCCCATGCATTGTGGCCAGTGCAAGGGTAACGTGGCAAAACAGAGGGGTTTGGAAATAAACGGGAAGCAAGCAAGAGTTTTCTTCCATTCACTGAAGATGGTAATTATTTTGGAGAGGACCGCATATCCTTTTGGCTTTTAATTAGTGGCAAACCAAGTCAACTTTGGTTCATATGAGTGAGAAACTATTAGGGGCTATGGATCTGCAGCCAAGGAAAACAAATCTGTACCGGTCCTTCACCCCCAGAATAACTTCTGATTGTCAAGCACAGTTACCAGGGGAATGAATAGCTTCTCCTGCAAGCTCCTCACTCAATTAAACTAATGCAGACAAAAAGGCCAGGCAGCAGCAGCCGGCAGCACAAGGCGAGTCAGATGCACACGCTTGGCGCACACGGAGCAACCGCAGCAGGTTCAGAGTGACAAGGGAAAGGAGGAGCGGCCCAGAGCCTCCATCATCACAGAAGATACCCAAGGCTTCTCCTTGAGATGCTGAATGGCAAAAATTGGCAGGCTCTGTGCCCTGAGGAGACTTCAGGAAGCTTTAACTGAGAAGACAGAAGCACACCCCAGTATCCAGAGCTGTCACCCATATTTAACGGAGACTGATAAAGATCTGAGTGAGGAAACACCTAAGAAAAGTCCTTGATTTATTACTAATCCAGAACTATCCTCTCGCTGCCTCCCCCTCTACTCAGCAGCCTTGTAATTATAACTCTGCCTGAAAAATCAGGACAGCCATCAAGCCAGAACACAAAATAGAGGCCAGGAGAAACGAGTACAATCCTGGGCCCTTCCTGAGCAAGAAAGCCAAGCGTCTAAAGCATCCCAATCATCTTTCAAAGCACCAAGGAAAAAAAAAAAACATTAGATGCAGCAGGAGCTCATTTTTGTTCCCAGTTGCTCTTTGCAGACCAGCTGTTGGGGCACTAATGATCTATATGAAGAGGATCAATTCCTTTTTCTCTCCCCTTGTGCAGCTGAATTTCATTAAGAGGATGAATACGGGCCTTGGAGGCTACAGTGACATATACGGGCCTTCCTTACTCTTCCCTCCTCTATGATGTGCTACAGCTTCATTTTCTCTTTGGAAAGTTAGCCAAATAGCCTTTTTTTCAGGGGAAAGGAAAGCTTCAGGAGGGCTCTGGCCCATGCAACACTGAGCAAACTTCTCCTGATGAAAAAGGCTGTGAGACATTCATTATCCAAGACCTCTGAATACTCTGTACAAGCAAAGTTATTGCAGTGGCATTCCCTGGTCCTCGGTGTGTTATCTCTGGCAGCTGGCTGGGGCTGCACTTCATGGTGGGATGGAGCAGCCAGGACATGAATCGCAAACTGCGGAGTCCAGAGACAACTCCAGAATGAACTGCTGCTTCAGCAACACACATCTATATAACCTGCTTGACCTCAAAGACATCATGGAGCTTGCAACTAAATGTTCACACCTGGGGAAAGAGAGGGAGGCAAGCAAAGGATTCAGGCCAGCCAGGAGCATCGTGCCTTCACACACCTCTGACAAGGATGCCAGCATGCGGACAAAGGCAGGCAGCAAGAAAAATCCACAGCTCCCTCCTTTCAATTGGATTTTAATGAAGTGTGAGTGTGCAAACATAGAGCTAAAGCCCATTCCCCCTCAAAAACCGAAGAAAGTTTTGTCTTTGATTTCAGTGGAAACACAGCCTGGCCCTTGCATAGCTGAAGGCAGCACAAGCCCCCATGGTCAGACCAGCCCAATGTAGCGGCAGCAGGTGCTCTGCAAAGTTGCACCCACACAGCCATGAACACGCCCCAGCTTAGACAGGCTCTTCCAGCAGGTGTTATTTGAATCCTGGGCATCTCTCTAGCAAAGTGCAATGATATTTAACTTCCTTGTGGGCTCAGGAGGCTGCCAAACATCTGTTGGGATTAGTTGGTTCATGTTTGTAAAGCGCATACAAATGCTATCGTAAGGAAGGGGCTGACCTATTTATGGATGCGAATGCTGGACCGAGACCCAAACCCACATACTGTATTTGCACATACGGCTGTATCTCCCCTGCCAGATTTTACTGTGTGAAGCTAGGATGGAGGCACGAGGTGTCAACTATAACTTACAGCCCACTTTTGGTCACTGGTAATTTAAGTGAGTCATACCGCTCCCCTCCTCCACTTTACCCCATCGAATTGCACAACTGAATTTTGTTAACACAGCCGGGCTAGTGCAGCTCTACCAGGAGCCCCCAAACACCACATGCATTGCCCTTTGCAGGAGAAACCCACCTTCCCTCAAGCCTCCATCCCACTCCCTGGAGCCCCACCAGGGCTGCAGATCACAGACTCTCAGCCCACGGATCTCCGGCAAGCTCCCAGAGGCCAAGCTGCAGAAGATCAGCCACCCAAATTCCTCGTGGCAAGGGACTTTGCATCAAGTTTCACATTTCTCTTGGGTGCCCCTCCCTCCCACACAGGCCTCTTGTGAGTAAGGGCTGAGGAATGAGACAGCGAGCATGCACAACCCAGAAGCCACAGTGATAAACAGCCGTGAGGGAGATGAACTCCCCAGGAAGGACGGGGAAGAGCCCAAGTAGGTTTCAGATGGAACCGAGCACGTTTGTTAAAAGGATTATAGGTGGCAACTGCTTGTGATGGCAGGGCCACAGGAGCCGTACGTTCCCGTGACTCAGAATTGCTTTGCACCAAGTTGCAAGTCCTAGACATATAGCTTTGCTCTGCCAGGAGCTACTGCTCCCCTTTCCTCCGCAGACACATTTCAATACTTATCAGGTCTCCATCTTAGTCACATTCTGCTAACACACACTTTTTACATCCTTTTCATCTTCCCTTATAATCAGTCTTTATACCCCCAAGTCAATCACTCTGCTCTTCTATCACCATTCTCTGCTTTACCTTGACTTCCCAGGGCAGGAGCTCCTCAGACCCAGACACTGCTCCATGGGCGCAGCCTGTGCTCTCTGCTCAGGTACACAGGACTTCAACACGCGGTTTGGCAGACTCCCTACTCTCCTTTGGGTAGCGTACAAGTGGCAGGCTCGGCCAAAGATGCTACAGGTCAAATTTAGAGAGACGGACAACACTAGAAAACGTTGCCTATGGGATATGGAAGCAAAAACAAAGAGAAGGATGAACAGGAGCCCAGGAGCATACCAACACAATACCCAGAATTACTCATGTCTTTCCTTAGATGGATAGGCCTTGTCTTGTTCTGGAGATCAAGAGCATCTGGAATTACTTCCATTACACATTACATGCAGAAAATATTCCCATCCTAGCAGGTGCATCTACCAAGACAGCTGGAACTAAACCAGATGATCCAATGTGGGACTGTCTGATAATATAAAGCTAACTTTGTACATCCAGTTCCACCCATGAAATTGGGCACACCCTTAATCAGGTATGAATCAAATCATCCGAGACATGAGAAATTTATCAAGAGCTGTGGCAAAAACATAAAGTTGCTTGTGCCTCACTGCGCTTCACTTTCAAGGGATGAGCAGCTGACACAGGCAGACAGCCGTCCTGAACAGAACAAAGCTGGAGCAGATCACTTTTGCTAGGACTTCTTGCACATGACGGCATGACCCAAGACCTAAAATACCACCTCAAGCATGCAAACGCATGCAGACCAGAGGCTTGGGCTACAGCATTCAGGGAACTCCAGCAGGCAGGGAACCCGAGTGGTGCGCATATGGGTATGACACTCCAGTGAGTGGCCTGACCCCAGACAAGGTGGGGCACTACCAGCACAGATGACCATTGTAACACACCAGAGCACGAGTCCTCTCTTTTTCACCCCAGGGTACATCACAGCAGGGCAATACACGAGGAGGTGCAAACACAAGGTGATGCCAACCCATCTGCCCTGCATCCTCAGAGGGATCTGATACCCACCTGTAAAAACAGTGACCACAAAACACTGCCATAAGTTGTGTGTGCAGTGAGGAGATGGGAGCTAACTTCATGCAGAATAACCTAGAAATGAACCCACCCTACAGGGATCTTTGTGTATAGTAAGGCAACAAGCTCTGCTCTCATAGCTCCTTCTCCCGCTCTACAATGCGGTCCTTAAAAACTTCTCCACCGACTTCCCCAGCCTCCACACACCCTGAGCTCACAGCTCTCCCACACAGCAGAGCAAAACACGCCATGCCAAGCCATGGAAGGAGGTGCACAGGCACTCTGTAAGCTGCCATCCTTTCACCCAGACACTTTGAGTACCTGGGTGGGCAGAGTGCCTTGGAAAGACACTCTCATTTACATTGTTTTAAGTTCACCTGCTGCTCTGGCCTCATTCCCAAATCTCATATGCAGAGGGAGACACTCAAAGAGGCATTACATGCCAAGAACGCCGCACTCATCCCCGCAGCAACGCAGAGGTCCAAGGCGTTATTCCTAACTTTCAAAATATTCTTGTGCCTCACAGTTCGTCACTTAACGCCACTGTTAGAGGCTTGCAACTTGTCTGCTTCGCTCACAGTATGATCTCCTGCACTGTACAAGGCTGAGTCTTCATTGCAGCGAGGCTACAGCCATTCTGCATGCTACAGCGCTGCTTCAGAAGAAAAGAAGCCAGACATCTCCCCAGATAACTTTAACCCTTTTGCCCATCGTTTCTGCCCCATCTGTCTGCCTTGGAAGCAAATTAGGATTCGGGTATAGGACAGTGCTTAAACACTCGCTTATCTTTAGGCACACAAGTAGCTGCAGAGAGTTCAGCTGGATTACTCATACACTTGAATTTCAGACTTACTATGCAGAAGGTTCACCAAGCGCTCCTTAAATGGCAAAGATGCAATGCCGTGTTTTCCAAGCTTGGCTCTGTGCATCCCAAGGAACCCGAGAAAGGAATGGATTCTCTGAATAAGCACCAAAGTGGAACTGTGCTAGGAAGTCATAACTCTCATTCTCCTGAAAAATAGCCTGCAGGATCAGAAGTGATGGAGAACCACCACAGCTTTAAATGAAGCTTAAAGTACCCTGCAAAATGGCAGTCTTACTGTACACAGGAAAACAAGCCACTGAGGAAGCATCCAGAGGATGATGTGAAGTCTCCTTTACCCTTATTCTACTCCTTGAAATATGTTTTTATACATAAATACCAGCTGGACCTTAACCATTTTTGTGGCTCATTTCTGGACCTCCCCACCACCACTTTTCAGATTCAACAGCATTAAGCTGCCGCGGTTTCTAAATGCCAGAGGCAAAGACTAGCTTCCACACTAAGCTAGGCATTTCAATACCCACGCAAGATAAGTATGGGCCTTGCCCCCCAGTCAAGGATGATGATGATAATGCATAAGAGGCAGGTAAAAGCGGAAAAGATGGGGGAGATGGACTGTAAAGATAGGCATAACTGCAATAAGCAGTTCAGAGTAATCTCCAGAGTTGGGTAGAAAGGATGCTAACTTCAGTCTGTAATTACAAACAATTCTTTTCAACCATTTCTATGTTTGATTATCAGTTATGACAGCAAAATAAAGAGAAAAACCCTGGTCTAACTGGCTTTTTTCTCCTGGATTTCAGTGTCAGGGATGACACAAGACTCCCAACCTCACTCCTCTCCAAGCCTCAGTGTTCCATCAGTAAAATGGCAAGAATAATTTTCCTTCATCTTGGGAAGGCACTGCAGAAACAGTCCCTCCAACTTGCAAAGCACTCCAATGAAAGAGCAAAGAGCACTCCAGAAAAGCACAAAAGGAAATTAATAATTCTGCATTCAGTCCCAAATTTGAACAGTATGTAGTAAATAAGGCTTGGGGCCACACATTGCTCAAAAAGAAAACAAACTGAATAGCTGCTCATTAAGCATCACCTTCCACTCTGGGCACAAAGAGTAGGTGCTCTGGCAATTAAGTGGCTATATCATAATACCTGCTTGCAGGGGAGGCCAAATTAAGGTTTCATCAGTGACCTTCATTCTGGCATTTCATACCTTTGGAGCACTTGGACTTCACAACATGAACACCATTCTTTTAACCAATTTCACTGCTTGTAAATAACTACAGGACTGCCACATGGCTGCCGCAACCATTAGCTGTTTCTCTTGGGAAATCCAGATTAAAGGCTTGTCTTGGCCACAGTTAATAGCTTGAGGTATCTCTCAAGATTTGCCCAAACCCATGAAAAGCAAATCAAGTCTCTACCTCAAGCGATGAGGTATGTTAAATTCAAGCCATCTGATCTCCTTCAGGGCTGAGCTGAAACAGGAACACCACTGACACCCAGGCAAGCGAGGCAGAGGAGATGCAGCAGCTGGAGTTACAATCACTTATCAGCTGCTAATCCAATCACTCTCCAACCCAGTCACTGCGTGCAGCACACTGTCTGGGAGATTCCTTGTTTTCATTCAAGCTTGCCTCATTAAGTGGAGTAATTCAAGTCTGTTAAGGTGAGGTAATAAACTGCTGAAACAGAGAGAGCTCCTTAGGGTACATACATACACACAGCACATCGAAGATCCACATGCACGTTACTGAGATATAAACCACTGCAGCCGGGGTACAATGAACACAGCAACTGCAGCAGGACTGCCTGCAAGTCACCTGTGAATCACCCCAAGTTTCTCTTCCCAAAAAGAAGACCTCACCAACCTGAGTTTCATGCAGCCAGCCACACTGCTGCAAAAGCCTTAGAGGAGATATTTTAAATTTGCTCTGTTATACTTAACTAAAGTTTGGAGCTAGACTGCTTTTACCCCATTGTGCAGTGCATCCCTACCTACCCCGCTGGGCTCCACAGCCCCTTCCTTCAAGGTCTGCGGTGCAATCTGTCAGCCTCCTCCATCCACAACAAAGCAGCTGAGTCCTGGTTCCTCAGCAGCGTTAGGACCCCCAGCAGCGTTAGGACCCCCAGCTGCACGGCCCTGGCAGAGGCTCTCCAGCTGGAGGAGAGAGCAGGAGCAGAGGGCAAAGAGGAGACGACTGCAGCTCCCCACAATGAGATCCATTGGCCTAATAAAGGGGGGACAGGTTACAAATTGATGTATAAACAAGACCTGACTGTGTAATTCAGAGCCAACAGGGTAGTTTACTGAATGTTAATTAAATCCTCAGTGCCTGTTACCAACTGTGGAGATCAACTTATTTTTAAATTAAATAAGCAATAAATGCTTAGATGAAGTTCTATTAAATTTCACCCAGTGAATGAAGTATGTGGGGCTTTTAATAGACATTAAACAAGATAGTTATGGCAAGTTAGTTGATATTTTATTACCTAAAGATAATGGCCATATTAAATCTCAACTAACTATTCCACTGGCAGCACAATCATCCGAGACTTGGCGGAAGTTTGCCTGCCTTGAAGCATCACTGGGCAGCGGTAGCAGGGGGAGGAAGGCAGCCAAGTGCTGAATGGCACCTACTTAAAGGATGCTCAAGTGCATAAACTCACTTAGGCACAAAACGGGATCCCTCCCAGCCACATCTGGAAACCCCAAAGAGGGCTGATGGGCTATCACACAGAAACAAGCTGGTGTAAACCAGAGACCCTCAAGCATCCCAACCCCCCCCAAACCAAATAAAGCAATTTATGGGGTTACTGAGGAATCACTGTATTACAAGGTTCCCTTATGGCATCACGGGCCACAGAAAACATTCTCCCTAACAGCCTGCAATGCTCAAAAGCTGGTATCTTTTTCTAAGAAAAGGTTATCAACAGCCCACAACTCCACCGATGTTTGTTTTCCTTTCCTGAGCGTATTGCAATAGCTTGGGAGTGCTTGAGTGACTCACACGTGTGTCACTGTCACCCACAGATCCCAACAACAGATACTGACAGTCTAAAATGACAGAGACTTGCTGACAGCAACTTAAAAATGATCATTTTCATGCCAGCTCTTGCGCTTGCTCAGAACGTGATCGAAACCAGCTCTTTGAGATGAAAGCAGAATCTCTACCGAGGTGTCTCTACCGGTAACCTTAATCACAACGATTAAGTGTGGGTAGCGGGTTTTTTTTTTCAGGCCTGGATTGGAAACGTCGCGAGCCCTACCTGCCCTGCTGTGCTCAGAAGCAGGAGGAACGGAAAGAGCCGAACCCTGCACCCTGCTAACCCCCACTTCTTGGGCAGGCACAAGCTCTCAAAAAGCTTTTAAACTTTGTGGGGTTTTTCTGGTCTGTGGTTTTCGGTTTGATTTGTTGTTTTCTTTTCTCTGTTTGTTTCTATTTTTACAAAACAAAAAGCTCCCTAAATTAAAAAGAGGAAAACACAGAGCTCTTCAGACTTTACCGATGCTCTCCTCCAGCATCCCAATGCATGTGTGAAAGCCAACACCTTCTCTCCAATCCCTCCTCTGGAACCACTGTTCATAAAGTTACTTCAAGTCCTATATTTTCCTACATATAACCCACAGTCTTTAAAGGTATTGTTCCTTGTGACTCCGTCCCTCAGATAACCCACATCCTTAGATAAGCTATGGTTTCCGTCTCCTCCGCTCCTGCCCGCTTTTGAAGCGTGGCTACAGTTCCAGTAAGCTCTCTAGTTTTTAGCAGAATTACCCCGCTGTGAGAGCAAAGGGAGAGGATGAAGCTACCAGGGTAAGACAGCAGCTGCGGAGGACCGAAAGCAGGCAAGAGCATCGCTGTCTCGCTCACGCGTGCACATAGCAAACACACATGCTGAATCCCAGACTTCTGGCGGGTCACCTAGACTTGGTATTCATCTTGCTTCCCTGAAGGCTTCTCTCCATCGAAAAAATAACGTACCTAAAAAGCATAGATGTACCTAAAGGAAATGCATATTTCTTCGTCATCTCAATGCCATCTTTAAAACCTCTCCATGCATCCACTGGGACTTCCCCCCACCTGAAGGGATTACAAGAGCTACCACAGACTGCACCGGGAAGAGCATCAATGACCAGCCAGAGGTGAAACCCGGCATGCTCCGGGGCCAGCCGGAGCAGAGGGTGGGGGTGCTGTCCAGAGCCACGTCAGGGCCAGAAGAGTTTATTAGGAGAAAGGCAGAGCTGTGTAGGTCAGGCTTTCAGATGCTTCACAAGGAACAAAATGCCACCGAGGATGCATTGTTCGCACAACCATGAAGGAATAGAGAAACCACTGCGGGCACCCTGAGGGTATATGTTTCCACAGACGCACGGAAACTGTCTTCTTGCAAACAATTTGTCATCCACCCAAGCTACTGCTTTTCTCCAGCTACAGTCAGCAAGAGATGTTTCAGAGAAACCTGTGCCAAACAGTCTCTTCTTTCCAATCAGATGTTTACAAGAGCCATCACCATTAGGTGGTATAAATCTGAATGTACCTGACGTTCATACAACCATCCCATCTCCTTTCCATGCTTGGCTAAATTCTTGTCCTCAGCAACGTTCTGCATGATAAATGCCACCATTTAGTTACACGGAAAAGTACTTAATTTTGTTAATTTTGAATTGGCCACTTTCACCTTGGCTTGCACTGGTACAAAGGCACAGAGATCCCTTTTCCACTGCACTCACTGTTTCTGCGACAACTTTCTTACATGTATCCTTTACAGAGGAGCAATCCCAAACTACTGGTCAAACTCCCTCAGGTTTTCCAGCTCCCCACCATTTTTACTATCCCTCTCCAAAACTGCATACACCAGGCTTCACTGGTCATAAGGGAGTCAGTTAAGTTTTATAGTCAGGCATTATACAGACAAACACAAGCAGCGATTTTAACAAACAAGGCAACGGTCAGGCTTTGAAATTAAGTGAGTGGTGTCTCCGCTCTGACCATGAACTCCCCCACCGCAATTCGTACTACGAGTTATAATTAAAAATACATACTGATGATCATATTATATATTTAAAAGCACTCCAGCTCCACTGAGACTGTAGCTGACACTATTAGGTGCCTTGCAAAACTCATTAGTCCAGGCCTGGAGCTTCACCCCGAATATCCTAGAGAAACAAGGGATACACATCGAAATGTGCACTTTCATTATCTGAAAGCTTGAGTTACACTGCACCAGTTCCTGATTCTGGTAAGGCAGAGCCCATTATCTCTCACTAACACAGCACAGCTGAAGATGATATTCAGAGCAATGCAACTTGGAGATGTGATGTCCTCTGCGAGTTTCCATGAGACAAGGCATCTAAACTGCACAGGAACCTGGGATTTTCTGTACGTAACCATGACTGCCGGGATACGGGATCTGAAATCCACTCCTGGACCACCAGTCTAGAAGCAGTTTTTTGCTGGTTTGCCCTGGTTTCACAAGAGCACATCACAGACTATCATTCAACACTTCTACCCTCTAAACCTGGGTGACTGCTCATCCAAACGGTGACTAACAGAAGAGGACAGGACCCACAGAGCTGGAGCCCACACCGAGATGGGCACGCTCACCAGCATCCTGCCCCGACACCTGGGCTGATCTCCAAGCATCCTCCAAAGGTGAAAATCTCACCTTGGTGTAACAGGAATTGGAGCTTCTCTCCCAGCTCGGTACCAGCCCCTCTGCCCAGCCAACCACACCGGGCCATCGGGACTTGCACAACGGAGACAGCTACGCAACGACAAAGCTGTAATCCTCACCGACCCAGGCACCGTGCACTGTGGAGACTGCGCAACAGCAATTCATAGCTGTTTGGGGCTGTACCTACAGAAGCTTCAATGAGACACAGTCTCAGCTGCATTTTCCTGGACGCATCCTCCGTTTTCACCCAGGAGTTTGCCCAAGCAGCACACAAGGGCCACATATCCCTGACTGGAACTTCTGGACAGCAGGACCGCTGGCAACACAGGACACGTGCACGGCCGACACGCCCACGGCCTCCACACAGTGCACACACTTTAGGGCTAACTTTTGGAAAGAGGGCATTAAAAATCACTCAAGTGCCCTCTCTGTACATAAGGAGCACATTTTCACAGTCCAACAGACTCACTGCACATTGCCTACCCGCTACCAGGCACCTCTCTCCAGCCAAGAGACCCCCAAAAAGTCTACAGTGACCTTCAGCAACCCACGCGCTCCTAACAGGCCCTCCAACCACGGGGCTGGGAAAAGAGCCTACAAGGACCAGAAGACATCTGATGGCAGGAGAGCCCCCAGCACCATAACTGATGAGGACTTTGCGCCACCACCGTCCTGGACCAGGTTCCCCCAACTTGGTAGCTTTTCCCAACAACAGCCAACACAAGCAGACTCAGGTGGGGGGGGGGAACAAAAACCAAACCCTGAAGAAAACAATTAAAGGAAAACTATATATGAAACTCAACAATTAGAGGGCAGCAGGGCTGAAGGCCCCATTAGCAGCACCAGCATCCCGCTGGAGCTGCAGGCAGGATTAGACAGGGGTAGGAGCTCGCTGCCAGGTGGCCCTATGGCCACCACCCACACCGTCACCTGCTGACAGTCCATCCCGTAGGGAAAAACCCTCCAACAAAGGCTAAACAACTCAAAGAGGGGAATAAAAGAGCTAATAAATTGAGGACTGACAGGATGAAAGGTCATGGGGTGGGTGGGGGGAAACGGAGTAGGCCAACAGGCAGAGAGAAGTTTTCGATAGTAAATCTTTATCCTGAGATGGAAATATTTCCTGAGGAAAATCCCATATTCCAGAGCACTATTTAGCCTTGCCTGGGCCAGTCCTACTGCAGCAAGGGTGGGGATAACCAGAAAGTCCCTCGCATGCCCAAACTGCACTGCTACACAGCGAGCTGGGCTACACACAGGACTGCAACCAACATTTTCCAGCGTGAACGCAGCTGCGTTGTTCACACAGAGATGAAACGCTGTGTCTTGTTCCCTGGCTCCATCTGTTCCCCTGCCTTCCTAATATCCCGTATCCGTAACTACTTGGTGATCCAGCACCTTCTGTATCACCCAGGTCCTAGACATCGAGGGACTCCCCACTCTCTCGGATCTTGCCCCAGAAATCATCCCTGGAAAGTATAAGCACAAACTCTACAGGTGAATGAGTCCCAGGAAGCAAAGAAATCCTCAAATCTAGAGTATTTCCAAAAACCTAACTCTTCCATGCGAAATCTTGCATTTCACATGGGTCAGAACCACTTTGTGCACAGGGGCCAAGGTGTTGTAGATGTGCAGGAAGACACATCAGCAAGCTTGATGGTTCTCGCAAGCTCTTAAAACTTTTGTGTAGCAATTGCCTATCAAGACAGAAAGACACCAAACAGGAACCCAACCCAAAAACCAAACAACTGGGCCAAAAAGCCAACTCATGCAGGCATAGAAAAACACCAAACAAAAAATAATAATCGAGACAAAGCAAGAGGATCCAACGCTCACTTGTTTCACCAACCGGGCCAAACTGCACCTCGAGGTACAGCAGCCAGAGCAATTATGGCATGAATTTCGCCATCAACACCTCCTACTCCGGAGTACTGCCTTCTCCCCAGCACAGCCCCAGGGCGTGGAGAGTGCTCCTGAACAATGGCAGGAGTAAGACTTGTCTGTTCAAAAGGGGAGGGCAAGAGAAGGGGGAGGAAAAAAAAATTATATTAAAAAAAAAAAAAAGCCCAGGGTGACGTAAGGCTGTGGGAAACTTTTACGTCCTTACCTGCTGGGGAAGGGTGGGCCTTCCCTGGCGTATAAAAGGCTGCCAGGGCTTTACTCAACTTGTTATTTACTACCGAGCCCCGGCCGAGGGGTCGGCCGGCGCAAGGTGCGGCGGCGGGGCAGCGCTGCAGCCGCCGC
>JANHGO010000002.1:16048753-16076373 GCA_024606505.1 Aquila spilogaster | reverse complement strand
CGGGGCTGACGTCAAGGGCCCAAATTCCTGCCTTTCCCTGCAGGCAGATTTGTCCATGTAAGGGCTGGGGCCGGGGCCGGGGCCGGGGCGGCCGCATGGCGGGAGGGGGCTGCGCTGCGCGCACGGCGGGGGGGGCGGCAGCTACCGGCACCTCGGGGAGGGGCGACGGGGCTGGAGGCAGCGCCGACCCCGCGAGCATCCCCCTCCTGCCCTGTAACCCGGGGGGGTTAGGCCCAGAAACGCGCACCGTGGCGCGCAGCGTTCGACTTTTCGCAAGAGGAGTTTTGTCCAGGGCTCCCTGTGATTTTGGGGGACGCTTTTCCAACCGCCTTCTCCTCAGTTCTGCCCCGAGCGGGGCGCATAAAAAAGGTGGGGGGGAGGGAAAAGGTGCTCAGAGCTACAAAGGAGCTGCCGGCGCAGGGATTCAAAACAAAACCTGTCGAGCATACTAAGGAGCGGGGGAAGGGAAACTGTTCTCTGATCGCTTTCTGTTGATTGTTTTGTGGCTATTTATAAGGACTGCAATTAAAATAATTCGGATTTTGAGTGTGATTGTTTTTATGATGGAATGTTACCCTTTAAGTAGCTGTTGGGTATCTGCATTTGCCCTGAAGAGAAGGAGAAGACAGAAGGGTTACATTGCATTCAGGCTGCGGAGGGGAGAGTTGCCAAGCCTTACTCATTTGGAAAGAGATTTCTGGATGAGTTTTTAAGCACTTTAAATATATTTCATTTTGACAGTAAAGGGCTCTGCTGTGCGCTTTCAGAAGATGTTTACAATCTTATCCCATTACCAGCTTTAATGTCTACAGTCACCGCTTGACAGCCCCAGGAGGGGAAGTTTGCACGTAAGGACCCAAAAAAGGACATTAAGTGCCTAAAAGACTTCAGAAGCTGGAGCACCGAGTTGTGAGCCAGCCTCCCTCCCCCTTCCCTGACCGCCAAAGTGTCTAAAACAAGCAAGCGTGCTCCCAGGTTGACCTGAGCGCTCTGGCAGATCAGACACCCCAGGAGATACCACCCCACCCTGATGGGCACCCCTTCCCCAGCAGGCCCTGCAGCCGGGGAAGCATGACATAGCCCAAATTCAGTCCTCAGTGCAAATCCCCCATCTGTGGTTGATTTGGTGTCCTACGCTGGCCCCCGGTACCAGGGGTGCTAAATTCCTCCCGAGGGATGGAGAGGGCTGCCGGGGCCAGATGCTATCTTAGAAGCACGGCAGCTAAAGCTGCGTGAGCCTGTCAGTCACAGCCACAGACGTTTTCTAAGCATTAGGACTGTGACTAGAAATACCCTAGCCTTGTCCTAGCTGCCTACCCTGTGTTTAAACCCTGCTGAGATCCAAAGCCAAAGCAGAATAGCGCATGAGTCACCAGGGCCCCGTGCCGTAGGTGTACCTAGAGTGCCGTAGAGTGCCGATAGCGCTCGGCGAACGTGGCCTGTTGTGAAAGACGCGGGCATGGCTGCTTTCTAAGGCACTGGTGGATCAGACCGTAGCACCAGCACAAGCTGAGCGGCCAAAGCCTTTGACCGAGGCCCTGTAAAATGGGGTTCAGTTCCCTCCCTGGAGAACCTACAGTTCACGTGTCTCCTTCCAGCTGAGTGCTTTGACCAGCAGGCTGCAAGGTCGTGCTCCCTCATCGTCGAGCGCCGAGGACAACTCATGATGGTATTTTCTGCCGCAGGCGGCAGGCGGTCATCACAAGGGACTTCCTGGCACTCGTGTCTGTCAACCTCAGCGTGGTGGGGCTTTCGACGGAGCCCGGATTTGTAATGCTCTGGAGAAGCAGATTTTCAGAGGGGTTGTTGTCTGGTTTTTTTCTTCTCTGTTCGGTCTCTCTTGCAAATCTGCAACAGCCCTTGTGTTGTGTCAACTGGTATCTAGGGGAAGCATCTGAAAACTAAAAGAAACTGTTTGGCCCAAGATGAGAGACAAGTGTTCTCCATTTAGTATTTCAGAGAAAACCAGTGGTCAGATATTTTCCTTGTCCCATATCCAACAATTATTGCTTCTTTATCCATCGAGCTTATGCAATTTTCCAGTTGTGTTAGCAGAAGAGAGAATACTTTGCACATCCGTAGCAGCCTCCTTTGAATGATCCCAAAAGTTTGAAGCTTTGAGCCTCCAGAGTGTGAGATAGTAACTACTACTACCTCCATTTTTCAGGTAGATGAACTGTGACTAATCCTCTGCAGCACAGCAGAAGTTTGATTTGCAGCCCATTACCCTTGTAACGCGCTGACCAGAATGGTCACTGCCTTGTCAAGCACAGCGTGAATTTTCTATTTTTTCTCCATTTCCTATCATGACCAATATCATACACTTTGGAAATGAAAGTAGAAAATTCAAGGTGTTGAGCCTGGCTGTGAAAATCTGCTCTTTGCCTGGAAAGAATCAAAAATACTGGCAACATGCAATCATTCCTTCAGCAATATCTACCACACCCTGCACCATAGCAGCAAAATGAATTAAACAGCAAAAGACTGAAATGCCTGACATTGCATAGGGCCGCTCAGGAGGCAGTAATACAAGAGTCGGACTGGGCCAATATTAATTCAAGGAAATGAAGTTTTTTAGTGGTTAAGGTGCATGACGAGAAGCCTGGAAACCTGGCCTTGGTTCCTACTTTTCCTGTGTTGTACGACTTCAGACCAGTCGGTTCACCTCCCCGTGTCTGAAGGAGCCCTTATAAACCCACAGCGCAAGGTTTAGTGCAGGGAATGACACACCATGACCTCCCATCGGACTGCATGCAACCCAGGTCTGTACAAAGTTTCCACAAGTCAGCAGGTGAAACCTTGCTTTTCAGAGTTTGGGTCTCTGCTTTTCGGTGACATTTGAGATGCAAAAATCACAAAGAAAAACCAGGATGGGAAGAGCCCTTGGGAAGCCATGGGAATTCATCCCTCAGGCCGTAAAGCAGGAGCAGCATTGCCTAAACCATACCTGATGGAGGTTCACCTACCCTAGAATGGATCTAGAGGATCCATTCCAGAGCTTCACAGTTAGAAAAACTTGCCTTATCTCTAACCCAAGTAATTTTTGCTGCAATTCAACTCTTAATCAGATGAAGTTGTGGGGATCTGACGTATTCTCTCACTAGCAACAATTCCAGAACAACAGGAAAGTCGCCCACCTGGTGAACTAATCCTTCTGTGGGTAAAAGCCAGAGAGGCTGGAAAACACACTAAGCACGTGTTCTTGGGAGAGTTGCCACCTAATTTTCAGACAAAGATCAGATGCAATTAGCCTTAGATCAACTGGAGACTCCTCTGCCCCAAACCACAGCACTTTTCACCCACCTCGCCATGAGGACACCCATTTCCATCAAGACACACACTGCAGCGGCACACTTGACCCTTTGGTCTCCAAAGGGTATTCTTGGAAGCACATGCAAAATCTGAGCTCACAGCAATAGCATTCCTGTGGCACCGGAGAAGGAATGAGGAAACACCAGCATGGATACTAGGCAGACAGGAGAGAAAAGACTCAACCTGCAAGTCTGAATTCATTTCCAACCAGGGTGCATGTTCCTGATTTAGAGATACACACATGTCTGCTGACTGGTGGAAGGAATCTAGGAACAGCAGTGGGCCAAGCTTTGTCATTCCCTATTTTGCAGGTATGTTTGCATCCAGACAGGAATGCAAGGCACGTACTGGGCAGGCATTACTAAATCACAGATTACTGACAGTGATCGAGTCTGGGCCAGAACCCCAAGGGAATCTTCACTGATGAGAAATAAAATTTCCAACAACCTCCCCAACTTTCCGTGAGCATATCAGAGATAGTGACCATCACCAAATCCTGCATCTCTGTACACATCTTTGAGTTGCATGTGATTCACCAGATGCTCGGTTTTACCTGGCAATCAGTCCTATCTAATTCCATATCATTTCACTGTTGGCCACGGTGAGTTTTGGGTAGCTCAGGAAAGCGTAAACCTCCCTGCACCCATTTCAGGCTCTGCTCCCTGCTCTGCTCTGTCCACCATCTGGCCCGTAGCTGCCTGTGCCACACTTGGAAGGAGTGGTAGAGCTTTGTAAAACTGCTAAATCCCAATGCTGAGAAGTGCAGCTGAGCAACTTGCCAGTGTAGCATACTTAATTTTAAGGACATACTTAAATCCAATTTGAGCCCAGAGAGATTTTAGCTTAGGTTTAAGCGTTCTGTTGAACAGGGGTGGATTTAAGGATTGAAGTGTTTTGCTAGACTGGATCTTTGGTTAATGAGGGAGGAGGGTTGCTAGTGCCTAGAAGAAAGAACTGCCTGGAGCTCTGTGGCCACAGGCAAGCCATAACTAGCACTACTCCATTTTTCTAATCAATTTTGATGAAATAAGTACATAGAATTGGTAAAGAAGTCAATAATTTCATTAAGAATCCTCACTCTCAGCTTAGCGGGGAAAAAAAATCAGGTTTGTAGTATCTCATCAGAATGATGTGAAATAATTAAAGCAGAAGTCACTAGACTTGGTATTTTACACCATCTGGTATCTTGCATGGTATCTCACTAATGGTGAATGTCTCATGTCCAGATTTTAGCGTTGAAATCATGAGTGCTTTGTTTTACAGGAAGGGAATTGGTCAAATTCTTTACAGAGTCTACACTGAATAAACAAAGAAGTACCCCAGTCTTAAAAGAAATGTTTGTGGTAACAAATATTTTGGGGGACATTTTTGCATAGGCTCTGACCTCCCTGTTGAGAATCAAAGCAAAAATATTGAATGTACTAAGCAGATGTCTTCTCCTAGTGACAGCAAGATGAGCAGAGACAGCTGGTTAGAAGAACAACAACAACAAAAACACATCATCATTCCTGCTTTGGCTCCAAAAAATCTTGGACTTGTTGTCAAGGAAGAAAGCTATGTATGTAAGAAGCCAAGAAAGAGACAAATATTATTGAATCTGGTAGCATTTTAGTGAATGTGCTGGAAATAACTTAAGTAGGAAGAAAAACTGGATGCACTCCATTGTTTATTAAAAGAATGCCTCTTCTTATTTCCACAGGGACCTATAGCCTATACAGTCATTAACACATTTACAAGATGTATATTTTAAATATGTTGCCTCACTCATCAATCTTGTGGGTTCTTCTTCTAAAGTGAATAGCATTGCAGCACGTAAAAATGTGTACAGCCACATAAATATAATCTCTGCAAGCTAGAAATGCCAACTGTGAATTTCGCATGTAACTCCTTCAATCAGGGAAGATGGGTGTAGTACAGAGACACCTAGAGAGATCCGAAATATTAGGAAGGGTGGAGAAGAGAAAATTATATTCCCCCTGGTGAAAGAGAAGAGAGATAATTCACCAAAAAAAAAAAAAAAAAAAAATTAAAATATGAAGAGCTATTCTGGATGAAAAACAGTCTGATCTGTGGTGAACAACAGATCACAGAGGAGTTGTTTGACAAGCCTGCAAAATAAACCAGTGACCTTCTGGCCTCCTTGCTCGGAGGTAGTACATACACTCTTTCTCTTGATGGTTTTCATCTGAACAAAACTTGAACTCTGCGCTTGGCCCCTGGACATTTCCATTTCCCTGAGCTTTGGGCAGACTAGAGGGAAGAACGACAGGATTGATGGGAAGAGCTTAAGAAATCAAAAGCCGTGCAGTTTGGCTAATGTCAAAGACCAGTAGCTTAAGGTGGACTTTCCAGGAGGACTAGGTAGGCCTAAATCCCGTGCCATAAGATAATGCCCTGTGCAATAGCAAAGGTCTGGATTTGCTGGCTCAGGAGTTGTCTTCCATGGAGTGCTTCAGAATCCCTAGTCATCTCCTACAGAGGTCCTAAATAGTTTAAAGCCTCGAAGAAGAGTTTAAGATGGTATAAGGAATGAGAATTGAGGGGTGTGACCAATCTGACAGACCAGCTTTCAAACAGAGGACAATGAAGTCAAAAGGAGAAGACATGGCTGCTGGGTCTCCAGTTTGTGGCTGCCAGCTTTGCCCATTCTCAGCTACGTCATTAGGCAGTCTGTGTACCATCATTTTCTTTGTAGGAAACCGGGGTTAAGTCTCCTGCTCTGCAACAGAGCAGATGTGGGACCTCGGGAAAGTTGCAGATTGAGCTAAGCTGGATACAGCTTCCACCATTTGCCAATATCTTGGAGAGTCTGGAAGCTTTCCCATCTCTACTGTGACAAAACCAGGACTTCTCAACGTTTTTGGAGGACTTTTCTCCCTTGTAATAAAGGACAAAAAGCACACAATGAAAAACAAATCACAATGCCAGAACCAGCTGAAGATCAGGGCACCGTTTTGCCTGCTTTGATTCCCCATCTTGCCAGCCTCAGCTCCAAGACCTGACCTTCAGTCTCCCAGCCACCCCAGGAATGACCATGCCATGATGGAGGACCATTTTGGCCAGAAATTCGATGCTGATTACAAGAAAATGTTTCCTAGAGTGTCTTGCTGAAATGGATACACTCCCACACACACAACATGAAAGGAATCATGTCTGACAAATAAACATTTTCTAATGAGAAACATTTATCCAACATGTTGCTCCCCAGTGACTCTGGAGCTTTGTGCCTCAGTGCACCATCTATAAAAAGAGACAACAGCCCTTCCCAGCCTCTGGGAGAACACACTGGGATAATAAAGTGATGGACACACTACCTCCGTTAGTGACCCTAAGAGCTCCGTATACCTCAGAGCACATAAGTATAGACTGAATCAAGAATTTTTGTAGGCCCATTATAACCCACGTGTTTGACCTTGACCAACAGCATCTCTGCCCATGGGCTGCTCCATCTGCTCCATTCCTCTGTGGGACACAGAGGCAACACAGGGCACCCCAGCAGCCCTGGGCTCAGCCATCCCCACATGCACATTTCCTCGCACCATTGAGAATTTGGATCGCTGAGGAGCCAGCCCAGCCCCGCTGCCAGTGAGGTGACAGATCCCTGGCACTGGAGCTGGGCTCGAGCTGCTCATGAGCTGCTTGCGGCTAGAGAGGAATGTCTGCAGAGAGCTAAACCAGATTGCTCATAGATCTCTTCCAAATTGCTTGCCTCTAATCTAGCGGACAATTTGAGAGTAAATGCGCACTGCGAGCACCATCTTCCCCTCCCTTCAGAATAATAACCCGAGAACATTGAGTTTGTGCACAGCTATTACGAGATGGCTGTGCTGGAGAAACCTTAGGATCTCACTGGTGCCTTGGCAAGTGCATAAGATGTCAGAGCCGCCTATGTGTATCATTCACCCTCTTGCAGGACACGTCTACTTCAGTTACTTGTTTGATGCTATAGACCCACCACAGCCACCGCAGCTGCAGGAGCACAGTAACGGTCTGAGCGAGGGCTGGCACTCTGGACTGAGCTTGTGAGCATGAAGCAATACACTTACAAATACCTGTTCTGCACAGAGCTTTTAGAAAGGGTCAAACGGCTTCAAAACTTCAGGAAAGCTGACAGTTTGGCATCACCCATACTTTCCAGGCTCACACCTACCACAGGGGAAAAAAGAAGAAGTTTTCAGTTGGTATTTGCATTCTCCTGCCTATGTTTCAGCCACACAGTTCCAGCATTTGCAGAACTTCTGGAAGCCCATCTCACGTGTTCAACATCTCACCCTTCCTGAGCGTAGGCTGAAAAATGGCACTTTTCTCCACTATTAAATCAAAAGCTGGCTACACCCATGTGTCAGCTGTTTACCGCCCTCTGTTCCCTCCCCTTGAGCAGCTGACCAGGGATAATGACCTATATCCTTGAAGTATTTGTTTTATTTAGCATTATGGAGAAGGAGAGTTTAAGGCAACAAGCAACCTAAGAATATAACCATTCTCACCCTATCTTATTACAATCAGAGAGATCAGCTTGCACGTTTGCTTGTTGGAACACAGCAGAAACAGCCAGCTCAACTCTTTGAATGTCCAAGACTTCATTTGGGCTCTCTTCTGCTCTGTCTTTGTCCTAGACAGACTGGTTCCAGCACCTTCCAATTAAGACCTCTCACTCATTCTTTACCTTCAAGTAGGAACAACAAGCTACTCGGCCTTGCTTTAGCCACGTCGGTGCTGCTCTGGAGATGCCTAGATGAGGTGGCCACTCTGCACACGTGGTAGCAAGGCGCTGGTGGAGAACCTGAATGTCACAAGGAAGCGTTTGAAAGCACCGGGACTGTGTCACAGCCTCCCAGAGCATTGCACCAGTTGACACTGTTGGTGTTGAACACCAACTGCAAGCTCTGCACAAGGATCTAGGAGTGGTACACGCCCTGTATCAAGCCTCACCCCATGATGAGACAGTCAGGCAAATGAGAAAAATAGGGCCCTGGCCCCTTCCTGTGATTAGATCATTATAATGGGTAAATATTTTCCTAGATAGAGACCTGAGATAAAGGACTCCTGATGTCTGAAATGGAGTTTGAACAAGACTCAGAAGGACTATCCCTACCTTCTAGTTCTTTGTAATGTGCTTTCAGCCAAATGAATGCCTTTTTCCCGAAAATACCTAGGAAACTAAATAGGAACTTGGTAATAGCTAAAGATGAAGACGTGGATCTCACAGAATAAATTTTTCATTGAATAGCAAGAACTGCATAAGAACTGCAGCTCGGTTTTAGTCTACAGTCAAATTGTTCACCAGTAAATATACAGAATGGATTTAGTAACAGGTACCAAGGGTTAACTCCCAGAGGACGTTGCAGCTCTACACCATTCAGTCTAAATATTTACTGAGGAGTAGAGAAAAGTGTCTGAGTGGTAGAGGCAGAGTCCCAGAGATTGGCTTAGTGAAGTCTCTTTAATAAGAGCCTGTTTCTGCACAGAAAAATGATGGTGATCTTTTTAAAAAATGAAAATCAGTGTTCTCATGCTATAGCAAACAGTGATTAATCATTCCCTATTCCTCTTCTCTGCATTATTCATGGTTTTCCGATCTCTGCTCTATCCTCTCCCCTGGTGTTCCAATCTCACCCTGAGCTTTCTCAGGGTTTGGGGGCTTTGGTATCAGAGAGGCTGGCTTATAAGGTTGTCTTTGAGGAACAAGTCTGACTTAAATCTCGCATAATATCCAAGAATGTTCTCTGGTATTTGACCTCTTCATGGCTGAAACAATATTCTTCAGACACAATAACCTTGGTGTTCCAAAGTTGTAACCAGCACCTGTGGAGTTTTCAAACAAATAGGCTAAGCGTTCCTTGATGCAGTCTTCATTACTGCTCCCACGTTTGATTGCTTTGTAATTACACTTGTAAAACGTGCGATGGGGTTACACATGGGGGGGAGGGGGGGGATTTAAAAAATCGCGTTTCAAAATAGGAGGGGATTTACGGGAGCTGCAAGACAAAGAAAAACCCACCTTTCTTTCTTTCTTCATTGTTGTCTTTGGAAGGCAGCCATCAAAGTTTCCTTGTCAGTAATACAGGGATTTGTAAATAGAACAAAGAGCTTCCTCGCGCTGAGGCTCATTATATAACCCCAGCACAGTCACGGTGTGTCTTCTCAGGCAGTTCCCTTGAACTTTGCATCTCGCTCCTCCTGAGAACAGACCTGCATGCCAGCTTGAACAGATGTGGTTTCCTTTAGGAAAGGTTTTCTGTTAGGGTCATTCTGACTTCCCTTTCAGAGCTTTCCAGCCTCATGTGTTCTTTGCTCAAGGGATTACTGCAGTGGCCACTAACTCTGTGTGCTACTGTTAAGCTTCTCCTCACCTGCTGGCTGAGCTGAATGAACGCCGAAATCTCTGTTCCACAGAAAAATCTGACATTTCATGTTGTCCTGAATCAAACCGGAAAGTTGCAATTTCCTTTGAACCCAAATTCTGAGAAACATCATTTCAGAAAGAGCAAAATGGCCTCACTGCAGCCTTTTGTTTGGGTGTTACCCACGGGTTTTTATATGAGACTTAAACTAGCTTAAAATGCATCACGTTCCAAGCGATGCCAAATGCACCCAGGCAGGACCCACTGTTCCCAAAGAAACCCAGGGACCTGTGGAGTCTGTGGAGGGTGCTCTGCCAGACAGATGGAAGGAAACACGTCTGGAGATGTGACACTGAGCCAGATGCAGTTTTGTCTCACCCCACGTACTTATTCTAGTATTGTCACCGCTTCAATTCCACCAGCGCACTTACCTACTTTGAGCTTACAAGCTTTTAAATTCTTATTTTCCAGCCTCACTGAAAGCAAAGGCTTTTACTGTATCTCACTGAGGATATAACTCAAAGACAATAGGTTGTACAAGCCCGGCATGATATTTCCAACACATCGAGTAGATATCAAATGGAACTAATTTAAAGAAGTACAGCTTTAAGAAGATTTAACTACATCAGGGCACAAGGCTGTGCAAACCCTCTTATTTAAGTATCAATAGAGCTGGTTTTTAAGCTCTGGTTGGTTAGAAGAGGTTTTTTAAATGAACGAGAATAAGACATTCTACAGCTGATAAAGAGCATCAAATGCAAAAGTTCACACTGGTTGAACTAAGCTGAGATAAGCTTATGTGTAGGCAGCTCTGAAGCAGCAACAATATAGCAGGAAAAGCAGCCCTACCCTGTGAACAAATGAGAAAAACAAAACAAAGGAACAATGGAGGAAAAGCTGGTGCTACCTGGCCTTCATGGAAAAAAAAAGATTTTTTTAAAAAAAGGAAAAAAGAGAGGGAGGAAAGAAATACAAATATACTTCAAGACCAAAATCTCATCAGACTCAAACTCAGTGTAACTCCCACATTGCAACAGTTTGCAGGTCTAATGGACACAAAGCTGTTCCTTCACCCGAAAACCAAACACAGAAGTCACGGAAACCCATCATGCCAATTCTGTGGCTGCTTTCCGGAGCAGAATCTCTTTAAATGTCAGTGTTCCCTTTGTTCTGTGCACACTTTATAATGAGTCTATCATCTGTTTGGTAAAAGATCCAATGAAATATGTAATAAGGTTATCTCACCATCTCTCTCTATTGTAAAGCCGTATCTCCTCTTCCACTCATTAATTATTGTCTTCCATTTCCTGTGTCAGATCTAAATCAGAAAATAGGGACTCAAGACTTACAAGCTTAACAACTTGCCATGTATCAGCGGAGCTGTGGTTACTCTCCATGTGCTCCCTCTTAGCCCGTAATAAACAAAACCAGTGTGACTTTGCAGTGCATAGGCTTGCAGTCTATGCAATTTAGCTTAAACTCCTTTTATTGTCAGCTAAGCTGGCAGTGATAGTTACCATGGCTCAGCTGATGTTCAGTCCTCATATGGCAAGACTTTGCCTTAAAATCTTGGGAG
Organism: Aquila spilogaster; assembly: GCA_024606505.1. Classification (NCBI taxonomy): domain Eukaryota; kingdom Metazoa; phylum Chordata; class Aves; order Accipitriformes; family Accipitridae; genus Aquila; species Aquila spilogaster. Next base: position 16,065,141 of record JANHGO010000002.1, on the reverse strand, counting down.
TATAGCTCTACCATTGTAACTAGCTGGAAAGCTACAATGATTTAGGTGCTGTCAAAATACACTAAAAAAAAAAAAAGCACAATTACATGATTATCAGCCACTGCCCCTTGGTTTGCAGTTTTTCAAGCATGAACTGCTCAGATTTTGGATCAAGAAGTGAAGCAATCTGTTTCTGAAGTGCAAACAGGGAAAAGTCATATGAGTCTTCTAGCAATTTCAGGCAAATATATCACAGAAGCAGCATGCTTAGCCTTTTTACTGTGCATCTGTCTGAGATTTCCAGTAAGATTTCCCTGATATATAGTAAGAGTCAAAACTCTAATCTGTTTTAACTCTTTTTTATTGTCTCTGCAGCACTAACTTTGAAAAATGGCCTTGTCCCCAAAGAACTGCACACAGTCCATGTAGGGAAGCTGTTAAAATAAATGCGTTACGTAAAAATATTGCAGAGGAACTCAGCTCTGAGGGTTTGGGAGCTACAACATAGAGATATAAAACAGAACAGCTGAAGTATGAGTGGAGGTCATACTCCAGGAGAGAAGAAGGGAAGTCCCCTGTCTGGCAGTTGTTGCACACGATCTCCGAAATCAACAATTCTTACTCTTCTTTCTCAGGGCTGCAGCATTTTAATAAATGACTCTTCTCATCTTAATGTCCTTCTGCCTTCCTTCTCACTGACCTCAATACACACCGAGCTGATTCATAAAGTTCCTTCTTTCACTGTATTTGAGTGCTTTCTGGAGACCTTATTTGTGCTGTTCTGCCTGCGGGACATCTGGCTGATTTATAGAGACTAAGACACAGTCAAGCGCTGCATTGGCCACCCTACCTGAATATTGTATCTCCTACACACTGTGTTCCTATCTCTGCCCATACCATGGTCTGATTTTAGATAGTCTGTACATTTTTCAAAGAACAGAGCATACTTCGCACCTCTCAGAAAAGCTTCTGAGATCCTCGGAAGTAAAAATGTGCTTTTCCACCTGTCTTTCTTGCAAAGCAGTGATATATGTCTAGACACTGATTGGGGAAATTCAGGCAAGGAATAATGTGCAAATGAGAACATGATTCAGTAGTGGGAAAAAACAGACAAATACCAGGTGCCTCAAAAGGTTGAATCACAAACAAGACAGTGAAAAGATCTAAGAACGCAGGAGATGATGGAGGGGCTCGGCTTGGGGTTTGTCTATTTATTCCAGCAGGATATGCAGATTCCACCCTCATGACATCACTGCATCATCTCGCCACATCAGTGCCTCATGACACAACCCCTCTCTGTAGCACTGAGTCAGCATCATTGTGCGATCTCCTCTTGGCCATACAAGATGGGGACAAAGGCTGTCCATAATGGTAGAAAGCTGTGACCAACCTGTCAAGACATCCCCAAAGGGATTAAAAAACTCATAGTCATCTCATGAACATTCCTTCCAGGAAATAACATGGGCTCAGAAAATTTTTCTGTAAAGTGACACAGCACTGTGCTATGGAGGAGCTCCCACAGCAGATGGAAGAGTAACTAATATTGTGGGTTGAAATGAAGGACGGAGGAACACCTGCACTTAGCTCCTGGAGCTCCAAAACAAGTTGCAAAGTACATTTTCCCTGTAACCAACAGGTACTGCTGATTCTGCCTGCTGCACTCTCCTAGAGGCCTGGAGCCGAGAGAAGACTTCATAAAGCATCACACTCAGCATGGAGTACTAACCTTCTGGTCTCCCGAGCAAACAAAAGCTGTTTCCTATTATGGCAAAAAACAAATGGAAAGAATCTAAAATATTCATACAAGGGTTGACTTACAAGAAGCAATGTAAAGAGCAGCTTTATGTTAGAAGAAACCCAGCCACACAAACATTAAAATACTGGGCCACTACCCCCAAGTCTGGTCTTAAACAGTCCCTGAGGCTTGAAACACAACCCTAAAAACATACCATGCTGCACCTAAGTGTGTAATTCTGTACAACAGGGCCAGGAGGAAGAGCTCTTCCTGGAAAACCAGGTCCAGAGGCCAGGAGGCTCTTGTCGTATTTGCACATACTAGTTGCTTTTGTTGGGGGATTTAGGTCACAAGAACGTAGGAAAGGCAGCTCTGAATCACCTGGCTCTTGCACGTGTTGCCTACACATTGTGCAAAGGTTTCTGAACTCAGCCTCCTTTCAAGACACACCCTTTGTTTGTTACTTTCTCTTAGGGCTTTTTCGCAACCCCATCCACTGCCAAAACAAACGAGGTTGCAACATCTTCCTCCAATCCGTCTTGCTCTACTCTGCTCTAAATGTCAACCAGCAACATAGCACTGTTCACTTGCTTAATTGGGCAAAATACCGGCCATTGCAACCCTGTATCTTGACTTCCTTCCGGAGAAAGTTTCTTGGGAATGGTAAGTGACAGAACCTGCATTTATGTTGATGTTGTCTTAGTCATGTTGATACCAGACACCAAGAGTCTTGCTCAGGTAGGACATGCAGTTGGCTTTGCTGAGCAGCCATTAAGCATCCGTAAGGCATGGGGAAGGTTAGGAAAAGTAGCTATCAGGGATCACAATGGCTAGTAGAAGTTCTTTCTGCAGTGCTTTCTACTTCTATGTGCACCCCCTGCAGCGTGTACCCTGTGCATTGGGTGCAGGGGAGAGAACATGCTGCCGTTCGAATGGCTTTTATCAGCTCGTGTGAAACAAATTGTGGGACCTGGTTCCACTCCTAATAATTGGGATAACTAGAGTAGATGCCTTCTCACTAGAGGGACACCACCACAAACACTCTGTGAGAACTGTCTGTAAGAAGGCAGGAGACATGGACACCCTGGAGACCCTCCTAACTCCCAAATCTTGTCCGCACTAGAAAGTATCCACTGAACAGAGGATATCTAGCAAGCCCAGGGAAATGGAGAGTTGTGCGGTGCCTACACTCAGCCACTCCACACAGCCATTACAGCTGAGAGATTAGTACGGCTGCCCCAGGACTCCCCACTTATGGTGCGTAATATATGTTTGCATCTGTCCGCGTTTTTGGCATGGCCTCCTGCCTGCTCAGATGGAGCTGTTCTGTGCGTGGGATGGGACAACATCCTGTTATGCTCTTACCCGATGGCTGCACTCACCGTGCTGGACCGTCATTAGCCACCTGAGCCTCTGCCCAGCCTGGCATGCCAGAAGCCAGGCTGTGGGTGGTGCTGCTCACTGGCTGGAGGCGGTTGCTTTTATCAGCAACCTTGATCATGGGGATTTTCTCTTATTTCATTCTCCAGCTTCCTTCAGCCTTGGATTTGCATAAGATCCTGGGTTAGGACTAATCTGATCCCAGGGTGAGAACATTGCATCAGGCCCAGCAAATCCTCCATCCCAAACTGTCTCTTGACTGGGTGTGTTGGCACTGGAAACAGAATCGTGCAGGGACAAATGGTGGCTTGAGTTTTCCTTAGTAATAGGAGGTGCCTTGCTTTGTATCTCATTTAAACTCCTGTGCTATGTGCAGGATTGCAGCGGCAACTCCCAGTCAAGTCTCTGTTTGTTTACAGCCCTTGTTGCCACAGTAGCCAGGTGCTTTCCATGTTCACTCCAGGTTGCTGAAATGAGAAGCATGTCCAGCCTCCAGGGCTTGCCAACAGCTATTGACTAATAAGAGCACATTGTCCTCGGTGACAGAAGGTAGCATCTTGCTTTATCTATGCATTCCCTGGCAGGCAGCAGCAGCAAAGAAACACAAGATGTCTCGCTGCATAGGTAAGAGCATGAATTCAAGTCTCTCTCTGGTCATGCTGATGGATGCCCCTGGTTGTAAATAAGTATGTGGTCATTCAGTTCGAGGAGTTAAAGATAACCAGTTGCAATAGTAGCCGTGACACCTTCTGAGGGGTTGTTCACTATGGACATGTGTCTGATTGATAGGCTTTTCTAGGTCCCGCTGGATTAAATCCATGTACATGCTTGAGGAAATGGGGGTGATCATCCAGGCAGGGTTCAGAACTACTCGTAAGGTTGTCACTGGGTAAAATGACAGAGCAGAGTTTAGGCTTAGCAGTACCAGGTATCTGATATAGCAACCACCATCTATCCTGTTCAACTTTCCATCACCACTGTATGGCCAAGAAGGTGGCTGGAGCTCTTTCCTTGCTGAATGTCAGATTCACTTGCTTCAAGTACAATTTGGCATCCTGACCTGGAGCTGTTTTTGTAAAATATAGACACAGGCATGTACTATTGCAGGATGTAATATGAGCATGAGGTTGTGAATGACACAGGGGTACAGCCTGCCCCATGTCCCTAAATCCCTCAAGACAGTGCTGATCTACTGTAATACATCGATTATCTTGCTGCAATATAAAAAGATAGTCTTCCTGCTAAAAATGGCATGCTCCACTTGCTAACTAGATGCAATCTAGAGCTGTCTCTGTCATTGCAGCATCCAGTGCTAGGCAAGCCAAATACTGACAAACTCTGAAACTGAAGACAGAAAAATGACCAGTGGAATAGTGCTGATTGTGTCAGCGGTGCTTGTATGCGCAAGGAAATTGCCCATCCACTCCCGTGAACCATCCTCCAGATCACAGCTGGTCCAAATGGGTACGTCCTTGGCAGTTCAATCACTGCTGTCCTATCGGCTGGAAGTGTCATTATTTCAGACATTATAGTATACACAGGCTCAGCCAAGATGTCACATCATGAAACTAAATGTGCAATTGTAGTGATGGGTGAAAACTCCAGTGCTTTGTTTTCTATCAGCAATGCTCAAAAGCTAAGAGTTCCTGCTTATAGCATCCAAGAAGTAAAATACCCTGTACTTTGCCCAGTTACAAGCAACACAGAGGCTCTGCCTCATAGCAGAATGTTTATCCCCCAACACCATATTTATTGGAATGATAGGGAAAGAGAAAAAATCTGCAGGTTTTGGTTTTTTTAACTTTATCTTGTACTCTTAAGACCGGAAATCTTGGGATTGTGGTAGGAGCTTTCCTTGCTACTGAGAGTAGCTTTCTGTATATGCTTTCAGTAGGGATTTTACTCCATTGAGAAGTTTTCTGTTTTGTTTGGGGATGTTTCTGTCCTGATGACAATTTTGGGTCATGCCAAAGCTCCACGTGAACAGCTCAGTTACGCAGCTGCAGCCCCACCTTTTTCCGAAGAGACACCGAGAGCATTCCTCCCCCTCACAGACAAAGAGAGCGAGCTCTTTGCCTAGAACAACAGAGGAGCCTGGCTTTCCTGGTAGCAAATACCTATTCATATAATCACCCAAAGAAGAAGACATGTTGGTGACAAGTCTTTTCCTTTTTTTGTTCTTTCCATGGGGAAGGGCATTGTTTCCTACCTGAATTCTGATTCTGTTTTTTTTTCTTTTTTGTTTTATGGAAAAGGCATCACCATGTAAATGGCGTTAAACTGCTGTTGAACCCAGATGATGGTGGGAGGATGGCATTTTGCTGTTCCTTCTTCTGCAAAGCTAGTTCATGGAGTTGCACCCTGAGTTGTTGGCAATACGTCGCATTATGGCTTTGCAGCATTGTGTACGCTGCATTGGCTCAGCGCAGCAAGCCTGCCCCACACCGTACAGTCTTGTACCACTGAGCAAATGAAGTAAATTAAGAAAAGAGTTTGACAGTTAGTTTGACAGCTGTAGTGAAATGACTGTATATGACGATAAATAAAGAATATTTATCAGTGCCTTCCCTCTGAGAATCAGGCTAACAGTAATTAAACTTTTCTAAACCCCATTTATAAAGTCATCTACATTTAGGTAAACTGAGTCATAGAGATTATTCTGTTCGCATAAATATAAGACAAAAGCAAGAGTCCCAAGTCTCATTCCTTACTTCAGACTCCTAGATGCCAACCTTCCTTCTCCATGAGGACAAAAAGAGGAGTTGGCGCTAGAAAATATAGTCGGTGTTTACATTATATTGAACCACTAGACATTGCTGTTGGCCGCAACATGACAACAGTGCAGCAAAGAGAGCCTTTCATTTGCCCGTGCTTGGCAGAAAGTGTCGTTCTTTGGTTACTCAGCTGAAGCTGACAAGTTGCCCAGTATTTTTATTATCAGGTTGTCAGCTCAATCTCACTACTGCCCTCTTAATTTATTATTTTGCATTTCAAAATCACAGGTGTGACTCATTGCACAGCCAGAGGTTATAATGAAGTATCCCACTCGTCTTTTAGCTCACCCTTTGTTCAAGACAATGCAGATTGCAGAAGGTTTCTGAGGAGGTAAGAGAATTGCAAAAGAGCAGAAGATTCCTCTTTTATCTAACCAATGTGTGGGCAGTGAAACTACCTGATATGAAACCAGTTGGGTACAAAGGTGGGCATGGAGGTTCATTTGTCATTATGGTGAGGGTTGAAACTCAGAAGATAGAGCAGCTATTATTGAAGATAGGCACCCAAACTTAAATCACCTCACCCCGAGGATGAGGCCAAAGAAGGAATCCTAGGATAACACGCTTCTCTCAAGATTTCCTCTACGCTTTAGTTTCCAACAGGACAGAAGATGAAAACCAAACCGCCAGTTCCTTTTCAATTAAAAAGTCTTATTGTCTGCTTTTTATCATTTAAATTGGGAAGTGACTTCTAAGTGCAAGGTTTTGAGGTATTTGTTCTGCCAGCATCGTGGAAATAAGAATCTTGTTGCATTAGAGTTTTTGAAATATAAATATATGTTCCTTAGCATAAAATGATGCATCATCTATGTTTCTCCTTGGAGCATCTGAGACAGTTTCCTGGGGAAAAGGAAGATGGAGCACAGTTCTGTTGGAAAGAGTGTCTTGCTGCTGACTATGAAAATGATGTGGAAATCATGGGATGAATTAAGGATTTGTCTGTATGGGAAATTGATGGCAATGCTTCCTGTTATTAAGACTTCATGCTAAGTAGAGGAAGAGACCCTTTTATCCCAGAAGAAGAGTGTCCAAATCCACAGCTATTCTGAATCAATTTGCTCATTTAATTGGCTTCTACATGCAGCTGGCCCCACAGTAGAGATCCTGAGTTCACGCTACAAGAAAGCAAACTGCATAAACTTGAGAAGATATAAACAATTTGTTCGTAGCAGGAGGAGCTTCCAAAGTCACCCTACACAGTGTCCTGGCAATTCTTATCTCCCTTCCCAGGGAGAAAGGTGCATATCCTATTCCCAGTCCGAGTACCCTGGAGCAGTGACAGGCAGGGGCAGAACGATTGGGACACTCAGGTTTTTTAAAGCTGCAACATGGAGCTGTGGCAATGCCAAAAGTGTACCTAGTCTGCTCTGTCTCACTGCGGGAGCGGGGGGGAGTTGTGACTCAAAGGCTGTCCAGTGGCAACAGAGAAAACTACACCAAGAGCACTTGTTCAGCTCTGCCATATCCAATTTCTATCAAGTGTAGAATAATAGCTATCCAGCGAGCTGGGACATGCTTTACCAGCATCAATAGAGTTGTGCTTCAGAGCATCCCTCGAGGTAGCAGAGAATTATCCCCATTTTATAAATGAGGTAACTCAGACACAGGGATTAAAGCCAAAATGTTCCAACCTGGCTGCCTACTGCTAGGTACCTACACCCATATTTACGCAACTCGTGGCCTGATTTTTCAGAAGGGCAGGGCAATGAAAATTTTGGCCTGAGGGATTTGTTCACACACAGTTTACTGGTAACAACGCCCAGGATGGAAGCCTGGTCTCTGCTACCTGTCTTACACCTTAACCACTAAAAACATCCTTTCTGCCACTAGCCAACAGTTGGCAAAGGTTCCTGCTGTCCCCATTCGCCATGCAGGAGCTCAGAATGAGCAATGCAGACTGGCTGCCTACATGCTCACAGCTAGAGACTTTTAAAGAGCAGCAGCACGGGTAAAACTGGTACAATTTCTTTGCTTTTCTCACAGCTCTTCAGATCCCAGGTAGCTTTGCTTGACTTGCAGTGCTTTGCTAAACCAGCAAGTCTGGTGTGCAAACCTCTGTTCTGCCTCGTGCATGGTGGCATCTTCTTCCCCTCCTGTCCCCTCAACACATCCTGCTCGGGGCACCTCGACTGGCAGAGCGCAGGTCCAGTGCGGAACCAGTAACAGACCAGTAGGAGAAGGGGGAAAAACCACATGGATATCTGAACTGCTCAAAAACACAAGCACCAAGAGGAGTGAGTTAATCCCAGTGCCCTTTCACCTCTCTCCTTTACTGTCTTTCTGGGCTTTAACTGAGCTTCAGAATATGCCCTGGTTTATAGGAAACTCTTGAGAAGCTAGAAAATCTAAGAAAAAACCTCCTCCCATACCAACAATTAACAAAACAGAGGAGGCAGAGCACTTGCTGGCTGGCTATGATCGAGCTTTGCAAGTGTCCCTGCTAAAATCATCCCTGCTAGGGGCTAATGTGATGCTTGTCTTAGTTCGTTAGAGAGCCTTGCTGTCGTGAGACATGCACCTGAAAAATAACACTGGTGGTTGGTTGCTACCTGAGGGAAGGAGGACAAAAGATCTTGACTGTCTCTGTGGAACGGTCACTGGTCAGGTCACCTCAAGCCTGACCTGCAATACCAAGTGCATGGTGCAAATCCATTGCTGTCAGTCCCTGTGCCTTGCCTCATCTGCCATGGCGTCCCAGCCACCTCTGACCTCTTCTTTCCCTTCCCTGAGGCCGTGCCTTGCTCATGGGGCTCCCACTCAGCAGCTCTGTAGCATCCCCCCACCCACAGGGAGGACGGGCGAGAGGTGTCAACCTTCAGCAAAGGTTAAGGCTGGAAAAGAAGGAAGAGTCAGCTCAATCAGGTCAGCTCAACCAGCCAACTGCTTCTGTAATCCCTCTGCCCCAGGTCCCTGCACTGTTCTGCCTGTGCGCTGCGTGCTATTGTACGAGCAGCACCCCCTTCACCCTGTCCCTATGGCACTGCCAGCCTGCAGCATCCAGGCAGGGAGATGGGGCAAAGGGATAAGGAGGAAGCAGCTGGTCATGAGAACCTCCCAGAACTGTTTCCAGCCCTCCCCTGTTCAGTGCTTGTTGGGAATATGGACTTTGAGATAGACCTTACTCCTACTGAAGTTCAGAAGCGCAGACTTGGCACCCCCTGATTTCTTCAGAAGAAGGCTGAGAGCCAGATCTGAATCAACTCTTGTACTGCAGCTCAGCTCCATATTCCCAGAAAACCCAGAAGTTTTAAGAAGTGGGTGGTGAAATGGCCCCAGTTCCTTCTGCCCAGGTCTGAGGTGCCTGTTCTGGGATGGAAGCAACTGAGTCTCACCAATCCGTCAGCAACCAGGAGGAAGCCAGGGAGCACATGCCTCCTATTCAATAAAAGTTGCTGCTGCACTTTATACGGCAGCCAGTGCATTATTCCACAGTGAAAACAAACCCTATTCTTCTCTGCCAGATAAACACACTTGATCCTATAAAGAGCAGCATTTCTGACTGTTCAACAGCAGCCAAACTCACGATGGGAAAAATAACAGGTGTTTGTCAGGCACTCCTTATTTATTCACAGTGCTTAAAATAATTGCTTAAAAAAATCCAACAGAGATTTAATTTTCTATGCTCCCACATTTAAACAACAAAAACAAAAAACCCCTAAGCTTGGCTCATGGTAGTTGAAGGCAATTCATTATGAAAGAGGTGTTCTTTCTGTTGTGGTAGCAAAGAAACCTACTTATGAAAGCTCCAGAGGAGCAGAATAGTAGAGCAAATTCCTGCCTAGAACTGGCACCTCCTCATGCTTTTCATTGAGTTCTCCACGTGGAAGCTTTCTTTATCAAAACGTGTAATTTTATTGTCAAAATGGGATGAGCAGGGATTAAGCTCCTCCAGTCGGAGCCCATCATTGGCCATCTCCATCACTCTGCCTTTTAGAAAGCAATGATAGCCTTCGGCTGGCTTATGCCCTTCCCTCTTGTTCTGATGGTGGAGCAGGAGGTAAGTGCACTGCCCCAGGGAGGAAAGTATGTATCAGAAGCACAAACCTCGCTTCAATCACTGCTTGCTTCTCCGGGAAATAATTGGCAATGGATCCTGATCAATAGACCGCTTTCCAGCGAGGCAGGCTGACACACGGTGCTGGGGGATGAGGAGAGAGACTCTGTGTCTCCATCCCCTCTCCCCATGCTCTGCTTACAGCACAGATGGGGGAACATCCCTGAGCCCCTCAGCGGGGTGAGGGGACACTCAATGCCTGACAAAGCTGTGTGGCATCTCAGTGCACGGTTGCTGCAGGGGTTTGGTCCTAGGAGACCTCGTGGTGGTGAATAGGCCATGGATAAAGTCCCTGCAGGAGCCACTCAAGCATCATTCCTGAGACCTACAAGCTTCATGAGACAACGGTTGTGGTGGTCTTCTGTCCTCAGGCGTTTCCCTTCCTACAGGGTATGCCTTTCCTTGAGGCTGGCCCCCTGCAAGCTGTTGGCATGAGTCACAGACGCTCGGTAGCTTCCCAGGAACCTGGAGGGAGCCTGGAGCTCTAGGAGCCCACCCAGGAGCATCCCAGTGCTATCCCAGCCCCCAGCTGCTGCTTCTGGTGGCTGCTGGGCTGCCGGCAGGGTCACGGGTGGATGTAGCCACAGCTTACGGCCTTGTCTCCAACGTGGGGCTGAGACCCTCACTGCAGTCAGCCCAATGCTGGAATAAACATAGCCATGTTTTAGTCTTTACTGTTCCCGCAAAGGTGCAGGAGAGGCCACACAAACCAAACCTTCTCCCTGGGAGGGCTCATTTGCCTCCAAACAGTGGACATGAGACACAGGCCAGACTGGGGTTTGTGCAGGCGAGGGGCAGAGCAGGGACATGGCTTACAGAGGGGACACGGCTTATAGCGGGGACACGGCTTACAGCGCTGCGGTTATTATCTGCGTTACAGGAGCGTTCCCGGCTGAGACTAGGCTGTCACGGTACCGTCAGGCTTGTCACACGCAGCAGCCTCCAGCCTGAGCAAAAAAGACAGATGAAAGCCAGAAAGAGAGGCACAGGGGAGAGCAGTAATTTCCCGGGGGTCGGGCAGCAGAGCAGAGGTCGCTGCCGGCACGGCGTGGGTCGGCGCGGTGCTCGGCGAGGCACCCACTGCCCCACGAGATGCAGCAGCGACACGTCCCACTGCAAAGGGGCTCCTCAAAGAGCGATTTGGATGAGGCTGACCGCAGGTTTCGAAAGGGCATTTCCACAGGCAGAGAGGAGAAGATGAAAGAAGGCCGGCTGCAGAGCGCGGCAGGGCGAGATGAAAGGGGTTTGGAGGCCGGACGAGCAGAGAGAAGGGACCGACTGAAAGCAAAGCAAGTGCACAAGAGGCAGTGGCAGCCGCCACGCACAGAGCGGCTCCAGTGTTGGACAAAAAGCAGCGCCACAGCAAAGGCACGGGGTCCGAGAGGGCAGCCGGCACGATCAAACCCATCCTGAGCCCAGCTAGACTGAAGACGTCTGAGAAACAAAGGACTTGGCACTTCTTGAGTGCTGGCCATCGGAGGCCTGCAGGGCAAGGCAAGGCTTTATGCACTCAAATGAAGTACAGCCAAGTCCTGCATAGCTGGTGCACTGACCTGAGCAAAAAGCAGGGAGATGGGAAGAAAGGGCAGGGTCTTAGAGGAGAAATCGAAAGGCAAAGCTTGTCCCTTTGCTTTGGTGCCGGTCAGGCATCAAAACCCATGAAACGTCATCCAAGATGGCAACACCCACACAAACAAGTGGCATTTCCAAGGCACCCGGTGCCTTTCAGCATCCACCCGTGAGCTACTTGTCGGCATGCCCCTGGAGCAGATGTACGCGCATGAATCTCCTTTGCAACGCAGGCAGTCACCAACCCTGTGCAGCATTTCATCTCCACTGGAGCGATACTGGTGACTCAGCGCTTCCCCTGCAAGGCGCTGCGATAGCCTTGCTCCAGTGATGGGATTATAGCAGCAACCCGAGTATAATAACGGTGCAGCTGAGCAGCAGGGATTTATGAGCAGGCAAAGAAAATGAGAATTATAGGTGTCCAGTCCCTATGACAGAACCACCATATATTTCCTCTAACAAAGCGTGTGACAACAGCTCCATAAATTCACACAGTAACAGAAGCAGCGAGCTCCAGCTCGTCATCACAGCTATTTAAGGAGCCAAGTAGCACTCTGTACTTATTGCAGAAGTTCACAGTTAGTTAAAAATGAGCATTAAAAAAAGTCACTTTTGGACCCTGGCTGAATAAGGCTTTTTACTCAAGATGCCCAGCACTGCATCCCATCTCTTCTCCTTTTATGCCTAGACAAGCTCTCCTTTGCGGCATTTGGCATTAGGCATTGCCAGCTTCCTACTGAAGTAGCTTAACTTGGGATGTGCCATAATCAACTGTAAAACTTAGCAGTGAGTATGAAATACTTGATTCTTTTCAATTACCAGCAACTCTGAAATGTGCTTTAAAAATTCTTGAGCTGCAACCCGTTAAATATCTAAAGAGAGCTTTCCTGAGATATAATTGCTGAAGAAAATAACCCCAACATCCACAACATGCTGAATTGTTTTTTTTAATGCTGTCTCATGATTAGATTATTTGCAGTACCTGTCAGCTAATGTGCTGTTTTCATTGCTAATTTAACACTTCTTCCTAAAGGGAGAAGAGGGAGAGGGTGAAAACAACTCTTCACAGTGAACTGCAAATCAAAAAATAGCTGCATGTTTTGTTGTCACTTCTGCTACTCTCCTTTCTGACGTATAAAGAGAAGCTCATTTTATAAAGACAAACTCACCTTTTAAATATGAGAAATATCAAGTTTCTCTGAATCCCATGGCTTTTTTCTTTCTTCATGAAGCTTTGGGCAAACTCTAGAAGAGACATCTCAGCTAGACAGAAAAGTTGGAACTTTCTTAGGTTAAGGCTTAATATCAGCAGTGATTGGAATGTAATTTTCCTACAAGAAAAATCTTTGCATCTCAGTGAAAAACTGAAAGATAGGAAATGGAAATTAAGGCTTGCTGTCTGTGGAGTTGAAGAACCAGGGAGTTTGTCCCCATTTACCCCCAGAGCCCTGCTCAGATTTGGTTTCCCATGCAGCACTGGCACTCCTGTCCATTATTCCCCTTTTTTTGGGAGCCCTTCCTAGGGTCAGGACAGCGGGTGAGAAACCTGCTCCTTGGAGGCTGATGAGAACTTGGGGTCTTTGAACTAAAATTTTGCTGAGGCACATCCTGTGACATTTTCCCAGGGTCAAAATTATTCAGATTAGCAAAGAGAGAGGAGATTCTTGTTTGGTTGGTTTAGTAAGAAGTTGACGTTTTGTACAGAAATGATGTAACTTTGGAGGAAAAAAATAAGGTTACTCAAGAACCAGGTTAAAAGAAAAGTTCATAATGGAAAATTTTCAGCCAGCCCCACTAAGATCCCTTCTTTATCTCCAAGTTTGGAAGAGCTGCTGCTCTGCTTTCTGGGGTGGCTGGTGTCACATTGCACGGCTCCTCCAAAGGCAGCAGATTGCTTATGCATTAGTTCTCTTGCATAATACTAGTAGCTATAGTGGGCTTGGGGTTTTTTTGTTGTTTCTTTTTTTTTTGTTTTGTTTTTTTACACACATTGTTCGCTGCTAACAAACTCAGGAAGGAAATTTACAGTTCTGAATGGCGAGCGAGGTCTGCAAGGCGTCCCCAACAGGACTGCGCTGCTGAACTTTGCAGTGACTCAGGCGGCACAGGAAACATTTGTTCCGAGCAGCCCCATCTCCTGTCTGTCCCCCTCTGCTTCAAGCACAGGGTTTAAAAACAGGTCGCAGGAGTTTCTTTTGATTTTGCTTTTGGGGTTGTTTTTATTCTTTTTATTTCTGTGTACAAGGTTATTTACTAGCAATAAAAGGCATTAAATGGACAACATGCTTGAGCAGAAAGTCTTGGGAAAGGGATCTTCAGCTTTTGTGGCAGAGAATCTACTATTCTTGGTTGGATGCTACCGTACTGGTTATGCTAAATTAAATGCTCTTGTTCTCTACCTCTGTTCCCACCTTGGAGGCTAAGTATTGCATGCAAAATTGGAGGGCTGCATATAAGGGAGCAGGGCTCAGACAAGGGGGTGCAGCAAACACAGAGGACAGAGAAAAACAGAAATACAAGATCAGCACCAGGACCTGGGGTTTCATGCAGAGAGCTCCAGCTACATTATTATATTTCTATCTGCCAGCAGCTCTTTGTGTTTGGCAAATTCACCCCACCTCACTGTTCCCACAACTGACATGTAACGAAACCAATTAAAATACTTGTTAAAGTAAATAAATAAATAAAGGTGCTGTAGAAGATGTGACTGTTCAAAGCCTAGCAGCTTGTACTTGTGCATTTTTGTCTCCTAATTAATCTGTTTATGAAAGGGTTTTGATTAGTTGCATATATTCAGCTTCTAAAGTTAATACCTTAGCAGTCTAAAGTGTTTATACCAAAGCTAACACTGAATTTTCTCTCAGCTGCAATAAACATGTAAATCTGAACTGATTCATGCATGCAAAGCAAGTTCTAAAATTGAGTTAAAAAAACGGTTTTCAAATAATGTTTAAAATGCTATGCTAAGAAATGGCACAGGACACCTGTTAGTTTATTCTGGCCAGGGAGACTTCATACATCCCTGTATTTCTGTATGTATGTTTGTGTCTGGTACAGTGACTCACATCTTTTTAATTACTATTCTATAAGATAATAAAAAAATGCAGCAGCTCCAAAGTTCTGTTCAGCTCTTACCTCAAACCCATAACCCAGCCCCTATCTGATCTGATCCTCATCTGCACATACACGATCCCAATCTTATTACTGCTACATGCTCCTCTCTACTTGTTGCAGCACAGCTAAACTTTGTCTTAAAGGAGACTCCCACTCCTATCAACACTTAAGCATGTGCTAAGCTTCATTCCCATGGCTGGGGTGGGTTGGTTTGCATGCAGACGGTTAAGTGCATGTATAAATATTTACAGAGTTTGAGACACGGTCTGCCTAATTAGGTTTCCATAGCAATTAGCCCAATATCTTGATTAGGACCTGAGGCTGCTTCTATTATAATAAAAAAATAATATAAACCTCATTATATTGAGATGATGAAACCAGAGCACTCTTACAAGACGAGTGTAAATGTTGGCTCTGCGGCAGGCAACGGCCTTAGCAGGGACAGTATATAAAACAAATGAAAGCAACATTCTGCAGTGTGCAGAAATACTCTGCATCTAAAGACATAGATTTACGAGTTACAGAGGAATTAAGCATCTTTGCTAAGAGTAGCCATAGCCCTGCGTTTCCTGGGTTTTAAGCCTGCTTTTTGTTGCTGTTTTTAACTAGCATTCTTAGAAAAATGGTGTTTTCTCACATGATAGAGAAGTGCCTACAGCTTTACATTTATCTCAGAAATTTTTGTGTGGTTTTACCAAAGGTTGAATTCAATATTATTAGAGAACTCTCACTGAAAGTGCAAAATACAGGGTCAGCAGAGCAATAACTTCTTCGCTGAGAGAGCATTTCATGTCTCAACAGTTACTAATGTTGTACATATTAATTACCATGAGCAGCAATCCATGAAGAAATTACATCCGCATAGCAGTTGTGCTAGTGCTGTAGGTCTGCTGCAGCCGTTACCGGGGAGGTCAGTGCTCCCAGCTGGCGGGGACCAACAGACCACATGCGTGCCGGACAGACAGATGCATAGGAAACCGTAAAACTGCCCAGCCTTGTCTCCCCATCCCACATCTGCACCGAAGTCAATAGGAGGGGCTGGCACTAACCCTACAAACCTCCAGTGACAAATTCCTGCTTTACAGACACTAATACCGCTTCCCACTGAAACCAGCCTTAAACCAGCATCAGACCAATGCTGAATATGCTTTGCCTTGTTTTGTAGTTTGGACATCATTATTTTTCTCTCTGCATCATGACTTTTCCTTTTTTCACATACAAAGTTACAATATGAATTAAAACAGAGCTATATCCTTGGATTGTGGATTTTTTTTTTAAAAGGAAGATGCTGCAGAGTATTGTCAGAGCCATGGCAAATCTAGATTAAGCAAAATGGCAGCTCATTAGCCTTCATGGACAGGCATTTAAAGTACTTAAGAGGGGACATAGAGTGCTGCCCTTTACATTTACTTTGGCACTAATATCAGATTAAAAAGGGAAAGGTTATTAAGTAAAGGTAATTGTCTGTTTTGTAGAGGGAATCTTTCTGAGGCACAGCCTGAGGCACTAAACTTTAAGAAGGTTAATTGTCTCATGGTGGAAGTCAAGCTATTACTGTTATTATGGACAGTTAGGAAAAATTCAGCCTGACATCCAAAGTCCAATAACGAGCCTCAAAAATGGAGCTGACTGGCTGATAGCCACAGGTCTATAATTAGAAAAATTGGCATTAGGAAAATAAAGACGAGCCAGTGGTGAGCCCTATCTGTGCAGATGTGGTAGAGCAGCTGCAGCCGGAGCGCAGTGCAGTGCTGCTCTGACAGCCAGCCGGGAGCCGAGTTTA
>JANHGO010000002.1:15991304-16048653 GCA_024606505.1 Aquila spilogaster | reverse complement strand
AGACAAATATTATTGAATCTGGTAGCATTTTAGTGAATGTGCTGGAAATAACTTAAGTAGGAAGAAAAACTGGATGCGCTCCATTGTTTATTAAAAGAATGCCTCCTTTTATTTCCACAGGGACATATAGCCCATATTGTCATTAACACATTTACGAGATGTATATTTAAAATATGTTCCCTCAGTCATCAATCTTGTGGGCTCTTCTTGTAAAGAAGAGTTACAGCACATAAAAATATGTACTGCCACATAAATATAGTAGCTGCAAGCTAGAGGTGCCAACCGTGAATACAGCTCCTTCAATCAAGGAAGATGGGTGTAGTATGAAGACAGCTATAGAGACCAGAAATATTAGGAAGGGAGGAGAAGAGAAAATTAGATTCCCACTGGAGAAAAATAAGAGAATTAATTTAAAAAAAGAGAGAGAGGAAGAAAAGCAAATTAAAAATACAGAGAGAAATTCTGAATGAAGAACAATCTGAGCTGCGGTGAACAACAAATTAGAGAATAGTTTTCTTGCAATTCTGCAGAATAACCCAGTGACCTTCTGGCCTGCACAGAGGTAGCACAGTCTTTCTCTTGCTGGTTTTCACGTGAACAAAACTTGAACTTTCTGCTTGGCTCCTGGACAGCTCTGTTTCCCCAAGCTGTGGGCCAAATTGAGGTAAGACTTAAAGGATTGCTGGGAAGAGTTTAAGAAATGAGAAACTATACAGTCTGGCTAACTCCAAAGATAAATGACTTGAGGTGCATATTCCAGAAGCAGTAGGTAGGCCCAAAAACTGTGTCATAAATACTGCCCTGTGCAACAGGAAAGGTCTCAATTTGCTGACTCAGGAGGTCTCTTCCATGGAGTGCTTCAAAATCCTTAGCTGTCTGCTACAGAAGTCATAAAGATTTTAAAGCCTTATGGAAGAAGAATGTTTAAGATGGTATAAGGAATGACCAATTCAACAAACTAGCTTCTAAACAGAAGAATGAAAGCAGATGGCCAAAAGGAAAGGACATGGCTCTTGGGCCTCTGGTTCTTGGTTGCCAGCTTTGTCCATTCTCAACTTAGCGAGTAGGCAGCCTGTGTACTATCATTTTCATTGTAGGAAACTGGGGTTAAGTCTCCTGCTCTGAAACAGAGCAGATGTTGAAACCTTGGGAAAGTTGCACATTGAGCTAAGTTGAAAACAGCTTCCTCCATTTGCCAGTATCTTAGAGAGTCTGGAAACTTCGCCATCTCTACTGTGACAAAAACAGTTCTCAGCATTTTTGGAAGACTTTTCTCCCTTGTAGTAAAGGACAAAAAGCACACGATGATAAACAAATCAGAGTGCCAGCACCATCTGGAAATCAGGGCACCATTCTGCTTTAATTGCCCATCTTGCCAGCTTCATCTCCAAGACCTGACCTGCAGTCTCCCAGCCACCCCAGTAGTGACCACGCCATGACAAAGGACCACCTTGGCCAGAAATTCCATGCAAAAAATTCCTAGACTGTCATGCTGAAATGGATACATTCCCATGTACACAACATGAAAGGAGTTGTGTCTGACAAGTAAACATTTTGTAATGAAAAACATTTACTCAACACGTTCCTCCCCAGCAACTCTGGAGGTTTGTGTCTCAGTACACTATCTATAAAAAGGAGACAACTGCACTTCCCGGTCGCTGGAAGAATACAACTGGATAATAAACCATGGACTCCATTACTCTAAGATCTTCGTATACCTTATAAGATGTAAGTATAGCCTGAATTGGGACCTGCTATAACCTACATTTAACCTTCACCAACAGCAACTCTACCCAAGGGCTGCTCCATTCCTCCGTGGGACGCAGAGGTGATGCAGCATGCCCCAGCAGCCCTGGACTCAGCCATCCCCAGGAATTTGGATTGCCAAGGAGCCAGCCCAGCCCTGCTGCCAGTGAGGTGACAGATCCCTGGCACTGGAGCTACACTTGAGCTGCTCATGAGCTGCTTGTGGCTGGAGAGGAATGTCTGCGGAGAGCTAAACCAGATTGCTTGTAGATCTCTTCCAAATGGCTCGCCTCTAATCTAGCGGATAATTAGAGAGTAAATGTACCCTGGGAGCTCCATCTTTCCCCCTGCTGCAGTGTAGTAACCTGATAGGAAACATAAGAACATTGAGTTTGTGCACAGATATTAGGGGGTGGCTGCACCGGAGAAACCTTGGGATGTTGCTGGTGCCTTGAGCAGTGCAGAAAATGTCAGAGCCCCCTACATGTATTCCTTCCCTTCTCATATGACACATCTGCTTCAGTTACCTGTTGGATGCTATAGACCCACTACATCTACTGCAGCAGCACAGCAATGGCCCAAGCGAGAGCTGGGACTCCAGACCGAGCCTGTGAATACAAAGCTTACAAATATTTGCTCAGAGACCTTTTAGAAAGGGTCAGATGGCTTCAAAACTTCAACAAAGCTGACATTTTGACATCATTCATATTTGTCAGGCCCACACCTACCACAGGGAGGAAAAAAAAAGGGGGTTTCAGTTGGTGTTTCCATTATCCTGTCTACATTTCAACCAATTGCTTCCAGCGTTTGCAGAAATTCTGGACGCCCATCTCTCGTGTCCAGCATCTCACTCTTCCCAAGCGTAGGCTGAAAAATGCCACTTTCCTCCACTATTAAGTCTAAAGCTGACTACACCCATGTGTCAGCTGTTTACCACCCTCTATCCCCTCCCTTTGGGCAGCTGACCAGGGATAATGACCTATACTCTTGAAGTATTCGTTTTATTTAGCATTACAGAGAAGGAGGGTTGAAGGCAACAAGCAACCTAAGAATATAACCATTCCCACCATATCTTATTACAATTCAAGGGATCAGCTTGCCTCTTTGCTCGTGGGAACACAACAGAACCAGCAAGATTTCATCTGGGCTCTTTCCTGCTCTGCCTTTAGCCTAACCAGGCTGGTTCCATTCATGCTTTACCTTCAGGTGTGAACATAAAGCTACTCAGTCTTGCCTTAGCTGCATTGACGCTACTCTGGAGATGCCTGTATGAGATGACCATTTTGCACAAGCAATACCAACACAGAATCCAAATGTCAGGAAGCATCTGAGAGTGCCACAACTTTGTCACGGTCACCCAGAGAGTTGCATAAGTTGATGCTGCTGGTGTTGAGCACCAACCATGAGGATCTGGGAGTGGTGCACACCCTGCATTGGGCCTCACCCCACAATGAGACAGACAGGCAATTGAGAAAAATAGCACCCTGGCCCCTTCCTGCAGTTAAATCATTATAATGGGTAAATATTTTCTTAGATAGAGAGCTGAGATAAAGGACTTCTGATGTCTGAAATGGAATTTGAACTCAGAAGGACTATCCCTGACTTGTATTCCTTCGCAACGTGCTTTTACCAACTGAACACCTTCTCCCCCAAAATAGCTGGGAAATTAAGTGGGAACTTCTGAATAGCTAAAGGTGAAGGCAGAGATCTCACAGAATAAAATAATTTTGAATAACAAAAGCAGCGTAAGAAGTGCAGCTCAGTTTTAGGCAGCAGTGAGATTGTTCACCATGAGATATATAGAGTTGATTTTGTAACAGGTACCAAGGGCTAATTCCCAGACATCATTACACAGCTCTACACCATTCAGTCTAAATATTTACTGAGGAGTAAAGAGAAGTCTCTGAGTTGCAGTCAGAGTCCTAGAGACTGGCTTAGTGAAGTCCCTTCAATGAGAGCCAGTTGCAGTAGGGAAAAATGATTGTGATTTAAAAAAATATATAATTAAAATCTCTGTTCTTGTGCTATAGCAAAGAGTGATTAGTCATTCCCTATTCCTTTCTCTACATTATTCATTATTCCCCAACCTCTTCTATGAGGGCTGCTCCAAAAGTAATGCCCCCTATTTTATGATGTTGGCCCTTGTCGTCAGAGGTGAATGTCGGTGGTATGGCAGTAGAGGCTGAACCTTCCTACCAATATCCCGTTACATCTTGTGGCCATGTGGAAGATGGCAGCAGGGGAGCAGTCTGACAAAATGGCAACGGGAAGTGCATATGGAACAAAGGTGTGGAAATGAATTCCTCCATGCAGAAAAAATGGCACCCATTGACATTCATTGACGTTTGCTAAAATTTTTTGGAGACCAAACAGTGGATGTGAGCACAGTGAGGCAATGGGCGGTGCATTCCTGCAGTAGTGACAGGGATGCGAAAGACGAGCCACGTTCAGGATAGCCACGCTCTGTTGGCACAGATTTTTATGAGTGTGGCATGCAGGCTCTTGTTCATCACTGGCAAAAATGCACAGCTAGAAGTGGTGACTGTGTTGCAAAATAGTGCGCCATAGCTAAGAATTTGCTCCATTATATAATATTAATTTGCTCTTATTATCTGTTGTAGTTTCCAAGGGAATAAATAGGAGGCATTACTTTTAGAGCAGCCTACCTTTATGCTCCCCCTTGTTGTTCCAATCCCATTATGAGCTTTCGCAGGTTGTGAAGGCTTTTGAATTGGAGGTGCTGGTTTATGAGCCTCCTTAGTGGCAGCTTGTCTTTGAGGAACAATCTGACTTAAATATCACTTAATATTCAAGAATGTTCTCCACTGTTTGACCTCTTTGTGGCTGAAACAGTATTCTTCAGACAATAACCTCAGTGTTTCCAAGCTGTGACCAACACCTGTGGAGTTTCCAAACAAACGGGCTCAGCGTTCCTTGATGCACTTTTAGTCACCGCTCCCACGTTTTGATTGTTTTGTAATTATACTCGTAAAACGTGCTATGAGGTAACACGTGGGGGCAAAAAAATATCACGCTGCAGAACTGTAGGGGATTTATGGGAGCTACAAGACAAAGAAAAACCCACCTTTCTTTCTTCATTGTTTTCCTTGGAAGCCAGCCACTGAAGTTTCCTTCTCAGTAATACAGGGGTTTGTAAATAGAACAAAGAGCTTCCTCACGCCGAGGCTCATTATATAACCCCGGTGAAGTCATGGTGTGTCTTCACATGCAGTTCCCTTGAACTTTGCATCTTGCTTCTCCTGAGAACAGCCCTGCATGCCAGTTTGAACAGATGTGGTTTCCTTTAGGAAAAGTTTTCTGTTAGGGTCATTCCAACTTCCCTTTCAGAGCTTTCCAGCTTCACGTGCGCTTTGCTCAGGGGATTACTACAGTGACCGCTCGCTCCATGTGCTACTGTTAAGCTTCTCCTCACCTGCTGGCTGAGCTGAACGGACGCCGAAATCTCTGCTCCATAGAAAAACCTGACATTTCGTGTTTTCCTGATGCAAACCGGAAAGCTGCAATTTCCTTTGAACCAAAATGATGAGAAACGTCATTTCAGAAGGAGCAAAATGGCCTTACTGCAGCCTTTTGTTTGGGTGTTACGGACACGTTTTCAAATGAGACTTCAGTTTGTAAAACACCGCAGGATCCAAGGGGTCCCAAAGGCACTCAGGCAGCACCCACTGCCTCAAAGTCATCAAGGGGACATAGAACATGCCCAGGGTGATCTGCTGGACAGACAAAGTAAGGAAACACGGCTGGAGATGTGACTGAGCCGGGTGGGGTTTTGTTGTGCCCCACATAGATGTATTCTATATTTCCAATTCACTGCCACCAGTTCACCTACGTTCTCCAAGTTCACGGGAATCCAGAGTCTTGTTTTTCAGCCTCACTGAAAGCAAAGGCCTTTACTGTATGAGGACACAATTCAAAGACAGACTGTTGTACAAGCTGACATTTCCAATATACCGAGGTCATACCAAGTGAAAGGACATATCAAGTGTTTCATAGATACTGGATTTCACTATCTATAGGGGAGTACGAGAAAGAGGGGGACAGACTCTTTAGCAGGGTCTGTTGTGACAGGACAAGGTGAACAGGTTTATTACACCGTGAGTGATGTGGCACTGGCACAGGTTGCCCAGAGAGGTGGTGGGTGCCCCCTCCCTGGAGACACCCAAGGTCAGGCTGAATGGGGCTTTGAGCACCTGATGGAACTGTAGGTGTCCCTGTTCATTGCAGGGAGTTGGCCCAGATGGGTTTTAAGGGTCCCTTCCAACTCAAACGATGCTATGATCCTAAGTACAGCTTTAAGAAGTATTAACTAAATCAGAATATAAGGCAGCACAGATCCTTTTACTTAAGTATCAGTAGAGCTTCGGTTGGTTCAAAAAGTTTTTGAATGAACAACAATAAGACCTTCTGTGGCTGATAAAGAGCATCAAATACAAAAGTTCATGCTGCTTGAGCTGAGCTAAGATAAGCTCGTGTGTAGGCAGCTCTGAAGCAGCAACAATATAGCAGGAAAACAGCCCTACCTTCTGAACAAATCAGAAAAGCAAAACAAAGAAAACAATGGGGGAAAAACTGCTGCTACCTGGCCTTCATGGAAAAAAGAAGGGGGAAAGTAAAACAGAAGGCGTGAAATAAACAGAAACACTTCAAGACTGAAATCTCATCAGAATCAAAGTCAGCATAACTCCCACATCGCAACACTTTACAGGTCCAACAGACACAAAGTTGTTCCTTCACACAAAAACGAAACACAAAAGTCACAGAAACCCATCGCGCCAATGCTGTGGCTGCTTTCCGGAGCAGAATCTCTATAAATGTCAATGTTTCCTTTGTTCTGTGCGCTCTTTGTAATGAATCTATCATCTGTTTGGTAAAAGATCCAATGAAATATGTAATAAGGTTATCTCACCATCTCTGTCTATTGTAAAGCCATATCTCCTCTTCCACTCGTTAATTATTGTCTTCCATTTCCTGTGTCAGGTCTAAATTAGAAAATAAGGGCACAAGACTTACAAGCTTAACAACTTACCATACATCAGCTGAGCTGTGGTAATGCTCCATGTGCTGCCTCTTAGCCTGTAATAAACAAAACCTGTGTGACTTTGCAGCACACAGGCTGCAATCCACGCAATTTAGCTTAACCTCTGCATAGTGTCAGCTAAGCTGACAGTGATAGCTAAGCTGATGCTCAGTCCTCATATTGCAAGGCTCTGCCTTAAAATCTTGGGAGCAGAGCTCTACTATTACCACTATCCATAAAAACTGCAATGATTTATGTGCTCCCAAAATATGCTAAAAAGAAAAAAAAAGCACATTATTACATGATTATCAGCCAATGCCTCTTGATTTGCAGGTTTTAAAGCATGGGCTGCTCAAACTTTGGATCAAGAAGCAAAGCAATCTTTTTCTGCAGTGCAAACAGGGAAAAGTTATATGAGTCTTCCAGCAATTTCAAGCAAATCTATCACAGAAGCAGCACGCTTGGCCTTTTTACTGTGCATCTGTCTGAGGTTTCCAGTAAGATTTCCCTGATATATAGTAAGAGTCAAAACTCTAATCTGTTTTAACTCTTTTTTATTGTCTCTGCAGCACTAACTTTGAAAAATGGCCTTGTCCCCAAAGAACTGCACACAGTCCGTGTAGGGAAGCTGTTAAAATAAATGCATTACATAAAAATATTGCAGAGGAACTCAGCTCTGAGGGTTTGGGAGCCTCAGCATACAGATATAAAACAGAACAGCAGAAGTACGAGTGGAGGTCAGAAACAGAGAACGAAGGAAGTCCCTTTCTGGCAGTTGTTGCACACGATCTCTGAAATCAACAATTCCTGCCCTTCTTTCTCGGGGCTTCAGCCTTTTAATAAATGACTCTGCTTATGTTAATGTCCTTCTGCCTTCCTCCTTGCTGACCTCAATGCACGGAGCTGATTCATAAAGTTCTGCTTGCTCTGTGTTGGAGTGCTTTCTGGAGACCTTTTTTGTAGTGTTCTGCCTGCGAGACGTCTAGCTGATTTATGTGGACTAAGGCACAGCGGAGTGCTGTGTTGGCTGCCCTACCTGAATATTGTATTTCCTACACACCGTGTCCCTGCCTGCCTCTACCACGGTCTGATTTTAGATAGTCAGTGCGTTGTTCAAAGGAGAGAACGTACTTTCTCTCTCCCAGAAAAGCTTCTTAGATATGCAGGAGTAAAAAGGTGCTTTTTCCCACTCATCTTCCTCGCAGAGCACTGGTATCTGTCTAGACACCGCTTGTGGAATTTCAGACAAGGAATAATGTGCAGATGAGAACATGATTCAATAGTAGGAAAAAAAACACATCATACGAACACCAGGTTGCCTCAAAAGGTTGAATCACAAGCAAGATGGCAAAAAGATCTAAGAACACTGGGGATGACAGAGGAGCTCAGCTTGGCGTTTGTCTGTTTATTCCAGCAGGATATGCAGATTCCACCCTCCTGACATCACGGCATCATCTCGCCTCATCAGGGCCTCATGACGCAACCCCTTTCTGTAGCACTGAATCAGCAGCATGGTGCCATCTCATCTTGGCCATGCAAGATGGGAGAAAGTCTGTCCAAGGAGGTAGAAAGCTGTGACTGACCTCTCCAGAGGTCCCCAGAGGGATTTAAAAGCTTATGGTCATCTCATGAATATTCCTCTCAGGAAGTAACACGGGCTTCGAAAATGTTTATATGTGAGATGTGAAATGAAACAGCACTGTGCTACAGGGGAGCTCCCACAGCAGATGAAAAAGTAACTAATATTGGAGGTTGACATGGATGACCAAGGAATGCATGCACTTAACTCCTGGAGCTCCAAAAGAAGTTGCAAAGAGCTGAAAGAAGGTTTCTTAAAGCATCACATACAGCATGGAGGAGTAACCCTCTGCGTCCCCAGCCAACAAAAGCCGTGCTGTATTTTGTCTAGAATAACTGAAAGCACCTAAAAAGCTTTTACAAGGGCCCACTTACAAGAAGCAACTCAGGGGAGTAGTGGAGTCACCATCCCTGCAGGTGTTCAAGAACCATGGCACTGAGGGATGAGGTTAGTGGGCATGGTGGGGATGAGTCCGGGTTGGACTTGGTGATCTTAGAGACTTTTTCCAACCCTAATGATTCTACAAAGCCCAGACACACAGAGATTAAGATACTGGACCACTACCCCTGGGTCTCATCTTAGACAATCTTTGAGGCTTGAAGCAGAAATCTAAAAATACATCGTGTTGCACCTAACTGCACTTCAGTACAATAGGAACAGGAGGAAGAGCTCTTCCTGGAAGCACCCATTCCAAATACCTGATGGCAGTCAGAGGCCGGGTGCTTCTCATGTTTGCACATAGGACTCCCTTTTGTCAGAGGATTTAGGTCACAGGAGCGTAGGAAAGGCAGCTCTGAATCACCTGGCTTTTGCACGTGTTGCCTACGCGTTGTGCAAAGGTTTCTGAATTCAGCCTCCCTCCAAGACACACCCTTTGTTTGTTACTTTCTCTTAGGGCTTTTTCGCAACCTCACCTACTGCCAACATAAACAAGGTTTCAACATCTCCCTTCAAACTCTCTTGCTCTGCTGTAAATGTCAACCAGCAACACAACATTGCTCACTTGCTTACCTGGGCAAAATAGCCACCACTGCAACCCCGCTCCATGACTCCCTTCGGGAGAAAGTTTCTTGGGAATGATAAATGACAGAGCCCGCAATTTGGAATTACTCACACCAGATACCAAGAGCCTTGTGCAGGCTGACATTGCTGAGCAGCTGTCAAGCATCTGTAGCACACTGTAAAGGTTAAGAAGAGTAATTACCAAGGATTGCAGTGGCAAGTAGTTGTAGCTTTCTACTTCTTGTGTGTCGAGTGCTAAGGAGGCGAGATGCTGCCATGTGAATGCCTTTTCCCAGCTTGAGTGAAACAAACTGTGGGACCTCGTTCCATTCCTAATTATTAGAGTAACTACAGGAGGTTCCCTCTTGCTAGAGGGGGTCAGCCACCGTGGAGACTTTCTTCACTCCCAGGTCTTGTTCACACTAGAAAGTAGACGGCTGTCACTAGAAAGTAAACGTATGCTGCACTGATCAAAGCTTATCTAGACAGCCCAGGAGTGAGGAGGGTTGTGCCATGCCCACACTCAGCCATTCCATGCAACCCATGTAGCTGAGATTTTAGCATGGCTGCTCCAGGACTCCCTGCGTATGGCAAGCAATATATTTTTGCATCTGTTCACGTTTTTGGCACGGCCCGCTGCTTGTCTCAGATGGAGCTATGCTGTGCGTGGGTTGGACAACATCCTGTTATGCTCCCAGGCGGTGGTACACACTGTGCTGGGCTGTCATTAGCCCCAGCCCCTGCCCAGCCTGGCAGGCTGAAGCTGGGCTGTGGGTGGTGCTGCTCGTCGGCTGAAGGCGGTTGCTTTTATCAGCAACCTCCATCACTGGGATTTTCTCATATTCCATGCTCTAGCTTCCTCCAGCCTTGGATTTGCATAAGAGCCTGGGTTAGGACTAGTCTGATCCCCAGATGGGAATATCGCATCATGCCCAACAAATCCTCCATCCCAAACTGGCACTTCTCTGGGTGTATTGGCACTGGAAACAAAACCGTGCTAGGACAAACCTTGAGTTTGCCTTCCTAATAGGAGGTGCCTCTCTTTGTAGATCAGACTTCCTTGCAATGTGCTAGATTGTAGCAGCAACTCCCAGTCAAGTCTCTATTTGTTTACAAGCCTTGTTGCCACAGGAGCCAGGTGCTTTCCATGTTCAGCCCTGGCTGCTGCAATGAGCAGCAGGTCCAGCCTCCAGGGGCTGCCAGCAACCACTGACTAATGGGAGCACCTTGACCCTGGTGACGGAAGGCAGTGTCTTGCTTATCTGTGTAACCCCTGGCAAGCAGCAGCTGCAGAGCGACAGAGGTGGCTCCGTGCATAACTGTATGAATTCAGCTCTGTCTGGGCACGCTGGTGGATGCTCCTGGTTGTAAATAAGTACGTCATTGCTCAAAACAATGAGTTAAAGACAACAGGTTGCAGTAGTAACCATGACACTTTCTGAGGGGTTGTTCACTGTAGACAGGTGTATCTGATAGGCTTCCCACCTGACCAAGTCCATAGATGCATCTGAGGAGGTGGAGGTGGTCATCTGGGCAGCTACTCTTAAGGCTCTTACTGGGTAAAATGACAGACCAGAACCAAAGCTGAGCAATGCCAAGTACCCGATATAGCAACTACCCTCAATTCTGTTCACCTTTCCATCACCACTATGCGGCCAAGAAGATGGCTCAAGTTCCTTCCTTGCTGACTGCCAGATTCGCTTGCTGCAAGTTGCTTTTATAGACACAGATGTACTACTGCAGGACACAGTATCAACATGAGGTTGTGAATGACATTGTCCCACAGCCCCAAATCCCTCAAGGCAATGCTGATCTTCTGTAATACATAGATTATCTCATTGAAATATAAAGATATACTTCCTGCTAAAAATGGCACGCTCTACTTGCCAACTAGATGCAATCTAGATCTCTGTCATTGCAGTGCCTGTCAACCCAACAACTAACAAACTCTGAAAGCAAAGATAGAACGACAACAAGGGGAACAGTGCTGCTTGGATCAGAGGTGCTTATATACAAGGAATCACCCACCCACTGCCATGAGCCATTCTTCAGCTCACAACTAGACCAAATGGGTTCAGTCCTTGGCAGTTCACTCATTGCTGTCCCATTGGCTGAAAGTAATTTTTTTTTTTTTAGTATACTCAAGCTCAGCCAAGATCTCACACCACAAAACTGAAGGTGCAATTGTAGTGGTGGAAAAAACTCCACTGCTTTGTTTTTCTCAGCAGCACTCAAAAGTCAAGAGTTCCTGCATCCAAGAAGTAAAACACCTTGCACCTTGCCCAGCTACAAACAACACGTCAGTTCTGTCTCATTTCAAAATGTCCATTCCCCAACACCAGAAAATATCTGCAGTTTTTACTCAAGACTGGAAATTTTTGGTTGCGCACACAGTAGGTGCTATCCAACCTTGCTGCTGAGATTAGCTTTTTGTGCGCAAATCAGTGGGGACTGTACTTCATTGAAAATATTTGTTTGGGTATGTTTTGTCCTAATGACAATTTTAGGTCACACCACACCTCCATGTGCACGTCTCACTTGTACCTTCCTCCCAAGAAACTCTGAGAATATTCTTCCTTCTTGCTGACAAAGAGCGAGTTCTTTGCCCAAAACAAGTGAGGAGCCTGGCTTCCCCAGTAGCAAATACTAATTCCTATAAGCACCCAGAAGAGAAGATAATTTGGTGACAAGCCTTATCCCCCTTTTATTCAGGTCTTGGGGAAGGGCAATGTTTCCTACCAGGATTGTGATTTTCTACCCATTAGGGCCTAGGATTCTTCCTTTTCTGAGAAGAGGCACCACATAAGGGCCATTAAGCTACGTAAAGGGCGTCAAACTCTTGTTGAGCCCGGGTGATAGTGAGAAGATGGCTTTTTGCTGTTCCTTCTTCTGCAAAGCTTGTTTGTGGAGCCGCGTGCTGACTTGTTGGCAGCATACTGCACGATGGCGTTGTGGCACTGTGCTGCTGTAGTGGGTTGGCTCAGTGTCGTGAGCCTGCCCTGCACAGGCTTGTACTCCCAAGCACACGAAGCAAGCTAAGAGATGAGTTTAACAGCTGGTAAGAAAGGACTGTATATGATGGTGAATGAGGAATATTTATCAGCACCTTTCTTCTGAGAACCAGGGTAACTGCAATTAATTTCTTTTAGCCACATTTAAAAAGTAGTCTATGTTTAGGTAAACTGAGTCATGGAGATTTTTCTGTTGGCACAAATACACAACAAAGCACATATTTCTTTGGACTCCTGGATGCCAACCTCCCTTCTCCAGGAGGACAAAAAGAGAAGTTGGCTCTAGAAAACAGAGTCAGTGTTTACATTTTATTGATCAGTAGACATTGCTGTTGGCCCCAACATGACAATAGTGCGGCAAAGAGAGCCTTTCATTGCCAGGGCTTGGCAGAAAGTGTCTTTCTTTGGTTACTCAGCTAAAGTTGACAAGCTGCCCAGTATTTTTATTATCAAGTTGTCAGCTCTATCTCACTACTGCCCTCTTAATTTATTATTTTGCATTTCAAAATCACAGGTGTGACTCATTGCGCAGCCAGAGGTTATAATGAAGTGTCCCACTCATCTTTTAGCTCACCCTTTGTTCAAGACAATGCCGATTGCAGAAGGCTTCTGAGGAGCTAAGAGGATTGCAAAAGAACTGAAGACTTCTCTTTTATCTAACCAACGTGTGGGCAGCGAAACTCCCTGATATGAAACCGGCTGCGTGCAGTGGTGGGCAAGGAGGTTCATTTGTCATTATTGTGAGGGCTGAAACTCTGAAGATAGAGCTGCTGTAATTGAAAATAGGTACCCAAACACCAACCACCTCACCCTGAGGATGAGGCCAACAAGGGAGTCCTAGGATAACACACACCTCAAGATTGCCTTCACTTTTCAGTTTCCAGCAGCACAAGAGATGAAAACCAAGCAGCCAGTTGCTTTTCAATTAGCAAGTCTTATCATCCGCATCCTATGATTTAAATTGAGAAGTGGCTGTAAGCACAAGATTTTGAACTATTTGTTCTGCCAGCATTGTACAATTAAGAATCTCGTTGCATTAG
Organism: Aquila spilogaster; assembly: GCA_024606505.1. NCBI lineage: Eukaryota > Metazoa > Chordata > Aves > Accipitriformes > Accipitridae > Aquila > Aquila spilogaster. Next base: position 16,035,237 of record JANHGO010000002.1, on the reverse strand, counting down.
AGTTTTTGAAATATGAAAATACGTTTCACAGCATAAAACAATGCAGCCATCTTTTTGTTTCTCTTAAGGTGCTGGGGAAAAGGAAGATGGAGCACAGTCATGTTGGACAGAGCATCTTCTTGCTGCCAACTATGAAATGCTGTGGAAGTGTTGGTATGAATTAAGGGTTTGTGTGTATGAGAAATTGAGGGGAATGTTTCCTGCTACCAAAAGCTCATGCTAAGCAGAGGAAGAGACTCTTTTACCCCAGAAGAAAAATCTCCAAACCCAGAGTTTGGAGATAATTCTGAATTATTTCACTATTTTAATTGACTTTGGCATGCAGCTGGCCTCCCACAGCAAAGATACTGGTTTCACTCTACAAGAAAGCAAACCACATAAACTTGAGAAGGTATAACCACAGTGTGCTCCTAACACAGAGAGCTTCCGAAGTCACCCTCCACCACCTCCTGGCAAGAGTTAGCTCCCTTTCCAAGGAACAAAAGGGACTTCCTATTGCAGGCTACACAGAGTGGTGGCAGGCAGGGGCAGAGCTGTTAGCAACACTCCATTTCTTTGAAGCTAAACACAATGCTATGACAATGCCAACAGTGCACGTAGTCCTCTGTGTCTCACCAGAGGGGAAAACTGTGACTCAAAGGCTGTCCAGTGGCAATAGAGAAAACTACACCAAGAGCACTTGTTCAGCTCTGCCACAGCCAATTTCTGTCAAGTATAGAATAAATAGCTACCCAGCGAGCTGGGACATGCTTTACCAGCATCAATAGAGTCGTGCTTCAGAGCATCCCTCGAGGTAGCAGAGAATTATCCCCATTTTATAAATGAGGTAACTCAGGTACAGAGATTAAAGCCAAAACGTTCCAACGTGCCTACTGCTCAGTACCTACACCCATATTTACGCAACTCATGTGGCCTGATTTGCAGAAGGGCAGGGCCATGAAAATTTTGGCCCGAGGGGTTCGTTCGCACAGTTTACTGGTAACAACGCCCAGCCTGGCCTCTGCTACCTGTCTCACTCCTTAACTACTAAAAACATCCTTTCTGCCCCTAATCAGCAGCTGGCAGAAGTCTCTGCTGTCCCCATTCACCACGCAGGAGCTCAGGGTAAGCAGTGCAGACTTGCTGCCTATATACACACAGCTAGAGGCTTTGAAAGAGCAGAAGCAGGAGGAAAACAGGTGCCATCTCTTTGCTTCCCTCATTGCCCTCCCAAGCCCTGAGCAGCTTTGCTTGGCTTGCAGTGCTTTGCTAAACCAGCAAGTCTGGTGTGCAAAGCTCTGTTCTGTCCCACACATAGCATTCTCTTCCTCTCCATGCACCATGCCCCTGTCAGGACAGCTGCACTGCCACAGCACAGATCCAGTGCAGAACCAGTAATGCAGTCCAGCAGGGAAAGGGGGAAATCCATCCACCTAGACTTCTGAACTGCTCAAATATGCAAGCATCAGCAGGAGTTAATCCCAACTCCCTGTCACTTCCCATTTGCTCTCTCTTTTTGGGCTTTAACTGAGCTTCAAAATGTGCAGTGGTTTATGGGAAACTCTTGAGAAGCAAGAAAAAAAAAATCAGAAAAATCTCCCACACCAACAGCCAGCGAAGCCCAGGAGGCAAAGCACTCACTGGCCATAACAGAACCTTGCAAGCATCCCTGCTAAAATCATCCCTACTAGGGGATGACATGATGCTTGTCTTAGCTCATTAGAGAGCTTTGCTGGTTTAAGATGGACACTTACAAGATAACACAGCTGATGGGTCACTGCTTGAAGGAAGGAGGACAGAGAAGTGCAACTTTCACCGGGGAAGAGTCGGTAGCCAGGTCAACCCAAGCCTGACCCGCAACACCAAGTGTGTGCGGCAGACCTGCTCCTGCCTACGGCTGTCCCTGTCTCAGCCACCTCCTGACTCCTTTGTTCCATTCCTTGAGGTCGTGCCCTGCGCACAGAGCTCCCTGTAGCATTCCCCCACCTAGAGAGGGGGAATACGCGAGATGACAACCTTCAGCAGAGGTTAAGGCTGCACAAGAGGGAACCGTCAGCTCAATCAGGTCAGCTCAGTCAGCCGACTGCTGCTGTAAGCCCTCTGCCCTTGGTCTCCAGCACTGTTCTTCAGCCCCCGCTCACCCCAGGCTGGGGTGTCTGCCCGGGGATGGAAGAGGCCAAGTCTCACCACCCCGTGAGCTACCAGGAGGAAGCCAGCAGAGCACATGCCTCCTATCTGATAAAAGCTGGTGCTGCACTCCATAGAGCAGCCAGTACATTATTCCACAGTGAAAACAAACCCTATTCTTCTCTGCCAGATAAACACACTTGATCCTATAAGGAGCAGCATTTCTGACTATTCAGCAGCAGCCAAACTCACGATGGGAAAAATAACAGGTGTTTGTCAGGCACTCCTTGTTTATTCACAGTGCTTAAAATAATTGCTTTAAAAAAATCCAACAGAGATTTAATTTTCTATGCTTCCACATTTTTTTTTTTTTTTTTTTAAAGAAAACAAAAACCCCCTAAGCTTTGGCTCATGGTAGCTGAAGTCAATTCATTATGAAAGAGGTGTTCTTTCTGTTGTGGTAGCAAAGAAATCTGCTTATGAAAGCTCCAGAGGAGCTTTTCATAAAAGGCTCCAGAGCAAATTCCTGCCTAGGACTAACATCCCCCCGTGCTTTGCATCAAGCTCTTCAGGTGGAAGATCTCGCTATCAAAATGCATAATTTCACTGCCAAAATGAGGCAAGCATGAATTAGGCTCTGCCAGTCAGTGTCTTTTGTTGCCCATCTCCATCACTCTGCCTTTATAAAGCAGTGATAGCCTTGGGCTGGCGTATGCCCTTCCCTCATGTGCTGATGGTAGAACAGGAGGAAAAGCACGCTGCCCCAGGGAATAAAGCATGCATCTGAGCAAGTACTGTGCTCCAATCTCTGCTTGCTTCTCCAGAAAGCAGTTGACAATGGATCCCAATTGATAGATTACTTTCCAGCCTGGTAAATGAGACACAATGGAGAAGAGAGACTCAGCATTACCATCCTGCCTCACTGTGTCCTCACACTGGGGACATCCTGAGCCCCTTAGGGTGCTTCACACTGAGGTGAGAGGACAACACTCGACAGAGCTGTGGCATCTCAGCACACAGCCCATGGCATGAGATTTGGTCCTAAGAGACCTCGTGGTAGCCAATAGAGCATGCATAAGAGTAGAAAACCCAATCCCTGAGAACGACAAGCTGATAGGACATTCCAGAAGCCTGGTAGCCCTCTGGAAACCTGGAGCCCACACAGGAACACCTCGGTGCTGCTCCAGCTCTGCTGCTGGCTCCCAGCTGAGGCACAGGGGGTGCAGCCACCACTTAACCCCTTGTCCCCAACATGGGGCTGAGATGCCCAGTGCAGAGTCTCAGCACAGCCATGCCCCTCAAAGCATGGTTTGGAGGCCAGGCACTTTCACTGGCAGGGAGGAGAAAATGAAAGGAGGTCGGCAGCAGAGTGTGGAAGGGAGAGATCTAAAGGGCTTGGAGGAGCAGGGAGAAGGGACTGATGCTGAAAGTGAAGGCAGTGCACAAGAGGCAGCGAAGAGTGGGACCAGCATTAGACACAAAAGGGCAAAAGCAGAGCTCAGAGTGGGCAGCTGGCATGATCAGACCCATTCCAAGCACTATGAGACCACAGAGACCTGGGCAACAAAAGAGGCGGCACTTCTGCTGATGGAGGCTTGCAGGGCAAGGTGAGGTTTTATGTACACAGGAGAAGCACAGCTAAATCCTATGTGTCTTGTGTGTTGATCTGAGCAAGAAATTAGGCAGGTGAGAAGAAAGATCGGAGAACTGGAAGGTGAACTGGTCTCTCTGCTTAGCCTCCACACCTTTCTCCATTCACTCAGGCACCAAAAACCACAAAGAATTACCCTGAACCCATGAAGAGTTACCCAAAACCCACGCAAGCCATTGGCATTTCCAAAGCACTGTGCCTTTCTCCATCCAGCCGTGAGCCTCATGCCTCAAGCAGACAAACACGCACACGTATCTCCTTGCAGCGTGCACAGCCGGGAAACCGGAGCAGCAGTTCCCGGCCGGAGCGGTGCTGGTGACTCAGCACTCCCCTGCTCCAGCAGCGGGGATGCAGCAGCCCAGCGCGACAGCGGTGCGGCTCAGCAGCAGGGATTTATGAGTGCGGAAAGAGAATGAGAATTCTAGGTGTCCGCGGTCCCTATGACAGAACAACTATATATTTCCTCTAACAAAGCGTGTGACAACAGCTCTATAAATTCACATAGTAACAGGAGCGAGCGCCAGCTCGTCATCACAGCTATTTAAGGAGCCAAGTAGCACTCTGTACTTATTGCAGAAGTTCACAGTTAGTTAAAAAATAAGCATTTTTTTCAGAAGTCACTTTTAGACCCTGGCTGAGAAAGGCTTTTTGCTCAGGATGCCCAGCATCACATCCCATCTCTTTTCCTATGATGCCCTGATGAGCTTTCCTTTGCGGCACAGGGTACCTGGCACTGCCAGATCTCCACCAAAGTGGCTTAGCTCGGGACGTGCCATAATCAATTGTTCAACTTAGCAGTGAGTATGAAATAGCGGATCCTTCTCAATTACCAGCAGCACTGAAATATGCTTTAAAAACTATTTAGCTATGACCCATTAAATATCTAAGGAGAGCTTTACTGCGATGTAATTGCTAAAGAAAATAACCCCAAGGTCCACAGCATGCTGAATTTGTTGTTTTTCAATGCTGTCTCGTGATTAGATTACTTGCAGTACCTGTCAGTTAATGTGCTGTTCTCATTGTTAATTTAACACTTTGTCCTGCGGGGAGAGGGTGAAAACACCTCTTAGCAGCGAGCTGCACACCACAGAAGCGCCGCGTGCTTCGGTGTCACTTCTGCTGCTCTCTTCTCTGACGTTTAAAGAAACACACTTTATTGAAACCAATTCACCTTTTAGATGTGAGAAATACCAAGTTTCTCTGCATCCTGTGGCTTTTCTCTTTGTTCTGTGGGCAAAATTTAGAAGAGTCATCGCAGCTAGAAAGAAAAATCTGAATTTTGTTAGGCTCAAGCTTGATTTCAGTCAGTGGAATGTAATTTCCCTATCAAAAAGATATTGGCATCTCAGTGAAAAACCTCAAGGATGGGAAACAAATCAGGGCCCGGGGCACCAGGCGCTTGCTCTCATCGTCCCAGAGCTTTGCTGAGATTTTGTTCCCCACGTGGCACTGCCACTCCTGCCCCTCATCCCCCTTCTCCCGGAGAGCCCTTCCAAGGGTGGGGGCAGTGGTGGGAGATCTGCTCCTTGGAGGAGGGTGAGGACTGGAGGCTTTGAACTGAGATTCTGCTGAGGCGTATCCTGTGACATTTTCCCAGGGTCGAAATTACGCAGATAAACAACGAGCGAGGTGATTCTTGTTTGGTTGGTTTAGGGAGAAGTTGGTGTTTTGTATAGAAATGATGTAACAGGGGAAAAAATAAGGTTAGTCGAGAGCCAGGTCAGGAGAAGAGTGCTTGATGGAAAGTTTTCAGCCAGCCCCATTAAGATCCCTTCTTTATCTCCGCTTTGGAAGAGCTGCCGCTCTTTCTGCCTGGTGTCACACTGCACGGCTCCACCAAAGGCAGCAGACTGCCTGTGCATTACTTCTTTTGCATAACACCAGCAGCCACACTGGGTCTGAGGCTTTATACGTCTGTATATATATACACTCATTGTTAGCTGCTGACAAACTCCGGAAGGAAATTTACAGTCCTGAATTGCGAGCGAGGTCTGCGAGCTCCTAACAGAGCTCCACAGTGACTCACGTGGCACAGGAAATGTTGCTCTGAGCACCCCATCTCCTCTCCGCCCCCCTCTGCTCCAAGTGCAGGGTTTAACAGAAACTCCTGCACTCTGTTTTCAACTTCTCTCTTGGGTATTCCACTGCTTTCTGCACACAGGTTATTTAAAAACAATAAGCAGTGTTTATGGACAACATGCTTGAGCAGAAAGCCTTGGGTTGGGGACTGTCAGGTTTTATGGCAGAGGATCTTCTGTTCTTGGTTGGATGCTGCTGTGCTTGTTAAACTAAAGAAACTACACTGGTTGCTCCAAAACTAATACCTCCTTATTATTTCCATGGAAAGCACAACAAATACAAAGAGCACAATAACACCATTCGATAGAGCGAGTTCTCAGCTACAGAATGCTAATTTTCAATATAGTCACCACCATTAGTTATGCATTTTCACCAGCATTTCTACTACACTCGTAGAAATATGTACCAGAGGTGACCCACTGTTGTCCCTGCTGCAACACACCACCCACCCCTCACTGTGCTCACATCCTCTGGTTGGTCTCCAGAAACATTCAGCGTGTTGATGAATGTCAGCGGGTGCCATTTTTCCACATGGAACGATTCAATAATACACCTTTGCTTCAGACACACTTCCATGTCAGATGCCATTCTGCCACTTCTCCCCTGCTGCCATCTGTCACACAGCCACAAAACTAATGGGATATTGGTGGTATGGCAGTAGAGGATGAACCTTGCTGCCAACATCCACCTCTGACATCGTGGGCCAACATAATAAAATAACAGCTATTACTCTCAGAGCAGCCATCATGAACACTGTTGTTCTCTACCTCTGTCCCCACCCGGGAGGCTGAGTTCTGAGTTCTGCATGCACAATTGGAAGGCTGCATGTGAAGGTGCAGCGAACGTGGAGAAAAGAGGAAACCGACATAACAGCACCTGCACCCAGGGCTTTATGCAGAGCTTCAGTGGAGCTCCAGCTATGTTATTGCTATCCACCAGCAGCTCTCAGCGTTCAGCAAATTCACCCCACACCTCACAGTTCCCGCGACCGACGTGTAATGAAACCAATTAAAATACTTGTTAACGTAAATAAATAAATAAAGGGGACGCCGAAGATCTGGCTGTTCAAAGCCTAGAAGCTTTTACTCGTGCATTTTTGTCTCCTCATTAATCTGTTTATGAAAGGGTTTTGATTAGTTCCATATATTCAACTTCTGAAGTTAATACCTTAGCGGTCTAATGTGTTTATACCAAAGCTAACACTGAATTTTCTCTCAGCTGCAATAAACATGTAAATCTGAACCGACCCATGCATGCAAAGCAAGTTTGAAAATTGAGGTCAAAATCGTTTGTCAAATAATGGTTACAACGCTGCATTAAGAAATGGCACCGACACCTGTTGGCTCATTCTGAGCAGGGAGATCTCGTACAGCACTGTGTGCCTGTTTGTGTCTGCTACACTGACTCACGTTTTTTTAATTATTATTCTATAAGATAATTGAAAAAAAACAACAGCTCCGAAGTTCTGTTAAGCTGTTAACTCAAACCCATAACCCAGCTCCTATCTGATTTGATCCTAATCTGCACATACACGATCCCAATCTGATTACCACTCTTGCTCCTCTCTACGTGTTCCAGCATAGCTGAACTGTATATTAAAGGAGAAGGAGACTCCCACCCCTATCAGCACTTAAGCATGTGCCGAGCTTCATTCCCATGGCTGGGGTGGGATGGTTTGCACTCAGATAGTTAAGTGCATGTATAAATATTTACAGAGTCTGAGACATGGTCTGCCTAATTAGGTTTCCATAGCAATTAGCCCAATATCTTGATTAGGACCTGAGGCTGCTTCTATTATAATCAGAAAATAATAATATAAACCTCATTATATTGAGATGATGAAACCAGAGCACTCTTAGGAGAGTTGGTTGGGTGACAAGCAATGGACCTAGGGACACTATTTTACAGCAAATAAAAGTGACATTCTCCAGTGTGTGAAAATGCTCTGCATCCAAATACATGAATTAAAGTGTTGAAGAGGAAATAGGCATCTGTTAAGAGCAGTCGTAGCATTGCTTCTCTTAGATTTTAAGCCTACTATTGTTGTTTTTTTCCTGGCATTCTCAGAAAAAATGGGCTTTGCTCACCTAATAGAATGACAGAATCATATAGGTTGGAAAGGCCACTAAGATCGGTGAGTCCAACCCCAACCCATTCCCACCATGCCCACTAACCACATCCCTCAGTGCCACATCTCCACAGTCCCTGAACACCTCCAGGGACAGTGACTCCACCACCCCCCTGGGCAGCCTGTGCCAGTGCACCACCACTCTTTTGGAGAAGAATTTTTTCCTAAGATCCAGCCTGAACCTTACACTGCACGACTTGGGGCCATTATCTTCTGTCCTAGAGAGGTGCCTACAGCTTTGCATTTAGCTCAGAAATATTTGTGTGGTCTTACCAAAGGTTGAATTCAATATTATTAGAGAACTCTCATTGAAAGCAGAAAACACAGGGTCAGCAGAGCAATAATCCCTTCTCTGTGAGTGCATTTCATGTCCCAACAGTTGCTAATGTTGTACATATTAATTATCATGAGCAGTAACCCATGAAGAGATCACATCCACAGAACGGTTGTGCTTCTGCTGCAGCCATTGCCAGAGGGATCAGCATTCCCTGCTGCTGGGGACTGACAGACCATGCACACGCTGGATGGACAGACAGTTATACAACTACCCAGCATCATCTCCCCAGCCCTCATCCACACAGAAATCAACAGGGTTTGACGGGTTGATGGCTGGACTCGGTCTTAGCAATCTTTCCAGCCTGAATGATTCTACGAGGGCAGGCACCAACCCTGTAAAGTGCCAGTGCCAAATTCCTGCTTTATAGACAACGACACCAACCTCAGTCCGGAGTCACACAAATGCTGAAAAAGCTTTACCTTGTTTTGCAGGTTAGACATCATTATTGGTCTTCCTGTATCACAAGTTCTCTTTTTCCTTCCACATACAGTCTTGATTCAAATTAAAACTGTTATAGTCTTCTAGTCTGGATTTACTATTTTTTTCTTTAAAGGAAGATACCATCGAGTATTGCTAGACCCACAACAAATCCAGATTAAGCAAAATGAGAGCTCATTAGCCTTCATGGACAGGCATTTAAGGTACTTAAGAGAGGACATAGAGCACTGCCCTTTACATTTACTTTGGTGCTAATATCAGATTAAAAAGCGAAAGGTTATTAAGTAAAGGTAATTGTCTGTTTTGTAGAGGGAATCTTTCTGAGGCACAGCCTGAGGCACTTAACTTTAAGAAGGTTAATTGTCTCACGGTGGAAGTCAAGCTATTACAGTTATTACGGACAGTTAGGAAAAATTCAGCATGACATCTGAAGTCCAATAACGAGCCCCAGAATTGGAGCTGATTGGCTGATAGCCACAAGTCTATCATTAGAAAAAATGGCATCAGGAAAGCAAAGCTGAGCCAGCGGTGAGCCCTGTCTGTGCAGATGTGGTACAGCAGCTGCAGAGCTGCACCATGAGTTTGGGAAAGCCCTTGAGCTGGGTGAGCAAGAAGCTCTACTGAGTTTGGGTTTAACAGCTACGGTGTAGAGGGGTTGAAACTAGATGATCTTTCAAGTCTCCTCCAACCTAAGCCATTCTATTGATTGTATGTGCCAGTATCATGAAGGAACAGCTGTGACCTAAGCAATGTTGGCACTGAGCTCTGGGATGTTTTATGTTGTAAATCCCTCACCTGTTCCGGAAGAAGGTAACTATTTCTTCTACGCTTGCATCAATATTTAAACACCTCAGCACATCCTGCTCAGAGCTTAACGGTAAGACAATTTGGACATTTTCCCACCTCAAACCAATTTCCATCCCCCAAACCCCCAACAAACTGTGCCTTGCTGGTGCTGCTGGGAGCAGAAGCTGTCACTAACCATGCTGCATAGGTGAGCAGGAACCAGGGAACACAAAAGCAATAGGCTGATCCCCAAAACTTACGACACAGCCAGAGATAGGATGTAGAACCATCTTTCAGTGCCATAGTTGAGCCTCCCACCGCTCAAGACCATGGCTTAACCTATCTGCAGACAACTGGCTAAGGACGAGAAGGAGCTGGATGAATTCACTTTGGTGACAGGACTTCTCTCATGCCCAGAAACATGTTTCAAGTAATCCCTCTACGCAGGGCAGGCAGTGTTTGTGAACAAAGTGCTGGGGTCCAGGTTGCATGAAGTGTATGGGATCCAAACCACTTTCCAGGAAGAACAGAGGCTGACGTGAACTTACTCATACAAGCACATTTTCTGGGATTAGATCTGTCCTTTTGACCCATACTCCTCTATAACATAATGGTGGCCCCTGGTCTCTGTGCTTCAGCTGTGACATGAGTGGCCACAGTACGGGGAGGTGCAGCACCCACATGGGAGGGTGGCAGGGCACTTGCAAAGGCACAACTTGGCAATGGCAACAGGAAAACAAACTGGGGAGGACCTTGGGAAAAGATCTCTTCTGGAGGCCAATCCTGCTTTCCTTGTTCCTTAGTTAAGACCTTTGTTTGCTGAGCTTGGCCCTATGCTAGCATGAAATCTCTCATCTCTCATGCTATCTTTGCTGTAACAAATGAGAAGAACATCAGAACCAACACTCTGCTTTTGTAGGTGCTAAAGCGTGGGTTTAGACAAAGCTTCAGGATACCCACAGATTGTGGTTTTTATGGGGCAGAAAAGCACAGCCTCGCTCAATACTAGATAGCCAGTAGGTTAAATCAGTGTCCAATTATAGCTTCAGCTTTAGTGCTTGTGCTAGATCAGGATCTCCAGCAGTGGATGCAATCAGGTGAGCATTGTGGTGATCTGGGGAGTGTTCTCAGCTCAAACTTCAGAAGACACATCGTTACTAATGGAATTGACTCATCCCATGTTTTTCTCTTATTTTTTTTTGTAAAGGTAATAAGCTATCTAGAAGGAAGAGCTCTACAACAAAGGCAAAATCCTCCTGCACATGAGCTTCAGTAGTAAATATTTTTCATGGTACCAACTGTACTGATTCATCAGTTCAGGGTCTGCGTCATTAACATGACCAGAAAAAAAACACAATCTCTCCTACCTCAGCCCCTGGAAAGAGCCTTTCATCTTTCGGACACCAACATACAGGAGTGTTATTTTACTGCTGGAGAAACCAAGGCATGAGGTGAGGCAGTGATTCGCATAACTTCCTTGCAGCCTTTTTTTTTTTAAACATTGTCACCAAGGACTAAAGCCCAGCACATGTGGTGAGGCCCATGGTGATGACAGCTATTGTCTCTGGACTTCCAGCCTAGCACCATATAGAACAATCCACAGTACCCTATGAATGATGATTCCTGTCCATGGTTGCTCTTCCAAATATGCCTACCTGGTGCCTACAGATGCACATCCTGGACTCCCATCTCAGCTCAGGATGAAGCCATGAGTGGTAGACAGCAGTTTCCTTGCAGCATATTTCTGCTGCCAAGGAGTGAAAGGATGGTCCTGCAAGCTATGGAAATTGGCAGAGGCCCCGTAAGGCCATTCTCTGCTGGCCAGCCATGACAGTGTGCAGTAGAACAAGAACTGGCCACGACCCACGAAGCAAACCTCCTACAGACTGCAGGAGCTTCAGAAAGGTTATAACTTTCTCCCCACTTCACTTTGACATCTCTGCAGCCCCTTCCTCCAGCCAGAGCTCCACTTAATAATTAAATGGAGAAACATCCCCCTTCCCAAATAGTAGCTAGAACATTTAGATCCTCCAGAGAAAATCTATGTCTGGATTTCAGCTATGACTGGCAGCAGGAGATACGAGGCATTTACAGAAGGAGGGTGGAGTGCTGCCGTCACTGAATCAGACTATCAACCTATTCTTGCCAACTATTTCAGGGCTCGGTGCACAGACTATTTTTTGTCCCGACAACATCTATTATTCCTGTACTGGTTACAAGGGCTTGCATGGAGGAGATCAGGGGGTGGTCCTTTCCCAGAGAGAAGGGACAAGGACCAAGGAAGGACACAGCAGAAATGGATGCCAGATCACGGTCCCACTGCTGTGTCATATTGCTGTCTCTTGTCCCAACAGAAAGGATAAGATCAGAATATGAAGTTCATGAGGTTTGAACTCAAAGAATCAACAAATTTACCTCTTAGACCATTGCCTTCACAGGAAAAAAAACATCCAAAGGGATCCCTTTCCCTTATTCCTTCTACAAGCCACATGACTAGCCATTCTGTCACTAGTTGAGGTGCCCAGACTGTTTCTGTGCTGCTCTGAAGCTGTGCTTACAGGTATGCAATCACACTCAGACACATACATATCGATGAATAGAATATCACACTGGATTTTATAGAGAAATTCGGTTTATATTCCAGTCATATGCAATGGCGTGCTCAAACCTCAGATCTCACTAAGTCTCCCAGACACTCATTTTCACTACCAGTATAATGTGAGCAAGAATTCCTAACAGCACGGTCTGTGATCATCTGATCAAGAGCATTAAGCATTATCATCAAATGGTCCACTGAAGTAGAGGCAATAGCTGTATGATTAGTTGTATTTATGGCACAGTCCTTGCTATTCATTTCACTTGCGCTCCTCTCACCGATCTATATTTACTACTTGAAACGTTTTATACCTTATACAACCTCATAAATCCTATCCAGTTTTGATTCAAGATGAGCAACATGATGTCCTAAGCCAGCAGCTAATCTATGAATTAGCAAAGCTAACTACAAGAACTTAAATCTAAAAGAGAACGTAGAATTCAAACGCTTCTAAATATCTGTGCTGTGTAAGGGTGTGATGTTTGGTAAACAGGAAGGATAGAGTTGGAACTCAGGTTATGCCGAAGTTGGTATAGTTAATAATTTTTTAATTGACTACCTCATAATTAAGTTGGCATGATTCAAAATATCCCAACCCAGGTGCTACAAGTTCTCGTTCACAGTTTGTATCAGACTTCGTACTCAACCAGGCCAGATAACAATGACTTCCAGTGTTATTTTAGAACTGCTGTGGCTATATATTCCTAACCTCCATTTTCTTTTTGCAGGTGTTGGGCTCAGTGTAACTAAAATCGCAGACAATGGGATAAATGCGTAAGTAATTGTTGCGGTGAAAGCTTCCAGAAACAACGTTACTTTCTGGCAGTTACACAGTATTAAAAATACATTAAGGCATAGGGGAGGAGGCTGCTGGTACTTACTGGCGGTGATCTCATGGGTATAACGGAGGTTGGGCCAAGTCCTGACCAGAAATCGCACACGAATACCCAATCTGATTTCCCCAGTACAGGCTGTGCCGCGCTCCCCGCCTGTCCCTCTTTGGCCATGTCACTCTCTGCCCAGTAGCACTGCCATCTTTTAGCCACCAGCCTCTGCCTATTGAAAGGCTCAGCAGCTCTCAGAACTTTGAGGTAGAACAGAGCAGCGTGAACAAGAGGAGGCTCAGGGGAGAACTTATTGCTCTGCAACTCCCTGACAGGAGGCTGTGGCTAGATAGGGGTCAGCCTCTGATCCCAGGTAACAGCAACTGGATGAGAGAGAATGGCCTCAAATTGGGCCAGCCGACGTTCAGGTTGGATCTTAGGCAAAACTTCTCATAAAGAGTGGTGAGGCACTGGCACAGGCTGCCCCGGGAGGTGGTGGAGTCACCATGCCCAGAGGTGTTCGAATAGAAAGGGAGGATCTCACATTGAGAAACATGGGTCAGCAGGCATGATGGTGATAGGTTGATGGTTGGACTGGATGATCTTAGTGGTCTTTCCCACCTTAATGATTCTATGACACCAGTGCAGCAAGAAGAACCCAGGGACCAGTAGGCATTGCTGAATTGCGTTCATTATGGTCAGTTCAACTTCATGATTCCATGTTTAGGATAAATGGTTCATGAGCCAACACAATCTTGCAGAGTATATTTTGGAAACCCTCACGAGCTCTGTTTTGAAACAGTGAGAAGGGAGAGCGCTTTTCAATAAACAAGAAAACTTTCAGTTGGCTGCTTTCTTATTAAAGGATTTAAGATTATTTACCAGAAGTCAGACTGCAGAGCCACAAAAAGAAACTATTGCTCTCTTCAGCACTGGATACGTTTGGTTACTTCCTTTCTTGAATGCCTTTGCTTCTTCCCTGATAACAAAGGCTTTCCATTTGGGGCATTTTATCCAATTTATCCTTTTGTCTCCTCCACAAACAGAAAGGAAGAAAGGAAAAGTGACTAAGAGCATCATGGCTGGCTGCTGCCCCAGGTTGGCAGTCCCCAGCTTTGGTGTTTCAGGCAGTGAGGATTTTCGGGAAGTCTTTGTTGGGGAGATTGCTCCCCCATAGCCCTTACCACAGGTACATCTGGACACAGATGGGCAAGGGAGAGCAGAAAAGAAATGCCCATGTTTTACAAGGAAACTAAGAAATGGAAATAGGCAAATCCTGAGATAGAAGTAGAAACTGAGCAAGTATTCCAGGGCCCCACTTACACGATGGTCCTGTACACACTCTCTAGCATCTGCCCTGGGGGAGGCAAGGAACTTAATATCTCTTCAGGGCTCTTTCTCAGCAGATCAAATCAGCAGTATCTGCACAGCACTTTAAAAGCCTTGAACAGAAGGCTTTATCAAAGCACTGTATTAATAGTTTGTTTGTTTTTGAGAAAGGCAACAGATGGACAAAATCTTGGAAAAAGAGAAACAAGATGTGATTTTAGTTGTAAAATGCGTTTCCCAGAAGTGACTAACACTTCCCATTTGGTGCAACCGTACAACAGAGACAAAAGGTAATGGGTTGGCTTGACTTTTTGGGTATGTATATCAATCTCTATACAAAGCAGAGATGCAGCCCACCAGTCCCTCTTTGCCAATTTAATGAAAACCCAATGGAGAGATGCCAATTGATGAAGCCATTTCTGGCATTCTCTTATTCCCTTATCTCCCTAGTTCTTGGGGAAGCGACGAGGCATTGTAAGGTGCCAGAATGCACAGCATCCACATTGCTCCTGCTAGCCACAAATAGCTGGCACTTTCCTCGTGCCATCAGCTTAGGGCCTCGTGTCCTGCCAGAAATTGCAGCCCAGAGATCAGCAGTGACATACAGCCACCACTCCCAACTTCCTTCAGCTCATGGGGTTTCTAGGAATCAGCAAGTTCTTACTGCTGACTTGGGAAATTTGATCAGATGTGGCTTGAGATGATGCAGCTGGATCTAAATGCCTTTGCTATTAAATGTACTAGCTAGAGTGCAGGGCTAGGTTTTCAGCTGGTATAAGTGACCAGCCTTCACTAAAGCACATTAAGAACCCTTACACAAGGTTTGAACACATCACCATGGGCAAAATTTGCCCAGCTACAACTGGTTACAGCAAATGCACTTCTGTCCACGTTGGGATCCAGGCATTATTAAAGCAGAGCTCTATAAAGCATGGAGATGCAACACACAGCAGAGTGCTGGTGCTTTGGGTACAGGTCTCCAGAGATGGGCTCTTTGCTAGGAAGCCAGTTTTGCTGACCAGGCTGGAGTAAGTCATCCATCCCCTATATCAGCAAAACAGGGATTGCTGCACTCTGAGATCCTTGGATGAACATCATCACTCAATACCAAATTCTTTACAGCCCCATTTCACCATCTGATTTCCACAGCAGCCAGTGCTCTATATAGAAACGTCATTTGCTTCATCTCACAAATCCACTGATGAGCTGTTACAGGCCCAGATGTCAAGCTTTACAGCGAGAAAAAAGAATTAAGATATTTGTGACAGTCTCACATTTTAATACAAAAATAAAATAGATATTTCTGTATTAGAAACATGGAAAGAGCACTGGGCTAGTGGATTAATCTTCTTCAAATAGAAGAAAAGGGCTATCTGTACCAGTAGAAGGGAAGTGCTTTATTTCTTCTCATGAGCAGTAGGAAGGAGGATGGGGGCAGCCCAGGTGCTGCCATGTCTAGAGGAAAAGATAGACACATTGCACTGAGGGACATGAGTTAGTGGACACTGAGGGACATAGATTAGCAGGCACAGTAGCGATAGGTTGGCGGTTGGACTAGATGGTCTTAGAGGGCTTTTCCAACCTTAATGATTCCATGATTCAAGGTCAGAGACATGGTACTGTCAGCCTCAGGGGAAAACAACAACAACAACAACAACACTGATTTGAGATAATTTGAAATAGAATACAAATGCTTTGCCTGAAAGGTGTTGCAGTTTTATCCACATACTTTCTCTCAGTCACAGTAAGGACCAGGGAAGAAACACTTGAAAGATATTTGCATGCATTCACCTGGCTGCAGGGGCAGGGAGCCTACAGGCCTCCCAGAAGCAGTGGCAGGAGCTGTATGGACTGGGAGGTCGTTTTACTTCGCTCATTCCAGCAGCTGCCAAGGAAGAAAAGCTGCAGTTGGCTTGGAGAGTTCATTATTAAAAGAGCTAAGGTTTTTATTTTTAGAGTATGACTTCTGCTGTGACATTGCCCAGTCCTGAGCACATGCAATCACCTATATAACAGGGGACGTGACACAGTAGGGGTGTCTCTGGAACAGGCCCAGCCCATCCTCCTCAGGTGCCATGCCAAATCACCAAGCAGACATTCATTTACATTTCCCCTACACAGTCCAAACATACGCAAAGGGGTGGGAAATGACCTCCTGCTTCTTCTACAACCGAGCACAGTGATATAAAAACCTGATTCTCTCCTTTTATGCTGCCCATAAAGCTCCAAATGCTTCTATTACATGGAATCCTCTTCACGCATATAATTGAGTGATTTCTTAGCCATGAGCATTACAGTATTACTAGGGCCAAATGTTGCCCATTTGCTATGTTAAAGCTTTTCTTTTGCTGAGTTCTCAGTTGCTGCTAAGCATGATTTTTTCCTAGAGCCAAAGTAAGGATGAACAGCGATGTAAGACAATATTTCCAGTTAAACTCTAACTTTCATTGTACATCAAGTATAAAGCAATACAATTCTCTCTCCTGCCAGGCTGAATTTCCTGATGTCTAGTAGAATAGGTGGGCTCATTCTGCAACCTTACCTATAGAAGCATTTCCCTCCTTACAGAAGGACAGACTGCAAAAGTGGGCAGGAAAGTAAAAACATATAGGACATCTTAAAATTCTTTTTACCTCGTTTGTATCTATTTGCATTGTTTATTAAAACAGGCACCACTGCCCAGCTTTCAAAGAGTTTAGAAGACAAAAGGAAAGCATAGTTCTAGAAACTGGGAAACTGAGGCAGCACATGGCCATGAGACAAACCCAATGCTCACATCACTTGCCAGGGGCAGCTCAAGTTCTTCCCAGTTTGGTGCTGTGATGTACCAATAACTGCATTGTCTGATATTCGGTGAAACCAAAGGGATAAAATTGTGATATATGTGTGATGAGACTGCTTGTTTCTTGGATGTAAATGCTTTGAGGAGAAGTAAGGAGTGAGAATTGAGAGAAAATCGGAGTTCCTCCTAGATAATTAACACAAAGTTGCAACAAAAACAATACTTGCAACATTAGTTCTAAGAACTTTCATTTAACTAAAAGTCTGGAGTCAGTTACTAAATCATTTCCAGTGGCAAAGCAACCAGGCACAACTGTAAGCAAGAAATACTCGTGTTTCACACATAGCTGTGCTACCTCCACAAAAGACAGCTTGAGGCAGATCAAGCCAACTGCACCCAAAAGGAATATCTTGCAACCCACATGCAGCAGCTTCTACTTCTACTGCCACTCCATTCTGACCACTCACTCCTTCCCTCATCCTGCAGAAGATTTCAGCTTGCACAGATGTTAAGTAACGGGAATCTATCTTCACTTCTTCCCAGCTCGCTAAGCTCGCACAGCCAACACCTCCATCTCTGGAGGGGCTTTGGCTGGTGACCTCCCAGGGCCCAGGTGGTATTTGAGCTGTTACTATGAATGGGGTGGTAGAGTTGAATGTATACTTCACTTCAAGAGGAGTTCTGAAAAAAAGCATGAGTTTGAGCAAGCTTTATCTTCCCTGTAGGATGTTTTTTACCACTAAGCTTTGACTCCTTCCCTTTTGCAGACAAAACTGGAGCACCCCATGGGAGCTGTATCCCACTCAGTCTCCAGCTCCCCAGCATACATTTCAGTCAACCCAGGAGCATCTTACAACACCTTTCTTCCCCAAGGAAGAGGCCAAAGGGTCTTGGAGAAGGCTGAGATTCACCCATGAGCCTGAATCAAAGGGCACTGAAGCAACCAACCCTGGCTCCCCAGTCCCATCGTGATTTTTTCAGGGGGAATATGCTTTTATTGTAATGTTCCAGTTTAATTCCTATCCACAATCAACTTCTGGAACAGAAAAGGCCTTAATTTGCTCTGTCTAGCTGCATTTTTGTAATTCATCAGACTCTGCAAAGCCACTCTCGGTACATCATAGCTGGGCCTTAGATAATCATCTAGCTTTACTCATATTTTGCTGTCTTTCTGGCTAGTTTAAATGGATGTTTTGATTCCTGGCAAACTCACAAATTAGGTGGCAAGGGGTAAATATGCAGTACTTTACATGCGAAACAAAATCAAGGACATGTTAATCTTGCTTTGGCTTTGCATTGTTCAGTGTAAACAAAGTCCTGCAACTTCCATAAAGGAAAGCTAAAAATGAAAGAATATAACCTTTTTTTTTGTCCAGTGGAGAATCTTTTCCTCCCTGTGCTAGGGATTAACCCATTCCTGGGGCTGCATAGGCAGTTTCTTCCAATTCCAGTGAGGTTTACGTGGAGATCCATCACCCCACTCAATTTGACCTACTCATTCACTTACGTTCTTTCTAGAGAGGTAGAGCATAGATTACAAGAACTGAAAAAGATCTGGTAATTCTGCCTTATCTTCTGCCTGGTAGTGCTGAATTACATCCCATTATCCATCCCCCAGGGCAGAACTTACTATTTAAAGGGATTGGACACTGAATGGATGCTACAGGCTTGTGACAGACCGTGCAGCTCCTCACCCATCACACAGAGATGGCAGAAAGCAGCAGAACTGCAGCCTTCATGCCACTTCCCTGGTGACAAAGCATTGGGGCATGCAGGAGTGCATACAGAGAAAGGAGTCATCTGATGGTTGCGTTGTTTGCATGGTCATTTTGTATCTAACTGGTCTGGGGAAACAGACATCAAGACAATTGTTGCCTGGATAAGTTTAATTAAGAAAAAAAGGAAGGCTAACATATTATACAGCTTTTGAGCAAAGGAATCAAACATTTGCTCCAGCACAGTCCTGCCTTCCCCTCTGCCGCCACATGGACTGTGTTTCTGCTCTGACTTCACCTGATAGACTATAGAAACGGAAGTTAAAAGATTTTTTTTTCCTTCAAGGGTGAATAGAGGCACAGCAGAACACAGAACTTAGATGTGCATTAGCCAGTCCACCTTCTGGAGTGATGCTTGCTGCTCCCTCCCCCCAGCCCTAAACTCTGACTCAGTTTAGTACCAGATTTCTGCTTTAACCACAACCACCAGGTGCACCCCATATGAAACCCAGCCCCTCTGTTTCCCAGCAGAACTTCCTTCCAACTCAGACACCACCTCACACTCAGCAAGCCACTGGTCTCCTGGTAGAGGTGCTGTTAAATACAGTTATCACAAATGCCCTGTTCTTTCCTGGCCATGCACTCTGGGCTGCTGTAGGTTAATGGCTTCAATGCATCGCTATGCTGCACCCACTCGCACCCTGCACCTTGTTGCTGCTTTGCCCTCCTTGCAGACACCCCAGCACAAGATCTGCTGTAAGATCTCCCTCCTGCCCTCTGGGACAGCGTCCTGCCTTCGCGTGGGTGGCTTCCTGCAGATGCCACTGCCATCCAGATAATCAGCACTTATTGCCATGACAGCCTCTGGATGTCAGCACCCAGAGGAAGCATTGGGATATTCATTAGGCCATAGAAGTTTGAGAACAAAGGATGGGATTGGTATCCCTCATGCCAGCGGCCCAGACAGGAGAAACATCCCTCGCACCTGTTAGTGGGTCTTATTGCCAGAGAAGAGCTGCATTTAATTACTTTTTTTTAAACCAGCTCAGTAGATCGTGTCAGCAGACAACAATGTGTTCACTCCACAAGACACAGAATTTGACGGGCAAAACATCCTGCCAGTTACTTATCATTAGTGCAAATGAGTGACTCTTCGGTTCACCGGCAGTTCAGAATAATCTAAAGGTTTTATTTTGAGTCAAAGTGAAGAATGTTTTTTCAGCTTTGCAGCTCACCTTGATGCCTAACATCTACTCTCATGGCTTTAAGAACCCTTCCAATTTCTCTAAAAACTGCAAAAAAAAAAGTTCATGTGATCTAAAACTACTTCTATTCGTTTTCAAGCTTCCAACTAAAAAAGGCGCTAATTCAGTATCATATTTCTCCCAGCAAAGAAAAACTTCAACCCGTTGAAACCTCGACTTTTCCTCGGACAAAGTTCTTTTATGAAAAATTTGGAACAGCCTTCACTCATCTTTTGTTCCCTCCTGTCATGCTGCAAATGCAGTCACCCACATCTATTTTTGTAGGCTCAGCAGAAGACGACCACCAGTCAAGAGGGTGATGGGAAACAAGTAGCCTTTCCTCTTCTCCCCCACTGCCAGCTGTTCGAGACCTTTTGCACATCAACAAAATCCTATTCAGCCTCATCCTGACTGTTTTGGCCATGCAGAGCAGTAGCCTTATGCCATCCACTGGCTTCAAAAGAAAAACACATTGAGTAGTCAACCAATAGCAACAACAAAAAAAAGCAGAAGGTATGCAGGCCAACCTTGCAGGTGCTTCTGCAATTGAGCCTTGGCTCAGGACAGCAAGCATTAGCGACTTTTAATTTCCTCTGTCCCCAGGCATCCTGGATAACATCACTCTGATAGCACCAATTCCGCTCCTGACCTGGCAGCCAGTGCTGGGTGTCCCACCATGCTCCATTGGGTATGGCAAGCTTTGCACCAGCCCACTAAGACACTGGGCTCATTTGGCAAGTCATTTAATAACAGTGAACACGCTTTCCCCTATTACTTGGCAAGGAGTGGAGGAATCTATTGCCATGGGATTAAAGACCCCCAAACAAATTTTAAACACAGATTGAATTTTTAATTGGACTGGAATGCTGAAGGATATTCAGATCTTGACCTCAAATCAGATCAGAAAGGAGAAGTAGGAAGTCAGCTAGCTCTGGAGCTTTGTAGGGGGTCGCAGGTGCCTTTAATAACTGATTCTGCAAGTTAATAGCTTAGTTAGACATGGGAATAGACTCTAAAGATGGCACCAAGGAGTTGAAGTTTCAGACCAGGTTGCTTTAAAAACAAGAGCTAATATCGTAGAAAAATCACCGCTTGAAAGATCACTATATTTAATCTCTTCCAATTGCAGAACTTCACTTATCATTGTGACAAATATCACCAAATTTGTCAAGCCACACCCTATCCTTTGGCAGGACATTTTGCATTCAGTGTTCCTACTGGCAAGCAGTTTCAGAATCTGAGGGCAAGAAGCTTTCTCCCAAGTTAGCAGCCCAGGACTATATGCTTAGCAAATTACATTCTCCTTTACCTTTAGTAGCAATTCCCCTCCTCTGTTTAGAAGATGCAACACCAAGAGGGTCCAGACTTCTATGACACCAAGAAACACCCAGCTTTGAGGGTACAACTGCTGACTAACTGTTTACCACTGCTTTACATTATGACAATCAATCAGCTAGTGGTTACCATGAACAAAATGCTGAGCCATTACTTGATCTCCAGTTGCCCATAGAAGCGTTTTATGACACAGTTTGCCCCAACAATCAACCATTTTTATATGGCAGAGAGTAGGGTGCATATTGGCTGTTACAGTGGTCCCAATACTAAGCAAGGACAGACCTATTGCTAAGACAGAGAGAGCTCTGAAGGTCTCATCAGCTAACTGAGCAAGTGTCCACAAGCTACACCAGCCCAGTACTATCTACTTCTTGTTCTCTTCTTTGGCTGCATATGTAGGCACATTTCCAAAGGTGTCAAACAGAGCTGAATCAAGTCAAGAGTTTGCATTTAGCTTCCTGGAGCTTCTTTGAGAGTTGAAGAGACCAAGCAGGACTTCAGATCTGTGCCTCAAGTTCAGCACTTCACTGAAGGATCAATAAGAAGAACTGAGTGTCTGAGAGACACGGGGTTGTGAAGTGCTTAAACATTTGGCTGCTACCAGGAATTGTATTCTGATGTTTATTCAGGTTGTGACCTGAGCACCCACATCTTTGATTGCAGACAGCAGGGATCCATGAGCAATCAGCATTTTTGAACATCTTTGATCCGTTAGCTGATATTTGCTGAGGACAAAAAGCTTTTAGGTTGACCGCCCAGGAGAGAAGGCCCCCTGCCCCCACAGCCAGCTCTCACATGGGCACTGGGCCCAGACAGCATCAACAACCTTTGAGGCTGACTTATAGGACTCAGTGAAGAAGAACTCCCATGACGCCATTCACGTTCAGGTGCCTCTGATGAAGCTACCAGTTGTTAATGCCAGAAACAGATTTTCACCGCGCTGGCTTCAAAATTCACATCAACAGGTAGAGAAGCATCTTTCACATAGCTCCTTAAAACTTCTCTAAGCCACAAGTCTATACCTCACACCCATCTGGCACCAGGTTGGCCCATGGCAAGGTACAACTTCCTCCTCATTTTCCTCCTAACACTCCCATCTGCATTTCGTCCACTTGTTGCATCCTGTCTAATTCCTGTTGAGGCATTTGTCAGGTAAGGGAAGGTTGTTTTTGCTGCTTGCCTGTGCTGCACCCAAATTAACAAGCCCAGAAACTTCTTGTGAACTCTTTGATATTCTA
The DNA here is from genome assembly GCA_024606505.1 of Aquila spilogaster. Lineage (NCBI taxonomy): Eukaryota > Metazoa > Chordata > Aves > Accipitriformes > Accipitridae > Aquila > Aquila spilogaster. The sequence goes on along the minus strand of JANHGO010000002.1, from coordinate 16,012,649 downwards.
AGTTGGGAAATAACTATTTAGGAAGATCTTTTACACAGATCTTCTCCTTTCCCCCACCCTCAATGACCAAGAGAAAAAAAATAACAAATCAAAATTAATTGGGAAAACTCCTTCAGGATCTGTCCAAAGCCTTTATTTTAACAAGCAACGTTTTTGAGTTGGAGTGATTTAACTTTGCTCTCTGCCTTTTCCACACTTTCAGACAAGAGCTCTACACATAGAAACCGTTTCTGAAAGGACAAAATGTTGTCTGCAAGCTATTGAAAAGTGTTTGGTGTCAACATCCCTATTCTTCCTCTGACCAAAACACCAAACCATACTTGACACCAAGTAGGAAATAAGCTGGGTCTTACAGAAACAGTTTTTTTCAGACAAATGTACAGCTCATTCACAAATTCTAGCCAGTTCTTCAAGCAAAGCAAATAGTGCAACCACGACTTCGGGTCATTTGTGACCTTGGCCTTATGTGAAAGCAATGAAAGCCTAATGCTTACAGATTTTAAGCCCTTATCCCCAAACATCCAACTCACTTTGTTTGCTTGGTATTAATTTTTTCCCTCCATTTTCAAACAAATCCTTTCTGACTTTGGACAAGCTGACATTGTGCACGCCCTTGGGTGTTAAAAGCAAGGCAGAGTGTTCCTTTCTCATTACATGGTTTGGCTTATCAGCCCAGCAAAGGTTTGGGTTTCAGGTGTGGCTCCGTGCCAGGTGCAACACTCGTCATTCACACAGCATCGAGGCAGGGAGCACAGCACACAGGCTTACAGACTTATCACAGGCTCTAGAAAACCATGCTCCCACCTGCTGATCCCCACAGACAAACAAACAGCCTCTAAACCCAGAAGATGAGTCAGGAGGAATTCAATTATGTTTAACAAGTTGATTGAGAGATGTTCTGAGATTTGCCCACTGAGGATAGAAATGGATTCTCAGTTGTGGTACCTTCATTCCACTGCTCTACGGCCAAAATCCAGAGAGGAGTGGGACTGATAGAATTGGGGCAAGGTGTTTGCTTTAATGTATTATCACAAGCATTAATGCAGATAATTTACCTCAAGTAGATTGGAATTTATTGAAAAGTGAAGAACCAACAGGGAGATGAGCTGATGTGCTAGAAAACATCACTGCAGAGAGGCTTCATCCCAGGTTACCCATAAAAACATGACCATCTTGAATCCAGTGAGACATCCTATTACTGTATACTAGTAAAAAAAGAAAGTAACTCATCTTCCATCATTGATTTGGAAGATACGTATTGTGTTTACCTACATATATATAATACCCCACATGTGAACTGCTTTCATTTATGTCTCAGAGAAAGTTGGTTCCATATGCTGTCTGGATGTTCTTAAACAAAACCCATGAGATATTCTACCGTGCTCTCTAGTGTAATTTCTACCTCAGAGCTCCTGAGCTAACAGCATCATTCAGAACATGCCATCTCCAGTATGATATCCAGTGAACAATCCCAATCAAACCAGTACCCCATTGACACAATAAACCAGCCAAACCAACCACAGTAGATTGACTGTAGTGCCAAGGGGTCACCACATTTCCCCAGCACATCAACTCTCACGGGCAGGGTTGAGAGACTGAGGTAGTAAGAAGAAGGGGAGCTCCTCCAGAGATGTGAAGCATGTAAAGAGAGTACAAGCTTTGAAGGCACTGCAGCCAGCACTAATTACCTGAGTTCCTAGTAACCCACACACTCATTTGATTTAGGGGTCATTGTATCCTGCAGAACTTGCAAATACTTGCAGCCTTTAGGTTATCCCCAGGCAGGCAGCTTTGACTGGTTAACTGCACTCAGCAGCTCTTCAGACTGAAATGCCCTCCTGTTTCATATCCTGGACAGAGCTTTTACACCAGGGCAGCCTCAAGCACCTGGTGGTTCTGGTGCAAGTTCTCAGGAGACCTGTCAGTTCAGGAAGATCTTTGAGTTCTGACATTTTCCCAGGAGGTGGTCCTGAGCATTAGTTTCTTACTTAGTGTCTTCCCATACCTTGATACGTGCTTTACACACCTATAGAATTTAGCGGGGAAAGAGCTCAAGACACTTTTTATACCAAAGGTGCTGAAGTGGCTGTTCTGATCATAGAACCAGAGCAGAGCGCCTTGCAGCCTGAGAGGTGTTTATCACCACAGTAATCCCACAAGTTAGGGCAGTGTTGCTATTTTCATTGTACTGCTGGGGAACTGAGTCACAGCACTGATGTAACTTGCCTGAGGCAGAAGACAAAGTCTGGGACAGAACAGGAAACTGAATGAGAGCCCCTCAAATTACTGGCATGCACTCCAAGCCTAGGCCATCTCCATGGCCCATCACATTCGTGAAAACATCTGGCATGGCTTCAGGTGAAGAGTAAGATTCTCACTTGCTTGAAGACACAAGTGTCAGCAACACTTGTACAGGTGAATCTGCTGCAGCAGAATGGCATGCCGTTGCGTCACAGCCCAATAGCATTCTGCAAAACCCACAGGAAGAGAACCTGGTGCCAGGCACGGGATCATCTGGCAAACCACAGGCAGCCAAGGAACCTCCAGCACAAGCAGCATCATGCAACATCTGATCCAAAGCCCAACAGCAGCCACTGTCTCCAGCACACTTTAAGCACATTTGTTCAGATGATCAATCGACATCTGAGGCATTTGCAAGAGATCTGCTTTCCCACGTGATGAGGGATAACAATTAGACTGCAGTGCTCTGTACACTCTGAACCAAGCAAATCCAGAATTAAAGGTATAAATCCCAGCACTATGTTTTCCCCTCCAAGATGAAACTTAGCTCTTAAAAATCCAACTTCAGCATAGCACTTAACTGGAGGTGCTGAAGCCATTTGACAACTGACCTTACTAGAAATGCTCACTGAGACTTTGAAATGCTCCATCCATTCAGAGTTGATAAAATCATTTGAGTTGGAAGGGACCCTTAAAAGCCATCTGGTCCAACTCCCTGCAATGAGCAGAGACATCTACAGCTCCATCAGGTGTGCAGAGCGCCATTCAGCCTGGCCTTGGGTGTCTCCAGGAACAATTTAAAACTCTTCTTCTTCTGTTTGAAACCATTTCCCCTTACCCCGTCACAGGAGACCCTGCTGAAGAGTCTATCCCCTTCCTTCTTACAGCCTCCCTTTAGGTACTGAAAGGCTGCTCTCAGGTCTCCCCAGAGCCTTGTCTTCCAGGACGCACAACCCCAACTCTCACAACCTGTCCTCATAGGGAGGTGTTCCATTCCTCGGATCATTTTTGCAACTTGTCTCTGGACAAACTCCAACAGATCCACATCTCTCCTGTACTGAGGACTCCACACCTGGACACAGTACTCCAGGTGTAGGTGATTAAGCAAAGACAGTGCTCCATCTCTGGATGACTCCATATTTTGGAGCTTTGATTTCTCTGGATAGTGGTGACCATTGGTTGTAAATCCTATCAAAACTGCTGGAAGGCATTTAGCACACCAATTAATTTCTCTATCAGTAGGGCATTTACCACCAGACACCAGAGTGAGCTATGCTATCTCTTTGCTTTACAGAGATAAACTCTGCCTGGAGTTTGTGCAGCTGGAAAATGAATGGAGTTTTTGCACAAAAACCAGCCACTGCTGGCAGCAGAAGAGAGATAAAAGTTGCTAGAATTTGATTGTGCTCATTATTAAAACTTATCTTTAACCATCTCTGTCTATTGATTTCTAGCCAACTATTAACTAGCAATGACCTTAGCAGCTTGAAAATAATTGTAGAAGTCAAGTAAACAAAGGGGAACCCAGCTGCATACAAAGAATCAAGATATTTACCAAGACCCTCTTTGCTTCTGCTCATTGCAATAAACTTGAGCTGAGTATTTTTCCACTTAAACATCTGAGTCAATGACCCAAGACATTGCTTGCCCACACCCTTAGCTGAGCATAAAGAAGAGCAAAGGAAGGAGCAGAAGCTAATTGCAATCGTTTCTAGAGCCTTGAATTAAAGGAATCTGAGGTAAGTCAGAAGACAAAGGTTTATATTTTGGGAGATTACCTCTACTGCCTGTAAGCCTTCATGTATATTAAGCAGGAGCATTATTATACATGGGTCAGTTACGCTGCATTTACTGCTTAAGAAAGACACTCAGTTAAAAGTCTGATGAAACTGAGCAACAGCCACTCTTCTAGAAGAAGAAACCAAGTATTTAATCTTATTCATTTTATTATCTGCATCCAAGCTGTTCCAAGCATCACCATTCCTCTTTCCACAGTTTAAGAATTTGCACCCTACATACCTTCACTCCACCAGCACATCTACCCTGGTGCCCCTCACTTTTCCCTTCGTACAGTACTCTGAGATTCCACCTACAGACCCCATGACCTGCCTCTTCCCCCTACACATTCTTCCAGAACTGATGACATCCTCAAAACCCTCCACCTTCCCAATACACTCAGTTTCTTCCATGTACTGTAACCACCAACTAAACAGCATTTCTTACAGCTTGTTTCAGGTTGTTTGTGTGCCAGCTGGAAAGTCAATCAGCTGGTCAAACAGTACTTACATGGTGAAAACTCCCAGAGTCTTCAATACAGGGCACACTATATTGCCTAATCACTGATTTTTTCAAGCAGCTTTTAATAATAGGGTTTCGAGGCTTCTGCTTTCCTGTTGGGAGTGTTTGGAGAAGGTCAACAGGCTCTAAGGTTTCTGAAGAAATACAATGCGAACTACCAGCATCACTGTTTGGGCAATAATTAACATTCCTACATACCACTTTCCCCACTACATTTTCAGCCTTGTTTGGAATTATGTTCTGAGTAGTTCCTAAGAAAATCTCAACATTTTGGAAAAATATGATCAACGCTTCACCCTGTTTGATCCAGTAGCCACTCTCTACGAGAGGAGAGTCCGAACTGGGGCCAATTTATGGTGACTCTACAAATCAGGGGGGGAAATTCCAGAGAACTGTGTGAACATTCGATTTCAAGGGTCAAATGTAGGTCTGTTTCTACTTGGAGGAGGACAGAGGTGGGGGCTTTCACATATCTAAGTCCATATAGGGCATAGCCAGCTGTAATGGAGCAAGAGTCACCATGGTCTCTGTAGTCATAGTTCCATACTACAGAAACTCTTGCAAAATTCTGGTGCTTCCAGTCTGTGGAGAAATCCTTTACAAGAACTGTGTGCACTTTCTCATCCTCAGCATAAGCAGCTCAGATCTGCTGGGGCAGCATGAAAGAAAAAGAAATTCATTTGAGGCCAGAAAATGTCTTCCAAATTCTTCAGAACTGCAAATACCTGGACCCAAGTGAAAGGCTGACTCTCCAGCCTTTCAATCTACCCCCAAGCTTTTGGGCTGCTGACCCAATTTGTTTGTATCTGAAGAACTGGTAGAAGTTTTCTCAACAAGAAATACCTACAGATTTCAAGAGAACCTACAGAAGACTGGAGGTAAAGACCCAAATGAGGTCTCCATTGTGGAAAGGCACATGGTACACAACTCTTTGGAAACAGCCACCTGGCCAGACAGCATGCACGTCCTGGCTGGCCAGCAAGCACTTGACAGCTCTGTCCCAGCTGCAGCATTATGTTATCTTCTGTGTTGCAGAGTCACAGGAAAAGCAGTGTGAAAAGAGCTGGGCTCGTTATGGCAGAAACAGAAGTAGGATGGAAAGGCCAAAGGACACAAATCCACAGGAGACTGCTGTAACTCTGCTGTTCAGGAAACAACAAGGCTCTTTCCCATCTCTTCATCTTCTTCCTGTGAAGGGTGAAATTACCCACCCTAAAGGCAGGAAGACACATACACCTCCCTCACCAGAAGAGGCACAGCTTTATAATAGCAGGGCTATTTTTTCCCCAGGAAAAAGGATGAAATCAGCTATTTACACTGGACAAATTACAAGCTCTGGAAAGCACATGAGGCACACAAAGAGAGCAATTGTATCACAAATAAATATATGGTGGGGGTTAAGCTTATTGATTAGCTTCGTAAACGTAGTTGCCCAATCAATAGCAATTTCTGGAAATGCCTGGTGCTTATTCGGTGCAGCTTGTACAATGAGGAAAAATAATAAGTGTACTTAAGGAGCATGTCTCCTGACAGCACTGTCAAGTCCCTTACAACATAAGAACAAACTATGGTACAACAACTGCACAAGCTAGGATTAATCCCCCACACCTTTAAAAAAAATGGAAAAAAACAAGCACAGATCCAAACACAGCCACACTATCAAAATAAGCACTTAGATCCCAAAGGTATCTATTTGAGTTCAGGCTGCTCTTGCTGGAGAAGACTGGTGCTGGATGCAGGACAGTACAAAGCTCAGCCATTTGCTCTTCCCAGCTGGGTGAGCCATGGGTCCTCCCAAGATTCATGCTGTATAGAAGCACACAGCACCATTCCTTAAAGACCAGACTACCATAGGAGTGCCTCTGATCACACTGAAAGTCTCAAATCTTGGGTGAGAAACATGGAGCAAAGCAGCTTCCCAGAACAGTTTACCTGACCCAATACCACGCCAACACCAGCCATCTGTAGCCCCTTGCAGCCTGTGTTTGGACACACTTCCTTCACCCCATGCCTTATTCTCCATGAGGACCCAACTATCCCCAAACTGGGCAACAGGATCCCAAATAGACCACAGCACATATTGCTGGCACAGTAGAGATCAAGCATCCTTACCAACAGAGAGCTCTCCATTAGCCCTGACCCAGGCCCCTGTCTAAGTCACAGCCCTGCACTAAAAGTAGCATCTGATGGGAAGAAGGGAGAACCCACTTCAGCTCCCCTGGGGCTGCTCTGCTTCCCTTGTTCACAGATAGGAAGTTTGCTCACATTGTAGCATGAGATCATAGCACAGGAAAGACTGAGGAACCAGACGCTCATTTGAGCTGCAGCTTTTTTAGTACAGCTGCCAAGGATAATGATGTTTGCATGAAATGTGTTTACGGATCCCACTCACAGCCCTCCAGCAAAGTGGCCTGCTCACAAACGGCTGGTCAGCTCATCACAACAAAGACTTTCTCCCACTTCACTTACCTTACAATGGTGTCACTCTGAACAAGATGGAGCAGATGGAGCTCTGGTAAATCCCAGAGCTTCCAGTACAGCCAAACACCTTCTAGGCAGGGGAAAAGCAGAAGGAAAGGTGTGTACCACCTGACCCCTCATATAGCTTTTGGCTGCTAGTGAATTTACATGCAGATTGAGGCCAGCTGGGTGCTGAGGGGGTCATGATAGCACCTCTGCTCTTTTTTGGTGGGAATAAGTCACAGGTGTTTCTCATTGTCAGTAGTGCTCTGCTGACTTGTCCCATGAGGTCTCAGAACGTAGGGGTCTAGGACAAATGCTGAAACCTTGTCTTTCCTACAGGAGGGTTATCATTTTCTCCATTCCTCAGTGAGAGATTGCATGGGACTGTGTTGGTTTGTAGCTTGTGGCAGACTGAGAGCAGTTAATATGGAGTAGGAATGATTCATGTTTCATCTCCTAAAATGTTGGTATTACTCACCAGAAAACTCCCCACGTATTCCGAGAGATTTCAGTGCTTTGTGTCTTTTATTAACAGCTCATCTTGTTCGCTTCCTCATCACAGCATCCTCCTCATAAGGACTTCCTGCATCCTTTGTTACTACCTCGCAACATCACTGTGGTGGCCCATGGAGGCTGGAAAAGACATTAAGCAGTGAGTGAATGCATTTGCTTAAGTACTTACAGAAAGAAGGCCATGTTAGCCTTCATAACTTCAGCCAGCATTCACCAGCAACCGTTAGACATTGGAGATTGTGGGTTGCATGGATTTTCCTGGTGACTCAAAGCAATTTTCATTTGCAATCTAGAGCTAAACACGCATTACCAACGAGTGCATAAATGAAAGCCTTCAGGCTTATTGCACAAATGAGATTTGTGCCTTTCCTTGAATTCTTGCAGTTCCTAGGAGGGAGCGCACATATGCTGCTTTTTGGGCAGGACTGTGATATAGCCGGTGTGGGGAATTAAAGGCACATCCAGGTTATTTCAGATATCTGTGCCCTTGTTTCCCCAGCTTTAAAACGCGTTTCCCCCACACTGACCTTGAGGCTAAACAGTATAAATTTGTAGGCCTGGAGCTGCTACACACAAAATACTATTCCAAAATAAAGAAAAACTCCTGGGGACTTAGAAAATAGAGGTGAGGTACACATTTAACTTAGGAGTATTGTGGACTGTGTCTCCCTTTTGCTTTCTCTCCATTGCACAAAAACTTAAAGTTACTCCTCTTGTTTTCCTTTACTGTAAATAATTTATGTGTGAAATGCTGACTCCTAAGTCTGGGGTTACAGGAAAAGAAACTTTGTTTCTTGGTTAAAAAGCTGTCAATTTCACTGTGTTGACGGCTTCCTGCAGAGCTGGTGGCGAGACATTGGCCATACACTGTGTCCTGCAGACACCGCTGGGAGATGGGTGTCCCACATCATATGGGTCTGCAATGGGGAACATGACCAACCCAGAGCTCAGGGCTTGAGGCTGTGTGTGTGCAGCCTGCTGCATGAAGCTGCTAGCTGCTGCAGCCTATAGCATGAAGCACTTTATTCTCCAAACACCTGACCATGCAAAGGAACAGAAGGCATTATCTGCACGTCTCAAGAGAGTAGAGACTTCGATTTGCTGCAGCACCTGACTTGCTCAGCAGCCAGGTACTCCTGCAGTGAGCAGCACGCCGGTGACTCATCCAGTGTCAGACAGAAAGTCTGCAGCACCAAGACGGCAACTTCACTCCTCTATGCTCACAGAGGCACTTCCAGCATCCAGGGTGCAGTGACACTTCCCCTCACTCCCTCCGAGCAGCATTATTTCATCGTGTCTGCCAGGCGCAACTTGCTGCTGGAATTCGATGCTTTTATCTCTGCTCTTTGATGGACACCCCTGCGGCACGTTTGACTCATCCTCTTTCTAACGTTGTTGTGATAGGATTCGACACCCCCTCCGTTCTCCCCAGACTTTGCAGAAAGGGTGAATTTGGAAACCTTTTGCTCAGAGCAACTGATGATAGCAGCTCTGTAGTGCCTGAGAAAATCCGTCAGTCTGTGCCTTCAAAACCGTAGGAAAGTTGTTGCTATGGCTGTGCATTGTGTTGACTGTGGCTGAGCAAGGTGCGCAATAGAGAACCATCCCCTGGCCTGTACAGTCTTAACAGTATTAACAGTCCCTTACAGTCTTAACATCCATCCATACACTGAATGTTTGCTGTATAAATATTTAGCTAAACAAAGCATCCAACTCACATAAAAGCTCAATTGATCAAAAAGGTCAATGGAGAAACGAGTTCTTCAGGATTTGATCCCTAATACGGCAAATTACAGAGCTTCCTTGTCATACATAGAGTGAAGTAAGAGTTCACAGGAAGAGAAGAAAGCTGAGATGTAAACCGTTCCCATGCAAATCCTTCCTCTGTAAAGTATTCCACACCAGAATGAAGAGGAGTAGGAGCTCCAGACATAGAGCAGCATATCCCTGTGAGGGGCTGGTGGAACTGGGAGTGCTTGGTGCCTGTTGTATGGAGAGATATCTGACATATGTGGTAGAAAGGGAGTAAGAGAAATTCAGATTGGATATTAGGAAAAATTCCTTCTCAGAAACAGTGGTGGTGCACTGGCACAGGCTGCCCAGGGAGGTGGTGGAGTCACCGTTCCTGGAGGTGCTCAAGAGCTGTGGAGATGTGGCACTGAGGGATGTGGTCAGTGGGCATGGTGGGGATGGGCTGAGGTTGGACTTGATGATCTTAAGAGTTCTTTTCCATCCTTAATGATTCTATGATTCTGACAGTGGCTTGAAATGCATGTATCATGGCAGATTAGTTCCTTGGGGATATGTCAAAAGGTACAGAAGCCTCTATGTATATGTATGCATAAGACAAAAAGAGATGCAGGCAGCATGAGATGAAATCTCCAAACCTTTCTCTTTTACTGGGAGAGAGATTTCCTTGAATTCTTGATGCTCATGGGAGTGACAAAGAAATGTTTCTCTTTACTCTTGAGGAATGTTTTCCTATTGAAATAATAACAAAGTCTGGAGTGAAGTGGAATGCTCTTATGCAGAGCCTACACAATAACAAGTTGGTCTTTTGTTTGTTTTTTTGGTGGTTTTTTTCAAGCACAGTTCAAATCACTAAAATGTTCTTCTTGTGCTTTCCTTTAACACTCATGCTACATACTGCAAAGCACTGTAAGAAACAAACAAGGATTCTAACAAACCTGGAAATAAGTCAGGTTCCCAAACCTGCACCTACTTCAAGGGTTCAGAAGGGCCTCTGAGGAACCAGCATTTAAAACCTGCAAGACCACACTGTGGCTAGGCTTGAATTCCTGCTGTCCCTCCATGCTATCGAAGTACTGTCTTCCGTGGCTGCAGCAGAGGGATGCAGGAGACAACCGCAGGATTCAGTGACAGGACACTAAATATAGATGTATGATTGGAAAAAAATATTGGACATTTTTGTGTTTTCAGCCAAGTGGAGGACACGTCATGACTCTGCCCTTCAGCCTCAGAGGAGCAGGGGTTTTTGGGGGTGGATGTGGCCATGCTATGTCAGGGAGGTGTTCCTCATCTAAGTGCTGGCTGTGTCCTATTCAGAGATCCATGCTCCCTGAGCCCCATCTCTAGAAGTGGATATATCTCAAGCTGGATATCAGGAAAAATTTCTTCTCAGAAAGAGTGGTGGTGCATTAGCACAGGCTGCCCAGGGAGGTGGGGAGTCACCATCCCTAGAGGTGTTCAAGAACCGTGGAGATGTGGCACTGAGGGACGTGGTTAGTGGGCATGGTGGGGATGGGTTGGGGTTGGGCTAGGTGATGTCTGAGGTCTTTTCCGACCTTAATAATTGTATGATTCCATGATTCTATGAAGTGCTGTCCTCTGTCTGGCTCTCTGCTGTAAGGATTGGTCTATCCAGAACATGCACCCATGCATGAATATTTCTGCACATGTGTATAAACACATTAATACATGCATGAATATGTGTACTTATACATATATGCATGCACTTTACCTTTCAGGTCACTTAGGGCACATGAGTTTGACTTTCTAAACGGATGGCCAGGGAGGCTGGAGTCCAAGAGCAAGAGACTTTGCAGTGATTTATCTCCTACCGTTAATTTTTACAGCCAGTGAGAACACTTCACACGGTTGAGCACTCTGCATATCTTCAATAAATCTATGTTCTGGAAATGCAGTGGCAATCCAACGTTAAGGCACTGCTGTGAAAGGTGCATTTCAGTGAAGCTCACGTTATTTTCCCCCTTTTTGATACCAGTGCAGCAGCCAAAGAGCTGTGTATTGTGTAGAATGGGAGTCAGATACCCAACTTAATTCTTGCCTAAGCCGCTGTTAGCCAAACATATGAGCAGCGCTGCCTCTCCAATGTGCAATAAGAGCAATTTGAAACAGACCAATTATGAAATATTTGGGGGTTTTATGTTGTTTTTATTGTTATTATTTTTTCTTGCTGAGAAAAGCTTGTGGTTAGTGGGCTTTTAGTATGTATTTCCTGCCTTATGATTTGTGTTACTCCTACTGTAAAGTAAGACTGGGTGCAAGATAATTCAGAACAAGTTGTTTATTGTCATATTCTCAATGGCTGTTATGACATCACAGCCTCTTTTCCAATTGCCACCTCCCTTCGGTGAGGTGTGGGCAAGCAAAGCTTGTCTTAGGGAGATCCCAGTCTGCAGTTCTTAGCTGCACTCGGGATTACCTCAGTTTGTAACACTCTGTAGTTTTGTTTGGGTCTGTGTTATGCAAGAGTGTTTTGAATAGACACTTCTGGTATGCATCGTACAGTGTCTCATGATAGGTTGTGAGTTGTTCAGTACAACAGACAGGAAAATCTGATGGTTTAAGAAAGCCGAAGGCTGGGATTCAGAATCCTTGGCACCTGTTCCCAAAGCAAGTTACCATTTGAGCTGGTGCTGCACATGGACCATGTACGGAGGCCAGGTGCCCCAATAACCCCTCATCCCGTGGTAGCTGAGAGGCACAAACATGGTGCTGTCAAGGTTCACCCAACAACACTTCCAATACACCACATCAGCAAAACCCTTGAAACTGCTTACAGCCACGTGTGTTGATATTACTGTAGCTCTGAGGATACCACTTTTGGGCCAGGACCTTTACTATGTGAGATGCTGTAATAAATAGACAAACAGATTGCATGCCCCCAGAGCTTGCCATAGTACAGACTGAAGGTGCCAGGGCCAGTGCAAGGACACACGGAGCTGGTCAGTGTGACAGCCAGTTGTCTGAGTGCACCTTGGCCCTATTTATTCTAAAGAGAGAGATTGATGGAAGCTAGTGAGGCACCACAGGGGAAGTTTTGGGGTGCTGACCCCTGGCACCCCATAGGTGAGCTTCCCTTTCTCAGGGAGCATCTGGGCTGCCAGGACCTGTGATGCTTGCAGACATTCCTCCTGAGCTACTAAACATCTCTCTGGTTATTATAAAGGAATTATAATGACTGATTATAACCTTAAATCAATGCTGGAAAACTCCCTTAGAGGCTGCACAGCATGCAGAAGTCTCCTCTTTATGGGTCAGTATCATCTGAGCCCCCTCCATCTCAGTCTAGAAAGTGCTCTGAGATGCCCGGTGTGGATTTTCAGCTTGTAAATACGTGCATAGCCAGGTACCACTCACAAGGAAATAAATAGTTCTTTGGAAGATGCCAAGAAGACAAGACAGCATATCACAATCATGTAACAAGGAGGTGGTGAAACTGCTATTGCATTAAAGCCGAGCAACTTATGATTACTCTGTCCTGCAAATGTTTTCAGTGTTCAAACTTTTTTTTCTTAAATGCAAATGTAGGTGACGAGAAGCATTTGTACAAATAAAGTGTGAAAAAAAAGCTCAATGGGGGCAATCAGCGCTGCTTCCTTTTGATAACTTTGAAGCGTTTTGTATTCAGCCATGTAAAAAAAAAAATCTCATTAGCTTAAATTGTGAAATCAGAAGTCATTTTGAATGAAATGAATTTTTCATTTTGGAAATGACAAAAGGGCAATTTCCAACCTTTAAAATACAATTCACATTGAAAAATTTGCCCAGTACAACCCCTCTCAGGGAAAAAGCCTCTTTTTTTCATAAATTAGCATTTTGGGGTGTTAATATGGTTCATCAAAACCCTTGCGCCTCAATAACCTGCATCCAGGCTTTCCCTGATTGCGTGGTGACTGTGCGTTGCCTAATTGTGTGTGACTAATACAATTTCATGTGCATTTCCGTGCACTGGGGATTCATTGTTGCCACATACTACCATTGGGAAATCGCTAAGCGTGTGTCTATGAAACAATGACAGGGAGACAAGAGAACCTCCTCCGGAGAAGAGATCTACAAGGAGGTGTATGACTGGGAGCAACAAATTATCAATGCAGAACAGACAGAAAACAGAGCAGCTGTGTCTTAGAATCACAGAATTGTTAAGGTTGGAAAAGACCACAAAGATCACCAAATCCAACTGCCAACCCATCCCCACCACAGCACTAATCCGCGTCCCCCAGTGCCACATCTCCACAGTTCTTGAACACCTCCCTGGTGACTCCACCACCTCCCTGGGCAGCCTATGCCAATGCATCATGACTCCTTCTGTGAAGGAATGTCTTCTCCCTGGCTTGAGGAGCACCAAACCTTCTCAGCTGAGCAGGGCTCACTGGCATTGGTCTTTAAGAGGTCCTCATTGGATGTGAGCAATGAAACCTAAGCATTGCTTGAGAAATAACTGAGTGGAAGAGGCACTTCCTTCTCAAGGAGATTCCCTGGGAAACATGGGAGTCTCAGAAATGGAATCCAAACAGGCAGCATCCTGAATAACAGACAAATGGTGGTTGAGCCAAAAGGAGAAAGCAGAAATGTCTGTGGCTTTGCATTGCTGGGAGTATAAGGCTTCGCCATCCTTGCATATGCATAGAAGAAATACATCACATTTGATTCAGGAAGGTGATGCACGTGAGTTCCTTAACCAGGAGGCTGAAATGAGTCATCTTTTCACCAGAAGACCCAGGGAATCAAGCTCAGACAACCCAGAGCTTGGCAGCAGGGATGTGTTGCTGTGTGGTGGCACATCCTGTAAGCAGGTTGAGTGAGGGAGAGGGAATGTGCAAGCCTCAGCCATGAAGGTGGACCAGCTTGTTTGGTGTCTTACAGGTGCTTAGAATGCTTCTTCCAGAAAGTGTTCCCCTGGGAATCAAGGCACCTAGTTTCTGGATGTTGGAGGTGCAGGCTGTGCCTTTCAGTGCTACCAAGAGCTGGAAGCTGTTTGGTGCAGGAGCAGAAACATAAATGTGGGTGCTACAAGAGCTAGAAGCTGTAAAAAAAACCTTTGGGCTGAGGCATAGCCAAGGTTAAATGTCATATGAGTAAGCTTCTTCCAGAGTTCAGTTTTGGAATTTTTGCCTCATTTTCAGCCCAGTATGCTTGTACCAGCTCCCTGCAAGGGTGGGGTAAATGTGGAGATAAATTCAGTTAAGAACACAAGGCGTTCAGGTGCTGCAAAGACAGAAGCCCTGTACATGCCTATGGACGAGGGGGATGCAAAAGGCCATCTTCTGGTGGAAGTGTATGCTTTTTGCAGTGTTCATAAAAGTAAAAATGAACGCTACCAGCAACAGTTCTGAAGGCCTTTTTGATCAAGTGGGAAGGACCTATTCCTTTTCCTCTCCTAGTAGCCTCTGCTCTGTTGCCTACAAACTTTTTCACTGACCATCACCATTTAGTGTTTCTTATTTTCCTTCTTTACCTTTCTCATATGTTTTGTTTGTGTACTGCCTTTCCAGATATCTCAAGCCCTCCCAGTTACTTCAATTTCTTATCATCCTGGTCCCCCAAACCTTTTGCTCACTGCTTAGCTGGCTTCTTACTTCTTAAATGCTAAAGTTCTCCAAGGCAAGGGCACCTCTCCTAGAGATGCCCGTGTTGCTCTCAGAACACAACACCCCCATGTGAAGGACTGTCCCTCACTGTTCTCAACCAAAACCAGGACACTCAGGCATCACACAGAGGGCTTTTTGGAACAGCCACAGTGGGCCAGCTAATGAACTTGTTGCTGCAGCTGGGCTGGTCTCCCAGGACGTCTGTGTGTGGAGGGAGTTCTCTTCAAGGGAGAGAGGATACACAGTTTTGGATTGAATGCAGTGTTCCAAAAAGGAAGGTGACTCATTGAGCCTAATCATTAGGGTGTGTGATGATATTATCTAATGAGGAAATGCTTGATGATGCTTTTAGAGACTGCAGAGAGCAGCAAGCTGGCTGTAGAGGAAATCAGAATGTGAGCACTTTCGACGGTGTTCAAGAAATGGATCTGAAATGTCTTTGGGGAGAAGAGCGGAGAAATTTCAACACCCTTATACTTGCATCAGGATGTTTTGCTGCTCCTGTTTAATCTTACTTGTTCACATAAGTCTTGACTTAATGAACCAGCTCTCTAGAATTCAGGACAAAGGAGCCTTGCCTAAGGAACAGATGTCATCTCATTTGTTTTCTGCAGTTTGGTTTTGTAGTTGTTGTTGTAAGTTGAACTGCGGATGAGGTTTTAATTAAAGGAAACAGTCAGGTTGGTTTAGGTCCCAAATCTAGATGTAGTTAAGAAAGGGGTTTTACAGAACATCTAAGACAAAGAGAAGCATTTAAACTTCTTTGGTTTTGTTGTGTTTTTGTTTTAGTCCTTAGAATCACCCTCCCCTCCTTTTTTTTAGTTGAGAAATCTGCTAGAAATTAGCTGTTTGGTTTCCTGTAGAGAATCTGAAGTTTCTGGCTATCTCGTGAAAACCAGAGAGTGAAACTGTTTAGAAACACCAAGTGGTAGTCCCCACTCTCTTTTTTCTAAGTTGAGAAAGATGACGGAGTGAGCTGCCAGACTTGCTCTTCTCCCTCTCCACTATGGGTCTACAACACCTGGGATGTGGCTAGGCATTCCTCCTTGAGTGACCACAAGGGTGGGTCTCATTGTGCTGCAGGAATACCAATAGAAGCCTCTGAGCATCCCAGGAATACGCACTGGAGAAAAGTCTGTTTTGGTTCTTCATCTGGTAGGAAACCAGCACTGATATTCTTACTTATCTTTAAGTCCTCTGTATCTGATCACCTACTATACTCATCATATTGCAGAGGGAATAAAACTGATCACATTAAAACCAACGTTAGCCCTTAAAATAGACAGAAAAATCTGTCTTTCCAAAACTAGGCTTTGCACACAGCTTTAAATGAGGCTGATATCTCATTTAAAATCCATTACAGGTAGAATGGTTTAACTCTTTACAGATTCAAATTAAACTAAACTGAGCACTTTGACTAAATGGTGTTAAACTGGTGTAAGTAGGCTTGGATGGATACTCTTCACTAGTGTAGACTTCCACTATTACAGGTCTGGGTGTACATGAAACTTTAGATCTATATCTCTGCTTTAAGTAAGAAAGAATGAAACAAGAATAGAGTCGTGATCAAATGAAGGCTAAACTCGTGTGAGTGCTCTCACAGCTGTATCTCTGAGGCAAATGTCTACAGAAATGTCAGGAAACCCTAGTGCAGGTGTTTGGGAATCCAGACATTGTAACAGCAACATTTAGAAAGAAAAAAATAACAGCCACAACTTTCTCCTGCTCTAACTAAATACATCTCTGGGCTTGAAAGCACTGTATGGGCCAAGGCTGGGCTGGTCTCATGGCCGCAGCTGTATGTGTATGCATGTGTGTGCATTCCTGCCCACTTCTAAATGTGCAGTGAAAGTGGGAAAAACAGCAGCTGGCACATCTGAGAAAGAAAATTGCATGGAAACATGACATATATTTTAGAGACTGGTTACTGTGCCATAAACCATGAGAGCTTTCATACTCCTCAGAAAAACTCAGACTAAGTACATCAGAATCTGGGCTTCCAATTTTCCCTGGTCCTGAGGCCAGCAACATGCTGGGATGCTTCTCTTCCAGTTGATCAACGGTGCCCATTCCTCAGACATCCTTTATTGTTGATAGTCAAGAAGAGGCACAGGAAGTGATGAGGAAAGCATTTCTAAAGATGAGGTGGCTGTGAAATTCAGGGTATGAACCTCCTTTCCGCAGCATCTTTACAAGAGCGAGATAAACCATTTGATACAGCCATCGGGAGAGAAGTATGTGATTGAAGCAGTAGCTGTAAGCTTGGTATCACAGAAGAATCAGTCTGAACTCCTAGATAAAATATCCTTCTCCCAAATGCAACTGAGCTTCTAACGTGAAGAAGACACTGAGGCCCTGGAGCATTTCTAGAGAAGGGCAACAAAGCTCTGAAGGGTCTGGAGCACAAGACTTATGGGGAGCAGCTGGGGGAACTGGGGCTGTTCAGTCTGGAGGAGAGGAGGCTCAGGGGAGACTTTACTGCTCTCTACAACTCCCTGACAGGAGGTTGTGGAGACGTTGGGTCAGCCTCTGCTCCCAGGTAACAGCGATAGTGCAAGAGGGAATGGCCTTAAGTTGTGCTAGGGCAGGTTCAGGTTGGATATTAGGAAAAATTTCTTCTCCAGAAGAGTGGTGGTGCACTGACACAGGCTGCCCAGGGAGGTCACCATCCCTGGAGGCGTTCAAGAACTGTGGAGATACGGCACTGAGGGACGTGGTTAGTGGGCATGGTGGGGATGGGTTGGGGCTGGGCTAGGTGATCTTAATGGTCTTTTCCAACCTTAATGATTCCATGACTGAGTCAGAAGAGCATGTAAAGAAAAAAGGGAACACAGCTTCTCAGCTGCTAACACAACCATGTCACACACAGCAGTGAACTAGCTCTGTGTGACATCCAAGAGGCCAAAAATACAGGATCAGTCTTCCCAGCTAGGTGAGGACAGCAGATGAGTAAAGATAAAATAATAATATTTAATAGCCTCTTCACATTCCTCTCTTCTGAGAATGTGATTCAGCGTTGTTGTAGGGAAAATAGCACTTAACAAACCTGATTAAATCCTTTGAGGAGATTACAAAGTTTCCTGATAAAGGTAACTACGCAGATGTGCTATACTTAGATTTTTTTTTACGAGGGGATTGAGCTAAAACCATGACATCCTGCTTAAAAAATAGCACAGAATAGTATGAACCAGAGGATATGTGAGACAGATTGAGAGCTGGATAACTGACAGGACTCAAAATGTTGTTGTCAGTGGGGACTCGTCACTGAACAACAAATTCCAACTAGGTTTGGGACTCAGACCTACTTTATTCCATGCTTTTTATCAGCAGTTTGAAAGGTAATGTGAAATGGCCACTGATAAAGCACACGGATGGTGGCAGGGTGGTTTATGGAGCTACCACCCCACAAAGACCATGACCGCTGGCTAAGCAGGGTTCAGTGTTCAAGAGCTGCCTGGGAATGAGCACACAGGGAAGAGAGTGAGTAGGGATGGGGAGGTTAATTTGCCTCCATATAAAGCACAGAGACTAAAGAGGATAAGATAACACATCCAGGCCTGGGGCTCACATTTTAATATTCAAAAGGTGGTTAAACTGAGGGCACGAAAGAGCCACAGAACTGAATTAAGGAGTAGAGAAAATGCCTTGGAGCGAGATACTGAAATTGTTCGATTGGTTTCATGCGCCCAAAGGGAGAAGAAGGGAAAAAGTGAAGGGTGAGTGAAGTTCAGCATATAAGTAATTTCATCAGTGAGAAACTAGTGAGTGAGACAGAGCTTTTTAATGCAGGAAAGAATAGCGTAAACACAAACCGCCACTGGCTAGAAGCTGAAACCAGACAAATTCAAATTAGCTGTAAGGCGCACGTGTTTAACAAAGAAGTGATTAACCACTGGAACAAACGACCAAAGGGAGGGGCAGCCTCTCCTCTTGATTTCTTCAGATCGTGACTAGACACCTTTCTGGAACAGATGCTTTAGGCAAGCACAAGTCTCTGAGCACTGGGTAAGGGGCAAAGAGGTCTAATGGTTCCCCCTAGTTGTAACCCTTTGAGCCTCTGGTCCCAGTCCACTCTACATATGCCTTATTCATCTGCACAGTGTACTGTTACCCTTGGTAGCACCCCAGGAACATAAGGTTGTTTAGTAAGCTTATATTGGAAGCCCATGATAGAATTTAGCATAGAACAACTGCAGATTCCCACCTGAATGTCTTGACTTAGACAACATCTTCCCTGCAAGAACCACAAGATTGTATCTAGGTCACGCAAACTTTCCCCCAGAAACAGCCTCTGGGTATAACAACGGTGTGGCAGATACAGCTTCAGAGCGTGTGCTGATATATGTGCTTGTAAAGGCTATGCCTCTGAGGCATCTACTTGGGCTGGGAACACCAGGTTTGCTCCTCTCCCATCATGGCCAGCAAGAGTTTGACTCTGGGGTTTGGGAGCTGTCCCTCTTCTTGCATGTTTTCGTGCCCATAGCAAGGCTGGAGGGGTAACTGGGGAGAAGGGGCTTTACGTTAAAGTTCCCCTTGAGTTATCCACACGTGCATGCAGTTTGCATTACTGCTGAATCACTTTATTTTTTTAAAAACCAGAATATTATGCATGTGAAAATATAGCAGTGCCACAGTCTATAATGGGTCAAGACCTCACCACCATATGCAAAGAAGAGGGAAGTTGTTCATGCAGCCATGAATAATATTTTACCTCCTGTATCCTGTTCAGTTAAATGCAGCCCAGAGTGGGTACCAAAGTTAAAAATACCTGTATAGTTTATATAATCACGTCAATATATTTTTAATACATAAATTCAGCCTATTTCTTCTCTCCAAATACCTTTGACAAGCAACCAGAGCTGTGACAACCTGTCCTCTGTCTCTGCTGCCACAAAAAGAAAGCCTTCCAAGCCCAGCGATCCTTCAGCTTTGGACCCTCTATTCTCCCCAGCCCAGACACACAATGTGTTGGTAGGGCCACTGTGCTTCCTTGAAGCCTTTGCTGTCTGGTGAACATGTGCATGGGCCAGCACGTGCTCAGCTCTGTGCATTGACTCTGTCCCTGAGGAGCCCTTGGTTTAAGGCTCTGGTGCTGATGTCTGCATTCGTGATGAGTAAGCTGTAAGTTCCCAGGCAGCTCTACTGGGTCCACAGATACCATGCTAGACATGGGACTCTGTGGAAGAGAACACAGGACGTTCAAGCACCTCTGTGCCTTAGAGAAGTGTTATTCTTGTGCTGGTCACTCCAAAAGTCCAAAATGTCTGTGGAATATCTGTTACAGTCACAGCCTACTTCATTTAGAGTCTCTGATTTAACTGAAAGTCAATGAGAGTGGTGTTTACCAGATAATTAGGCCCTTTCAAAGTCCCTGATCAACATGAGCATGCAGCACAAGCCATGTGCCAACCATACTGCTGGAGGTTGTTGGCAGTACCACCAATGCCATGTAACAACAACAGCAGTGCTCATGGAGCATATTGCCATGGGATAGATGCCATTTGATGGGATTAGCACTGAGAAGTTTGGGGTCCAACACAAACTAGAAGCCTCCAAGTGCTGCCTGGAGGTGGATGGGGAAGAGATAGAGAAGATCATAGAACCACAGAATCATTAAGGTTAGAAAAGACCACTAAGATCACCAAGTCCAACCCCAACCCACCCCCACTATGCCCACTAACCATGTCCCTCAGTGCCACATCTCTATGTTTCTTCAACACCTTCATGGACAGTGATTCCACCACCTCCCTGGGCAGCCTGTTTATGGGATGGAAAAACAGAGCTGCTGCTGGTGCACAGTAGGGCCTGGGTTCCCCAGGACTGGCTGCTCGCTCTCCACACACCCTGTGCCTGGAGCAGGGTGCCCAGCAAGTCAGGAAGTGCTGCTCCACAGGGGGATTCTCCTCCAATGCGGTCAGGCAGGATCTGGGCCCTTTGTCCCACCTGTGCTCGTGCCAAGGGCCAGAGCACAGCCCAGCACTAATCCAAGGTTTCTGGGACAGATTGTTC
Organism: Aquila spilogaster; assembly: GCA_024606505.1. NCBI lineage: Eukaryota > Metazoa > Chordata > Aves > Accipitriformes > Accipitridae > Aquila > Aquila spilogaster. Next base: position 15,991,770 of record JANHGO010000002.1, on the reverse strand, counting down.
AGCCAGCCCCTAGCGCTTAATGCATGATCTCACCCAATGGCCTAGTTTTTCCAGTGATAATGCTTTTCAGGAGCTTTGCAAAGCCTTTCGTAGCATCTAAGGGGTATCAAGATGTGAATCCGTCCCCCCGTGGCTAAACCAAGGGCCACAAAAACATTTTATGCATGAGTAAGCGGCAGCAGCTAACCTGACTTGCCTGGCAGCTCTGACAGAATAACACCAACAGTTCAGCACTTGAGCTCATTAGTCAAAATCTGACTCGCTAAGGTTGGGCAGACATCATCCTCATTTAACACAACGACTGTTGTGGGGAGAAAGAACTGCTGGAGGAAGGGAGGGGAGAGGCAAGCCCAGCGCTGTGCCTGGAATCTCGCACGCCGCTGCCCCAGCAGAGGGAGGACGGGCATGTGGCATTTTCCGCTGGCATGCAAACAGCTGAGCCTATCTGATATCTGGCACACAAGTG